>CM027852.1:21884079-22536051 GCA_016097595.1 Eucalyptus pumila
GTAAAGAGCTTAGGGAAGAGAATAAGAACACAATGTTTATGGTAGTTCGGCTTAGTCCAAGCCTACGTCTACTCTTCCGCACTAACAGCCCATCGGCTGGATTTCACTAAGAATCAAAAGAGTTATTACAATATAGCTCTTCCTTGATTTCACAGTGTAAAGACTTTGCTACACTTCCTCTAGGTCTCACAAAAGTATAAACTCTCTTTTGAGTACAAGTTCTCGCTCAACAATTGATTTGACAAAGAACAAGGAGTTTCAGACTTTGGAATTCTTCTATCGCACACACATTCAAACAACTAGAACGTCTTCTTTATATACTCCTTCATGCCATCACACCCGTTGGCACTTACCAAAGGAGTTCTTCCAATCTACCCGTTGGACATAATCAATTAGGGAGATTTTGAGTCATTTAAAGAATATGATGATAGCCCACCAATCATGCTTGCCCATATAATCAGGATCTAGGTTTCCATAAATAGAACCTTCCAAGTATACTTCGCCAATTAACAGATCCAAAATCCCTGAATCAATCTTAATTTGAATAATGGATTCTGACATGCTATATCCAGCCAAGAGATCTTCTTCAGTCGATAGAATCAAATCCTTAACGAAATACTCAAATCTGAATAAGTCTTCTTTGACGGTCTAGAAACTGTCAATGAGGATAGACTTTGAGTCTTGAGTCTAGCGGTCCAGCAGTCTTTAGACTTTAATGACAGAGTCTGCAAGTCTTCAAACTAGACTGATGGAAACGTTTTGTCAACTTCAAAATGCTTAAGGAAGTTTTCTCCAACAATTGCCCCCTTTTTTATGGTAACAAAACTTTCCTGCAGATTTGGATATCTTTGACCTGCAAAACAATACTCAAGCAAACATGGATATCTCAAAAAAGATAATTTGTTTAGTAAAGATAACATTAAAATCTACATCCACAGGAAATAAGTTAGCCTTGTAAATGAGCAACTATCTTTGCCATGAAATACCAATAATGCTTAAAATAACGAATGATCAAACAATCCAAATCCAGTCACAACCAAACAACCAAACACAAAAGTCAAATCCAAATAAAAAAAGTCAAGATTTAAATCTCAAATCTGCACAACATCTCCCTCCCTTTTTGTCAGCATTAAAAAGGTAGAGATGAAAGGAGAATAGAATTAGGATTGCTTTAGAACATGAATAAGTTGGAAATTTCCCATTAACTGGACAATCCCTTCCAGCTTTTTCAAATCCTCCTTCAGTTGAGCCACATCTTCACCCTTGACATTTGCTTGAACTTGAAGAGCAAGGGCATAAATTTGATCATGTAAAGAAACTGAAGAAGTTTGACCTGCATTCTACAAGTTTTGAACTTCACATCCCAGAGCATAAATTTTGTCGCGCAAAGTCTGCGAAAGTCTGCTGAATTATCAGTCTGAGTACTGGCTTCTGCACGATTAATAGATGTATTGGCAGATGAGGGCAAGTCAGCACGATCACTCAGATTTGGCGATGAAACCTCATGGCCTTCCTAAGGGAACTGAGAGGCATAGATGTCTTCTAGATCTGCAGGTGAATGACTAACTCCTTCACTTGTAGCAGCAATTGAAGATGTACCTCTTTTCTTAGCATCTCCCCCTATTTCATTGCCTTCGGGCGGTGAGAAGTACTCTTCATGCTCTGTTTCCTCTTGTTCACCTTTGCCCTCTTCTTCTTCTTCCGCAATCCTTTCTTCCTCTACTTCTTTCTCCATTGATTCTCTTTCTCCACTCCTTTGTTCGATCTCTTCCTTGTCTTGATCCTGTCTCTCCTCTGTTTCTACAACAAAACGACTTAACTTTTTCAATGCAAGAGCAAAAATTGTGATATCATCCTCATCCTCTTCATCCTCCAAGATGACTGCTCTTCTTTTCTTGGATGGAGCAACCATGGGCTCCTTCCCTTTCCGTTTTGCAGCCGAAGAGACTGGGTGAGTCTTGACAGGGGTTTTCTCCTTAAATTGCTCCAAAAGCTTGTTAAGTTCCTTCAAATGCATTTTGGAGACCATTTTCAGTCCCACCACCATTTGATCGCATGTTCGAACACATAGAATCTTGGGAGGCTGAATGTTCAAAATGTCTGAATAACTTAGTGACAAGTGCTGAGTAAGGAAGTTGGCCCTTGTCTTTCACCATCGTTCTGTAAATGTGGAACATGATAGTATGTGGAAGAAATAACTTTTTGCCAGCATTAATGGCATACATCAGCTTTGCCTTCGAGTTTGAAACATCGGTCTTCGAAGTCAATTTGGGTCTAAGGCAGTTGATCACTATTTTGTGAAGCAAAATATTTGAGGCATTCATCCTCAAATATGAAATCTTTCCTTCCGCTTCTCTATCCCTAACAAGCTGTACCGTCGCACATCCAATAGACACATTGTTTGGTTGGAATTTCCCTCTTTCAACCCCAATCACATCAGCCAATGTATCCATGTCAACTACATAGTCCTGATCTCGAACACTGAAAGAGAATCTATTCGCATTCAAGAAACTTAGATTAGAATAGAAGTAAGCAGTGAGTTCAGCATGAGCCTCTGACGTTTCAGAACAAAACCGTTCTAGTTGAAGAAGATTGAATTTCTCTCGCAGCTTAACATTCAAAGAATCAATAAAATCAAAGTCCACACTTCTAGGGTTAATCACACCACGCTTTAGCAACTTAGAGTACAGTCGCTTGTGTTCCTCCGAGCGAAACAAATCTGTCCTTTGCTTCGGATTTTCGCCGTATCACCCATTCTAGGCTAGAAATGAGCGTACATCCTATTATCATCATTCACATCAGGTTGACTCAGCCTTTTAACACGTGGATCACTTGGGATATTTGCAAATGCTTCTTCTGCTGACCCCGCAGGAGCAATTCCTAATCGTTCCATTGTGCATAAAAAGTGGGTTTCATTTCGATACCCTTTTTCTTTCAAGAATTCATCAATATAGTTCAAGGGAGTACCACCCTTCTTCAAAGCACAGTAAAGCTTAAAGATAAAAGCGGGCTTTTGAGTTTTTACAGGTTCTGCATCTTCGATGACTTCTTCCTATGTTCAAAGATCAATATTCAGAGGTCTAGATGGAGGGGATTGACGCTGCTGAGAATGTTGTGGGCTCTGCTACTGTCTAGGAGATTCATCTTCCTCGATGAGGTCAAAATGCGTAGGACCCTCTTGCATTTGCTATGGTCCCCTGTTCGCGATCCTCGAAGACTTTCTTTGAAACGACATTCTTCACAGTCTTTGAGAGATTCCAAGCTTGTTTCGCAAGAAATGTGAAAACTTTTCGAGGTTTTAAACAAGAGAATAAAAGAGAAGTTGAAGATTTGTGCTTTCTTAAGGTTTTGTGTGTAGAACCGAGAAGAACCAACAGTATATAAAGCAATCAAAGCGAGGCATATGGAACGACGTAAAAGGAAAAATAAATATGCATAATAACTACCTTTTTGAAAAAATAGATAACCGTTATTTTAAAAAAAAAAAAATTCGAAAAGGAATTATTGGAATAATCACGAAAAAGTGGGGAATATAACATCAATCAATTTCGGATAGATGATTGTACCTTTTCGAGATTTTATCCAAAAGATATATTTCTAAAATAGAAATAACTTACAGTCGTTGATCTTCATCTTCTAAGTCTGAATATCATTAGACTTTTATCCCTGAGTCTGAACTTCTTCAGACTTTAAGATATTGAGTTTGGAACGAATAAGCTCAAATTGATTTTTCTCCAAAGGCTTTGTGAAGATGTCCGCTAGTTGATTCTTTGAGTCAATAAACTCAATCAAGACTTCTCCATTTTGAACATGATCTCTAATAAAATGATGTCGAATCTCTATTGATTGTGCTAGTGTTGTCACATTTGATCTCAGTGCATGAATCTTCAATTCCAAAGTCTCTTAGTTGTTGTTTTATTCACAGAATTTGTGAACAACAACTTCCAAGAGCCACATATTCTACTTTGCTTCCTCGAAAACCAAGATACTGTTTTGTTCCCAAGCAATTGACATGTGCCCAAGGTGCTCTTTCTATCAACTCTACATCCTGCTTGGTCTGTGTCTGAATATCCAAGAAGAGTAAAATCTCTTTCTTTAGGATACCAGAGACCAAGATTAGAAGTAGATGCAACATATTTGATTATGCGTTTTGCAGCACTTAAATGAGATTCTTTGGGATCTGATTGAAATCTGGCACAAATACAAACACTAAACAGAATGTCAGGTCTAGAAGTTGTAAGATGAATAAGTGAACAAATGATACTCCTGTATGGTTTTTGGTCAACTTTCTTTCCTCCTTCATCTTTGTCCAACTTCAAGGAACTTAACATTGGTATATCAGTCTTTTTGTAATTCTCTAGTCCAAACTTTTTGACAAGTTTTTTAGCATATTTTTCTTGGTGAATAAAAGTTCCCTCCTTCAGTTGTTTCACTTGAAGCCCGAGAAAGAAGGTAAGTTCACCCATCATGCTCATTTCAAACTCATCCTGCATAGACTTAGAGAATTTATTGCACAAATTTTCATTAGGAGATCAAAAAATAATATCATCAACATAAATTTGAACAAGCAAGAAGTTTTTGTTTTCTCTTTTGATAAACAGCGTAGTATCTACTTTACCTTTAACAAAGCCATTTTGGATATAAAAAAAAAAACTTAGTCTGTCATACCAAGCTCGAGGTGCTTGCTTTAGACCATATAGTGCCTTTTTTAGTGTGAATACAGAGTCTAGTTTCCATGGGTCTTCAAAACCGGGAGGTTGTTCCACATAAACTTCCTATTGGATACATCCATTTAGGAAAGCACTTTTGATGTCCATTTGGAATAACATGAAATTCTTATAACAAGTAAAAGCAAGAAATTAATCTAATTGCTTCTAACCTTGCTACTTGTGCATAAGTCTCATCATAGTCTATCCCTTCTTCTTGCATATATCCTTTGGCCACGTGTGGCATCCTAGAATTCCTCGCCAATCTTTAAGGGTGTTTTAATTTATGTCTTGCATTAAGACTTTGGCCAAGCTTTTGGTGACTAATTATTTGATAGAGAAAAATTCTATTTTGGCCATGTGAATCATGGATTGTAATTATTAAATTAGGTCACAAAGTTTTGGTGAAATATAAATCTCAATTAGGTGTGTATCTATATATATATATATATATATATAATTAAGGATTAGGTAAATTAATAGGGTGAGGATGGCTGGACAATTAAAAGCCCAAACTAGCCCAATTACCTCATCCCATCTTCGACCGACCCGCAAAGCCCAAGGAAAGGAAGAGCTGCCGTCGGCCCATGGCTGGCCCAAGCCCAACCAAAAGATGGAGGCCCATCTTGCATGAAGAAGGCCATTTGTCCCTCCTAGCTGCCAAGTGTTTCCCATGCAAAATCAATGATTGTTCATCATTGAAGGGAAGAAACTAAGGGAACCGGTTTGATGATAAAGAGAGAGGGTAAGCGTCGTCGACCGAGAGAGAGTGAGGGAGAGAGCTACCGAGAGAAAGAGAGAAATCGAGAGAGAAAGGGAGAGTGAGCGTGCGGAAGAAGAGAGGAAAGGAGGAGAGCTGTCCGTCGACCGTCCACCGTGCGTCCGTCACTCGTCGCCGTTCGTGCTCGATGTTTGCTCGGTTTAGAGGCAAGTTGGGATTCTTAATCTACTCTTGCATGTTGTGTCTAGCATGTGTGCTTGAATGGTGATAGACTTCGGATGTTTAGGGTGTTAAAAGTCGAAGTTCTAAGAGGGATGTTTGATACTAGAAAACTGTTCTTGAGAAAACAGTTTGACCTTGAATGTTCTATTGGCTTGCATGTGTTGTTTGAGTTGGATATTGACCATGAATTCTAAATGAAATAGTTAAGGATATCTTGAAATATAACATACTCAAATTTTAGATAAAACAAACAAGTATAAGTAGGTGAAATCTTCATTTTTCGGGGAGACTAGATGCGGAACTCATTGTGCCAACCTTCAGTGGTTTCGTGGTCTGTAAAGTAAACTTCTTGTGAAAATCTCACCTTGATCTCTTAAAAAAAGTTGTAAAGGAAATATTTAGGATTAACATATCAAAAATTTAGAGGAAAAAAAAAAACAAGAATAGGTAGGTGAAATCGTGGTATTTCGAAGGGTGTTGAATCTGGAAATTTCGGTACTAGAAACAGAAGTTTTAACTACCTATATTGAATTATCTAGGACGAATCTAATTTTTACTCCTTCATAAAAAAATCTACTTTAGGGTCTTTACTATCACATAGTCGAATTTCATAATTTTCAAAAATCATGCAATCTGATGCGTTTGGACTTAGTCAGTTTCAGTGCGTGGACCATATCATTTTACATAAACTTATTTCGGAAAAGTGTTCTGCATGAAGTATCTTTATTTATGTCTTCCCTGAAACATATTCAAATTTCATAATTTTTGGAAGTTCATTTTCCTATTTAACTGAAAATATTTTGAAAACTGCACAAGTTAAGTGGTTATGATAATGGTGCTGTGATGTTCGGTTTATACCGCGTGATATGAGGGTCTTTTGGTGTAGTGTCTTTCATGAAATATTTTCCATTATTTCTTGACCATCACATGTTCAAATTTCATAATTTTTAAAGGTCATTTGGGTATTTAATGGAATTATTTTCATAAACTGTGCAAGTTGGATAGAGTGAATTTCAAATGCTGTAATTTATGATTATTCTGTTTTGGATGAGTCCCATAAATTATATTGATTGAGGTGATTGAATCCTGCTGTGCTTGAGATGGTATTTGGCATTGCATATAAAATCAAATGTTGAATTTGACCTTATTGCCATTACGTCATGTGCCACGTTGATTGTGAGATATAATTTGGTGAATATGAATTATGATGAATGAGAAGACTGTTGGAGGAGAGTCGACAATGCCCTAGGAGTTTCAAGATGCCCGAGATGGGGTGGTGCCGGATGCCCGGTTGTATTGAGATACTTGCCTGGATGTCCTCGGGAGTTTTGAGATGCCTGGAATGGTCAGGTGCTAGAAGCCTCGGAGGTTTGTGTCCGAGGAATGCCTCATGATGCCAGTTGGGATGCGAGATGCCTGGAATGTGGGGGTGTCAGATGCCTGGTGGTGTGTACCGGAGATTTCTCACGGTGTCAAGTTGGGGTGCGAGTGCTAGAATGTGGGATGCAATTACTAATCCCGGGAAAGAAAGATGTGGTGATCAAATTGAAAGATAAAAAGTGGAAATTGAATCATGCACATATGGTATGATGATATATGCATGGTTGTATGATATGATGATGAGTGCATGGTTGTGTGTGCACCTATGGCATGATGGTGCATGTATGACATGATGATGATGAGTGCATGGTTGTATGTGCACCTATGGCATGATGGTATATGTATGACATGATGATTATGAGTGCATGGTTGTATGTGTACCTAAGGCACGATGGTATGTGTACATGAGGCATGGTATATGTATGACATGATGGTGATGAGTTCATGAGGATGTATGTACAAATGGTATGATGACATATGCATGGCTTTAAGGTAAGTTATGCTTGGATGCATGAATGACATGTACTATGCTATGATTGTTATGATTGTATTGTGTGATTCATTGAGTAGTTTATTGGATCATTTACTTGCTGAGTGGCTGTACTCACCCATTCGGGGACCAACATTTCAGATTAAGAAGATGTCACTCCCTCCGATCACGCGGGGTACCTTCTATGGCCTCCCATCTGACGTGGAGGTAGAGTGTTCGGAGATTGATTGCATTACCATCCCTGGTCTAACGTTTGTGCGAGTCCACGTGCTGGTCATGTACGATGTGGGCTTGGCTAGGGGCCCAGTCATTCAGGAGTTTTTGACGGTCCACATCCGTCGAGATGGAGTATTTAGGGGGATGTTGCCACCACCACCGCTCGACACACCAAGATGGGTGTGATGGCCACGTGAGGAGTAGAGAGCTAATATTTCTTTTTGAGGGTAGCCGACACTGGTAGGTGGAGGATGACACGTGATCGAATATAAGGGTCGAGATATCTTTTGGGTTGTAGCCAAGTGTAGTTAAAAATCTTGGCTTTTCTTTTTGGTTGTACCGACCCGAAAATCCATCATGAAAATATGTAAATAAAAGTTGCTCGACTTTTTCTTTTCATATGGTGCGTAGTTGGTGTGCATCGCATTATGGTTATTGGAATGAGAGATGGTGATATTCAATTATGCTTCTAAGTTGCACTGGGACCGTTTTAAAAAAAAATTCCTATGAACTATGATGCTTCTACTAAGAGATGTAACTAGTGTTCATTAGGTAGAGCGATAGGTACCTGTGGCGACCTTAGGTGTTTTGGGGTGCCACACCACGAGTCTTGCTTTGTTTCTTATGACCTTTCCTTTCTCGTTCATCTTGTTCTTGAAAACCCACTTAGCTTCAATGATAGATTTACCTTTCGGTTTAGAAGTCAATTCCCAGACATCATTGATACCGAATTGCCTAAGTTCTTCTTGCATAGCTTCAATCCAGCTTTCATCAGTTAAAGCTTCTTCTATGCTCTTGGGTTCTATTTCAGAAATAAGAGCCACAACGCTAGACTCTTCACGCCTTTTGGATCTTGTACGAATTTTCTCATTAATGTCACCAATAATGAGTTCTTTAGGATGACTAGACTTGTGCTTCCACTTGCTGGTTGATTTGTTAGACTGTTGATCACTTTCTTCATTTGATTCTTCAACGATCATTTGTTGCTGGTCTTCTAAAGTCTGAGCTGCTTCTGTAGATTTAGACTTTGTAGAGCCTGGAGCAGGTTCAGGTTCTTCAGGTTGAGTCTGAATCGATTGATTTTGCATAAAGTCTTGAAATTTGACATTCGTCGATTCCTCCACAGATTGAGTCTTTTTGTTGTATACTCTGTAAGCTTTGCTTGTGGTTGAATATCCAAGGAAAATACCTTCATCTGATTTTTCTTCAAACTTACCAATTCAATTATTTGCATTTTTCAATATAAAACATTTGCATCCAAACACATGAAAATACGAAACAATTGGCTTATTTCCTTTAAATAACTCATAGAGAGTTTTCTCCAGAATAAGCCTTAAGAAGACTCTATTAATAATATAGCATACTGTAGAAACTGCTTCAGCCCAAAAACAAGAATAAATGTTACTTTCAATTAGAAGAGTTCTAGCCATTTCTTGCAAAGATCTATTATTCCTTTCCACAACTCCATTCTGCCCTGGAGTATAAGGAGAGGAGAATACATGCTAAAAACCAAATTCATCACAGAGTTTAGCAAAATCTTGATTTTCAAACTCACCTCCATGGTCTGTTCGTATACTGGAAATAACATACCCTTTCTCATTTTGAATTTTCTTAGCAAATTTTATAAAATAAGAAAATGTTTCAGACTTACTTGCTAGGAAATATACCCAAGTGAATCATAAATAATTATCCACAATTACTATGCAGTATTTCTTATCTCAAATGCTCTGAGTTTTGGTTGGTCTAAAGAGATCCATGTTTAATAGCTGCAGTACACGATTAATGGACACTTGATTTATTGGTTTGAATGAATTTCTTACCTGTTTTCCCAATACGCATGGTGTACATAGGTCAGACTTTTGGTATGTCATATTGGATAGTCCACGAACAAGCTTCTTTGTAGAGATCTTGACTATTTGCTTTATGTTGATGTGCCCAAGCTTTTTGTGCCATAGATTTGCTTCCTCTTGAATTGAGATTAGACATTGGGATTTTTTGGTTTAATATCCAAGAGATAGATATTCCCATGTTTTCGCCCTATAAAAGTCTGAGAGGAGTCTTTATTGGTTCCTGAACATATTCCTTCTCGAAAGTTGATTTTGAAACCGGTGTCGCATAGCTGGCTAATACTCAGTAAGCTGTAGTTGAGTCCTTCTACTAAGGAAAGGTTACTGATCGTGAGACTTCCAATCTTTACAGTTCCATATCCCACAATTCTTCCTTTACTATTTCCTCCAAAAGAAACTTTTCCAGCATTAACTTGCACAAGCTTTATAAAACAATTTGAGTCTCCTGTCATATGTCTCGAGCATCCACTATCCAAGTACCATTTAACATTTTTTCTTGATAATGACCTACATTTAAAAAAGAAACTCAAGCTTTCTTTGGTACCCATATTTTCTTGGGTCCAGTGGAGTTAGTGTGATATACAGTATTTGCCCAACCTTCCTCACAGGTTTCCAAACCATAGGACATTTTTTCTCAAAGCGTTTTGAGCTGTTACACTTAGAATATTTAAGAGCACTGTGGCCTGCTAGTTTTACAAAAACTTTTTGGAAATGTTTTTTGTAAAAATATTTTGTAGGTCTTGGTTTAATTCTTTCCTTTACCTTAGGAAAATCAATCAGAGGAATGGTTTCAGCAGTCATTCCTAAACCTGATTTGTTGAAGTAAGGTCTTTGTACTGAAAACATTTTTTCAAGTTTCTCAGATCCTATAGAAAACATTTTAGAAATGCTTGAGATATCATTTTTCAATAATGCATTTTCTTTTGAAAGATTGTCTGCATTTTCTTTCAAAGTAGTAATATTTTTGTCTAAACTTTCGACAATTTCTTTCCAAACAAATTCCTATTGCTTTAGTGCAGAATTTTCCCTTTTGAGTTCGGAAATTCTCTTGAGGGAGGTTTTGAGACTAAAACACAATTCGTCAATATATTTAGAGACTTTAGTAGGAATTTTTAAATTACTTACCTCGATTTCACTGTCTGAATCTGAGTCTATCTCAGAGTCTGAATCTAATTCTAAGTGTGCCATGAGACAGATATTGGCATAATCATCATCACTTTCTTCACACTCAATATCACTCCAAGTTTCTACTTTAAGTGCCTTTCGATATTTCTCAACTTTTCCTTTCTTTCTCTTCAGTAGGGGACAATTGGGTCTGATGTGTCCTTTTTTCTTGCATTCAAAGTAGACTACATCTTTGTTGGATTCATCATCCTCAACTGATTTATTTTGCAGCTTTTGAAAACTTTGTTTCTTTGGATTGAATCTTCTCCCATTCCTATTCAGTTTTTTGAACTTTCTTATCATGAGAGCAAGCTCTTCATCGTCTATATTGTCTTCAGAATCTATGACATCAGAATAATCATTAGATTTTAATGTAATGGATTTCTTACCTTTAGAATCTTCATCTTCGTTGATTTGCTCTACTTCGTAAGACTAAAGAGTGCCAACCAATTCGTCAACAGAGAGTGGCATGATTCTTTGTGTCTCCCTTATTAAGGTCTTTATATGATTCCAATATTTGGATAGTCTACGTAGTAACTTGTTAACCTTCATGGGTCCAGAGATTGGTTTACCTTGATACTCAAGACTATTCACGATTTCTGTAAAACGACTAAACATGTCAGTGACAGATTCTCTTGGTTTCATCTTAAATGCTTCATATTGACCGAGCAGAATGTTGATTCTGGTTTCTTTCACTCGATCAGTTCCTTCATAGGTGATGTGTAATCTATCTTAGACTTTTTTAGCTGTTTCACAAGAAGATATTCTGTTATATTCAGTTGGAGATAATGCACAATATAAGGAATAAATTACTTTTGCATCAAGAGCTTGTCTCTTGGTTATCTCTTCTCGAGTCATTTCACTAGACTCAACAGCTTCTTTTCCTCTTTCTGAGACTGTTGCAGCTTTAAGAATGATTCATTTGTCTACCACGTCCCATTTCAGAGGATCCTTTGATCTTAGGAATGCCTTCATCTTGTTTTTCCATATGTTGTATTCCTTTCCATCAAAATAAGGCGGTCTGGTATTGCTTTGCCCTTCAACCAGACCTGGAGCTAACATACTAGCCATGGATCTTTAACTCTGAAGTAAAAACACTTCAACTTAAGTAAGTACCAAGTTCTGATACCAATTGTGAAAGCTAGTACGAGCACCTAGAGGGGGTGAATAGGTGCGAAAATAAATTTTGCAGAGTAAAGATAATAATTTTTATTTTGAACTGACTCTGCTTAGCAATAGATTATGAAAAGGAAATTAGACTCTAACAAACAAATATTTTTACGATTAAAGTAAAGAGCTTATGGAAGAAAATAAGAATACAAGTTTTATACCGGTTCAGCTTAGTTCAAGCCTACGTCCATTTTTCCACACTGACAGCCCACCGGCTGGATTTCACTAAGAATCAAAAGAGTTGTTACAGTATAGCTCTTCCTTGATTCCACAGTGTAGAGACCCTCCTACACTTCCTCAAGGTCTCACAAAAGTATAAACTCTCTTTTGAGTACAAGTTTTCGCTCAACAATTGATTTGACAAAGAATAAAAAGTTTCAGACTTTGGAATTCTTCTATTGCACACACACTCGAACAACTAGAACGTCTTCCTTATATACTCCTTCATGCCATCACACCCATCGGCACTTACCAAAGGAGTTCTTCCAATCTACCCGTTGGACAGAATCAATTAGAGAGATTTCAAGTTATTTAAGGAATATGACGATAGTCCATCAATCATGCTCGCCTATACAATCAGGATCTAGGTTTCCATAAGTATAACCTTCCAAGTATATTTCGCTAATTAACATATCCAAAATCCTTGAATTAATCTTAATTTGAATAATAAATTTCGACATGCTATATCCAGCCAAGAGATTTTCTTCAGTCGATAGAATCAAATCCTTAACGAAATACTTAGATCTAGATATGTCTTCTTCGACGATTTAGAAACTGTCAATGAGGATAAACTTTGAGTCTTGAGTCTGGCGGTCTGACGGTCTTCGGACTTTGATGACAGAGTCTATAAGTCTTCAGACTAAACTGATGGAAACGTTTTGTCAACTTCAAAACACTTAAGGAAGTTTTCTCCAACAGGGTGAACCTGAGCATGGAACTTCAGCTCAACACAAAAGAGATCTAGAAGCTTATCAAGCTTGGAAAAGGAAAATTAGCATTGCTCGCATCACATTGCTGAGCTGTAGATGATCTCATGCGTGAGTTTGAAAGTTATGAAAAAGTTCAAGCTTTGTGGGTTGCCTCAAAAGATAAGTTTGGGGGTACATCTGCCACTAAGCTGAGGAGACTCACCATCAAGTTAGACACATTCCGAAAGCGCCCAAATGTATCGATGAGGCAGTATCTTTGGGAGATGTCAAACATGATTCGTGAGCTAAAGTCGGCAGGTCACTCCTTTACTGATGAACAGCAAGTTCAGGCTGTTATGAGGTATTTTCTTGATAATTTGGAGCATATGAAGATCAATATGACGTATAATGAGAATATTGTCACTTTTGATGATATAGCACGTCATTTGGAATTAGAGGATGAGCGCCTAGAGGCTGCGAGATCCTCTACCCATGCTTATGTTGCTTAATTGAATTTGTGTAAAACTTCGGGCTTTAAGCGTAAAACGAATCCTCAATTCAACAACAAAGGGAAGAAGATTGATCAGGCACCTAAGAGGGCTAAGACCTTCCAACGCAAGAAGCGTGGTGGTAAGAAGGACAAGGCCAAGATGAAGTGCTACAATTGTGGCAAGATGGGTGACTTTGCTCGTGAATGCACTGAGGCGAAAGATGTACCCTATTACTCCATTACTTTAAGTAATGCTTTTGTTTCTAGTACTGTAATGCTTACTGAATCATATCCTATGTGGACTGTAGACTCAGGAGCAACAGACCATGTAGCTAGAGACCGAGAAGCATTTGTGGAGTATCGTTGAATACAACTTGGAAGAAGATGGATATATGTTGGGAATAACTCAAGAGTTGAAGTGAGGGGTATCGGCACATATAAATTAATTTTACGTGATGGTTGAAGCCTATTTCTACATGATGTCCTCTATGCTTCGAATATTCGATGAAACTTAGTCTCAGTAGTTGTTCTTCTTAGCTTAGGTTATATATTGAATTTCCATGATGATTGTGTGGACATTTTGTATGGAATAGTTTATTATGGTTTAGGTCATATATCGAATGGTTTTAAGGTGTTAGATATTGACTATGATCAGTACAATATTAATGTCGATGGTTGTTTTTCTTTAATTGCATCTTCTAGTAATGTTGAGATTGATGCAAGTACTTGGTATGCTAGATTATGTCACATTGGGTTGCAAAGAATGCAAAGATTAGCTAGAGAATGCCTTTTAGGGTCACTTAGGTATGTTGATCTACCCACCTTGTGTTCTTATTCTCTTCCCTGATCTCCTTTATCTTGCTTATAGTTTTATCTAACTGCTATAATCTGAATTTGTTCATAGTCTGTCATTTTCTAAAAGCAAATTATTACTACTGAACCTTGCGAAAATTTTTGTTCACACCTATTCACCCCCTCTAGGTGTTGTTACTAGCCCTTACAATTAGTATCAGAGTTTGTGTGCTTATTTTATTGAAGTGTTTTATTTATAAAGCTAAAAATCTATGGTTAGTATTTTGGCTCCAAGTTTGGTCGAAGGCCAAAGCAACACCAGACCTCCTTACTTTGATGCGAAGGAGTACAATATGTGGAAAAACAAAATGAAGCCATTCTTGAGATTGAAAGATCCCCTGGAATGGGATGTGGTAGAAAAAGAGATCAATCCCAAAGCTACATCAACCTCAGAAAGAGGAAAGGAAGTTGTAAATGCTGGCGAATTGACACAAGCAAATATAACCAAGAGACAAGCTCTTGATGCTAAAGTCATCTACTCTTTATATTGTGTTTTTATCTCCTACTGAGTATAATCCAATTTCTTCTTGTGAAATAGCGAAAGAAGTTTGGGACAAATTGCACGTTAACTATGAACAAACTGATTGAGTAAAGGAAATGAAAATCAATATTCTACTCAAACAGTATAAATTCAAGATGAAGCGTGGAGAATCCATCACTAATATATTCAGTCGTTTAACTGAAATAGTGAATGGATTGGCATATCAAGGGCAGCCAATCTCAAGACCAATGAAGGTCATTAAACTGCTACGTGGACTCTCCAATGACTAGAATCATGTGAATACATCAATTAGAGAAACCCAGAGGATCATGCCTCTTTTAGTAGACGAACTAGTTGGCACACTTCAATCATATGAAGTGGAGCAGATCAATGAGGAAGAAAATCCTAAAGGTAAGAAGTCAATTGCTTGAAAATCTAACAATGATTCTGATTATACAAATTCAAAAGATGACATGGATGATGAAGAGCTAGCACTCATGATTAGGAAATTCAGAAAGTTGAATAGAAAGGGAAGAAGATTCAACTGGAAGAAGCAGAGCACTTAAAAATTCCAGAAGAAACCAACTGAGGATAATGAAACCAACAATGATGTGATATGCTTCGAATGTAAGAAAAATGGGCACATCAAACCCAACTGTCCTCTGTTGAAGAAAAAGAAAGGAAGAACTGAGAAACACAAAAAGGCTCTCAAAACATAAACATTGAGCGATACCGAATGCGAGGAAAGTGATGAAGAATATGCCAACATATGTCTAACGGCCAATTCAAAATCAGACTCAGATTTTAAAATAGATTCTAATTAAGACTCGGACAAAGAAGTTGATGTTAGCAATTTAAAAATTCTTGTTAAAGTCTCGAAATATATAGATGAACTCCGTCTCAATCTCAAAATATCTCTTAAAACGATTTCCAAGCTAAAAATGGAGGATTCTAAACTGAGGTAACATGAAACTTCTTGGAGAGAAAAGTTCGAAAATCTGGATAAAAGTTTTGTTGATTTAAAAGTAAATTCTGATTCTTTTTCGAAGGAAAATGCCTTTTTGAAAAAAGATATTTCAAATATCATAAAAAGATTTTCAAACGGATCTAAGAAGTTGGAAAAAAATTTTATGTACAAAGACCTTATTTTAACAAATTTGGTTTGGGTATGACTTCAAAAACTATTCCTTTAATTGATTTCCCCAAAGTTAAAGAAATAATCAAACAAAGACCTATCATGGCATTTTATAAAAATCATTTTCAAAAGGTTTTTGTTAAACTTGTCGATCGAAGTGCTCTCAAATGTTCAAAGTGTAACAGTTTAGAACATTTTGAGAAGGAATGTCCCAAGGTTTGGAGACCTATTAAGAGAAATTAGGCAAGAACTATTTTTAATACTAACTCCACTAGACCCAAGAAAATATGGGTATCAAAGAAAACTTGAATTCTTCTTTTGATCACAAATTATTATCAAGAAGAAGATCAAATGGTATTTGGATAGTGGTTATTCAAGACACATGATAGTAGATTCGAGTTGCTTTATAAAACTTGTTCAAATGAATGGTTGAAAAGTTTCCTTTGGTGAGAATAGTAAAGAAAGAATTGTTGAATGTGGAACCGTGAAGATTAGAAGCCTGACTATCAACAATGTCTCATTGGTGGAAGGTCTAAATTACAATCTGTTCAGCATAAGTCAGCTTTACGATACTTGATTCAAAATAAATTTCCAAGAAGGCATATGTTCAGGAATGAGTAAAGATTTGTCTCAATCTTTCATTGGACGAAGACACAAGAATATTTACCTTCTGGATATAAAACCAGAAAGTCCTCAATGTCTTATATCCATTCAAGATGAAGCAAATCTTTAGCATCAAAAGCTTGGCCATGTTAACATGAAGCAGATTGCCAAGATTTCTTCCAAGAAGCTTGTTTGTTGTCTTTCCAACCTGACTTATCAAAAGTCTTAATTATGCACTCCATGTGTTTTGGGAAAATAGATTCGAAGTTCCTTTAAACTTGTAAATCAAGTTTCTACTAATTGAGCTTTGCAGTTTCTGCATATGGACCTCTTTGGACCAACCAAAACTCAAAGTATTAGGAAAGAGATATTGTCTAGTAATTGTGGATGATTACTCTCGCTTTACTTGGGTTTACTTTCTTGCAAATAAGTTTGAAGCCTTCTCTCACTTCTCAAAGTTTGCCAAGAAGGTTCAGAATGTAAAGGATATGTTATTTCGAGCATACAAACAGATCATGGAGATGAGTTTGAAAATCAAGACTTTGTGAAGTAATGTGATGAATCTGGTTTCCATCATGTTTTCTCTTCTCCATACACTCCAGAACAAAATGGAGTTGTGGAAAGAAAGAAGAGATCCGTGCAGGAGATAGCCAGAACCCTCTTGATTGAGAGCAAAATTTCTTCTCGATTATGGGTTGAAACAGTTTCTACAGCATGCTACATTATCAACATAGTGTTCTTGAGGCCTATTCTAGAGAAAACTCATTATGAAGTGTATAAAGGGAAGAAGACAAATATTTCTTACTTTCATGTGTTTGGCTATAAATGTTATGTCTTGAAAAATGCAAATGATTGAATTTGGAAGTTGGAAGAAAAAATCAGATGAATGAATTTTCCTTGACTACTCAACCTCAAGTAAAGCATACAGAGTATTCAACTAAAAGACTCAATCTGTGGAAGAATCTATAAACGTCGAGTTTCAAGATTCTATGCAGAATCAGTTAGAACAGACTCAACTTGAAGAATCTAAACTCGTTCTAGACTTTACAAAGTCTACCTCCCCCGAAGCTGTTCAGACTTCTGGAGATCAACAACAAACAGAATTAGAAGATTCAACTGAAGCAGAGGATTAGCAAACTCTCAGACCAACTAGCAACCGGAAGCATAAGTCAAGTCATCCTAAGGAACTCATCATTGGCAACATTGATAAAGGAATTCACACCAGATCCAAAAGGCAATAAGAGTCTAGTGCTTTAACACTTGTTTCTGAGATAAAACCCAAAAGTATAGAAGAAGCCCTGTCTAATGAAAATTGGATCGAAGCTATGAAAGAAGAGCTCAGACAGTTCAGCATTAACGATGTTTAGGAGTTAATTCCTAAACATAAATGTAAGTCTATTTTCGGGACTTAATAGGTTTTCAGGAACAAGGTGAACAAAAAAGAAAAAGTGGTGAGGAACAAAGCAAAACTCGTGGCCAAATGATATACGTAAGAATAAGGGATAAACTATGATGAGACCTATGCACCAGTAGCGAGACTAGAAGCAATTAGATTATTACTTGCTTTTGCTTGCTATAAAGATTTCAGGTTATTCCAGATAGATGTAAAGTGTGCCTTCCTAAATGGATTCATTCAAGAATAAGTCTATGTGCAACAACCACCGGAATTTAAAGATCCAAGAAAGCCAAACTCAGTCTGCAGACTAAAAAAGGCCTTGTATGGATTGAAGCAAGCACCTCAAGTCTAGTATGAAAGATTAAGTAAATTTCTACCCCAAAATGGATTTGTAAAGGGAAAGGTAAACATTACTTTTTTCATAAAAAGAGATGGTAAAGACTTTCTGCTAGTTCAAATTTACATTGATATTATTTTTGGATCTCCTAATGAAATTATATACAATAAATTCTCTAGATGTATGCAGGATGAATTTGAGATGAGTACGATGGGTGAGTTAACCTTCTTTCTAGGATTGCAAATTAGACAATCGAAGAAAGGTATCTTTATTCACCAAGAGAAGTATGCAAAAGATCTCATCAAGAAATTCATATTGGAAAATTGCAAAAAGACAGAGACACCAATGTCAAGTTCTTCGAAGCTGGACAAAGATGGAGGAAAGAAAGTAGACCAAAAGCTTTACAGAAGCATTATTAATTCGCTTCTTTACCTTACTGCATCTAGACCTAACATTTTGTTTAATGTTTGCATCTATGCTAGATTCCAATCATATCCCAAAGAATTTCACTTAAGTGCTGCAAAACGCATCATCAAATACATTGCAACTACTCCAAAGCTAGGTCTGTGGTATTCCAAAGAATGAGACTTTACTCTCATTGGATATTTAGATGCAGATTTAGCAGGTTGTAAAGTTGATAGAAAGAGTACTTTTGATACTTGTCAACTGCTGGGCAGCAAACTGGTGTCTTGGTTCTCAAGGAAGTAAAATACTATAGCATTATCAATAGTAGAAGTAGAGTATGTGGCTCTTGGGAGCTGTTGTTCTTAAATTTTTTGGATAAGGCAACAGCTAAGAGACTTTGGAAGTGAAGAATCGTGCACTGAGATCAAATGTGACAACATTAGTGCTATTAATCTCACGAAGAACCCAATTCTTCATTTAAGGGCAAAGCACATAGAGATTCGAAATCATTTTATAAGAGATCATGTTCAAAATGGAGAGATTATGATTCAGTTCATTGACTCAAAGAATCAGTTGACAGATATATTTACAAAGCCATTAGAGAAAAATCTATTTAAGTCTATTTGCACCAGACTGAATATTTTATTTTCTACTTATTAAAGTCTGAAGATGATCAGGCTCAGAATGTCCAAAAATTACTTTTGTAAGTTAATTTCTCTTCAATGCAGGTAATTTAATTTTAGTATGGAAATTTGGAATAGGTGCGTTGATATTTGAATCATTACTTGCCCATTTTATTTTTAGAAATTATCTTTTTTGAACTTTTGAATTTTTGGTAGTTTTTACTTTTGAAAAAGGCAGTTTTCTTTTTTTCCTTATAACGGTTTGTATACCTCGCTTTACTTTCTTCTTATACGGTCGAGTCTTTCTTCTCCATTTACATCTTTCTCAAACCCTAAAATACAGAAATTCTACTCTCATTTTTACTCTCAAGCTTGTTCTGCAAGTTTTCATCTTTTTCACCAAAACGTGTTCGTGAAATCCTCCTCGACTGTGAAGATGTCTTTCCAAAGGAAGTCATCTCAGATCTCAAGCAAGGGACCAAGGAATATGCCTAAGGGTCCTACTCATTTTGATCTAACTGAGGAAGAAGATTCTCCTCAACAACTTTCTCCACAACGTGCCAATCAAAATCCTCCACGCCAACAAGTGGAAGAGGAAATCGAGGAAAATGACAAACTTGTAAGGACCTTAAAACTCCAATTTCTTTTTAAACTTTACAATCAGTTGAAGCAGGGTGGTACTGCCATGACCTTTATTGATGAATTTCTGCAAGAAAGAGGATATCAGAATGAGACTCTATTCTTACAATCAATGGAAAGATTAGGCATAGCGCCTAAAGGAACGGTAGACAGGACATTTGCTAACTTTCCAGTTGATCCCCGTTTTAGTTCTTTTAATCAGCCAGAGGTCAAGGACGATGATGAGAGAATGTACACGAAGTGCATGGTGAAGGAACGAGTTTGTTTCGTTCTAAAGATCACAAAAAGACTTACTTGAAACTACTATAAAAAAGGGGTGATGAACCCTCGATCGGTGGACTTTGATTTCTTGGATTCAATAAGGGTAAACCTAAGGGAGAAGTTGACTCTCCTTCAACTTGAAAATTTTTGTTCTGAGACTTTTGTTGCTTATCCTGAGTTGATCGCATATTTCTATTCAAACTTGTCTTTTCTTGACGCGAATAGATTTCGTTTTACTGTGAAGGAGAAAGAGTACATGGTGGATGTTGACACATTGGCTGATGTTATTGGTGTGGAAAGAAGTGATTTCCAAACAATAAATGTGTCTATTGGTCATGCAACAGGTTTTCTTGTTAGGGACAAACTTGCTGAAGGCAGCATTACCTATTCCAGACTGTCTGCCTGTGGCATCCCAAAATTCATAATGACCTCTAGTTACATTAAAGTCTATGAATAGGTGATGGAAGTACCATCAAGTTATTTTATGGCCATTTAATCCATAATTTGCAATAAGATATATGGCCAAGCTTTTAAGGGATAATTATGTGATAGGAAAGAAAAATCTATCATTGGCCATGTGCATCATAAATTGGAATTTATGGATTTGTGACTATAAGTTTAATGGCCTTATTATTTATGCAATTAGGTATTTATTTAAATGAGGATTAAAATGTATTATTAAAAAAATAAAAAAATAAATAAACTTGGGCCATTGAAGCTTGGACTTTAGGCCCAAGTGTGTGGCTGGTTGAGGGTTACCATCCAAGTGAGAAAGAGAGAGAGAGTGAGTTGCGAGAGAGAGGGAGGCCGAGAGAGGAGGAGAAGGAGCCGTCACCGCCCGCACGCCGTTCGTCCGTCGCCGGTGTGCCGCCGTTCGTGTGGTCTAGAGGCAAGTTGGGGTCCTTTGCTGCTCTTGCATGTGTGTGTGTTACATGTATGTATAGTGTCGAATTTGAGTGATTGGAAGGAGAAACCAAAGCTTGGATGGCTTGTTCTTGAGTGGTGTTGCTGTTTTCGCTTGAACAGTTTGAGTCAGAATGTTGTGTGAGCTTGCATGCATGTTTAGAGTTCGATTTTGGCTTTGATATCTTCATAAAAGTTGTACATAACATCTTAAAATACAACATACTAAAATTTTTGGAAAATGATGGAGATTTGAGGGGTCAAACTCTCATCTTACGGAGATGTCAGATCTGGAATGTTTTCGCATAAACTGTTTGAGTCAGAATCTTGTGAGAGCTTGAATGCATGTTTAGAGTTAGATTTTGACTTGGATATATTAATGAAAGTTGTAGCTAACATCTGAATCTACAACATACTAAAATTTGGTGTAAAATGATAGAGATTAAAGGGGTTAAACTCTCATCCTACGGAGACCTCAGATCTGGAAAGATTTCACCGACCTTTCGATGGATTTGTGCTTGCATGTTGAGTTGTGCTAAGAATATCTCTTCGATTTCTTCATGAAAGTTGTAGGGGACATCTTAAAATAAAACATACTCAAATTTGAAGTGAAATTAACAAGTATAACCTAGTAAATCGACTAGATCTTGAAGACGGTAATTCGGGAGATGTATTACAGGACACCCGAGACTTCATGGACCTAAATGACGACTATACTCTGGTTATTTGACTTAGATCTCTTCATGAAACTTGTAGAAGACATATTTATTTAGAGAATATCCAAATTTGAGAGGAAACGAAGAAGAATAGGTAGGTGAAAACTCAGTATTTCGGAGAAGCATGTACTGGACGATTCAGTGATGGATCCAGAAGCTTCGTGAGACTGTATAAATTAATCTAAAAATAATATGACTTGGAAACCTCCATGAAAGATGTATGAAAATGTCTTGGTCGTAACTTGGTATAATTTCGTAATTTTTGGAGGTCGTATGGATATTTTAATCGATTTCTTCGGAAACTGTGCATTCTGGTTTCATCCGAAAATTACATGCTGTTTTGTGTAAATTATGGATTTGTGTGGATTTCTCATAGGCCGTGTATTTTGCATGAAATCATTATCCTATTGTCTTATTTATTACTTGCCTTAATTTTATGATTTTTGAGATTATATAAATAATTAAATTTAATAATTTTGAAAATGGCACAAGCTGGAATTTAAATAAATGTAAAAAAGGCATGATAAATGGATTAATTTAATTGGCATAAATTCCATGAATTTTATTTTATAAATAATTGCACCATGTAGTATGTGTGATGAGGTCTTGATGTATGCATTGAGATGCATGTGTGAATTCAATGTTGAACATGAGTAATGTTAAATGAGGAAATTGATGTGGCGGATGATAATGCCCCAGGAGTGTCGGGATGCCCGGTGGTATACGGTACGTAATTCCAGGGGAGGCTTGGTGGTATGTTGGTACGTAATTCCGAAAGCCCTGTCGTAGGTTTTTGCCCGAGGGGAATGCCTCGCGATGCCAGGATTGGGGTGCGGGATGCCCGGCCAGGGAGTGTAAATGCCGGAAGCCCTGTCGGAGGTCTTTGCCCGAGGGGAATGCCTCGTGATGCCAGTTGGGATGTGAGATGCCCGGAATGTGGGGTGCCAGATGCCCAGTGGCTAGAATGGCTGAATGCCGGAGGTTTTCTCGCATGGGATGCGAGTGTAAAATATAAGATGAAATTGATGATCCAAGGAAGGGTGATGTGGTGATCAAATTGAAAGTTAAAAGTGGAAATTGAACCATGCATGATATGATATGATGATCACCCACGGCATGATGATATGCATGATGATGATGATGTATGATGTGATATGGTGATGATCACCCATGGCATGATGATATGCATGATGATGATGATGTATGATGTGATATGATGATGATGATATATAATATGGATGATGACATGCATATATATGTATGGTATGATGATGTCATGATGATGATGACATGTGTGATATGATGAAGTCATGATGATGATGACATGTGTGATATGATGATGTCATGATGATGATGTCATGATGATGATGACATGAGTGATATAATGATGCCATGATGATGATGACATGTGTGTGATATAATAATGTCATGATGACGTTGATATTAGTATGACATGATGATACACATGTATGTGTTATGATTGTGATGATGATGCATGATAGTATACGCCTGGCTTCAAGGTAAGTAATGCCTGAGATGCATGTATGACTTGTATGATGCAATGAGTGGTTATTGGATTCCTTTACCTGCTGAGTGGTTGTACTCACCCTTTTTGGGGAATAACATTTTAGACTAGAAAAGATACCTCTGCTGCCACTACTACTAGTAGACGGATCGAGTGATTGGATATGATCGTGAGGAGGAGGATAGCAAAGGAAGGAACTTTTAGACGCCGACACTGATCGATGGACTTTAAGTGTACGACTGTTGGAGGAGATGTCGGTCATCTTTTGAAGTATAGCCATGTATAGGAAACTATGGCATTTTGATTTATTGACTAAAGATGTCCATCTGCTCTATGTAAATAAACGTGTTTGGCTTTAACTTATATAAGATGTTTAGTAGGTGTGCATCGTTTTCTGAATATAGGGAAGAGAGTTGTTGGATGTGCTTCCGTATATGAATTGCGCAAGGGACCTATCAAAAAAAGAAGAAGTGTAAACCCCTTATGTTGTATGGACCCGCTACAATTGAAATGATATCAGAGTGACATGTTAATAAGGAAAGTGAAAGGTAAGTGAACTGTGGCAACCCTAACGGATCGGGGGCCGTCGAGGGGTGCCACACTGCCTCAAACATTTTGTTGCACAAAGTCATGATCAATTGCATCTGACCAAAGTCAACCTCAAAGACAGATGTCTCTCGTTCTGAAGCAAAACTGATGTTTGCCGTTAGTAATGGAATGAAGCTCTCGCTGCCACACACAATCTTGATGCACATGTACAAGACTGTTGTGAAGGATAAGGGACAACTCCCTTACTCAACGCTAGTCACTCAACTATTCAAACACTTTCACATCTAGTTTTCAGCCTCTCTTTGTGTTTGAACTATTGCACTTATGGTTATAGGATTAAAGATGGTGTCAAAGATGAGATTGAAGGAACTAAACAAAGTCTTAGAACGCTTGAAGGCAAAGTCCCTCAGTAAAACAAAACAAGACTCTGCTGCAAAGAAAAGGAAAGGCAAGGAGCCTATGCGTGAACCTACCAAGAAGAGAAGATCTCTTATCCTACAGGATGAAGAGGATGAGGATGATCTTACTCTCTCTACATTTGCCTTGAAAAATCTTCGGAGTTTTGTTAGTTTTGAGCAGCAACAAGACAGAGAAGAACGAGAAATAGGAGAAACAGAGTAGAGAAGAGAAGGAAGAGAAAGAAGAGAAGAAAAAGAAGAAGCAGGAAAAAAGGCCAGAGAAGAAGGAAGAGAAGCAGAAGAGGAAGAGGGTTAGGATGACTCTATCGAACCCACTTTTGCAATCTCCTTATCTGAAGATTTAGAGAAGACTAGGAGTGAAATTGTAGAAGATGGAAGAGAAAAAGAACATCACTTGGAAGCTGAAACTGAGAATGAACAAGAAGAAGAGTTCCTTTCTCCACTTGTAGCCACAAAAACAAGGGGAGCTCGTGAGAAAATAAGTAGTTCTTCTTCTCGTGTTTTGACAAGTGACAATGTTAGTAGGTCTCCTGCCGATCCAAAGGATGTCTATGCCTCCCATTTTCCTGAAGCTGATGCTAAGACATCCTCTCCAAGTCGTGGTGATCGACGTGTTGATGTTCCTTCAAATCTCAATACTCCTGGAATTAATTTGGCTAAAGTCGGTGCACAAACAAAAACTATTGCAGACTTTCAAAGGCTGCTAAAGCTCCTTTTGGAGTTAAAAGTACAGCAGTATGGTATGGAGTTTAAGATGAAAAACCTCCAATCTGCATTGAAATCTACTTCAGATTCTCTACATGATAAGGTACAGGCTCTACAATAGCAAGTTAAAGAGACTGCAAAGGTTGAAGATGTTGAGAAGCTGAAGGAGACAGTGCGATAGCTGGTAGAGATAGTTCAGTCTATGAGGGATTTCCAACTCATTCGCAACCCAAAACACTCTTGATTTCCTTGAAGTTTTTATCCTGCTCCACTTTTTGCTGCTGACAAAAAAGGGGGAGAATGTGCAGATTTGACTCTTATTGGTTGAACTTTTGTTTGACTTAACTTTTGTTTGATTGTTGAACTTTTGGTTGTTGAACTATTATTATGTTTGACCTTGACGCTTGCAGCAACTTACTTTGGTGATAATGATTGTGGTTGGATAGTTGTTTGTCTTATGTAACATGTTTTCTGTGGTTGTAGAATCAATGCTATCTAGGTCCTAATCAACTTGTTTTTATAAGATATCATGTATTGCCTAAGAGTTGTTTTGCAGGTCAAAAGTTTTTAAATTTGTAGGAATGTTTTGTCACCATCAAAAAGGGGGAGATTGTTAGAGAAAACTTCTTTACAATTTTAAAGTTGACAAAACCTTTCTAAAATTTAGTCTGAAGACTTTCAGACTTTAATGTCAAAGTCTGAAAACTTCCAAACTTTAATGTCAAAGTCTGAAGATTGCCAGACTTTAGGTTCAAAGTCTGCCCACGCTAACAAATTCCCAACTGAACGCTACTGAAGAATGAAAACTTATCCAAATACAAAATTATCTTTATTTCTTCAAGAGTTCGATTCATATGACTTATGGATGACCTACTGGTTGGATACAGCACCTACATGATGGACTATCCTTATTGGAATCAATTCCGATAATCAAATCTTTTGGAAGGCAAGCAAACTTCGAAAGTTCTACTTATGGAAACCAAGATCCTGATTGTATGAGCGAGTAGGATGGACGGACTTTCATCACAATCTTCAAACGACTCGAGATCTCCTTGATTGATTTTGTCCAATGAGTATATTAGAAGAATTCCTTTGAAAAGTGCCAATGGTCTAGTTGTTCGATAGAGTGCGTGAAAAAAAAAAAATTGGAGTCCGAAACTTCCTAGTTCCTTTATTATTTCATTCACTAAGCTCAAAGTTGTATACAAAAGAGAGAAACTCATAGTGAGACTTTATGAGAGACTAGTAGAGACTCTTCATTGTGAAGTCAAGGTTGCAAGACTGTAAAATCTATTTTGTTTCTTAGTGAAATTCAGCCAGTGGGTTATCAGCGTGGGAGAGTGGACGTAGGCTTGATCTAAGTCGAACCACTATAAACCTTGTGTTTTTATTATCTTTCCTGAACTCCTTTATATTGTCATAGTTTTATCTAACTACTATAATCTAAATTCGTTCATAGTTTGTCATTTTCTAAAAGCAAATTACTACTACTGAACATTGTGAAATTTTTTGTTCACACCTATTCACCCCCCTCTAGGTGTTGTTACTAGCCCTTACAATTCATACGTCCTAGTGCATCACCTTGGAGAGCACCAGTTCTATTTGTGAAAAAGAAAGATGGTCCGTTGTGTCTATGCATCAACCATCGTCAACTCAATTAAGTGACGATCAAGAACAAGTATCCACTGCCGAGGATCGACAACTTATTTGATCAAATGCAAGGAGCATCGATATATTTTAAGATCGACTTGAGGACAAGGTATCATCAATTGAGGATCAGGAAAAAAAAAAGGACATACCGAAGTCAACGTTTCGTACTTGATACGGCCATTATGAGTTCACTGTAATGCCGTTTGGTTTGATGAACACCCCATCGGCTTTTATGGATCTGATGAACCGAGTGTTTAAAAAGTACCGGGATCAAACTGTGATCATGTTCATCGACGATATCCTGGTGTATTTGGAAAATTCAGAGGAGAACAAGAGGCATTTGAGGATGGTACTTCAAATTCCGAGGAATCATGAGCTGTACGCCAAGTTCTGCAAATGCGAGTTTTGGTTTACTCATGTGGCGTTCATAGGTCATGTGATTTCAAGCGAATGAATCTCTGTAGACCTAACCAAGATTGACTCAGTTATCAACTGGCCAAGACTAACAACCGTGACAGAAATCATAAGCTTTTTGGGTTTGGTAGGTTACTACAGAAGGTTCATGGAAGGATTTTCAGCGTTAACGTCGCCGTTGACTCGACTACTGAAGAAGGAAGAGAAGTTTGTGTAGACAAACAAATGCGAGCATAGTTTCCGAGAACTTAAGCATAAGCTGACTACCGCACCTGTGCTGACCATACCATCTGGCCCTAGAGGATACAAGATCTACAGTGATGTGTCATTTAAAGGATTGGGTTGCGTGTTAATGCAACATAGTAGGGTTGTTGCATACGCATCCCGTCAGTTGAGACCTCACGAGCTGAATTACTCGACACATGACTTGGAACTCGCAGCGATTATTTTCCTCTGAAGATTTAGAGACATTATTTATGTGGAGAAATATTTCAAATCTTCACTGATCACCAAAGTCTCAAGTATCTATTCTTTCAAAAGGAGTTAAATATGAGACAGTTTCGCTGGATGGAACTTCTGAAGGACTATGATTGTGATATCTTATATCACCTTGGAAAGGCGAATAAAGTCGCAGATGCGTTGAGTCAGAAGTCTTCAGTCACGCATATCATGGTTAAGGAATGGATTTTACTAGAGAGAGCTCAAGATTCGGTTTTCAAATTTGAGGTAGCCACCTTTCAAATCGTATGGCCACCCTCAAAATTGAGCCGGAAGTACAAATCAGAAACAAGACATTTTAGCTGACAGACCCAGAGATTCAGAAGATCCTACAAAAGAATATCGAAAAGAGAAAGGATAACTTTCAAATTTTTGATGACAGAACACTAAGGTTTTGAGGACGACTATGTGTACCTAATGATGCAGAGCTTAAGGAAGAGATCTTGTTAGAAGCTCATCATAACAGTTACAACATTCATCTCGGTAGTACAAAGATGTATCAGAATCTGCGTCAACATTATTGGTGGTCCAGTATGAAGGCGGACATTACCAAGCATGTCGCCAAGTGTTTGACGTGTCAACAAGTGAAGGCACGGCATTGTAGGCTGGGAGGACTTCTGCAAACTCTTAAGATTCCCGAGTGGAAATAGGAACACATCACAATGGATTTTGTGACAGGCTTACCAATGAGCTAGAGGGGTAATGATTCCATTTAGGTAGTGGTCCACAAACTGACGAAGTCGGCTCACTTCATTGCAGTACGAAAGGACATTGATTTGGATAGGCATGCAGAATTGTACGGGCATTCGATAGTTCGTCTGCATGGAGTGCCGATAACGATTACATCAAATCAAGACCCGATGTTCACAGCTACCTTTTGGAAAAGTTTGTAGGCTATCTTAGGAACAAAGCTGCAGTACCATACGACTTATCATCCTCAAACGGATGGCTATTCTAAGATGAAAATTCAAACCCTCGAAGACATGCTGCGAGCTTGTGTGTTCGATTTTAAGGGGAGCTGGGAGGAACAGCTTTATCTTGTCGAGTTCGCCTACAACAACAGCTACCAGCAGAGCATTCAGATAGCTCCTTTTGAAACGTTGTATGGCAGAGCGTGCAAAAAGCCATTGTGTTTGGACAAGGTTAGAGAACGAAAGATCACAGGCCTAAAGTTAGTCTGACAGTCAGTGGATGCAGTTGTCATCATCAGGGATAGATTAAAGACTACTCATAGCCGCCAAAAAAGCTACACAGATAAGTGTCGAAGGCCATTGGAATTCCAAGTTGGTGAGCACGTCTTTCTGAAGGTGTCACTGATAAGGGGTACTTCGCGCTTCGGTAAAAAGGGAAAGATGAATCCGAGGTACATAGGTCCCTTTGAGATTCTAGAAAGAATAGGGATTCTAGTGTATCGTTTTGCATTGACGCTGAGGTTGACGCAAGTGCATAACGTCTTGCACGTGTCGATATTGAGGAAATATGAACCTGACCCGACCTACGTGCTAAATTTGATGAATTGGACGTGGATGACAGAGTATAGTATGTGGAAAGACTAGTTCAGCTTGTTGATCAAAAGGAACGGATTCTACGCACCAAGACGATCCTGTTGGTTAAAATGGTCTGGCAACACCACGGCACTAAAAGAGCAACTTGGGAGAGTGAAGATTCGATAAGACGATTGTACCCCCACCTTTTTGTTTAAAGATTTTGTAATGGTTTTAATTTCGAGGACAAAATTTTTATAAGAATGAAAGAGTTCTGACATCCTAAGTTTCAATTTTTGTTTTCAATTGGATAAGTTGAGCTTTTCATCGACACGCCTATAGTTCTTTTCCCTAAACTGATCACTCACAGGATAACTAGTCTATAAGGTGAAGCCGTAAAGGAATCTAAATGAAAATAGACTTGAGAATTCGATTAGGAATTGACTGCTCAACCATACTAATTTGCAAGGGTCATTACAGCACAGTTAAAAATCGATCGAAGACTGGAGATAGGTCAATTTGATAGATGTATGTGATTAGAGAGTGGTTGATTCCACCTAATTGCAAAATTTTTATCGAATAGCACTAGGCTGATTTTTCTGTCATTTTGGTACCCTGTGTCCGTATTTGAAATCTCGATATTTTCATGACAATCGAGAGTCACCAATGTATTAAAGATGTATATTGTGGCTTAGAAATGATCAACCACGGGTCACTTGTGCTAAAAATTCCACAAAACTACCCGGTGGATTAGGTCATGCTAAAATCGTGCCAAAGCGAAATTAATCGCAAAATTGAACCAAATTTCAGAAATTGAAAGCTTTTCAATGTCAAGATTTTTCGGTAAACTGAGATTTTTGGCGAAAATTGAAAGTAAGGGTATTTTAGACCGAAAAAATTAGATGACCATTTTTGGTCGCGTCTTTTGGATTCAAGTGGGTTCAATTGATGAGGAAAATGTTGATTGCGATGATGGCACCTTGGCTGGATTTTTGGACATCAAATTGGATCCAATTAGAGAGGAATTGATTCAATTTGGGGTAAAATGTTCCAAAATTCGTAGGCCTTGTGGGGGTGCAACATTTGGCCCAGTTTGAGACTTGTTAAGGAAGCTTTGGCTGCTGTAAATTGGCTGAGGAAGACAGCCATGCATGGTAGGGCCAAGAACTTGAGTAGAAAGAAGATATTTGGCTTGATATTTGGCCAAATGGGACCACCCCCTCCCCCCAATTTTTAGCTATCTCCTTCTTCCTCATCTAGCCTCCTTTCTCCATTGTTGAGGATTTTAGAAGCTCAAATTTGCAGAGAAAACCAGCCAGCCCCTCCCCCTAGCCGATCGACCACTGCAGGAGCCATTTGCCACCGTCGCACGCCCATTACTCACCATCACGCCGCGCGCCAGCCAGCACAACCGTCCCACCTGTCATGCACCTCCTTGCCATCCCCCCCCTGAGCCCCTGGTCGCCGTAAAAGCTCAACTGGAGCTCCACCATCGTCGTTCAGTCGCTGTCCGCCTCCATTGTAAACCGCTACAACCTCATCCACCCATCCTCGCCATTTTAGCCCGAACCAACCACCCGTTGCAGCTTGCTCGACCCAAGGACAGAACCGAAAAGCCAGCAAGGGCTTTGTGGCTTCAAGGTCGTCCAGTCTCTGTTGGGTGTCGCTGCAGGCTCAGTTGTTGCCCACCTCTGCCTCACTGTCGTCGTGGACTCACAGAATCGCTAAACCGGTGAGTTTACTCACTAAACTTTGCTTATGGAGTTAATGATGCTTGGGGTGATTAGTTTAAGTTAAGTATGAATTAGGTGGTTAGTTAGAATGGATTAGTGATTTAATTATTCAATTGTGCATGTTAGGTGGTTAAAATAGACTAATTAGAGACTAGACAGATCGTGCTATTTATCTAGCAAATTCAAAATAGACTAATTAGTAATTAATTACATTTATTTAATTATTTTTTATATTTATTTAATTATTTATTATTTTCTAGAAATTATACCGGGATAGCCAATGACCGGAATTTCATACTAATTGTAATGGTTTACTTAGTTTATGCAATTGATTGCTAAATTGTGCAAATTGAGTGGTGCTTGTAATTTTGAGTATCTATCCCAAAATTGTGTGGTTTTGGTATTTAATCAAGAAATACCAGGGTGTCGATTTTTAACATCGAAAATGTTTTTAGACACTATATAAATAGTGAGATTTTCGAAAAGAAAGATATTACATTTTTGGCTCAAACCGACCACGTACCCACACACGATTATTTTTATCAAGTATTTTTAACACGATGAAAATAAGCCAAGCTCATTATTTTAATTGAAGAATTGGTGTGCAAAGCACAATGTCCTTGGCTAAATTGATTGGTTGTGTGTCAGCTTGTGTGAGCATTGAATCGTCAGCTTATGTGAGTATTTAATTGTCAGCTTGTGCGAGCATTATTGTATGTTAGCTTGTGAGAGTATTGATTCACATCAGCTTGTGCGAGCAATTATTGAATTGAATTGATTGAATGGATGGATCGATTGATCGATGGATTGAAGTGAATTGAATAATTGGGTATATGAATTGTACTAACTTGCAGGAGGGAACTGAGGCAAGGTAAGTCTTCTATCTTGTGTGCATAGACTGCCTCTAGGCGTATTTCCTTCCTAATCGGAGTTTATGGTGTGAACTTACTGAGACATTGTCTCACCCCGTCGTGAGTTCAACCTTTCTCAGGTCTTTAGATGACGGTTCCTCCGAAACGTTTTGGTTGGCCCATGAGGGTTACCAAGCGGACTTTTAACTACCCTGTCCTCGGGGCTCAGTAGGTCTATGAACTCGTGGCGACCACCATCTGGGTCAATGAGGGCCTACCTCAAAGGGTACTGCATCGATTCAAAGCATGGGTTCACCATGGACTCAATGGATACAAGGAGGGTCCCCTTCAGGGTTTTGAGATTCCTTCTGTGGTAGTCGATGCCGCTCTAGGTGAGAGTATATTTTACCCTTCTAATGGTGCTGTGGAGGACCTGAAGCCCTTGGAGCCTTTGGAGACCGAAGGATTGGTGAATGTGTCAGACTAGCTGGACATAGGACAACTTCATTTTGAGAGCCGGTCTTTTGTAGACTCTTGACCATAGACTAGTTTGTATATAAATCGGGGTGTTTTTAAAGGTGTATTGTTTGTGAAATTGTTTTTCTATTTTTCTATCCCATGCTGTTTGTTGTCAGAAGTAATCGTTTGCTTCCGCATGCGCATTAAAATGAATGGGTCGACGGCGCGTCCTAGGACGTCGCATTTTTATCGACCACCGAGGGATGGGCACGCGCTCGAGGATCAGGGCATGACAGGTTTCACACCTTCTCAAGTTGATCATTCTCTCTGTCCTGCACAATGGCAATGACTATGTTTTTGAAGTGCTATATGTCGGTGATCTGGTCATTACTGGTACTAAAGCTTCTTTGATTAATTTAGTGAAGACTATGTTACATAATCAATTACGCATTAAGAACCTCGAGCCTCTAATATATTTTCCGGCCATTGAGGTTGCTCTATGTCACTCTGGTCTTTATCTATGCTAGTGAAAATATATCCTAAATATTTTAGAAGATTGCAATTTTAGTGGAGTTCGATACTCCTATGAAACATAATATAAAATTGAGGAGTTTGGGATTCCTAAAGTGCCATAACTTGGCACGGAGGGATACTTAAGTGCCATAATTTCAGAAACGTATACTTACGTGCCAGTTTCATTGTAAAGTGGAACACTTAAGCGCTACTCCGGCAAAATCCGGCCAAATGGCTGACGTGGCAAATTTCCGGCGAGTTGGGTGCAAAACGGCGTTATTTTGCATGCTAACGTGACGAGAAAATGTAAAAACGACGTTATTTTGTGTCTTATGTGTAAATAATTAATATAAAAATCAATACAATTAAATTTAAACTTAATTTTATATACAATATTCTAAAAAATAAAAACTTAAAATTAAAATTAAAAAACTTAAAAATAAAAAATAAAAAACTTAAAAAAAACTTTAAATTAAAAAAATTAAAATTAAAAAAAAAACTTAAAATTTAAAAAACTTAAAATTTAAAAAACTTAAAACTTCAAAATTTTTTAAATTTTAAGTTTTTAATTTAAGTTTTTAAGTTTTATATTTTTTAAATTTAAAGTTTTTTCAATTTAAATTTTTTTATTTTTTTATTTTTTAAAAAAAATTTAAGTTTTTTAATATTAATTTTTTTTAATTTTTAGTTTTTTAATTTTATTTTTTTTAAATTTTTAGTTTTTAAATTTTAATATTTTTAATTTTTAATTTTTTTAAAAATTTTAATATTTTTTATTTTTAAGTTTTTTAATTTAAGTTTTTTAATTTTAATTTTTTTAGTTTTAATTTTTTTTAATTTAAAATTTTTAAATTTTAAATTTTTTATAATATTTTAAATAAAATTAAATTTAAATTAATTTAATTAATTTTTATATTAATATTTACACATCGTTACCACAAAACGACGTTATTTTTGCATTTTCTTGCCACGTCAGTATGCAAAATAACATCATTTTTCACCCAACTCGCTGGAAAATTGCCACGTTAGCCGTTTAGCCGGATTTTGACCGAAGTGGCACTTAAGTGTTCCACTTTACTCCGAAACTGGCACTTAAGTATACATTTGCGAAATTATGGCACTTAAATATCATTCCGTGCCAAGTTATGACAATTGGGCTATTCTTCTGTCCAAAATTGAACATTGATAAAGGCACTCTATTGGAGGATTTGTCTCTCTATTGATGCTTAATTGGTCGGTTCATTTATTTGACTATTACCAAGCCATACATTGCTCATAGTGTCAACATTCTGAGTCAATTTTATGCATGCGCCACGCCAACCACATTTGGATGCAGCCCACCATCTCTTACAGTATCTAAAGGCTACTATAGACCAAGGGCTCTTCTATCTTGCTAAAAATGAAATTCAAACTCACGGCTTATTGTGACTCAAATTGGGCTAGCTACCCCATGACTCGGCGTTCAATAACTAGGTATTGCATTTTATTGGGTGATAGCCCCATTTCATGGAAAACCAAGAAACCCCATTTCATGGAAAACCAAGAAACAAAGCACAATCTCACTTTCTCTTGGTGAAGCGGAATATCATGCAATGACACTAACCACATGCGAGATTACCTCATTATCATATCCTTTACAAGACATTGGCATGCCTCTTCAAGCCCCAATTTCCTTACACTATGATAACCTGCCTGCTTCCACATTGTTGCCAACCTAGTTTTTCACAATCGAACGAAACATATAGAAATTGATTTTCATCTCATTTGTGAAAAAATACAAACTAGCCTCATTGCTCCATTGAAGATTGGTATAGAGCCACAACTAGCTGTCGTGTTTACCAAACCATTAGGCCGAGATCAGTAAACGCAGCTACTTTCCAAGTTGGGTGTCCGTAACCTACACATGCCAACTTGAAGGGGAGTCTTAGCGTGATCGCCTGAAAACTTAGCAAATCATACGAAATCTCAACATGATCATATACTTTATCCCTAGTTGTTTTATTCATCTAAATCTTAGCATGATCATATACCTTATCCCTAGTTGTTCTATTCAATCTTTCGATATCTGTAGGAGTTGATTTAGGAAATATAGTTGTGAATTGTGTATAAATACGTATATTTAGAATATAAGAAGAATTCGATCGGTTCACATTGAGATCTTCCCTTGTGTGTCCTGTCTCAGTTATACTAACAATTTGCGGTAAAAGTGATACGTGCCTGTTGCATATGTAGTCTTACTCACATTTGACTTTACTGTTGAGGGCTTACGTGTGTGAAAATCAAAGAGGTGGGGAAGCATCTATTGCGGAAATTGGGTAACTTTGTCCATTCGTATGGAGTTAGGGATTTAAAGGAAAAAGGGGAGAGCAGAAAACTTTTGACTTTCCTTTCGCGAAGAGCTTTGGTTTTTTCTCATAAAATTTCTTCTGAGTTATGCCGCAACATGGTTCAACTTCAAACAATTAATGTAGATATTGCTCGGTTGTTTTATGGGCAAAAAGTTAGAAGCCAGCTGCCGTTCTTTGGTCGTGCTTTAAATGGGTTAATCCTCTCTAGTTATTAATCTTGTGCAACACCATTGGGCAAGTCTTAGAATTGTTTTTATGTTGACAATTTCTATCTCATGCCAATTCCAAAGTCCAGCCCGTTGCGTGCAAGTTTGCGTCACCGACCATCGAGAAAAAGAAAAGTAATAACTGAGGCAGAAACTATATGCTTTTGGTCAAAGTTTGAGAACTTCCCGATGGGTACTCTCGTCATGACTCTGACCATCGTAATTTAGGTTCTGCAAAGAGGAACTTGCAGGGTTCAAGTTTTTTGAGTTGACCAAATTTTAGTTGGCGCTTGGCTTTTCGACATCAATAAAAAGTGTCCTCTCAATCGACAAAACATAGTCCATTCGATCCAGTTATATATAACTTTTTCCTTCGTTGATGGTATATGCATCTTTTGACGAGGTTTTTTCTTCTTTTGTCTTCGTTTATCGATATTCCAAAGCTTTCTTAAAGACTTAAATCCTGTTATCATCAGAAGTAAAATTAAGTTGATCAAATTCTAGATACATTGAACTCTAACTTTATGATACGCACACACATTGTTTCGCTATTTTAATTTTTTGCTCAGTAACATAGTAATACCTTGGATTTGAGCTTGTCAAAAGGACTTTGAATGCCAACATCGCACCCACCTCCAGCTGAAATGCAACATATGGTCGCATCGCGGGAGAAGTACATAAGTTGTGTACGGCACTTACTTTAGTGCAAAAAATTTTCGTCGGATCACTTAAGTGCCAAACCGACGAAAAACGATCACTTAAGTGCCTCCAGCGAAAAATTCAGGTCAAAAAATGACGTGACTTTTTTAATTAAAAATTTAATATGATTGGGCTCTTTTTTTTATAAAGAAAATCAGTCCATGTGGACTTTCTTGGCTGCTGTCCAACGAAGAAGAAAGAAAATCAGTCCATCATCTTCTTCTCCTTCTTCTTCTTCTTCAATGTTCACACCTATCGTTCTTCCTTGCTTTTATTTTCTTCTCGGCATGAAACGCTAAGGAGAACGAGGTCGTTGTCGCTCCCTTCTACTAGAGCTCCTCCACAAAGCTTAGGTCCGTCTACAGAGGATGGCCCCACATCATTGACGATCCACCCCCGCCACCATGCACGTGCAGTGAGCGGCATCCGAAGTCCCTAGCTCAGACCCGAGCCACAACTCGGAGCCCTGTTCCCCCAACTCGACCGAGAGGTCGTGGCTCCATGGAGCTGGAGCTTCGAGTCACGGGTCACGTTGCTTCCAGGACCTCTGCGGCGTGACCTATCTCCTCAACCCTCTGACCCGAGACATCTTCTCGCTGTCAAGCGTCGAGCCATCGCACAAGTGGTGGCGCCGGGCATCGAATCGGAATCAAGTCAACCACCTGACCTACCGGTAAAATATCATGCGATAAGGGAAGAGGTCCTTGATCGGGGCTCGAGGTCATGGGGAGACAGCACGAGCACCCCCCCCAGGCTCCTCAGCCCCGTGTTCGCCGTTGGATCTATCCATTAGAAAGCCGTCGGCAGAGACAGCATCATCTCGTCCTTCGATTACGGGGAAGGAGGTCGAGACGTCCACCTGGCACAAGTCCGGGGAGTTCCGGGGCTCGTCGACAATGATTAGGGTTTGAATTTGGCAAATTAGGGTTCTTATTTGGGGGGAAATGCAACTAGGCAATGTCGTTTCTTGCTTTAGATGCTAACTAGACTCTCAGGTGAGCCACATCAGCATAAGAAATTAATAAAAAAATGTCACGTCGGATTTCCGGCCAATCAGATCAGCGTTAGCACTAAAATGGTCGTTTTTCAAAAAAAAATTGCACTTATGTGATCAAACATAAACTTTTGGCACTAAAGTGAGCGCCGTACACAATTTATGGCACCAATAGTGTACTTTTCCCTCGCATCGCCAACTCCAAAAACTCTTTTAAGTGCTCAAGGGATGAGATTTACCAACTAAAATTCTAGGAAATACTTAAAAACATTTATACTATCTTGCCAATAGTACCTGTTATATGTCAAGTTTGAGTCTGGATATAAGAATCGACATGTTATTTGCCAAAACGAGGAAGCACATTCGCAAAGCATTTAATGAGAACCGATGCATGGTCTGCAAAAGAATTCTTCAACCTTGATAATTCTTTGTCATAGGCCAGCCTGCATCCTTAAATGAAGTTTGACAAATCCTTAAACATATGGGTTTATAGAAGTCAAAGAAAGAGAAAAGTAGCCCATGCACATGTTTCTCATGACCACTCTTTCTCAATTTCATAAAATGCATGCACATGCACTGTAAACTTCGATTCTCCAATTATAGTGGATTATTTGCTGCCGGCTCTCCCCATGGATGTAGGTATCAATATTCGAACTGACAACGTAATTTTTTAGTGTTTTTACTATTTCTCGTTTATTTCTCTAGTGATTTTGTGATGATGTAAATTGCAAGATCCTGTCCTAGTGGTGGGCCGAAGTTCTTGGCGCTGCAAAGGCAAGATCTTTTTCCCCTTAAACACTGTTAGCGGGCCTGAATTTGATAATGATGTCTTTTGATGGTCTCGTTAAATTTTGCAGAAAAAGATCGACAAGGATGAGACACCCAGGTGCTACTGGATTGTGAGGCTGAGCCTGGCCGAGATCCTCCGGCACTCCAACATCCCTGGGGTAGCCCCTGGAAGGTTCATGGCGACACCTGCCGCCCCTGCCCCCCTTGGAACGCCGACCACTCCATAGAGTACATCCAGTGTGACCTCTCCGATGAGTCCAACGCCATTGCCAAGCTTTCCCCTCTCTCTGACGTCACCCATGTCTTCTAGGTCACCCGGGCCAGCCGCTCCTCGGAGCTCAAAAACTGCTGCATCAATGGCGCCATGCTCCGCAACGTCCTGCATGCCCTCCTCCGCAACGCCATCAACCTCCGCCTCGTCTGCCTTTGGACGGGGTCCAAGCACTACCTCGGCTCCTTGGAGGCCTTCGGCACGATTGCCCCCCATGATTTAACTAGTAATTAAGAGATGATCGTTATATAAGTACTGGGAGAATCTCACCGATTTTACCTTGTATTAGGGAAGGACGCTGAAAAAAGTTCACAGAACAGGACAAGACAATGCTTCTAGCTTTTTTTAATTAATATATCTTCATCCGTATAAACGATTTTTCAGCTTTAGTAAAATAAATAAAAAATAAAAATGATCTCAAAGGTAGTGTTAAAAAAAGAAGAAAGCAGTGTCCATATATCTTTCTTTGCTTTTGATCATCCACTTGCAATTCCAGTACTGAGAAAAGCTCAGGGGAAACAATTCCATGTAAGAGGCCTGTCGTTTATGGAGAAAAGTGCCCGGAATCGAAGTTCTTTATGAGATTATTTTTTTCTCAAAAATAGTTATTTTCGCATACTCTTGTGGCAGTTCTCCACTTCAATATAATTACCTGGAGTAAGCACTATAACTTGTTTCCAACACTCATTGGCTTGATAAAAAAATGGCTTGTTATCGTCAACCGAAACCCACTATTTAAACAAAAATTGGAATTGTGATGCTGCAATCTTGGATAGAGGTGGGAAATGTCTTAGTAGGTAAATTATGTCAACATCATTTTCCACACCATTTTGTAAAAAAGCCTTATCCCAGCAAATCCACCCCATCAAAGCCATTGTTAGCCATTGGTATGCAACTTGTTATTTGAGGTGCAAAACAATCGATATCTAATCACTAATCTTTCTTATTTCGGCAACGGTGAAAACTATCTTGTTTAAACTCGCATTTCAAGTAACCATGTTGGGCCCAATTGAAAAGCGCTTGTTTCGAGACTACTCTGTTTATCTTGATTGATTCGTTTCACCGTATTAGGACAGCTTAATTTCGCGCTCACCCAAAGATCATCCGGAAATTCTTGCCGTCTTGGATAGGCAATGCGTGATTTATGCGGAGAGAAGATCACCAATCATGGGCACTCCACACATTGGGCCAATCGACCCATCTTTTAGTGGGCTAGGCCATTTATGCTTTTTTGGGTCAAAAAACCCATTTGAGTTGCATGGGATTAAGAAGCATAAAAGCTATTTCGCAATTTATGTAAATTTCTTAAAGTCCTGTGAAAAAAAATTCGAGTCCAGGAAGGAAGATGATGTTAAATTCTTTTTCGGCCATAAAAGAAAAGTGTCGCATTTTAATTAATTGTTTATCAAATAACAAACTGAAATATGGGCCAGAGGCCCAATTCTTCTTAGAATGAAATATGGAAGATTGTTCATAAAAATTCAATCGAATTCTAATATTTTTAAGTAATGCAATCAGTCATAAAATTGGTCAAGTTGGTGAAATCGCTTAGGATATAATTTCAATGCAAAAGTCTTAATGCTCAATTATACTTTCTCGATAAGTTTTACAACTTTCAATATACTTATTCTTATCATTGTCTCGCAAATCTTTTTTGGATTTCATCTTTCGACCTTTGCTCTTTGGCAATGTATCCTTTTTATTAAAAAAATTTTAGGATACATTTCATGTGCCGTACTTTTTAAGACACTAGCTAGAAGGATTAAATTAACAAATCGTCAAAATGTTTGAAACTGATTTAGCACAATTGAAAGGTTCCAAATTGAATTAATCGTCGTACAATGAGTTTAGAACTTTCAAACAATTATCTCGTTGGCGAGTTAGCCATAAAGCCAAGTAATTAGATTATTGATTGAACAAGTCACCACTCCAACGCGACAATACATGAATAGAGATGCTATTTAATGATACACACACCATATAGATAATCTCAAATACACAGGCATGGCTATACAAGTAGGATTCTAAAGATGCTACCATAAGTTGGAGAGGTGGCTCTCACAATCTCACAATGTAGCACTATGTCCGATACTCAAGGTTCAAGAGGCTTAGTTTCTCACTGTGCATAGATATTGCATTCACGGGTATTGTGCGTGATGCCATTCAGTCGCATGTCAATCATTATATGTCACACTCGTGATCAATATGTATTAACTTATGTAATACACTTTGCACGTAGATCATAAGGTGCAGCTAAAAACAAAATACTAGAGATAATATGTCACGCCCCAATCCTCGGACGCGCGCACATCCTTCTACTTGGTCAATTTTAGAATGCGATATCCCAGGACTATGTATCGCCGGGCCCTTTTATTTATTAGCGCATGACGGAAAGCGCTTATAAATCGCACAATAAAACAATGGGATAGGAAAGTAGGCCATATTTTTCATATTGAAATTCATAACCACACTTTCATTAACAGCACAACTCATAGTATATTTACAATACTATTCACAACATACTTGTCTCACACCTATCTATACTAAGCGGGGTTTACAAAGGGATGGGATCTCGGTCCCACATTCGGGTTATATTCAAGATCCCTCTCCTGGATCATCTTCTTCTTCAAAAGTCTTTCTCCCAAAGGTTCCTCTTCCTTAGCTTCTCCTCAGGGTCCTGAAATGGTTATTTAATAACCAATGAGACCACGTCTCAGCGAGTCCTACCCCCTAAGACTCGATTAGAAAGCCAATATACTATAGGCTGCCTAAACACGTCACGAGTTGGAGGACTTACCTTGGGCTCAGATTCCATCTGCATATTACTACAACTCAATAGGCATTCAAACAATCACATCATTGATCGAAGCATCGATCGAATCGACTAGTCGATTTCATATCGATCGGACCTTTCAAGAAGTGGGCTTTGCGGCCCCACCCGACCTCTCAAGAACTAGTGGCTTTACGGTCCCACCCGACCCCCTCAAGAACTAGTGGCTTTACGGTCCCACCCGATCCTCTCAAGGACTAGTGGCTTTACGGTCCCACCCGATCCTCTCAAGGACTAGTGGCTTTACGGTCCCCGACCCCTCTCCGATTCAATTTAGGAATAAATCTTAAATTCACTCATAAATTACTTTAGCACCAAATAAAGCTCAAATAAATAAACGGACTGCACCACGACAATCAGCACGAAATTCCGGTCACGGCCATCCGGTTGAATTTCCGGAAAAATAAATAATTAAATAATTAATTTCGAAAATTAAATAAATAATTATAAAAATCCAACTTAGGCTCCTAATGCCGAATTGGATACCGAGACAAGCCCGGAAAATTACCGAGACTTATTCCATAATTAACATGGCATGTCTACTTGCTAATGTCTATTTCTAACCACCTAACATGCATCATTAAGTCTCTAATTTAATTGATCTAAACTAATCTAACCACCTAATTGCATTTAATTAAATCTAACCAACCTTAAGTATAATTAGCAAACTAGAAAGCTTTAGTGAGTAAAACTCACTTGACAAAAGCGGAGATCGAATCGCCGATTATGACGCTGACGGACGAAAGTGGACTTTCGACAACACCGGCGGACTTAGACCGGGCCTTAAGCTTGGCCCCAACAAATCTCAGCCCAATTGAGATTTGCTCTTGCTTTGGACTAGGCTTGCTCTTGGGCTTAGGCTAGACTGCAAATGGGCTTTCTTCGTGAGCCGGTCTTGAATTGATTTGCTAAAATTTTGGGCTGGACTTCAAAGCTGATGATGGGTTGATCTCTTGGGCCGAAAACTGCTGACCTTGCTGGGCTTTGGAGCTAAATTTGTTGGGCCTAACTTGCGGCCCAAAAGAAATTCACTAGGCTAGAATTTGCGTGGAGTCAAGTGGTCCAGCTACTGGGCCGAACAAGGGAATCCGCAAGAGACGCTGGGCTGGGCTTGCGGCTACGGTGGTCCAAGGAGCTGCTGCATGGGTGTGGGGCTTTTGCGGTCAACCAAGCAGCTTCGGTTGCTGCCGCTGTTGATCGAGCCAAGAGCAGACTCGGACGCGTGGACGGCGGAGCAGCTGCGGCAGTTTTGTTGGTCTTCGATGGATTGCGGTGATGGCCGAAGAAGAGGCAGCTGTCGCACGTTGGCTGAGCAAGGGTCAACGTTGGTGCTTCAAGGGATTTCGGTGGCAACTCCGTGGGGAAAGAAATGCTGGCAGAGACGTGCGGTTTGGTGGGGTGTGGAGCTGGCGTGAGTGGCCGACCAAGGTGGATGCAGCGCCGCTCGGATGCAGCAAGGTGGTCTTCTTCGCTGGAGATTGACCGCGTGAGTTTGATTCGGTGGAGACGCGTGGCTGAAGACGTCTGCACCCGGTGGAGCTTCGCTCGATGGTCTTCAGTCAACAAACGGTAAGGAGACAAGAACAAGTGGAGAGAAACGTGGACAAGGGGGGCTGGTTGCAGGCGTTCGAAGGAGCTGCGAGTTGTCACGAATTGATGGATCAACGCCAGCTACAGGAGGATTCGGGACTAAGGGCAGCTTCGGTGGGACGTTGGCAGCTGCGGTTTCGGTGGAGGGAGGACGTGGCCTTTCTTTTGGTGCAAGCTGACCGAAGATTGAAGAAGCTGGGCTCCTTTCTCTCTGCTGGTGCTGGTGTCGCACGAAGGAATCGGGAGAGAGAGGATGGTCGTGGATGGGAGAAGGCAAGAAGATAAAGATGAGGAGTGAGGTGGGGCCATAGCTTGATATTTTGCAAGAATATCCTCCATGAATCACTCTTAGCCAAGTAAAAACACTTGGCCCTTCACTCACCACATCCAAACGAATCCCCATAACCTCTCAACTAGTCCAATAATGTTAGGGTGAGGGGATGTTACGAAATCTTCAAGGTCTTGCCTCAATTGCTCTTCCATTCTCTCTTGATTCATTATCAATTGGTCACCATAATTTCAATTGATATATCAATGCTTCACTTGCTATTTTTCCTCATCTAATAACCCATCTTGCATCTCAATTTTGCGACTGAAAACCATCTCCGGCATTTTCTGCACTAAAACAATCTGCGACGACTTTTTCCCAAAAAGTGTCGGGTGTCGAAAAAATCTTTTGAGAGTTGAGTCGATACTCTAGAATTTATTGTGACATGGCCAAAACTTCAATTTCTGAAATCGATTCGAATTGGCGGTTAATTTTCATTCGATGCGTTTTTAGCATGACCTAGACTATCGGGTAACTTCCAGATATTTTTAAGCGCAAATGACCCGTGCTCGACTTTCTTCGAACCACTATGAATCCACTCGACTCATTGGCGACTCTCGCTTATCGTGAAAATCTCGATGATCCAAATACGGACACATGGTGCCAAAACAATAAGAAAATCAGTCTAGTGTCGGCCGACGAGAATTTTCTAATTCAGTGGTGTCACCCACGATTAGCCACACATCTCTGTCAATCCAATCTATCTCTGATTTCAAATCAATTTTTAACTGCGCCGTAATGACCTCTAAAGATGGACACGGTCGAGAACCGATTCTTGATCGAGTTCTCAAGTCTATTGCCTTAAAATTCCTTAATAATTTTCCCAAATAGTCTAGTTATCTCGAGAGTGATCGCTCTGAGAATAACCCTATAGACGCGTCAATGAAATGCCCGATTTATTCAGTAGAAGACAGGGTTGAAACTTTGGGATGTCACAACTCTTCCCCTCTTATAAAAATTTCGTACTCGAAATTTAAACCTTACAAGACTTGATTAAAAAGGTGGGGGTACAATTCTTTCATTGACTGCGCAGTCTCCCATGTTGCTCCTTCTGTACTGTGGTGTTGCCAGACCACTTTGACCAACGGGATGGTCTTTGTACGCAGAACTTGCTCTTTGCAATCAACAATCTGGATCGGTCTTTTGACGTATGACACATGGTCATCCACGTCCAATTCCTCAAAATTGAGCACGTGGGTTGGGTCAGGCTCGTACTTCCTCAACATCGACACGTGAAAGACGTCATGCACTTGCGCCAATCTTGGTGGCAACGCAAGACGATACGCTAAGGTCCCGATTCTCTCAAGAATCTCAAACGGACCTACATACCTCGGACTCAATTTGCCTTTCTTACCAAAGCACGAAGTTCCCCTCATTGGTGATACTTTTAGAAAAACTGATCACCAACTTGGAATTCCAAAAACCTCCGGCGCTTATCTGCGTAACTTTTCTGCCTGCTCAGCGCTGTCTTTAATCTGTCTCTAATAACTGCCACGGCATCCACTGACTGCTGAACCAACTCTGGGCCTGTGATTTTTCTTTCCCCGACCTCATCCCAACACACTGGAGTTCTGCACGCTCTGCCATACAGTGCTTCAAAAGGAGCCATCTTAATACTCTGTTGATAACTGTTATTATAGGCGAATTCTACAAGATGAAGTTGATCTTCCCAACTTCCTTTGAAGTCTATAACACATGCTCTCAGCATGTCCTCGAGGGTCTGTATTGTCCTCTCAGACTGGCCATCTGTCTGAGGATCCGTACTGTACTGAAGCTTTGTACCAAGAGCACTCTGCAAGCTCTTCCAAAACGCAGCAGTAAATCTAGGGCCTCTATCAGATGTTATCGTAACCGGCACTCCATGCATTCGAACCACTTGGCGCACATATAGGTCTGCGTGCCTATCCAAACTGAGGTCTTTTCAAACTGCAATGAAGTGAGCCAACTTTGACAATCTATCGACTACTACCCAGATCGAATCATTCCCTCTCTGACTCCTTGGTAGTCCAGTCACGAAATCTATCGTGATATGCTCCCATTTCCATTCTGGAATTGCGAGAGGTTGCAGAAGTCATCCCAGCTTGCAATGCTGAGCTTTTACTTGTTGACAGGTCAAACACTTGGCCACATGTTTGGCGATATCCGCCTTCATACCTGACCACCAATAGTGTTGACGCAGATTCTGATACATCTTAGTGCTTTCAGGATGAATCAGAATCGCTACGATGTGCTTCAGATAAGATTTCTTCTCTAAGCTCTACATCATCAGGTACAACCAATCGTCCTTGGAATCTCAGTGTCCCGTCATCAGCAATCTGAAAATCAGCCTTTCTTTTCTCTGCTTCCTCCTGAAGAATTCTCTGTACATCTGGGTCTGTCGGTTGGAGTTGTTTGATTCTAACTTGGACATTCAGTTCAATTCTGAGGGTGGCCATAAAACTCGAGAGGTGGCCTACCTCAAATTTGAATACCGAATCCCGAGCTCTCTCGATTAAGTTCCCCTCCTTAATCAATATATGAGCCACTGAAGACTTTCGACTCAGTGCATCGGCGACCTTGTTCGCCTTTCCCGGGTGATATAGAATGTCACAGTCGTAGTCTTTCAGTAATTCCATCCATCGGCGTTGTCTCATGTTCAACTCCTTCTGAGAGAATAGATACTTAAGACTCTGATGGTCCGTGAAGATCTGAAACTTTTCCCCGCACAAGTAGTGCCTCCAAATCTTCAGGGCAAAGATAATCGCGGCGAGCTCTAAGTCATGCGTCGGATAGTTCAATTCATGAGGTCTCAACTGACGGGAGGCGTATGCAACAACTCTGCCATGTTGCATCAGCACGCAACCCAACCGTTTAAATGATGCATCACTGTAGATCTCAAATCCTCCAGGATCAGATGGAATTGTCAGCACAGGTGCGGTAGTCAGCTTTCCCTTCAGCTCTTGAAAACTACGCTCGCACTTGTCTGTCCATATGAACTTCTCGTCTTTCTTCGTGAGCTTAGTTAGAGGCGCTGTTAACACTGAGAAACCTTCTACAAACCATCGCAATATCCTCGCCAATCCCGAAAACTTCTTATTTACATCCGATGTCGGTCTCTGCCAATTGATCACGGCTTCTATCTTGCTCGGGTCGACGGAGGTTCCTTCTCTGGAAATCACATGACCTAAGAACGCGACACGAGTCAACCAAAACTCGCATTTGCTAAACTTAGCATACAAGCGATGCGTCCTTAAAGTCGGAGCACTAATCTTAGATGATTCTTGTCTTGTTCGTCACTTCTCGAATAGACCAAGATATCATCGATGAACACGATCACTGGCGATCTAGATATTCATTGAATATTCGGTTCATCATATCCATGAAGGCAGCTGGAGCATTCGTCAACCCGAATGGCATCACTGTAAACTCATAGTGACCATACCGAGTACGAAATGCTGACTTAGGAATATCCTCTTTCTTAATTCTAAGTTGATGATATCCCGTCCTCAAATCAATCTTCGAGAACATTGATGCTCCTTGTAACTGATCGAATAGATCATCAATCCTTGGGAGTGGATACTTATTCTTAATGGTCACTTGGTTGAGTTGTCTATAATCGATGCACAAACGCAATGAACCATCTTTCTTCTTTACAAACAAAACTGGTGCTCCCCAACGTGATGCACTAGGACGAATAAATCCTTTGTCTAATAATTCCTGCATCTGTACTTTCAATTCTTTCAATTCTGTCAATGCCATTCTGTATGGTGCCTTTGAGATCTGCTTTCATCCCGGTGCTAGTTCAATCACAAATTCAATCTCTCTTTCGGTGGTAGACACAGCAATTCCTTCGGAAAGACATCTCGAAATTCTTGAACTACTGGAATGTCTTCCACTTTCAGCTCTTCAACTGTCGTATCCACGACAGTTGCCAGGTAACCTTGACAACCCTCGTCTAACAGACGAGTTGTCTCTTGGGACGAGATTAGGACAATCGAGGGTCCTCCCCAACTTCCTACAAACTCGAAGCTCTCACCTTCTATCGGGTCAAACTGAATCGTTTTACGATAACAGTCCATTTTAGCTCTTTGCTTGGTGAGCTACTCCATGCCAATTATTAAATCAAAGTCATACATGGCTAGGACTAAAAGATCTATTTTCCCTTCTCGCTCACCAATCACTAACTTGCACCCCGAACAACCCAAAGCAATAATAACTTTATCTTTCAAGGGTGTAGATATGCACATTGTCGACTCCAATAATAGAGGACTGACTCCTATCAACTTAACATACTGTCCAGCAATAAATGAATGGGTTGCCCCCAGATCAAACAAAGCATAAGCAGGTTGGTCATTGAGCGAAACCATACCTGTTATCACGTTAGGCCTAGCTTTCGCCTGACCTTGTGTGATTGCATAAATCGTGCCTTGAGCTGGAGGTCTCTGTTGTCCTCCTTGCGGCACGTTCTGAGGGGCATACCCTCCGATCTGTCCTCGTGGCGGTGGCGGTGGTAGCTGCGGTTGTATCCTTGGCCTATTGAGACAATGTCTAGCTATGTGGCCCTGTTGGCCACATTCGAAACACACACCCATCCTAGCTGGACATGGTGCTGACCCATGTCGTCTCCCACAAAGGCGACACGGTCCCATTCTATCAGCCATTGGCCTACCAAATCCACCCTTCTTATTAGGCGGACCTTGGAATCTGTTCCCTAACATCGGCCTCTTCCCTTGCTTGATCGCTTCCCGGTTAACACCAAATCTCGACCCCAACAAGGCAGCTTGTTCATTCAATCATCGCTCTATCATCTGGGCTCGACGATAAACCTCTCTGTAATATTTCAAGTCCTATGGTAGCAGAGGTTCTTTCAATTCAGTACGAAGACCGCTTTTGAACTTCCGAGCCTTCTCTTCAGGGTCTTCTATCAGTTTAGGAGCATCGTGACAGATTCTGCGAACTTGACCCCATATTGGTCAATGTCATGCTCCTTGGCGAAGACGGTAGAACTCCTCTATCTTTTGTTCCGAGCGTACTTGAAAAATACTGATCATTAAAGGCTCTGAGGAAGGTGTCCCACACTTGGACCACACCTTCCGGGAATACTATATCCTTGGCGGATCTCCACCATATATTGGCGTTACCTTGAAGTTGGTACATAGCCAGTAACACCTTTTCCTCTTCATTGCACATCAGAAGTGCAAATGCCTTTTCCAAATCCTGTACCCATAGAGATGCGGCCTCAGGGTCTCTGGTACCCATGAATTTTGGCGGATTCATCTTTAAGAACTGGTCCACTAACTGGTGAACCGGCCTCCCAGCGGCCACAACTCCTGGTAGTGCCGCAGCGGGGACAACGACAGTGCAAGCGCGGGTGCGGCGGCGGTATGAAGCAGCATTGCGCGGCGGTGGCGGCGGCTTCAACGGCGCGGTAAAGCGGCGGTCCCGATCTCGGGCCTATTGCCCTATCATCTCCCGCATAGCATCTAGAGCCCGGTTGATTTCGGCGGATCCTTGCTCACCGGGCTCTTGCCCCAAAGACCAACGGGAGGTGGTGCTACTCTAGCCTCTACAACCGGTGGAGTCATTCCACTCGCTAGCCCGTGTCCGGCCCCTCGACCACGGCCTCCTCGGGTACCGACTCTGGTCGCGCTCTACCCGAGTCACGGCCCTATCGGCCCTCTTTGCAGGAGTCCTCGGCTCCTGATCGCTCATAGTGTCGCTTTAAAGAACTGACACCTACTTCCAATTCAACATTGAATTAGAAACGGAGCCATTCAAACAACAAACAATTTTAGCACTCATCTAACATCGACATGCACCAGCATGAATTTAAAGGTCTTTCCTACTAACTATCCCATGGTCAACGCTCCTTATCACTCCAATCTTGAACTTCGCTCTGATACCACAAAAAGGGGATGTCACGCCCCAATCCTCGGACGCGCGCACATCCTTCTACTTGGTCGATTTTAGAAAGCGATATCCCAGGATTATGTATCGCTGACCCTTTCTATTTATTAAGCACATGCGGAAAGCGATTTATAAATCCCCGGACAATAAAACAATGGGATAGGAAAGTAGGCCATATTTTTCATATTGAAATTCATAACCACACTTTCATTAATAGCACAACTCATAGTATATTTACAATACTATTCACAACATACTTGTCTCACACCTATCTATACTAAGACGGGCGTTTACAAAAGGGATGGGATCTCGGTCCACATCCAGGGTTATATTCAAGATCCCTCTCTCGGATCTTCTTCTTCAAAAGTCTTTCTCCCCTTCAAAGGTTCCTCTTCCTTAGCTTCTCCTCGTGGTCCGAAATGGTTATTTAATAACCAATGAGACCACGTCTCGCCGAGTCCTACCCTTAAGACTCGATTAGAAAGCCAATACACTATAGGCTGCCTAAACACGTCACGAGTTGGAGGACTTACCTTGGGCTCAGATTCCATCTGCATATTACTACAGCTCAATAGGCATTCAAACAATCACATCACCGATCGAAGCATCGATCGAATCGACCTAGTCGATTTCATATCAGTCGGACCCTTTCAAGAACTAGTGGCTTTACGGTCCCACCCGACCCTCTCAAGAACTAGTGGCTTTACGGTCCCACCCGACCCCCTCAAGAACTAGTGGCTTTACGGTCCCACCCGGCCTCTCAAGGACTAGTGGCTACGGTCCCACCGACCCTCTCAAGAACTAGTGGCTTTACGGTCCCCACCCGACCCTCTCCGTAGATTCAATTTAGGAATAAATCTTAAATTCACTCATAAATTACTTTAGCACCAAATAAAGCTCAAATAAATAAACGGACTGCACCACGACAATCAGCACGAAATTCCGGTCACCGGCCATCCCGGTTGAATTTCCGGAAAAATAAATAATTAAATAATTAATTTCGAAAATTAAATAAATAATTATAAAAATCCAACTTAGGCTCCTAATGCGAATTGGATACCGAGACAAGCCCGGAAAATTACCGAGACTTATTCCATAATTAACATGGCATGTCTACTTGCTAATGTCTATTTCTAACCACCTAACATGCATCATTAAGTCTCTAATTTAATTGATCTAAACTAATCTAACCACCTAATTGCATTTAATTAAATCTAACCAACCTTAAGTATAATTAGCAAACTAAGAAAGCTTTAGTGAGTAAAACTCACTTGACAAAAGAGAGATCGAATCACCGCGACTTGTGAACGTGAGCGGCCGAAAGTGGACTTTCGACAACACCGGCGGACTTGGACCGGGCCTTAAGCTTGGCCCCAACAAATCTCCGCCCAATTGAGATTTGCTCTTGCTTTGGACTAGGCTTGCTCTTGGGCTTGGGCTAGACTGCAAATGGGCTTTCTTCGTGGGCCGGTCTTGAATTGATTTGCTAAAATTTTGGGCTGGACTTCAAAGCTGATGATGGGTTGATCTCTTGGGCTGAAAACTGCTGACCTTGCTGGGCTTTGGAGCTAAATTTGCTGGGCCTAACTTGCGGCCCAAAAGAAATTCACTAGGCTAGAATTTGCGTGGAGTCAAGTGGTCCAACTGCTGGGCCAAACAAGGGAATCGGCAAGAGGCGCTGGGCTGGGCTTGCGGCTTCGGTGGTCCAAGGAGCTGCTGCACGGGTGTGGGGCTTTTGCGGTCAACCAAGCAGCTTCGGTTGCTGCCGCTATTGACCGAGCCAAGAGCAGACTCGGACGCGTGGACGGCGGAGCAGCTGCGGCAGTTTTTGTTGGTCTTCGATGGATTGCGGTGATGGCCGAAGAAGAGGCAGCTGTCGCACGTTGGCTGAGCAAGGGTCAACGTTGGTGCTTCAAGGGATTTCGGTGGCAACTCCGTGGGGAAAGAAATGCTGGCAGAGACGTGCGGTTTGGTGGGGTGTGGAGCTGGCGTGAGTGGCCGACCAAGGTGGATGCAGCGCCGCTCGGATGCAGCAAGGTGGTCTTCTTCGCTGGAGATTGACCGCGTGAGTTTGATTCGGTGGAGACGCGTGGCTGAAGACGTCTGCACCCAGTGGAGCTTCGCTCGATGGTCTTCAGTCAACAAACGGTAAGGAGACAAGAACAAGTGGAGAGAAACGTGGACAAGGGGGGCTGGTTGCAGGCGTTCGAAGGAGCTGCGGGTTCTCACGAATTGATGGATCAACGCCAGCTACAGGAGGATTTGGGACTAAGGGCAGCTTCGGTGGGACGTTGGCAGCTGCGGTTTCGGTGGAGGGAGGACGTGGCCTTTCTTTTGGTGCAAGCTGACCGAAGATTGAAGAAGCTGGGCTCTTTTCTCTGCTGGTGCTGGTGTCGCACGAAGGAATCGGGAGAGAGAGGATGGTCGTGGATGGGAGAAGGCAAGAAGATAAAGATGAGGAGTGAGGTGGGGAACATGCAAACGATATTTTGCAAGAATATCCTCCATGAATCACTCTTAGCCAAGTAAAAACACTTGGCCTTCACTAGACCATCCAAATGACCCCCATAACCTCTCAACTAGTCCAATAATGTTAGGGTGAGGGGATGTTACGAATTCTTCAAGGTCTTGCCTCAATTGCTCTTCCATTCTCTCTTGATTCATTATCAATTGGTCACCATAATTTCAATTGATATATCAATGCTTCACTTGCTATTTTTCCTCATCCAATAACCCATCTTGCATCTCAATTTTGCGACTGAAAACCATCTCCGGCATTTTCTGCACTAAAACAATCCTGCGACGACTTTTTCCCAAAAAGTGTCGGGTGTCAGAAAAATCTTTTGAGAGTTGAGTCGATACTCCTAGAATTTATTGTGACATGGCCAAAACTTCAATTTCTGAAATCGGACTCGAATTGGCGGTTAATTTTCATTCGATGCGTTTTTAGCATGACCTAAACTATTGGGTAACTTTCAGATATTTTTAAGCGCAAATGACCCGTGGTCGACTTTCTTCGAACCACTATGAATCCACTCGACTCATTGGCGACTCTCGCTTATTGTGAAAATCTCGATGATCCAAATACGGACACAGGGTACCAAAACAATAAGAAAATCAGTTTAGTGTCGGCCGACGAGAATTTTCTAATTCAGTGGTGTCACCCACGATTAGCCACACATCTCTGTCGATCCAATCTATCTCTGATTTCAAATCGATTTTTAACTGCGCCGTAATGACCTCTAAAGATGGACCCGGTCGAGAAGCCGATTCTTGATCGAGTTCTCAAGTGTATTGCCTTAAAATTCCTTAATAATTTTCCCAAATAGTCTAGTTATCTCGAGAGTGATCGGCTCTGAGAATAACCCTATAGACGCGTCAATGAAATGCCCGATTTATTCAGTAGAAGACAGGGTTGAAAATTGGGGATGTCACATAATACGAACGACTAACGAGTATCATCTCTAAGATCATACAATAAGCTTCACTCAATTCATTTCTAGTTTTATTGAATGCCTCCAAATTGAGGCCAAAATGCATTAACCACACAAAATGAAAGTTTAGCCCATTATATAATCGAATCAAAATTGCGTGTTATGGTTACAAAGTCACCAAATTTCAATGATCATTATTATAATTTACCCAAATAAAAGGCAGTTCGGCCTAAAACGTAGACAACTAATTCTAACCTTATGATGGAATCTTCATTATTCTACCTGAAAATGGAATAAAAAGATAAATATTATAGAAGAACGTAAGCTAGAATATCTCTCTCTCTCGAATTTTTTTTCCCACTCACAGCAAAGGCAATTACCATCGGGGCGGTTGCCTTCGCTGATCATCATTACAGTAGTTTAGTCCTTCCCGATATATCTTTTCTCTTGGTTTATTCTTAATTATTCTTATTGATATTTTAAATATAAATTAAAATAATCCAATCAAATTTTTTTTGCCCAGCAAGGTAAAAAGTTTACGGTTTTCATAATAATTTAATTTTCTTTACCTCGCCATCTCGAAAAGTTTAAAAGCCTATCGGCTCAAGATTGACAAAAGCAAAATGCACTTTTACTTTTCCATCAAAAGTGAAATATATTATCTAAGCCTTAGTAATAATTGTGAAAAAGAAAAAGGAAAGAATTAAACATACGAAATCGACATTTAGATGTTAAGAAAGGTTTAGGTTGTTAGCGCTAAAACTATAGCCTAGAGGGGTGAATAGGTGAATGTGCGGAATTTAAAAGATAATCAAAATCAATATTGCAATAAGACAACATCTGGTGACAAATCGTGCAATGATCAAATCTTACCAATGTGTAATAATCTATCTCAACAAATAAGTAAGAGTTTAAGGGATGGAAAAATGCACATGACAATTTATAATGATTCAGTTTTGACAAACCTATGTCCATTCTCTTGTGCTAATAACCTATCGGCTAGATTCTTCTACGATAAATCAATCAAAGTTAAAAGAATTGAATATTCACTACTCAAACTAGTGTAAAAGATTATCTAATCTTACATTCATGACGTCTAAGAGATAACAAAATTGCGCTCACAGAGACAAATATATCGAGGATAAGACTTTCTTGAACTTTGGAATTCAAAACTTTAGTTGTCTCTTATTCCTTTAGCATCACGACTTCCTTTTAATACTCCTCAACTTCCAAGCTGACTGTCACACCCCGATCATTGGGCGCGTGCCCATCCCTCACCTGGTTGATTAATAGCGACGTCCCAAAACGCATTACTGACCCATGTCGTTTAATATACACATGCGGAAGCATAAGATACAATCCCCAAACAATAAAACATTGGGATAGAACTGTAGTGCTAAATTTCAAACCTTTAAAAACATCCACACTTACATACATTGCAAACCAGTGCACATATATACAAGGTGAACTATTAAGTCAAATTCAACTCAAGCCAGTTTAAAAACAAGGTCTACAAGCAGGGGTGGGGTTCCACAAACTACAGGTCCTCATCCTCCTCTTCATCATCCTCCACACTCCAACTAAAGCTTTTAGCAGACTACACCAGACTTCGAAGATCTTCAAAATTCAAGTCTGCTGCATCTACGACCGGACCCGGAAAGGGATCTGCGTTGCCTTTTCCAAAGGCAACCTCCAAAACACACAGAGGTATCTCAGCCTCCGGTAGGGGACCCTCTCTTTGGCCATCTTGAGCCAGCGGTACCATGATCTATATCGGTGGGGCACCTTATGGGTGAGACCCGCATCGACCCAAACTATAAATCTCACCAGCTCATAGGTCCAGCTCCTAGGGCACCCATAAAACGGAAAGTAAGAGGTCTGCTCTATGATCTTCTTAGGTCGACCCAGAAATTCAGGAGGGGCCATCTATGGACCTGAAATGGTTATTCAATAACCAATGAGACAACGCCTCAGCAAATTCTACCCCCTAAGACTCTATTAGTAAACCAATACGTTATCCAGGCTGCCTATGCACACACGGGTCAGAGGACTTACCTTAGCCTCAGATTCCACCTACAAATCAGCACAGTTTAATAGGCACCCAAGCAATCACATCACAGATCGATATCTCCATCAATCGACCTAGTCGATTACATGTCAATTGGACCATTCACTGGTCATTCCATTCAATCAATCAATTTCCAATATAATATACCTAGTCACCGAGTCACGTGTATTCTCTCAGACGCCGTTTTTGACAAGACAACGTACCAATCACCGACCCCGTGCATTCTCCAAGGTGCCATTTTCGCCAAGACGCCATACCAATCACCGACCCCGTGCATTCTCTAAGGCGCCGTGTTCGCCAAGACGACGTACCGATCACCAATCCCGAGCATTTTCTAAGGCACTATTTTCGCCAAGGTGATATACTTAATCAACGATCCCGCACATTTTCTAAGGCGCCGTTTTCTCCAAGGTGATGTACTAATCGTCGAGCCACGTGTCTTCTCCAGGTAATGTATATAATAAACAATTTATGTGCATTCTCTTTCAGGTGCCATTTTTTACCATGGTGATGTATAATCACCGAGCCACGTATGTCCATAAATCACATGCGTTCTCTTTCAGGCGTCGTTTTCGCCATGGTGATATACTTAATCACCGAGCCACGTATGTCCATAAGTCACGTGCATTCTCTCTCTGTCGCCATTTTCGCCAATGTGATATACTTAATCACCGAGCCACGCGCTACCTAATTCTTCCTTAACTTTAACATACCTAATAACATCGTATCCGATTGGTCTTAACCAAAAGTATATTCAGTTCACTCTCATAATTTTCTCCACTCTATAGCCCATCAAAATATTATTGGCGCTATATAATCATACTTGGCCATCTACCAATCAATTATTCAATTTCAACTCAATTTAGGAATGAATCCTAAAATTCCACAATCAATTTAATTCAACACAACATAGAGCTCAAATAAATAAATGGACTGCACCATGACAATCAACATAAAATTTCGATCATCGGCTATCCCAACATAATTTCCAAAAAATAAATAATTGCAATTAATCCAATTTAGGCCCGTAATGCCTAATTGGAGAGACGGGTCGAGAAAAATCCCGAGAGACATTCAATAAATATTATAGCATTTCTACTCCCTAACGACTATGTCTAACCACCTAACATACATTGCAATTAACTAATAATCACTAATCTATTTTAATCTAACCACCTAATCCTAATTAATTAATAATAATCAACCCTTAAGCATCATTAGCAAACTAAGCAATAATTAGTGAACTAAAACTCACCCGATTAACAATCTGTTTAGATCGAATTGCCGGGAACGTCGCAAGTGATGTTTAACTTCAAAGTGGGCCTAGGGTTCGGGACCCGAAACACCTCCAAAACGGGCTTCAAAGCTGTCGTGACCTAAATTTCGAGTGCACCACATAGAGTTTAGACTAATGGACTACTAAGTTTTAACTTAGCTCAGGCTCTACCAAGCCCATATCAATTCGCGACTTAGGTTTAACATGCAAATGGATTTTATCTAGGAGTTGCCACTAATCAATTTATAGTAGGTTGATTAGATACCTAAGTAAAATAACAGGAGAATTATTTTACTCCTACAAACCAGAGAATTTGGATGTGGAGATTTGGTTACACTAGATTTCTCTAATACCCTTTCAGTACCATTCTTTTTATTTTCAATAATGTTTTTTGCATGCAGCTTGGATTTGTTTTAACCTAAATCACTATCGTGCAATAGGGTAATCACATGGATGCTCAACCATTATTAAACATTGAATAAAATAAATTGCACCAAAAGAATTCAACACACTAAAGCAAGTAATTATATTTTGGGATTTTTTCTTATCTTAAAATTAAAACTTACCTATATAACATGCACTTTAACTACATGACCTAATTTTACTAACAAGCAAATTCTAATTAAATCAACCTATTATGCAAACTATTTGACATGCACCTAATATTTTTGCATTTTTTATTGAAATTCGGAATTAATAAAACCCTAATTAAACTATCTAAAATGAATAATTTTCTAATTTATTTATGGATTTATTTGACTTAAACCCTATCCTATCTTAGAAAACTATTTTTTTTTAAAGAAAAATGGGATTATCTAAATGTGCAAACATTTTTTAAGACTCTATCTATATAACAAAAATTCAATCATAATCTATTCAAAAAATTATCTAAAAGTGCAAGCCTAAAAAAAATGTAACCCTAGTTTACGAAACCAATACACTATGATGCAAGATTTGATTTTTTTTTTTTAATTTTTTAGTGTTTTTCCAAGACAAGCAATTATATCTAAACAATCAAGATATTCATCAAATAAAGAATTAGAACAATCGAAAAAATAACATGTTGTCTCACGAGGTCAAATTAACGATTACTCTGATCCGAAGTCTTACGAATCAAATTAATAATTATAATTATTTAACAATTAAAATACTATCAAAATGCCCAAAAATTAATATAATTAAAAAAATGATCCGGCGTCTTATGGATCAAATTAATAATTACAATAATTTTGGACAAAACTGTGGCACCCCTCGAACGGCCCCTGATCCATTAGGGTCATCACAGTCCGCTTACCTTTCACTTGCCCTATTGACAAGTCACTCTGATACCATTGAATTGTAGTGGGTCCATACAACCTGGGGGTTTGTATTATCTTAATCAGTCCCAGTGCAATTCATATAACGAAAGCATACTCGACATCTCCCTAACCTATACTCAAACCACATAATACAATGTATTACACACCAACTACAACCTTTCATATATATACTTTAGGGCTGAATTACTTTTATTTACATAACTATGATGGACTTCATGAGTCGGTACAACAAAAGGCCAAGGCTTTAACTAAGCTCGGCTATACTCAAAAGTACTCGACTCTACCTCAGACATGTACATCATCCCATCATCTAATGTCGGCCATCCCAAAAAGTGTCATCCTCCACCAGTCACACGCTCTAATCACACCCAGCCCGATGCATTGGCCGGTGGCGGTGGCAGCATCCCTATCATCACCCCGTTACGTCGAACGTGTACAGAAAGGAACTCCTGCACTACAGGGCCATCAAGTAGGCCCACATCATACATGACCAAAACACGGACTTAGATAAATACTAGACCATGAACACCGACACAGGGGTGCTCCAAGCACTTAAGCCATAGAATGTACCACATGTAACAGGTGCTAGAGGCATCTCTCAATCCGAAATGTTAGTCCCCAAAATGGGTGAGTACAACCACTCAACAGTAAAGATCTATCAAACTACACAATGCAACAGGCAAAACAACCACAATTTCATGTGAAATGCACATATCATCCATGCTATCATACATATGTCTCCATGAGATCCATTCATAAATTTAATAATCACATTTCCCATGCCAAGCAATACCAATTCAAGTTCATGGACAGTTATATCTCCTGCCATATGCACACACCCATACACATGATTCATGTCATCCACACAATCATGTATATATCCTAATGAGATCCATCAATGCCTTCATGATCGCATTCTCAATGCCAAATAGTACCAATTCAATTTCATAAGCAATTCGTGCACCATGCCATATGCACACACATGCGTATGATTCAATTCCCAATGTTAATTCTCAAAAGGATCCCATTTTCTTCTAGGGACCAGTGTTTGCATCCCTCATATATCGCTCACACCCAACCTGGTGTCGCGAGGAACCTCCGGCACACACCTCCAAGCATCCGGCACACACACTCCGGGCATCCCGTACCCCAACTGGCATCACGAGAAACCTCCGACACACACCTCTAGGCATCCGGCACACACACTCCGAGCATCTCGAACTCCCGAGGCATCGTCGACTCACACCTCCGATGGTATCATCATCATCACAATGTATATTCACATATATATCTCAATTTCAAATCAGCATTTGATGCAATAATATCCGAGGTCTAAACCAGCCTTTTTGATGCTATATGTCATGCTAAATGTCACCACATATGCAGCATAATTAATCACCCAAGACATCATATTTCATAGAGCAAATCATTTATTCTTGAAAATACAGCAAATTTCGGATAAAACATAATGCACTCCTTTAGTTAAAATTCTGGAAGAATTAGCAAAGGATCTTAATAAGTCCTGAAAATTAACATGTTATGACCTAAAGGAATAAGTCCCACGAAGAAATCGAAGTCTAATTCATTATGGAATAAAATATATGATTATTACAACTCACCCTAACCCTCAGCTCAATCTCCAGATTTAACCCTTTCAAAGAAAAATCATATCCCCGATCAATACCGGTCTATTTATTCTCAAATTTCAGTATGTTGCTCCTCAAGATGTCGTCTACAACTCTTATCAAGGACATGAGATCAAATTCGGACTGGATAATTTCACAAAATTCACAAAATCGCAAGGGATCAACATAACAGTTTCCAGATCTAGTATCTTTAAAGAAAAATGGTTTCACCAACAAATACTTGACTGTTTCCCCTAAAATTTTGATATTTTAATCTTCAAAAAGTCCTCTACAACTTTCATCAAGAACAATAAGTGATATTCCAGCTAGAAAATTTCATGCAACTCACGAAATCACCAAAGGTCGGACTGTTTTTCCAGAAAACAAATTACCAGGCTAAGGCACTGCTCCCATAACTTCGAAAATTCTAACCTCCCCCACATCCGAAATTCACCATACTTCACACACAATCACAGAAAACAAAGTGTAGCTCAATGGACTCTACTTTCCTTAGGTCCACAGCAAGCTAACGGCAACACGAGGCTTTCGGCGAGCTTGATCGACGGCGGGACTAGGCGGCGTCAACGGGCCGGTCTTCTTCTTCCCTTCCTCTCCCACACGCTCGCTTTCTCTTGGCTTTCTCTCCCTGTCTCTCGCGTGACAACTCTCTCTCTCTCTCTCTCTCTCTCTCTCTCTCTCTCTCTCTCTCTCTCTCTCTCTCTCTTTCGGTACTCCTCGCTCACTCCGCCCCCTTCTCTCTCCCCTTTTCTTCCTTTCACCCTCATGATTAGCTAGTAATCATGAGGTTTGCATGGCATTAGACACTTTGTAAGTTCCTCTCGCCACTTGTCATTTTTTTCATGCAGGTTGATGGGCCTCTCTTGGGTCAAGCCTCTCCCTCCTTCAGTCAACTACTTCATGGGCTCCTTGGGCCGGGCTTGGTCGGCCAAATTGTGGGTAATTGTGTGCTGTCTTGGGCTGATTTGGTCCTTAAATACCCAGCCCACAATTATTCCTAATAATCCACCTTAATTCCCCACTTAATTTCATAATCTCAAATACTCACTTGGTTATATAAAATTGCAACATTCATCAAATGACAATCCAACTTATAAAGTATACGGCCAAGAACAAAAATTTTCCTATCAATTTGTCCATTAGTACAATCATTGATCACTCATGGACATATGATATAATTCAAATCAAAACAATAGTCCATTCAATGCTCAGCCTTGAAAATCGTTGGTTTAATGACTATAATATGGTCCGATGGCACTTCCATCACCTATTCATGGTTCATGGTATATCTAGGGGTTGTCATGAAATTTTAGGATGCCACAAAAACCCTTGTGATTAATGCCCACAAGATTCATGAAATGAATATTGACATACCATGTTCTAATATAAGCAATAATAACAAAACTTAATAAATAAATAAATAACAAAATATAGAATAAAAAAATAAAAAAATAAACCACCTAAGATGGGGACTCAAGGGAGGACAACGATGACGCGTTGATGGGTGGTCGGACCGGCAGTGGCAACAGGCGACGTTTCCAGCATCGGTGACGTGGGCCGGCACAAAGGTGCGACATGGCGACCAGTGGGCATCGGGCTCAAGCAAATCGCCACGCATCGGGCGGACCGGCACAAGCTGAGGTGAGGCAGCAAGGGGGCATGGACGTACGGGGTGAGTGACGCAAAAGCCGTGTGGGTTGATAGTGCGGCAGAGGAACAGTAGACCGCTGGCGATGGGCAGCTACAAGTGTCAAGCACCGGAGGGCAACAGCGGCGAGTAGTAGCGTCGCAGGGAGCTCAACTGTTGAGATGCAAGCATCGCAACATGGAGCTGAGGACGTCAGGTGTTGGGTCGCGGCACAGCGACGATGCTACTGGTGTCAGCGACGAAGGGGGGAAGCAGCAGTGGCGGCAATCGAGGCAATAGAGCGGCTGCCATTTGCAAGGGTGTGTCATCAGGCGAAGGCTAGCAGGCGCAGCGACAGCGGGCAGAGTGGCACGATTGTATGGCAGAGGTGTAGTTAGAGGGTAGCACATGCGCGAGCTGCTAAGCTAAGCAGAGGCAGACCACCGACGAAGGCGTCAAACGCTGGGCTAAGGTCACGAGCAACACGTGGGTCGCGGGCCGACGCGAGTTGGAAATGAGGCAAGGCACGACAGTGGCTGGCGTCATGCTCAGGGCTAGCTATCGGACATGGCAATCGGCACGGTAGGAAGAGCGGGGCTGCTGGTATGGCAGCTGGCGCGGGGGTTCAGCAACTGTAGTCTACAGATACGTGGCAGATCAGGCAGTAAGGCGTGGTGGGCAAGGGCTCAACGAAGAAGAAGAACAGTGGCTTTTGTTCTTTCCCTATTTTTCTTCTTTTTTCTCTACCCCACATCCTCTCACGTCCTCTTCCTCTGCTGTAGCTTACTAACTTTTTTACTTTCTCCTTTCTTTTCTTCTGTAGATTGTCAGAAGAAAAGAAAAATGACCTCCCTTCTTTTGAATTCTGAATGGACGAGAAGGGGGGGAGATTCCTCTCTTTTTTCCTCTCTTCCTACGAATTCTTTTCTTCTTCCTTGCATGAATTTTTCCTTCCTTTCACAATTTTTTTTTGTGAATTCTCCCCCCCCCCCCATTGCACGAGCAAAGCCCATTTTTTTATATGCAACGAAATTGAGCCCACATAAGGAAGAAGCAAAACTTCTTTCTTCTTGATTGCATCTTGCTCAGCCAAGGTGTAATCTTCACGATTTTATTTCATTTTCTTTCCTTTGTTCACGCCCATCAACAATTGAAAGATTTGATATTTCTTTTATTATGTCGAAAATGCATATTACCCAAAGATCAACACCAAATATATATCACATCTGAAATATTCCAGCAAAACCTTCCAATTTTCAACGAAATATACCTCTTAGTATATATCGTTTGAATATATAAAAGATTTACTAAATATATCAAATGCGCCTAAAATCACATGCTGTGCAATTTTTTTTTAGGGATTAAACTTAATCCCTAATTTTTATGTGACTAGATCATCAAAATTTAGGTGTCAATAGCTGTCCATCTTTGAAGGTGAGCTCGTAGAGGTTGCCTTCAAAGACAAATTGAGACCTAAATTTTGACCAAGCATATGCAATGAATGAGTTTTTTTGTCGAAAAGTGAATTTCATTTTAAAATGCAATTTTTATGATGCTTGGAAATGCTAATGATAAATGAACCTACCTAGAATAACTTACCTTCAAGGAGGATGTCATAATTCGAAATAGTTGGCGTTACATGTCCAGGACCTATACCTTTCTACGGTCGCCCATAATAGTAACAAGGGTTTGTAAGGAGACTGTTTTCTTAAGACTTGTACCTTTATACGGTCGCCCAGAATAGCAGCAAGGTTTTGTAAGAAATTGCTCTCCTAGGACCCGTACCTTTCTAAGGTCACCTAGTATGGCAGTGTTTTGTTGTGTATAGGACCCGTACCTTCTACGATCGCCTAAACAAGGATTCACTTTCCAAGATCCGTACCATTCTACGGTCACCTAAATAGAGAAATAGATGTTGTTTATGACCCGTACCATTCTACAGTTGCCTAAACGGGGATTCACTTTCCATGACCCATACCATTCTACAGTCGCCTGAATGGAGAAATTGCTTTTCCAGGACCCGTATCTTTCTACGGTCGCCTAAACTAAGGTTATGCTTGGCTACGACCTGATCCTTTCTTCGGTTGCCCAGTCTTGCAACAAAGATCATCTGACCAGGACCCGAACCTTTATTTGGTCACCTTAATTAGATTAAATTTGGAGAAAAATCTTTGGGAGACAACTCAATCGAGTGTCAATGTAAAGGACTCTGGGTTACGAAAGCATGCTAAGTCGATAAAAGAAAACCAGGCTGCAGAAGCACGTCGGTTCGATAAAGGGAACCTGGGCTACAAAAGCATGCCGGGTCAATATAAATGAACTCTAGGCTACGGAAGCATGCTAGGTCTATTAAAAGGGACTCTGGGTTACGAAAGTACGCTAGGTCAATATGAATGACACCGAGCTATGGAAGCACGCCAAGTCTATTAAAAGGGACTATGGGCTACGAAAGCACACTAGGTTAATATAAAGGACATCAAGCTATGGAAGCACACCAGATCGATGAAATGGACTCTGGGCTATTCTGAAATGCACACTTCAAAATCTATTGAAGCTTTTATCAATTCAATCGGGGTTCATGCATAATGACCTTTGCATCAACCAATTTTCCACTAGAGAGAATTATTGTTCAAGACAATTTTTACTCATGACATGGTTTTCCTAAGAATACCAAATGAGAGACTTTTAGTTAGAAAGTACTTTCACTCACTCTCATTTAGAAAAGCTATCTTATGAGATTCACTCCATCTCACCATATCGACAGGGGTCCGAGTATTCTCGCAAGCGGTACAACCTTACCAATCTGAGAGGTCTTTAACATGGACCGTAATGTGGGCTTGGCCAATGGCTTAACCAAGAGACTTTTTGAGTCAAGGCTAAAGAATAATCCTGTAATCACCTTTGGGTTTATAAGTCAAGAACCCTGCAAAATGAAAAAGAAATAATTCTGCCCGCACTTCTTCGAGTGATACTTATAAACATATGAATTCCTACGTTAATTCAAGTGCCCTAATTAGAAGAGACTTTGCAAGGGACGTAATGTAGACTAGGTTCATGGGTTAAGAAATGAAATGATCATTAAGCTCAAAGATGTGTAAAGGGTGAGAGTTATCATCTTGGCATTGCCACCAATTTTCTTTTTCACCAAGGATTGTCTTGGCAATGTGCTCCACTAATTGTAAAAGCTTGGTATTTGTGTTCTTTGAATGCTGCTCCATGAGGGATGCAACCTTTTACAATTGATAGTCACCTCTCTTGACTTTTTTTTTTTTTCATTTTCATCTATGGGCATTGGCCTTGCTTTTACCAAGCACACCGCTTTTTCATGCCCCTAGTTTTCATGCATTTTTTCTTCACTTCTTTTAATGGGCATTGGCCTTGCTTTTACCAAGCACACTGCTCTTTCATACCCCTTAGTTCTATTTTGATTTCAATTCTTGCACACAATGCATGCATCAAGGAATTATACTTTAAATGACACTCGAACTTTCAAGGGTCCTTATCTATCTCTTGCCTTGCCCCAGTGTGCGGGATGATCACCAACTGGGTTTAAAAGAAATAAAATTGCAGGCTCAAGTGGGCTATGCAAAGGATATAAGTATGTAGGATAGAGAAAGAAATATTCTTTGTCATCCTAATGCACTTAAATTACCACATGAATTCAATGTAATAGCACGATTTGAAGATTAATGCAAGTGAGAGCAAGAAAATTCTTTTCATTTTCCTCAGCTCATGATGCTGTCTTACCTCCAATTTGCCCCGATGTGGGGTGGTTCTTGACAAGGGTAATTTGAAAGAATTTTCACAAGTGTATAGGGCTCAAAGAAGTTAAGCAATGGATCACATGTAGTGTATGGGATAGAGAATTAAATTGCCCCTCATCATTCTGGTTATCGTACCTTTTGTGAGAGAACTCTTTTACCTTGTGGATACGAACTTTCCTACACTCACCTCACAAGGGTATGAGTAGATGACTGTGTTTAGGATAGGTTTTCTTTTCATCATCCTAACTCATCTCATTTAGTATGCTCAATTCATTCCACATCATTAATTAAATTAGTCCATCTTGATGTTCTTTAGTGGAATTGGTGGACAAAACATGTAAGAATCATCATGCAAAATCCCATTTTTTTTAAAGAGCCCAACAGCTTTAAGCATGAAAAATTGTCAAATTCAAAACAATTTACCACACTAAAAGAAATGGCTTTAAACATTCATGTGGGGGATTGTTCCACAATGAGATTGCCTCAGCAGTTGATATCTTTGAGTTATCCCTATCATTCAAGACTAAAAATCCATTTTTGCCCCTGCACAAGAGAACGTACATGAATATGATACTATCAACATCAAAGTAAAAGCAAATGGAATATCCATTTTTGGCTTGGGTTGAGATTTTATCTCAGTCATGTCACTACTAAAATCTGTAGTGCTCTCAATTCGTCATCTTTTTCACCAAAGATGGATGGTCCTCTTTCATTTTATTAGCTATTTAGAAGTGTGTTCTCAAACTTGTTGAGTAACAGTTGAGCCAAGTAATTTATTACAACAGCCTGATATGCCTTTTTCAGATGCTTTCTCATCAGGCCAAGAAAGTAATGCTCTAAAACATGAAGTAAATGAGTCAGAAAATTAAACAGAGCTAACCTAATGCATGTTTTTGGAAATAGCTTCAAAAATGACTTTTTTTTTCTAAATTGGGATTTTTTTTGGTGAGGAAGCATGAAAAAACCCAGTCCTCAAAATTATCCTTGGATGATATTTTCTTTTCTTTGTTGGATATCGTCATTGAGCTAGTTTGGTGTGCCCCATCATGTCCTCAAAACAAAACTTGTAATTTTATTGACATTCATCAATCAAATTACATTTATTGGAATAAAAAATGTGATATTCAAGCATTAAAGAAAAAGAGAAGAAATTGAAACCAATTCCCGAAAAGTAATAAAAATTCTCACGCAGGGGGATGTGCAACTGAACATGCCTTTAATTAAATGAGGAAAGCGAACTACTTAAGACCATGAATCGTGTGTGCTTGAGTTCTTCACCCTCATTGATCTTGTGATGTGAACCCTCCAGATCAGAGACTCTTCCTTCTAAATATGTCACTAGTCTTTTCATGGTGACATCAAATTCAGCTACCTCAGAAAAATGAGACGATTCAAAAATCCTCTTGGCTCTCTTCTTTAAGGCGTAGTTTCTCACTGAAGATAGAGTATCTATGTCATCATAGCACTTTTGCTTGACGAGACAAGCCACAGTAGTAGACAATTCATCGACTTGACTTTGGAGGTGTGCAATTTGTTTGTTCATGTCATTGTTAATATCAATGATACGGTTCAGCACCTCGTTTTGATCCGCCATTTTAGCTTTCGACCGTGTATGGATGGGTGAGCGGGATCACTCCATAATCACCTAATTCAAATAAAAGGGAACATGTAAGCATGAGGTGTAAATAGAGAGTCGATCCATGACAATGATCTAATCAATTTTTTTCATTTTTTTTTCATTTATTCATGAAATGTCTGTGCAAGAAGGAAATTTCCTAAAAATAACTAGAAAAATAAAAATAGGACACCTTAGCAAGAACCAAATTTCCTAAACATGAATTAGGAAAGGCCAAAATTTGAAACTCCCTAATGTGAACAATAAAGACATAAATTGAAAACAAATTCTCCAAAATTTTTGTTATTTTCCAAATGATTCATTGCATGACAATTTCCTCATTTCATTTCTAAAAAGGAATTAAATCAATGATTGACCTAGATTGTCATGAACCGACCCAAAAGTACGAAAAAATAAATTGTATGGTATAGGGATAGAAGACTTACTTCACTAAGGAAAATCAACAGCAATGACATAGACATGCACATGAAATGTGAGGCTTGATTTCTACCTAGGCGGCTTAACAAAGTGGAGCTAAGAGGATGATCTAACCGTCGTAGTCTCGCATTAACGTGTCAGGTCCTCCTAACTCCGGCTCAGTCAGATGGAATGATTAATAATCACGCAGTCTCGCGGATATGGACAAACACATTCGACACTATGAAAAACTTTCGGAGAGGAGAAGGTCAACCTCTACACAACAATCTCGCTTTGGAGGAAGTATCATTCTCAACACCATCCTAAGAATCCTATTGCAGCAGGTTGTGTGTGCAATAGTGTAGTGCTAAATGCAATAAAATATGCAGAACAGTTTAAATGCAAACAGTACTTCTAATAAAATAAAAAAAATCATTCATCCAAATACCTCCCTGCAAGACAAGGATTAATAAAGACTACTCCACATATACCTCCCCGTCTGCAAGAACATTTAACACCTTATAAATGTTAGGAACGTACCTAGTGTCTTTGCTGCCAAACAAAAATATTTTTAAAAGAAAATGAAAAATCGGCCTAAGTCCACTAAGTGTTTTAACACAAGTCCCCAGCGGAGTCGTTAAGCTGTCGCTATCTAAATTTCGAGTGCACCATCTAGAGTTTAGGCTCTCCCAAACCCATATCAATTCACGACTTAGGTTTAACATGCAAATGGATTTTATCTAGGAGTCGCCACTAATCAGTTTATGGTAGGTTGATTAGACACTTAAGTAAAATAACGGAAGAATTATTTTACTCCTACAAACCAGAGGCTTTGGATACGGGGACTTGATACAATAGATTTCTCTAATACTCTTTTGGTACCATTCTTTTTATTTTCAAAAATGCTTTTTGCAGGCAGCTTGGATTCGTTTTAGCCTAAATTGCTATCATGCATTGGGGTGATCACATGGATGCTCAACCATTATTAAACATGGAATAAAATAAATTGCACAAAAAGAATTCAACACACTAAAGCAAGTAATTATTTTTTGGGATTTATTCTTATCTTAAAATTGAAACTTATCTATATAACATGCACTTTAACTACACGACCTAATTTTACTAACAAGCAAATTCTAATCAAATGAACCTATTATACAAACTATTGACGCGCGGACCTGGAGTGCCTTAACTTTGGTCAAAGGGACACTTAAGTGCAATAACTTACGAAAGGTATACTTAAGTGCCAAAATCAGAATAAAAGGGATCACTTGAGTGCCAATCCAACCAAAATCCGGCTAAAATGTCAAAATGTCGACGTCACACTTTTCCGGCGAACCGAGCTCAAAACGACCCCGTTTTTCACACCGATGGCCAAAACGACGTTGTTTTGGCTGACGTGGCAAAAAAATAAATAAAAATAATTAATTAAATTAAATTTATTTAAAATATTTTAAATTAATAATTTTGAAATTAAATTTAGTTGAAATATTAAAAATTTAATAATTAATTTTTTATTTTTATTTTTTTTAAAAAAGGAAAGGGGGAGGCGGCGAGGGCTAATCCCTCAACCGCCACGCGCCCGCCCGACGCATACCGGGAAGGGCCGTGACGGGCCGGGCGGGGTTGGCCGGGGTCGCCGGGCCACCCGGTGGCCGGCGACCCGAGCCCGTCGGCGGCGAGGGCTCACGAGCCCTCGCCCGGATCGAGGCGAGGATCGCAGCCCTCGCCCGCATCTCGGCGAGGGTCGGCGGCCCTCGCCCGGCCGGGCCAAGGCCGCCGACCCTCGCCGAATCTTGGCCGGGGCTCGCGACCCTCTCGGATCCGGGCAAGGGCCGCGACCCCTCGCCACGGATCGGGAGGGTCGCGGCCCTCGCCTAGATCCGGCGAGGGCTGCGGCTCGCTCGATCAGGGTTTGGGCTCGCGAGCCCTCGCCGCCGGTCGGCCGGGGTCGCCCACCCCGGCCGGGGCCGGCGACCCCGGCGACCCTCGCCCCGCCGTCGCCCGGCCTTCCGGCGGCGGCGGCGGCCGAGGATTAGCCCTCGCCCGCCTCCCCCTCTTTCCTTTTTTTAAAATTTTTTAATTATTAATTTTTTAATATTTCAACTAAATTTAATTTTAAAATTATTATTTTTAAATATTTTAACTAAATTTAATTTTAAAATTAATTTAATTAATTTTTTAATTTTTACCACGTCAGCCCAAAATGACGTCGTTTGGCGTCACGTCGTGCAAAACAACATCGTTTTGGGCGCGCTTCGCCGGACGTTGGCGCTTTGGCCGGATTTTGGCCGGAATGGCACTCAAGTGATCCGTTTTTCTTCGAATGTGGCACTAAAGTGTACCTTTCGTAAGTTATGATACTTAAGTGTCCCTTTGGCCAAAGTTATGGCACTTGAAGCGTTCTTTTACCGCAAACTATTTGACATGCACCTATTTTTTTTGCATTTTTTATTGAAATTCGGAATTAATCAAAACCCTAATTAAACTATCTAAAATGAATAATTTTCAAATTTATGTTATGGATTAATTTGACTTAAACCCTATCCTATCTTAGAAAACTTTTTTTTTTTTTTTTTAGAGAAAAATGGGATCATCTAAATGTGCAAACATTATTTAAGAGTCTATCTATATAACAAAAATTCAATCATAATCTATTCAAAAAATTATCTAAATGTGCAATCCTAATTAAACTATCTAAAATGAATCATTTTCAAATTTATTTTATTGATTAATTTGACTTAAACCCTATCCTTTCTTAGAAAAATATTTTTTTTAAAGAAAAATGGGATTATCTAAATGTGCAAACATTATTTAAGAGTCTATCTATATAAACAAAATATTTAAATCCAATCCTGATCTATCCCAAAAATTATCTAAAAGTGCAATCCTAAAAGAAAAAAAAATCATAATTTACCAAACCAAAACATTCTGATGCAAGATTTGATTTCTTTTTAGTTTTTAGATTTTTTCCAAGACAAGCAATTATATCTAAACAATCAAGATATTCATCAAATAAAGAATTAAAATAATCGAAAAAATATCATGTTGTCTCACAAGTTAAATTAACGATTACTCTAACCCTAAACATCATGACCAAAAGTTCAAAATAATTAAAAATCTAATCCGAATTCTTACGGATCAAATTAATAATTATAATGATTTAACAATTAAAATACTATCAAAATGCCCAAAAACTAATGTAATTAAAAAAATGATCCGACGTCTTACGGATCAAATTAATAATTACAATAATTTTGGACAAAACCCCTGCAATTAATGCCTACAAGATTCATGAAATGAATACTGACATACCATGTTATAATATAAGCAATAATAACAAAAAATTAATAAATAAATAAAAATAGAATAAAAATAAAAAAATAAACCACCTAAGATGGGGACTCAAGGGAGGACAATGGTGACGCGTTGATGGGTGGTCAGACCGGCAGTGGCAACGGGCGGCGTTCGTGGCGTCAGTGACACAGGCCGGCACAGTGGTGCGGCACGGTGACCAGCGGGCGTTGGGCTCAGGCAAATCGGCAGGCGTCAGGCGAACCGGCACTGGCTGAGATGCGGCAGCAAGGGGCACGGACGTGCTGTGGTGAGCAGCACGGAAGCCGCGTGGGTTACTGGTGCGGTGGAAGAACAGTAGACCGCCGGTGACAGGCAGCTGCGAGTGTCGAGCGCCGAAGGGCAGTGGCGGCGAGCAGTGGCATCGCAAGGAGCTCTACTGCTGAGATGTGGGCGTCGCAGGATGGAGCTGGGGACATCGGGTGCTGGGTCGCGGCGCAGCGGCGATGCTGCTAGTGTCGGCGACAAAGGGGGGAAGCAACAGTGGTAGCAATTAGGGCGACAGAGCGGCCGCTGGTTGCAGTGGTGCGTCGTCGGGCGGAGGCTGGCAGGCATAGCGACGGTGGGCAGAGCGGCACAGTCTGGCGGAGGTGTAGTTAGAGAGTGGCACATGCGCGAGCTGCTGGGCTGAGCAGAGGTGGACCACCGGGGAAGGCGTAGGACACTGGGCTAAGGTTATGAGTGGCAAGTGGGTCGTAGGCCGATGCGAGCTGGAAGTGAGGCGGGGCGTGGCGGTGGCTGGCGTCGCACTCGGGGTTGGCTGCTGGATGCGCAATCGGCACGGTAGGATGAGCGGGGCCACTGGTATGGCAGCTGGCACGGGGGTTTGGTGACTGTAGTCTGCGAATGCACAGTGGATCGGGCAGCAAGGCGTGGCGGACAGGGGCTCAACGAAGAAGAAGAACAGTGGCTTTTGTTCTTTCCCTATTTTTCTTCTTTTTTCTCTATCTTCCTATGTTGTAGCTTACTGACTTTTTTACTTTCTCCTTTCTTTTCTTCAGTAGATTGTCAAAAGAAAAGAAAAATGACCTCCCTTATTTTGACTTCTGAATGGACGAGAAGGGGGGAGATTCCTCTCTTTTTCCTCTCTTCGTATGAATTCTTTTCTTCTTCCTTGCACGAATATTTCCTTCCTTTCGCATTTTTTATTTTTTTTGTGAATTCTTCCCCCCCATCGCATGAGCAAAGCCCCCCTTTTTATATGCAATGAAATTGAGCCCACATAAGGAAGAAGCAAAACTTCCTTCTTCTTGATTGCATCTCGCGCAGCCAAGGTGTAATCTTCACGATATTATTTCATTTTCTTTCATTTGTTCATGCCCATTTACAATTGAAAGATTTGATATTTCTTTTATTATGTTGAAAATGCATATTACCCGAAATTCAACACCAATTATATATCTCATCTGAAATATTCCAGCGAAACCTTCCAATTTTCAACGAAATATACCTCTTAGTATATATCGTTTGAATATATAAAAGATTTACTGAATATATCAAATGCGCCTAAAATCACATGCTGTACAATTTTTTTTTTAGGGGGATTATTAATCCCTAATTTTTATGTGACTAGATTGTCAAAATTTAGGTGTCAACAAAAACCTGTTGGAAACCCACTCTAAAACTTGCTAATCTTGGCTGGAAATGAAGAGGAAACAGCTCGATTTAGGCGGGGATTGCTCAGGAATGAAGGAATAGGCCAAACCGGGCCTAGAGGGAAGTTTACCGACGAAGAAACAGGTATGAACAACCTTGACTGAGCTACAATAGAACCGGATAGCAACTGAGAGGTGAGAGGTAGGCGGCCAAGGGGCGACGGCACGCGGGGCTAGCAACGCGCTCATGGGCGGGCACGTGTGAGGCGGACGGTGGCGACGGCTCTCAACAGCAGTGTAGCGTCCAAGTAGTGGCTGCTCCGGCTTCTTTTTCCTTGCTGGTTCATACAAGATGGAGAGGGAGACAATGGAGGTGGACGGTGGAGTGAGGGAAAGGATGAGGGAGAGAGAGATGGAGGGGCCCTATGCCAATATTTTCCACAACAAATATCTTCTACACTTATCCTAGGCCAAGCATTTTTCCTTGGCTCAAAACCAGCCAACATTAATTGACTTAGGACCCTTGAAATAGTCCAAACAGACTAGGCCTAGGGGAGATACGAATTTGATGGGGCTTTGGCTTCAAATGGCTTAATTTCTTGCTCAATTAAATCTTAATTGGTCTCAATAAATTAAATCGGTCATCCATCGACCATCTCGGCAGTTTTCCTCATCCCTACATCCATCATGCTTCCTAATTTTGCCATAAAAAACAACTCTCGGCTTTTTCTACACAAAAACGACCATGCGACAACTTTTTCCCAAAAGTGTCAGGTTTCAGAAAAATCTTCTGAGACTGAGTCAACACTCCTAAAATTTATTGTGACATGAAAGAATTTTCAATTTCTAAAATCGGACTTAAATTGGCAGTTAATTTCCATTTGACGTGTTTTTAGCATAATCTAGGCTATCGGGTGGTTTTCAAAACTTTTTTGGGCAATTGACCCGTAGTCGATTTTCTTCGAGCAACAATGAACCCACTCGGCACATTGACAACTCTCGATTGTCGTGAAAATCTCGAGGATTCAATTACATACACAAGGTACCAAAACGACAATAAAATCACGATGAGAATTTCTCAATTTAGTGGAGTCACCCACAATCGACTACATATCTCATTCAAACTGATCTATTTATGATCTCAAATCAATTTTTAATTGTGCCGTAATGACCTCTAAAGATCAGCACGGTCGAGAAACTGATTCCTGGTCAAATTCTCAAATCTATTGCCTTAAAATTCCTTAATGGCTTACCCAACTAGTCTAGTTATCTTGAAAGTGATCAACTTTGAGAATAGCACTATAGACACGTCAATAAAATGTCCGATTTATTCAGTAGAAAACAGGGTTAAAAATCTGGGGTGTCACACTGACAGTTGGATACAAGCTCTGAGATTATTCATCCAATCAACTCGTCGGATTTAATATTGAAGAAGATATGATTGCTTTAGGATTGCTGAAAATAAAGTTTCCTGAAAGATCTACCGCCCATACAGCAAACTAGGTTTCCATAAGTTGAGTCCTTCCTTTAAGAAGAGTATTTCGTCTTCAATTGATTATTCCAGTGATTGAGATATTCCATATAAGAGAGATTGTATCCAATATACTTTCATTTTGAACAGTCAATATGTAAGGCAAGGAATCCATGCCAATCTACTAACCATTAGCACAAGGATTCATCAACTGATCAATATTCTTATTCCATTAAAAGTGAATATTGAGGATAAGATTTTCACTACAACCTTAAGTCTGATGAATAACATTTTATCAAACAATCCTGAGTTTTCACCTGAAAAAAACTAAGGGTGAGCAGAAAACCCGGGAATTGCCCGGATCATCCGGAATCGGACCATACTGGACTGAAACTAGCAGTTTCCATGAGAATCGGTCTAGTTCTCGGTTCCAATTTAGTGGAACCGGTGAGTCCCAATTCAATTTCCAATTCTAGGTGAGGAACCGCCTGCTCACCCATCGAATTAGACTTATATATATATATGTATATATATTCCATTTTAATTACTTAATTCCATTTTAATTACTTAATTATTTTATAATTTTTCAACCAAATATATATACATAAATGTTTATTTATAGTTATTGGAAATTATTGACTAAATTTTTCTTTTAGGTATGTAATAGGATTAACCCCTTACTTTTTTTTTTCATTCTAATAATCAATTTAGTTGCTTTCTCAACCAAAACAAAATGAACAAACGTAAAGGAATGAGAGAACCAATTGGAGATGTCCATAAGAACCAACGGCTCATTTTAAGAGTATAATTAAGTCTCTCCTAAACCATTCCCATGATTAAACTAAATTGACATTGAAAAAAGATAAATCAAGCGATCAATGTTTTAACTTCTATAGAGGTTATGACTTTTAACGTGTAGTCTAATTCTCCACATGTCACATGTTTCCGATATCAAAAAACCTTAATAGGACCACACTATGACCTTCGAAGAAATTAAGTTTTCAGCTAATTATTGTCTATTCGTTTTGCTTTATAGTTTTCAATCCTTAATCAACTTCATTGGCTCGCAATTCAACCCAAATATAAGACTGAACAAGCTTTATAGGGATTGATGACCAATTCCATAAACCCACTTGGAGCTGAAATGGACCGGTGGTCCAGTTCTCAAGTGGATTCATAAAACCAACAGCGGGTCTCAAGTCCAACTTTTTAGAATCAGTCCTTAGTAGGTGGTTCCCGATTCCAAGGCAAGAACCACACACTCGGACCATGCTCACCCCTAAAAAAACTCAACATCGGAATCAAAGTCAATCAATAAAAGTTTTGTCAGTTTTCAAAATCATTGAGGAGTTATTTACAACACATGTATCTCTAATATAAGAAAGAACAAAGAACAAAGAATAAAAGTTATTTTGAACAAACCGTCCGTCATGTATAAATGGGATGTCTTCCGATAGTCATGAGCGTTTATTGGTTTTCTTTTGTCTTAACCTATCGTTTTGTTGGACCACCCACGATGCGGTCTGCATGCTTGTTTAATGCCATGGAAAGTGACCAAAGCCTGCACTTGCACAGCTAAAACTCTTTGCGCAAGACAATGTACTATCAGGATAAGTGCAACTACTAAAAAAGCTTGTCGATTCTAAAAGCAAACATCATATTTAAAATATTCACTTGCTATAAATTATTCTGATGCAACTTTAACGAAAATTGAATTCTAAGTATAGAAAAAAAGGATCCATGCACAGCAAACACTTTAATTGACGTACATAAAGAGCTTGCGATATCAATATTGTATAAGATAATTTTTCTTACATTTAACTTTTATATCAAAATTTAAAACTTTTAAAATATTAATATATGGTTCTACATGCCTATATTTCTATAGTTTGAGAAGTTTCATGTCTTTTTTATACCAAATAGAAGTCGATTACAAAAATTGTATACTTTAAGTTTCGCCAAAATTGATCCCGTGACCATATCTTTTATTGAAAGTTGTTCTTCAATTTTCATTAGAGAATATGGGTTTTATAGTGATTCCAAATAGAAAATATCATAGGTAAACAAGAAATGACTACAAATTTTATTTCGAACATAACTATACATACAAACGGTGTGGGAATGTAATCGACGATAAAGTCTAGAAATACAATCACTTCCACAAAAACACATGTACACAATTTCAAAAGAAAAGGCAAAACATAAGTATAAGACCTTCGTAGTTAGACTTCTATTTAGCAAAAGAAACAAACTCTTCAAACTATAAGATATAGACATGTAGAATCATATATAGTATTTATAGTTTTTTTTTAATTAATCTTTTAAAATTTTTAAATTTTGAAAGAAAAGTTAAATGTAAGAAAAATTATCTTATACACCCTTGATATTACAAGCTCTGCATGTATATCAACTGAAGTGTTTGATGCGTGGATCGTTTCTTTCCTTTACTTAAAACTCAATTTCCTATTATTGTTGCATTAGGATAACATATGGCAACTGAATTTATTATTTATTTTTTGAAAATCGATGAAGAAAGTGGTCCGGTTTTCCATGAAATATGAGTGGTCAAGAATGTTCCAGTATTGGGAAAAAAAAAGTGACATGCCGTTAGCAAAACATATTCCTTTCATAAATCATCATGAACTAACTCATAATCAAGTTGATAATAGAAAGACAATTAAGATGTTATTTCTCAACGTTCATGATACGCCATGATCAATCGAGTTGGTAATTGTTCAGATATGAGGACAAATTATTGATTAGGATCATATAATTCACATTAGCATGATCTCTTTGCTTGCAAATTAAAAATGAAAAAAAATTGAAGAATTTGCGGTATTGCATGTGGATTCGATCTTTCAATAGTTGACTTTTGTTTGCTTTGCTTGTTGTTTTGGTACGCGTTAGAATTTGTGGGCGGGGATGCCCTCATCGGATCTATTTATAGATACGCATGTTTAATGTTTGGATATTGTAAAGCAAACTCGAAAGCAACTTTCAATCTTGATTATTTCTCAAAAATTCCAAGAACATCTATGTTTCCTAGAGGATGGTAATAGTTGCGGTCTTGATTAAAAAAAAGCGTGCAGAGTGTTCTTGCTAGACCTGTGTGATATATGCGAATAAACTAGTGAACTACTAATCAATGAATTATCAAAATAAAGAGCATAAGTGTGACGCACCAGGGGCAATGTAACCATAGGACTCTGCAGTCGCTGACAAGCACTCCAACCGTCCACCGTCTGCCAAGAACTTGGCCAACCCCGAGTCGGCGACTTTGCACCTCGTAGCTCAAGTTTAGCATAATGTTGTTCGACCTCACATCTCGGTGAAGGATCAGCAGGCAACAGTCGCGGTGCAGGTAGCACAAGCCTTTGGCAGCTTCGACCGTGCATTCCAGGACGTCTTGGACCGAGAAGTCGAGCTTCTGAAACGTTGTCATCTTCCGCGAGCTGGTCCTGGCCGAGATCCTCCCATGCTCCAACATCCCTGGGGTGGCCCCCTGGCGTCGCCGGCCACCATACTCCATAGAGTACCCCCTCCCCCACCCTCGCCAAGATCTCCCCTCTCTCCAACGTTAGCCACGTATTCTAAGTAGATGTGGCAAAACGGGTCTTAGAGCCATATACGACCCATTTAAATCATAAATGAGTCATATATGGGTCACTTGTTTTTTTGAAGAAACTACTTAAATGAGTTTAACAATTAAAGACTTAAGATAGGTGGGTCTTAAGTGGGTCTTAAATGAGTTGGATTTAGAACCCATTTTCAACCAAAACCACACAATCTCTCTCTTTTCCCTTTAACTTTACCAAAAAAAAATATAAAAATCCTAATTATCATTATTTTTTTATCTTAATTTTCTTTTCTTTTTTCTTTCCTTTTTGTTCTTTATTCTTCCTTCTTCTGGTGGTCGTCACGATGATGGCTGGCAACCAGCTAGGTGAGCCTCGAGCTCGCCGACGTCGGGTGAGCTCAAGCTCGCCGAATCTAGCGAGGCAAAGGCCTTGCCGACGTCGCGAGGCTCGAGCCTCGCCAATCTAGCGAGCCTCGAGCTCGCTGACATTGGGTGAGCTCAAGCTCGCCGAATCTGGAGGCGAAGGCCTTGCTAACGAGCCTCGCTAGATTCGGCGAGGGGCGAGCTCAAGCCTCACCAATCTGGCGAAGCGTCGAGCTCGTCGGCATCACTCGCCGCCGACGTCGGTGAGCTCAAGCTCGCCGGATCACGAAGTAAGGCGAAGGCCTCACCAACGTCCGGCAAGGGGCAAGCTCAAGGCTCACCCGTGGCCGGTCGCTAACGTCATCGTGGCTGGCGGCCGGCCAAAGAAGAAGAAGAAGAAAATATAAAAATAAAATTAAAAATTATATTCTTAAAAAAAATTAATTTTAATTTTTTTAAATAAAATATAATTAAAATTGGATTTTATCCATTAAATTTGTGTTCTATAAAATCATTTTAGCAATACCATTTTAGAAATAAGTTTTCTTAGGTTTCGTTAAATGGGTCGGGTATGGGTCAAAAAATTTGCACTGTAATAAATAGGTCATAAACGAGTTAATGGGTCGATTTGGGTCGAACCATTGATGACCCGACCCAAACTCGACCTAACCCACCCGTTTATGTTTGATGTATGCCCTAAAGCTACTATGTAATAGTTATATATTAGGGATTTCAGTTTTACTTTCATTATTATTATTTATTTAATGGCAATGACGTATTCATTCATTTGTCCAATTATTTTATATCTATGAATGATTCCATAAGATCAGTTGCAACTAGACTTATTCTTGAGACGTCAAGAATATATGTGACGGGTTCATAGTTAAACTGAATCTTTAAAACGTTCCCGGTCGATGGATTATTGAGTGGATATTAATAATCATGTTGAGACCAGTGTGTTCTTAACTTCACCATTAAGTATTGGATACTTAAGGGAATGATGAGTCACATGTCATTAGGTATTATGATGCCCGAGTTAGAACACAGGTGTTTGTATTAGACAAGTTCACTGAACGTGACGCATATAGAACAGTTAGCAACATGGAAGCTTTTAATGTGGTCAATGTCTAATTGTTCATACTTTGGTCTTGTGTAAATAACCCTTAGACCTGAGACACAGTGTTAACTTGTGTTCGAACAACTATGGTTCACGGGTGCACATAATACCGGGTCGTTGATCCGTCTTTCTTCCTGATGGTCATAGTTTGTTCATATACGAAGTTGCACGTGTGCACAATATGGAATATATCTCTTTATTAAATGCAAGGTATAAAGATGATGTCATATGCGATCTAACTATGACACTGCATTGAAATCCTCGGCCGGGGTTGTAACCGAGAATAAATTGTTTATGCCTCAAATAAAATGCATGTCAATTAGATTTATGCATATGATCGAATTAATGACTTGACAAATATTCCATGGTCTTTATTTGATCGGGACATAGTAAGACAGAGGGATTGAATTACACTATAGCCAAAGTTGACAGGTTCATTATGTTCTTAAAGCATTCACACTATCTGGGTAGTCATGACATATTACTAGATGTCAATCATGGCTTGTAAAACCCAAAGATTAATCGGGACAAGTAATTCTTGTGGGAGTACTAATGTGTTAGTACAAGTCTTACTACTAGCTTAGTAATGAACCTAGAGATGTCAGACACCATAAACAATTAGGATAACATGGAACAAAAGAGAAATATAATTGCAAATGTGTTTGCAATTACTACAATCGAATCCAGTCGATTTGAAATTAAATTAAATGAGATTTAATTTAATTTGTATTATAGTCAGGAGTCTACTTGCATATGATGCACACACATGCCCGAAGTGGATATATGTTAACGTACCCCAATTGTACATATAAGGATTATGTTATTTTTATTTTTAAAAGGGATTGATTAATTAATTCTTTATTCATTTAATTAATTAATTAATGTACAAATGGTTGCAACGCACATGATATGTAGTTGCCTTTTATTAGTAATAATAAAATAAAATAAAATAAAATAAAAGCTTAAAGCTTCGTGCATGTGCACGATTCTTTAAATCGTGCACATGGTCAACAACCGCTAACCGTTATTGCACGATGGTGCATGATCGTGATCAGCAATGGTTGCTGATCCCACGATCAGCAACCGTTGCTGATTCGTGAAGGCTTTAAAAAAATAAAATGCCGCAAAAAGGTGTCGAGGAATCAGTAATGCTTTGCTGAAAATAGAGAGCAAAGTGTGTGTTCTTGTGTCTTGGAGACGCAAGAAAGAAGAGCATTATCTCATTCGGGCCGTGACTATTATACATCAAGAATACAACATATTATTTTCACGTAATTGCTAGCACGATCGAAGTAGTGAATATCCGAAAGTTCTCTCTTCCATTCGACGTTCGTTGTTGGTGTGTCTGAACTAGAGGTCCAACGTTTGTGGGACTCGAACTGAAGAACATCCGAACCAATTTGTTTAAAACATGTTTCGAGAGTTAATTTGTGTAACTCTCTTTTAATATTCAGATTTTTTATTAAAACGCACGAACAATGTCTTCGAAAATCATGTAAAATATATCATATTTGATTCTGCTGCGTACTTTTGTTCAAACTTACCTATACATGATTCATGAAATCCCAACAGTTTAATGGGTCTAATTCTAAGTCACTTGGGCCAGCCGCTCGGAGCTTAAAAACCACAGCGTCAATGGCGCCGCGACGTCCTGCACGCTGTCCTCCGCAATGCCTCCAACCTCCGTCCGCCTCGTCTGCCTTCGGACGAGGACTATGCACAAACTCGGCTCCTTGGAGGCCTTCGGCACGGTTTTCCCCGAACAACCGTAATGATGATCAACGATGTCAGTTCTAGCTTTCGTTCTTCTATTAATTTATCTTTTCATTCCATTTTCGGGTGGAAAATTGAAAATTCCATAACAAGGCTAGAATTAGTTGTCTAGGTTTTAGGCCAAACTGCCTATTATTTGAGTAAATTATAATAATGATCACTGAAATTTTGCAATTTTTGTGACCATAACACGCAATTTTGGCCTCAATTTGGAGGCATTCAATAAAATTTAACTGAATTTGAGTGAAGCTTGTTATACAATCTTAGAGATGATCTCTATAAGTCGTTCACACTCTCTCTAGCTTTTTGCTTTACCTACTTCTAATCTTCTATGTGTAAACTAAATTACATAAGTTATTACATATTGATCCCGAGTGTGACGTATAATGATTGATATGCGACTGAATGGCCTCACGCACAATACCTATAAATGGAATACCTATGCATGGTGAAAACTAAGTAGACGGGAGAAAGTGCTAAATCGTGGAATTCGCCCATTGAACCTTGGGTATCAAGCAGAGCGCTACATGGTGAGACCGCGGGAGCCATTTCTCAAACTTGTGGTACCATATTAAGAATCCTACTTGTACTATCATAGGTATATAGACACACACACCATATGTTATGTATTGTCACGCTAGAGTGGTGAATTACTTGTTCTGTCAATAATCTAATTACTTGGCTTTATGGCTAACTTGCCAATGGGATAATTGTCTAAAAGTCTTAAACCTATCATACAACAATCAATTTAATTTGAAACATTTCAATTGTACCAATTCAATTTCAAATATATTGACAATTTGTCAATTCAATCATTCTAGCTAAGTATCCTTAAAAAATACAACAAACGAAATGTATCCTCAAAAAAATTTAACAAAAAAGGGCACATTTCTAAAGAGCAAAGATCGAAAGATAAAATTAAAAAAGATTTGCGAGACGATGCTAGGAATAAAGTACATCAAAAATTGTAAAATTTTTCGAGAAAGTACAATCGAGCTGTAAGACTTTCGAATTGAAATTAAATCCCAAGTGATTTTACTAACTCAACCAATTTTATGACTTGATTGCATTACTTAAAAATTTTAGAATTCTCATGCATTTTTCGAACAATCCTCCATATTTCATTCTACGAAGAGTTGAGCCTTCGGCCCATATTTCTATTTTGTTAATTGATAAACAATTAATTAAAATGCGACACTTTTTTCTTATGGCTGAAAAAGAATCTAACATCTTCCTTCTTGGACTCGAAATTTTTTCACTGGACTTTAAGAAATTTACATAATGCGAAATAGCTTTTATGCTTCTTAATCCTATGCAACTCACATGGCCTAGCCCACTAAAACATGCCCCGATTGGCCCAATGTGTGGAATGCCCATCATGATTGGCGATCTCCTCTCTGCGTAAAGCACGCATTGTCTATCCAAGAAAGCAATAATTTCCGGATGATCTCTGGGTGAGCGAGAAATTGAGTTGTCTTAATATGGCGAAACAAATCAATCACCGTAAACAGAGTAGTCTCAAAACAAGCGCCATTCGATAGGGGCCATCACAATTACTTGAAACGTGAGTTTAGAAAAGATAATTTTCATTATCACCAAAACAAGAAAAATCAATGATCAAATATCGATTGTCTTGTGCCTCAAAAAACAAGTTGTGTACTAATGGCTAACAATTACTTTGACGGGGTGGTTTTGTCGGGATAAGCAATGAGAAGATCGCTGTTTTACTAAATGGTGTGGAAAATGGTATTGACATAATTTACCTACTAAAACATTGCCCATCTCTAACCAAGATTCCAGCATCACAAATTTCCATTTTTCGTTTAAATTGTGAGGTCCGATCAGGGATAACAATCCATTTTTTTTATCAAGTCATTGAGTATTGAAAAGAAATTATAGCACTTACATTATATCTAAGCGCAAAATTACCACATAATATGCACAAACAACTATTTTTGAGAAAAATTATCTCATAAAAAACTTCAATTCCAAGCACTTTCCTCTATGACGACAGGCCTTGAGATATTTTTCTGTTTCTTATTGGTAGAAGAAACAACCTTGTCATTTTACTCCAAAATGAGGTAGAGGAAAAAAATGAACGAGGATGCATAAAAAAGAAGTTTCTCTCTAAAAAGTGTGGTCAAACTTTAAACATTAACGAAAGATAAACACAAAAAGCAAAAGTAAAGAGGAACGTCTTGTGGCTCTACTTTTTGCCATGCAAAGAGCAACTAACGTAAATTTTATATCAATCTAGTGGATCAAAATTTTAAGAAATGTTCAAAAACTTCCTTTTGAAATAATGTGATGTGAGTTTGTAAATGACCAAAAGGTGTAACTAGAGCTTCGGCCCCCAATGTGCAATTTTGAAAATAATGTGAAAAGATCAAAGAAATGTACTATAAACGATCTTTAATAATTTTAAAAAATTTCAGTGATCACAGGTATAATTTACCCAAATAATAGGTAGTTCGGCCTAAAACCTAGACAACTAATTCTAGCCTTGCGATTGAATTTGAATTTTCTATCCGAAAATGAAATAAAAAGATAAAATAATAGAAGAAAGAAAGCTAGAACTGCCTTTGTTGATCATCATTAAGGTTGTTTAGGGAAAACGGACCTCGTCCAAAGGCAAACGAGGGTTGGGGGCGTTGCGGATTTAGGCATTTAAGGCAGTTGAATTCGGAATCTTACAAACCATTAATTAAAATTGAATTAACTGAATAATAATCTTTAAGAGGAAATTGTATTTTTTTTTTATTTTGCTTATCAATAGTTATAAATCGCTTGAAATATTCAGTCAATTAGAAATGTTATCTATGTAATGACGTGATTAACTTGTAAATGTTCCAGTTGAGTACTGAGTACTATCTACCTTTTCTTGAGAACAAGATCAATATCAATTTAGTTCCAAACATTATAATTGTGTCAAGTCCTAAACATTTTCGCATTTTAACAATTGATTTCATTTGAATAATTTTGACTGGAAATTGCCGATGTATACATTAGTTGTCTTATGTGGCACAGTCGGTGCCAACTGATATAGCTAATATAATCACCTAGAGGGGGGTGAATAGATGCGCAAACAAATTCTCGAGATATGGAAGCAATTCTAGGCAATCGATAGAAAGAAAAATACGATCAAAGGTTTCTCACGAATATAGACTCTCTTTTGTTTACACGATTATGCTCAACAAATGAATTGACTAGGAACAATGAGCTTCAGATTTTGGAATTCTTCTATCGTGCACACCATCTCGAACAACTGGAACATCTTCCTTATATACTCCTTCATGCCATCATACCCGTTGGCACTTACCAAAGGAATTCCTCCAATCTACCCATTGGACGGAATCAATTAGAAAGATCATTCGAGCTATTAAAGGAATATGTCGATAGCCCATCAATCCTGTTCGCCCATACAATCAGGATCTCGGTTTCCATAAGTAGAACCTTCCAAGTATACTTTGCCAATCATCGGATCCTTAATTTTCAAATCAATTATGATCAAATAAAGGATTCCGTTATGTCATATCCAGCTAAGAGATCTTCTCCAGTCGATAAGGTCACATCCTTAATGAAACATCCAGTTCCGGATAACCTTTCTTCAACGGATTAAAAACTGTCAATGAGGATAGACTTTGAGTCTTGAGTCTGGCTATCCGGAGGTCATCGGACTTTAAATAGCAGAGTCTACAAGCCTTTAGACTAGACTGATGGAAACGTTTTGTCAACTTCAAAACACTTCAAGAGGATTTCTCCAACAATCTCCCCATTTTTTATGGTGACAAAACTTTCCAGTAGATTTGGAAAACTTTGACCTGCAAAACATTTTTCAAACACATATGCACATCTTATAGATAAATGGCTAAATGAATAACACTAGAGTCTGCAACCACAGAAAACAGGTTAGTCCAGTATGCAATAAAGCCATCCATAAGATATCAATAGTAGTTAAGCAGTCAAATCCAAATCCCAAATTTAGTCTACATCCAGACACACAAGTCAAGTCAAAACAAACCACAAAACAAACAAACCAAAAGAGTTCGACAAATTTAAGTTCAAAGTTTTTCAAGTCTAGCAACTCTCCCCCTTTTTGTCAGCATAAAAAGATTAAGATGAAAATGAAGTCAAGGATTCTTGGGAACACGAACAAGCTGAAAATCTCCCATCGACTGAACGATGCCTTCCAACCTTTTAAAGTCTTCCTTCAGTTGAGCAACATCCTCACCCTTAGCATTAGCCTGAATCTGAAGAGAAAGGGCTTGGATTTGATCATTTAATGAACCCGAAGAGACTTGTCCTGCATTCTGCAAATTCTGAACATCACAACCCAATGCATATATTTGACCTTGCATCTCCAAGAGAATATCCATCACTCTGTGAAAGTCTGCTGAATTGTCTGTCTGCATATTGGCATTAGCACGATCTGATGGAGTAAATGCAGACGATGGTAGATCAGCATAATCACGCAAATTTGGCGAAGAAACCTCATGACTTTCCTTAGGAAACTGAGAGGCAAAAACCTCTTCTGGATCTGCTGGGGATCGACTGACTCCCTCACTGGTTGCAGGATTTGAGGACATTCCTCTTTTCTCTTGGTCTCCCCCTGTGTTCATGCCTTCAGGTGGAGAGTGCTCCTCATGTTCTCCTTCTTCTTGATCTCTTTTCTCTTCTTCTTCTTTTTCAACTCTCTCTTGCTCAGCATCTCTTTCTTCTTCTTCTTCTCTTTCCTCCGTTTCTTTTTCCTCTGCTACTTTCTCTGCTCTTTCTTTTGTCTGCTGTTCTAACTCTTTCTCTGAAACAGATCGACTGAGATTCTTCAAAGCCATTGCAGAGATAGTGACGTTATCCTCATCATCTTCATCCTCAACAAGGAGAGCTCTTCTTCTCTTGGATGGAGCATCCATGGGCTCCTTCCCTTTCCTTTTTCCCGTAGAAGAGAATTGATGAGATTTGACTGGAGTCTTCTCCTTAAATTTCTCCAATGCCTTGCTTAGTTCCTTCAGACGCATCTTGGTCACCATTTTCAGTCCTACTACCATATGATCGCATGATCGAGCACAAAGAATTTACGGAGGCTAAATGTTCAGATGTCTGAATAACTTCGTCACAAGACCTGGATAAGGAAGTTGTCCTCTGTCCTTCATCACAGCTCTATACATGTGGAACATAACAGTGTGAGGAAGTGAAAACCTTTTCCTAGTGATGATAGCATACATTAGTTTTGCCTCTGAACTTGAGACATCAGTCTTGGAAGTTGATTTCTATCTGAGGCAATTAATTACAATTTTGTGTAGCAAAATGTTAAATGCACTCATCCTTGAATAGAAAATCTTTCCCTCAGTTCTCCTGTCCTTAACAAGTTCCAGAGTAGTACGAGCAATAGAAACTTTGATCCGTTGATATCTTCATCTCTCAACTTCTAACACATCTGCCAGCATATCCATATCCACAACATAGTCTTGATCTTTGACACTAAAGGAGAATCTATTCGCATCCAAGAAACTAAGATTTGAATAGAAATATGCAGTTAGTTGAGGATAGGCTTCTGTGGTATCAGACTAGAATTTCTCAAGTTGAAGATGACCGAACTTTTCCCTCAAGTTCACATTTACAGCATCCAGAAAGTCAAAATCCACACTCCTAGGGTTTATTACCCCACGCTTCAGCAACTTTGAGTATAGATCCTTCTGTTCCTTCGATAGAAACAACTCTCCCATTTTTCCTTGATTTTCTGCCGCAACTCCCATTCTTGGTTGAAATTTGTTGTACAGTTTATCATCATCATTTCCATCCACCGGATTAAATCCCCAATCACGAGGAACACTTGGGATATTCGCAAGGCTTTCTTCTGCCACCCATTTACGAGCAATTCCCAAACTTTCCATTTTTCGCAAAAAGATATATTCATTTCTATATCCTTTGTCCTTAAGAAAATCATCAACATAGTTCAATGGAGTACTAGTCCCTTTTAAAGCCCGATACAGCTTATAAATAAAAGAGGGCGTTTGAACTCTTACAGGATCTGCATCTTCAATGATTTCTTCCTCTTGTTGATGAACAACAACTTGAGGACTAGCCGGGACGAGAATGACGCTGCGAGAAGGTTGTGGGCTCTGCCGTCGATCGGAGACACTTCTTCTTCGGTGAGATCGAAGTGCGTAGGCCCCTCACTCATTCGCTATGGTCCCCTACTTGCGATCCTCGAAGACTTTCTTGAAGACGACATCTTTCTTAGTCTTTGAAAGATTCCTTGCTTGACTTTCCCAAGAAAAATGACAACTTTTTCGAAGATTAAACAAGAGAAGAAAATAGGAATGGAAGATTGGTGCTTTTTAGGGTTTTGGAGTTAAGCGAGGAGAAACTGATTATATATATGACAGTCGTAAGGAGGGGATACCAATCTTCGTAATGGTAAGTGAAAAGATGCCTTTTTTTAAAAAATAACTACCTTTTTCGAAAAATGGTCACATCAAAATAACTTCTTTTTCTAAAGGGAACGATGCAATAATTTCGTCAATTAAAGATAGCGATTGAGATAACGATAATCAACACGGTTGATGAACGTACCTTTTCAAGATGATATTAGAGAGAGAGAATAACTTATAGTCAAAGTCTTGCAGTCAAAGTCTTGCTTGTCTGAGTCTGAGAGTCTCTAGACTTTAACTTCTTCAAACCTCAAAATGTTGAGTCTTGAACGGATAATTTCAAATTGATTTTTCTCCAAAGGCTTTGTAAATATATCCATTAAGTTGGTTCTTTGAGTCAACAAACTAAATCATAATTTCTCCATTTTGAACATGATCTCTAATGAAGTGATGTCGTATCTCTATATGCTTTGCTCTTGAGTGAAGAATTGGATTTTTGGTGAGATTGATTGCGCTGGTGTTGTCGCATTTAATCTCCGTGCATGAATCTTCAATTCAAAAGTCTCTTAACTGTTGTTTTATCCACAGAATTTGTGAACAGCAACTTCCAAGAGCTACATATTCTGCTTCTACTGTAGAGAGAACTACTATACTTTGCTTTCTTGAATACCAAGACACTGTCCTGCCTCCAAGTAGTTGACAGGTACCTGATGTGCTCTTTCTATCAACTCTGCATCCGGCTAAGTCTGCGTCTGAGTACCCAAGAAGAGTAAAGTCTCCCCTTTTAGGATATCAAAGACCGAAACTTGAAGTTGATGCAATATATTAGATAATACGCTTAGCAGCATTTAAATGTTATTCTTTAGGGTCTGCTTGAAATCTGGCACAAATGCAAACACTAAACAAAATATCAGGTCTAGAAGCAATGAGATAAAGAAGTGAACCGATGATACTCCTGTATAATTTTTGGTCAACTTTCTTTCCTCCTTCATCTTTATCTATCTTCACGGAGCTTGACATTGGTATATCAGCCTTTTTGCAATTGTCCAGTCCAAACTTCTTTACAATATCATTAGCATATTTTTCTTGATGAATAAAAGTTCCTTCCTTTAGTTGTTTCACTTGAAGTCCAGGAAGAAGGTTAACTCACCTATCATGCTCATTTCAAATTCATTATGCATAGTCTTAGAGAATTTCTTGCACAGACTTTCATTAGAGGATCCAAAAATAATATCATCGACATATATTTGAACAAGTAGAAAACTCTTGCTTTCTCTTTTAATGAAAAGAGTAGTGTCTACTTTACCTTTAACAAATCCATTTTCAATTAAAAACTTACTCAGTCTGTCGTACCAAGCTCGAGGAGCTTGTTTCAAGCCATATAAAGCCTTTTTGAGTCTGAATAATAAGTCTGATTTCTTTGGGTCTTCAAACCCAAGTGGTTGTTCCACATAGACTTCCTCTTGGATAAATCCATTTAGGAAGGCACTTTTGACATCCATTTGGAATAACCTGAAATTCTTATAACAAGCAAAAGCAAGTAATAATCGAATTGCTTCTAACCTTACTACTGGTACGTAAGTCTCATCATAGTCTATCCATTCTTCTTGTGTATATCCCTTGGCCATGAGTCTTGCTTTGTTTCTTATGACTTTTCCTTTCTCGTTCATTTTGTTCCTGAAAACCCATTTAGCTCCAATAATAGATTTACCTTTCGGTTTAGGAGTCAATTCCCAGACATCATTAATCTTTGAATTGCACGAGCTCTTCTTGCATAGCTTCAATCCAGCTTTCATCGGATAAAGCTTCTTCTATGCTTTTAGGTTCTATTTCAGAAATAAGAGCCACGGCATTAGACTCTTCGCGCCTTTTGGATCTTGTACGAATTCCTTCATTGATGTCGCCAATAATAAGATCTTTGGGATGATTTGGACTTATGTTTCCAGTTCTTGGTTAATTTGTCGGTTTGATGGTCACTTCCTTCACTTGAATCTTCAACAGTCACTTGTTCTTTGGTCCTTCAAAGTCTCGAGCTATTTTAGACTTTGTAGAGTCGGAAGCGAGGATCAGATTCTTCAAGATGAGTACGAATGGATTCATTTTGTATAGAGTCTTGGAATTTAACATTCATTGACTCTTCCACTGTTTGAGTCTTCTTGTTGTAAACTCTGTATGCTTTGCTTGTGGTTGAATATCCAAGGAAGATGCCTTCATCTGACTTTTCTTCAAACTTATCAACTCGATCATTTGCATTTTTCAGTATAAAACATTTGCATCCAAATACATGAAAATATGAAACAATAGGCTTCTTTTCTTTGAATAGTTCATAGGGGGTTTTTTCAAGAATAGGCCTTAGAAAGACTCTATTTATAATGTAACATGCTGTAGAAACTGCTTCAGCCCAAAAACGTGAAGAGATATTACTTCCAATTAAAAAAGTTCTAGCCATTTCTTGAAGAGATCTATTCTTTCTTTCCACAACTCCATTTTGCTCTGGAGTGTATGGAGAGGAGAATACATGCTGGAAACCAGATTCATCACAGAATTTTGTAAAATCATGATTTTCAAATTTACCTCCATGATCTGTTCTTATACTTGAAATAACATACCATTTTTCATTTTGAACCTTTTTAACAAACTTTTCAAAGTAAGAGAAAATTTCAGACTTACTTGCCAAGAAATATACCCAAGTAAATCGTGAGTAATCATCCACAATTACTAGGCAGTATTTCTTACCTCCAATGCTTTGTGTTGGTTGGTCCAAAAAGATCCATATGCGAAAGAAATTTGTAGTACACGGTTAGTGGAAACTTGATTTATTGGTTTAAAGGAATTTCTTACCTGTTTTCCCAGTATACATGGTGTACATAGATCAGACTTTTGGTATGATAAATTGGGTAGACCACGAACAAGCTTATTTGCTGAGATTTTGGCTATTTGCTTCATATTGACGTGCCTAAGCTTTCTGTGCCATAAGTTTGCTTCGTCTTGGATTGAGATTAGACATTGTGATTCATCTGGTTTTACATCCAAGATGTAGATATTTCCATGTCTTCGACCCATGAATGACTGAGTAGAATCTTTACTGATTCCAGAAGATATTCCCTCTTGAAAGTTGATTTTGAAACCAGTATCACATAGCTGACTAATACTGAGCAAATTGTAATTGAGCCCTTCCACTAAGGAAACATTGCTGATTTTGAGATTTCCAATCTTTACAGTTCCAAATCCCACAATTTTTCCTTTGTTGTTTCCTCCAAAAGAGACTTTTCCACCATTTACTCGAACAAGCTTTATGAAATAATTTGAGTCTCTTGTCATGTGTCTTGAGCATTCACTATCCAGATACCATTTTACCTTCTTTTTTTTTATAGTGACCTGCATTTAAAAAAGAAACTCAAACCTTCGTTGGTACCCATATTTTCTTGGGTCCATTAGTATTAGTGTGATATGCGGTTTTTGCCCATACCTTTTTAACAGGTTTCCAAATCATAGGACATTCTTTTTCAAAATGATCTGCACTGTTGCACTTTCAGCATCTGAGAGCATTGTGACCTACTAGTTTTACAAAGATTCTTTTTAAATGATTTTTGTAAGCATCTTTTGTGAGTCTTTGTTTGATTCTTTCCTTCACCTTAGGAAAATCAATTAAAGGAATGGTTTCAGCAGTCATTTCCAAACCAGATTTATTGAAATAAAGTCTTTGAACAGAGAGAATTTTCTCCAGTTTCTCAGATCCTATAGAAAATCTTTTGGAAATATTTGAGATATCACTTTTCAAGAATGCATTTTCTTTTAACAAGTTATCTTCACTTTCTTTAAGAGAAGAAATATTCTTATCTAAACTTTTCACTTTTTCTTTCGAAATATTTTCCTATTGTTTTAGAGCAGAATTTTCTTTCTTGAGTTCAGAAATTCTTTTAAGAGAAGTCTTAAGACTGAAACACAATTCATCAATGTACTTTGAAACCTTAATAGGAATTTTGAAGTTACTTACCTCAAATTCGCTTTCTGAGTCTGAATCTGTTTCGGAATTTGAATCTGAATCCGATTGTGCCATCAGACATATATTGGCATAATCATCATCACTTTCTTCACACTCTGTATCACTTCAGGTTTCAGCTTTAAGAGCTTTTCGATACTTTTCAGTTTTTCCTTTCTTCTTCCTCAGAAGAGGACAATTGGGTCTGATGTGTCCATTTTTTCTTACATTCAAAGCAGACTACATCTTTGTTTGATTCATCATCCTCAACAGACTTAGTATGTTACTTTTGAAAACTTTGTTTCTTTGGATTGAATCTTCTTCCTTTTCTGTTCAGATTTCTGAATCTTCTTATCATGAGAGCAAGTTCCTCATCATCCATATTATCTTCAGAATCTATAACATTAGAATCATCATTAGATTTTAACGCAATGGATTTCTTACCTTTAGGGTCTTCGTCTTCATTGATTCATTCCACTTCATAAGACTGAAGAGTCCCAATCAACTCATCAACAAATAGTGACATGATTCTTTGGGTCTCTCTAATTGAGGTCTTTATGTGATTCCAATCCTTGGAAAGTCCACACAGTAGCTTGTTTATTTTCATGGGATCAGAGATTGGTTGACCTTGATTTTCAAGACCATTCACGATATCAGTAAAGCGACTGAACATATCCGTTATAGATTCTCCCAGTTTCATTTTGAAGGCTTCATATTGACCGAGGAGAATGTTGATTCCGGTCTCTTTCACTCGATCGATTCCTTCATAGGTAATATGTAATCTATCCCAAACTTCTTTAGCTGTAACACAAGAAGATATTTTGTTATATTCAGTAGGGGATAAAGCACAATATAAAGAATAAATTGCTTTTGCATCAAGAGCTTGTCTCTTGATTTTCTCTTCCTGAGCCATTTCGCTAGACTCAACAACATCTTTTCCTCTTTCGAGACAGATGCAGCTTTAGGAATGATTCCTTTTTCTACAACGTCCCATTCGGAGGATCCTTTGATCTTAGGAATGCTTTCATCTTGTTTTTCCATATGTTGTAATCCTTTCCATCAAAGTAAGGTGGTCTGGTATTGCTTTGCCCTTCTACCGATCCGGAGCCAACATACTAGCCATGGATCTTTAACTCTGAAGTAAAACACTTCAACAAAAGTGAGTACGCAGGCTCTGATACCAATTGATATGGCTAGTATAATCATCTAGAGGGCGGTGAATAGGTGTGCAAACAAATTCTCGAGATATGGAAGCAATTCTAGGTAATCGATAGAAAGAAAAATATGATCAAAGTAAAGTAAAGGATAGGGAAGAGAGAAATGAACACAAGATTTATAGTGGTTCGGCTTATTCCAAGCCTACGTCCACTCTTCCGCACTGACAGCCCACCGGCTGGATTTCACTATGAACAAAAGAGAAGTTACAGCACAGCTTTTCCTTGATTCTACAATGTAGATGTTCTACCACACTTCTTCAAGGTTTCTCACAAATATAGACTCTCTTTTGTTTACACGATTTTGCTCAACAAATGAATTGACTAGGAACAAGGAGTTTCAGACTTTGGAATTCTTCTATCGTGCACACCATCTTGAACAACTGGAACGTCTTCCTTATATACTCCTTCATGCCATCATACCCGTTGGCACTTACCAAAGGAATTCATCCAATCTACCCATTGGACAGAATCAATTAGAAAGATCATTCGAGCTATTAAAGGAATATGTCGATAGCCCATCAATCTTGTTCGCCCATACAATCAGGATCTCGGTTTCCATAAGTAGAACCTTCCAAGTATACTTTGCCAATCATCGGATCCTTAATTTTCAAATCAATTATGATCAAATAAAGGATTCTGTTATGTCATATCCAGCCAAGAGATCTTCTCCAGTCGATAAGACCACATCCTTAATGAAACATCCAGTTCTGGATAGCCTTTCTTCAACGGATTAGAAACTGTCAATGAGGATAGACTTCGAGTCTTGAGTCTGGCTGTCCGGAGGTCTTTAGACTTTAAATAGCAAAGTCTGTAAGCCATTAGACTAGACTGATGGAAACGTTTTGTCAACTTCAAAACACTTCAAGAGGATTTCTCCAACACCAACGCGTATAATTTTTTTAATATTTTTGAAATTTTAAATTTTTTTTTTTGAAGAAATAAATAGCGAGCTTCGCAGTAATGGGGGAGGAAACTAAGGGTGTGTTTGTTTCTTGAAAGTATTTTACCCGAAAAGTGCTTTCCGGATTTTCAGTTGTTTGGGCCTCTAAAAAGATTTGGTCAACGAAAAATACTTTCCGGTCAACACAAATATTATATATTATTTTAGGAAAACGAATTCCTTCGCCTAACAAGGTGAAAACACTTTCCCTTCTCATTTTTTCTCGCCGACCTTTCATTTTTCCTTTCCAAATTTTTTACGCCGCTCTCTCCCTTTGCTCTTTTGCTCATCTTACTTCTTCGGCTCTTCTTCAACGACATGCATCTTCTTCGCCATTGAAGGTCCAGATCTTCTTCTTCGTCATTGAAGGTCTGGCTCTTCTTCAACAACGCTCAACACGATTCCAGGTTCTTTCGCTTTTTCGACGTCGTAGTGGAGGGAGAGGTGCTTGGAGACGAAGGCCAGCCGGGGCTCCGCGACCTTGCCCTTCCGGTCATTGCGGAAGGAGAGCTTGAGCTTGGCGAGTCCGTCGAGGAGCTTGCACGAGACCTTTGGAGGAAGATGGAGCTGTTGCTGTCGTACTCGGAGGTGACCCGGAGGGCCAACTGCTTCAGGAATGAGAAGAGGATCCGCGGCTATTGCTGCAGTGGCGGCTGCTCCGGGTTGAGGGGCGGAGGCGGAGGCAGCTGGCTAGTATGGCAGGAGGAAGAGGCTAGGGATTGGAGGAGGGGGCGGCGAGGAGGATGGGTCGGCCATCAGTGTCGTCAGGCTAGAGAGAGAAAGAGAGAGAGGGAGTTCAGTGTGTGTACAACTCATTTTTTTTTAATTTTTCATTTGGTGGGTTTTTTTTTTGTTGGTAATTTTGAGCGAAAAAATGGATTTAATTTTTGGATGGTTGTGCGCGAGCGGGGGCTTCAAATTTGGGGGATCGATATATGTCTCTGCTGGAAAAGGGTTGTTTCTTCTAAGATATTTTTATTTTCTTTTTAGATGTATTTCTTTTATTTATTTTCCCAAACTTCTTGCCTCTTATTTAAAGAGAAGCACAACCTTTTGAAACATTCAAATCTATAATAAGAAAAGGAAAGAAAGAGATTTTAGCTTGCGAGTGCCGATTATATGGACAGATGGTGATGTTTTCCTCCTTTACCCCTTTTTCTTTCTTTTCGCTTCCTTTACTTCCTACTTAATATCACGAAAAAATACAAATTAATATAACGTTATATATAAAAGATCTCAAATCGATATAATTATTATAAATTTATTATAGATTAAATTTTTAAATTAAAATTTTTTTATCATAAAGAACCTCTAAACCAGTAAATTTATAACGAATTTATCTTTCACGAATTTTTGTCAAATTAATTGATATTACGCATGGGAGACGCATCCATCGATGAGAGCCAAATGTATTGAAGCGATTAATGATATCGTTTTGACTTGCTCTTGTAACCGGACATGTCCATTTTCAGGAAAAAAATACGTGTATGAATTCAGGTTTCCTTTTCATTTGGCAGGTTCAAATTCTAGATTTATTAAACTGATCAAGAAAAATCCGTTTATAAAGTAACATGGACTCAGTAAATTAATTTGGAAGTAAGAGGCACACCATTGTCAATTGTTAAATCATTTTTCAAATTCCATCAAAACATCATAAAATACTTTCAGTCACGTATCACCATATAAAGAAAAGCTAACTATCTTTCTGGAAAATGGTTTCTCGGAAAACATTTTCCAAAAACGTTACGTTTTCCGTGAAACAAACACACCCTATCGTGTGCATAAATTCTTGGAAAATGCAAACCTCTCTTGATTGTTTTTATTACGGGGATTATTTCATGATTTATTATTATTTTCGTCAATAACGAAGAGTCGAATGTCACATAGCAGTGAAAAGCCAAAACCCGGAACACAATTTCCCGCGCGAGCCGACGCCACGTCGGTCAACATTCGGGGTTGCCAGCACAGCACAGCGCAGCACCTTCTCCGCCTAGGCGACTCCTGGGCCACATCGAACTTGCACGGCTGAGGCGCCATGTGTAAGCAGCGAGCCACACGTCTCCTCATCCCCTTCCTTCGCTTGTGTCGCCTCGCACGTGCGGCTCAGTGGACTTCAACGTTTCTTGGTCGTTTCAGAATGGATCTCTCTCTCTCTCTCTCTCTCTCTCTCTCTCTCTCTCTCTTCCCCTATGTATAGCATGTGCATGATGCTCGTCTCTGACTCTCTTGGATAGATTACATCAGTATTTTGCTTCACATGTATGTTCAACTTTTCTTGCGATCGGAAACCATTAATCAAAATTGAGAATGCTTGATGAATCGTCTGGAACTTTTTTATGTATCCATCGAGAGTTTTTGAGAAGGTGAATATTGTCTTACTTTGATATTTCCATAGAATGTCAATTTATTGTTCTTTTTCTTTGAATCAATTTGTAAGAATTTTTAAAGCATTTAGCATGACCAGAATAAACCTCTAAGTTTAATAAATTTTCACTCTTTACCTAAATTTATGGGCAAACCATAAAAAAACTACCACCACAAAAATCAATCTCCATAACAAAGAGATACATATATATCATGATAATATTAGATAAATAAATATAGACGAAAGAACAAATCAACGATAAGTGTGATAGAAATATCTATCAGCCTACCACAAAAATCCCTAAATTTTACCTAATATGACTCCAATGACCCAAACTTTTTCAAGCCCATCTCTATCGAAACCCATAATCCATTTTCGAATATATCCAAACTCGGCTCATGTTCCTCTCCAATCATTCTGCGCCCATTAACCTGTTATAAGCCCATTACTATTTCCCCTATGTTCTCTATTTTCCTAAAATGTATTCACTACGGAGACCGTACCAACTATTGGCCGAAGCTTGCAAAACCAGGAAACCAACTGATCGAATCTCCTTACACCATAACACAACTCCACCATTGGCCTTTTTTCATCCATCACCGCCGGCCATCCGGCGACGGAAACTTCAATATCAACGAACATACTGAAAGCACCAAAAACTCCCGAAGCTAATACATGAATTTTTGGATATTCTAATAAAATTTTGATGAACGTGCCTACCGGTGATCTTCGCTCAACTTCCTCACGGAGGACGAGAAGACGGTCCAATACAGAGATAAAGCAAACGCACAAGGAAACAAAAACACAAAGTCAAATGTGATAATAATAAAATGTGATAGGAATCATATGTAAATACTTCAAAAAATTATATATAATTGACCGATTTCATATCAACAAGCTCTTGGATCTAATGATATCATGGACTATGTCTTAGTTGAGCCTTCGAGGCATTTTATCAAATGGTATATGTGTGCAACTAATGGATTGACTCTAACCATAAAATTAAAAAAAAAAAAAATTGCAAAAATTATTCACATGCTGGCCATGCCAAGAAGATGAGTTAACGCTAACCAAACTGTTACGTTAACAATCCAATCAAAATTAGTAGAAAAAATTAAATTGATAAATCATAAAAATATTTATGATTATATTGATAAATCATTAAAAGAGTTTAAGATTAAATATTCATAATTAAAATATTTAGAACTGAATTATTTAGATAAATACCCCAATTATTATCCTATCAATTCTCACATTTTAACTCAAGTTAGATCCCACGACCATGGGCAATTTCGAGGTCAAAGGTTTTGAATTAAATTGATTGGATCTTCCGGCAAAGCCAGTCCGGCTGAATTGGGCGGTCGTACAAGTCGATGTCATCCTTGGTCAGGCAAGAGCGCAAGTCAAGCTGGTGGTCCTCGAAATGTTCATCTTTAGACACGCGAGGTGGGCCTGGATCATGGCTTCCGAGAAATCGGACAAAGCTGCCGATCAGTGGAATGTTAGGGGATATAATTTGACATGACAATTTAATATGCAATTATTAATTGCACAAGCAGGCATTTGTATTTTTCTTAATAATGCGTTAGACGGGGTAACTCTCCGCTAATGATTGTATGTGTGTGTATCTATATAATTTAATGAGTGATCTTTCCTCATCATTAAATGTTTATTAAAAATAAAAGCATATAGAATTTATCAAAAGTTAGAAGGTACTAGGTTGGAAAACAAAAGAAAACGCCTCATCATTGATTAAATTGGGTTCAATTTGATACTACTAATAAGTTTAGGGTTTTTTGAACAATTTCCCATATAAGGTATTTCTCTATAATGCATTAATGTTTATGTGCTATTTTTTTTTTATTGTTTCTCAAAAATCCTTTTTTTTTTTTTTTGTCGTGATTCCCATTTTCTCATCTTAATAATTATGATCACATCCTATCTTGAACAAAATAAGCTTCAATCTAGTATGTAAGCTTATCGAACTATGATGAGCTAATGTCATTTCTTTTCTTAATTTTCATATTATACCTTAAAAGTTAGATGCTAAAAAATGATTGAACGCGCATCGAGTCGATCAATGAACTAGGTATAAAATAGGTTAAGATAAGTTTTTAATTTTTTTACCTAGGAATTGGTCCCCATGTGAATTGACTTAAAACCAATAGGGTTGGTTTTTAGGTTGAACTGGGCCATTTGCTCCCTCAGGATTTGATCAGAAAAATAAAAAGTAGAGAGTCCTGATCATACAAGTGGCGAGAGTAAGGGATAGAAAGTAGTTTTCCTACCCTTCTATGAGGTGATCATAACGTGATTTTTTCTTTTTTTTCCTTTTTGAATAGAACCTCGGTTCTAGCTTCTTGCCTTGTAGGACTTCAATGCTTGTCTCTTCTGAGCTTTCAATTTTTCAAGAAATTTTTTTCACAAAAGGAGTAAACCCAACATTCCATTTAAAAGGCCAACTAAAAGCAAACCTTTACAGGATTAAAAGTATATATATTTTTGGTTGAACAAGGTTAAAAGTATAAATACATAGGTTTGTCTTATCAGAATGAGGCCACACATCTATGAAATGATTTTAGTTGGGCCATTAAAAACCAAGCCAGCCCCTCATCAACTAAGGTCATAATGGCCAGAAAAACCATGAAAGTTCTTCACAGGAACTTGGGTATACATCAGCTTGAAAGTCTAGTATGTGTGTGTGCGCGCGTGTGCATATATGTATATGTACATGTATTTTTGGTAAATTTTCTTTTGACTTATATCTGTTGTTTTCTTGGACCACCCACGAAGCAATCTGTTTGCTATTCAATTAATGCCATAAAAAGTGACCAAGGCTTGCACTTGCAGAGTTGAAAGTCTTTGCGCGAGACATTGTACTGTCGGGGATTTGGTAAGAATGATGGATATAATGTAGGGTCAAAGCGTGACCGCTGAAAAAGCTTGTCGATTTTAAAAATAAACATCATTTTTCAAAAAATCATCGTCACGAACTAACTCATAATGAAGTTGGTAATAGATAGGCCATTAAGATGTAATTTTTCAACGTTGTCGATCGAGTTGATAATTACTGGGATATGAGCACGATTATTGATCGGGACCATATAATTCACGCTTAGCGTGATCTTTTACTCGTGAATTAAAAATGAAATGATATTGAAGAATTTGCAGTATTGCATGTGGATTAGATCTTTCGATAACTGACCTTTGTTTGCTTTGCTTTGTTGTTTTGGTACGCCGTAGAAGATCACATGGCTTGTTGCTTCGTGCAAGCAATGCAGCGCATCTATAAAGGCTTCAATATTTTTTTGGCCAGATATAGAGGCTTAGGATCCACTTACTTTTATGATTTTTCGTCATTTTTTTTGTGCTAACGTTTTCACGTACCATCTCATGTAAAAAAATAAATCTTCCTATGGATTTTGCCCCCAGTTTTCAAGGCTTCTTAACTTTTACGCTTTCTTGTGCGTGTTTTTTTATCAACAAATCTTTAAAACGGAGGTTCGTAGCAACACTTTCAAACACAATATAGAATCTATTCAAGTGCATTGTTCTTGATTATATGAGCAAATCCAAAATTTAAGGGCATCTACCAAAAACCATTACAAGCTACCTTGACTTAAAATTGTTAACAGGAGCTTATGATGAACTACCTTCGGGGGATTCTTTCCGATGCTATTTTCGATCAAGGAAATGAGCTTTTTAACTGTTCAAAAAAAAAAAAAAAAAAGGAGCTTTTTGACACTTCCAATTTGTTCACCGTGCCTCTGGAGTAATTTCAAGCAAACCACTTTGTCAACTATCCATTGCAAAGTAATGAAATGACGGTGTTGCGTGATATGTGGTATGCTAATGATAAGCATTCCACATCACGTGTCTTGTTAGCTTTCTATAACTTTTTCTAAAGATATCCGATCAACTAAACCAGATTGAAAATGTTTTGAGAGTATAGTAAACTGTTCAAAGGTTCTGAAAGTGCTGAAAAAGGACTCTCATGTCGCACTTGCGCCCCCATCAAAGGAAGACAACATTAAGTATTAAAGAGTATGCCTTCAATGTCCAATGATTCTCAAACTTGCACTCTTAAAACGGGAAGCCACAATCTCTAAATGTATGAACGGAGTTGTACTAATTGTGAAATGACTAGAGGATTGGATATCACATGACTAAAGTTGCTTACCAAAAAAAAGAAAAGAAAATTAGATTGGATGTCACATGACTAACGTTGCTTACTTAAAAAGAAAAGAACAGGAGACTGTTCAATTTTTGCAGTTCCAAGAAGCTTCGGACCATCCTCCGAATTTTCTTTCTACTAAGAAAAAATAGATTTAGATCTAGAGCGACATCTAAGTTGATTTCCAACTACACCTTTTATCAGTTTGATCATAACATAGCAAATGACTAAAGCTCTTGATAAAGTTAAAACACAGTGAATTAGCTCAATTCAGATCCAAATTATGCATTAATCGCATATTCCTATATGATTTACAGTCGAATGCAAATGAGTCAAACTTGGTAAATATCTTTTAGTTAGGAAATTGAAATCTAAATTTTTATCATGCCTCCACCCACACCAAGGCCTTGTCTGCTAATCATAAAAGTAATCCCCCTTCCATTTAGCAACATAGTGGGACCTAGGCTGCATTTGGAAATTGCCATCCCAAGGGATTTGGGGGTAAAGGCCTTTGGGCTAAATATTTTGGTGTTTGGCAATTTTTTTTTTCACTTGCCTTTGCCAAAAACAAGCCTTACCAAGGCTAAAAGCCCAAGGCAGGTTAGGGGCTGCCTTGGGCTTTCTGGGCATGCTAGCTTTGAAGCTAATAAATTTTTTCTTTCGAAATTGTCCTCGTTAATTTTTCGTTTTTCCAACTTTACCCCGACAACTGTTCATCATCTTCATCTTCTTTCCTTCTCTCTATACTAGCATATATGCATGGTTGCCGACGAAGGGTAGGTTGTCCGGCGAAGGGCAGGCGGTGCGGGGAAAGACAAGTACTCAGACTAGGGTCCCACAACCCTCCAAATGAGGGTCACCACATGGTGAGGGTCACGGCAACCCAGATCACACGTAGATCTGGGTCGCGGCAACCAGAGCGCGAGTGCCGGCGACCTTCGTAGCATGGTGGGTCGCGTGACCATCATCGCACCGTGTCCTCCGCACGATGACCCTACTCGGATGCCGCCCTTTGCCGCACCGCCTCCCCCTCGCCGGACTACCTACCCTTGGCAGGCAACTAGTAGCTCTTTGTCAGCGGTAACCAGCCAAACCCTTGGCCGGCTAACTCTCATTTTTTCCTTTTTTTTTAATAACAAAAGTCTTTTGCAAATTTAATTTATCCAAACACTATTTTGCTCAAAAATACTTCACAATGGACTTTCACAAATACGATTTACCAAACACAATTTGCATTTTGAAAAAATCCATTAAGCCTTTACATTTTCTCAAGGATTTTCCCCAAAAGCCTTCCTAAACACACCCCTAATGAAGGTTCAAAGTCATACGTAGTACGTAGTAATTCATTATTTGGTTAATCAGAAATGTAATTGAAGAAAGCATATTTTTCTACATTAACAAAAATGAATTAATGCAGCATCACGTCGCCTTCTTCATAGTCGAGAATATGGAATTTAAAATTGCACGAGACTGAGTAAGCCTTTGAAAATAAAGAAGCTCATTGCTTTTGAGGTTTGTCATGACATTTACCAAGCTGGACTGACAATGACGTTTCATTATAGTCCCATTTGTCATTGTAAGCCCCTCTTCCATCCATCGCCATGCACCAAGAATTCCATTTTATTCAAAACATGAATGTGTGTAATATGAATTATCTTTTGCACATACAATGCAAACTTTAAATGACTAAGATTTAAGACTACTACAATAGATATTCATACCATGCCAACAGTACCTTCAAAAATAATTCTCGCTATTAGTTAATTTGAGTATGCTGATATATTATTATGCAAAGCTTTTGTGGCTAATGTCGTATAGTTAAGAAAGTACAAAACAAGGCACAAGTTGACTTGTTGTGATATTACTCTTATTTAACTCTTGTAAAAAAAAGCACCATCAAGTTTTTTCAAGAGACGCTCGAAAGTGACATAAAACGAGTTCTAATAGCAAGTCTTTTTTAGCTCCTTTGCCATTTATCAGTTACCGGTGATTGAATTTGTATAGGCAAAACTATTGATTGAATGTACAAGCTCTCTCGTCTCTTTTAGTGACATAGGCATGCTCCAATCTCTGGCTTGGCCTAATCCGCCTCAATGGTAATAACTAGATTACGTCTTTGGAAATTGAAACTTCAAATTTGTTAACAATGAGAATGCCCATTGTAAAGAACAAGAGGACTGGCTTTCTGATTTGTTCTTCGTTTGTATTTTCTCCAAAAAGGGTCTTACAAGGGGATAAAATCCTGCTTAGTTTATAGTCATCAATGACAAATTTGACTTTCGACTTCAATGATCATGACTCCTCCCAGACCAAAGTCCAGAGCTCAATGATGCCTATCATTTATTTTAAGAGCGAAGACGGTATAGTGTAGTTACTCTCCCCTGCAAGACTTGAGCATAGCAGGGAAGAAGAAGAAGAGGAAGAGCAATAAATTTGATTCGAGCGTTTGGGAAAGATGAACAGCAAAGCGCTTTCTCGTGGTGGCAACATAGTTGGTTAGAGCACTTGTTCCTTTCGCAAGAGGTCCAGTATTCGACTCCCTGCGTCGTATGCCTTGTTGGAAAGGAAGACACGACTTACCCGACAGGCAAGGGTGATGGTGACTCTACCTGCTCTAGGGTTTACCTCACTGGGCTGTCGGCTTACGAGGTTCCCTGCGTTACCAAAAAAAAAAAAAAAAACAGCAAAGCGCTCTCTCTCTCTCTCTCCATATCTGGTTTGACGTGCCTATCGAGCATCTCCCTCTCTCACCTCATCATTATTAATCACGGTGCGTGAACGAGCCATGGGAAAATGAATGCGGAAGAAGGAATTTTAACTTTTTGTTCTTACGACGGCACCATTTATTCCTTTTGTCTTTATCAATGGATCGTGTAGATAATTAGTTTTGACATATACCAGACGTTTGTCTATATAATCTGTCTTAGTAATCTGCTAATTCTAGCTAAAATACAACCTTGACATAATTCTTGAATTATTAAACTATTTGTTAAGAGGAATGGTCACGGATTTTTTTTGTTTTTTAAATGTAACTTTCCACCTAACAAAAATTTATTTCGAATGGGCTTATTTTACTAAACCACTTAGCTACCTTAAGCGGGTGCACGTCTAAGTCAAATACCCCTTCTTTGAAAGTTTAATTAGGTTAAAAGATGAGAAGAGGTCAGTTGCTGGAAAAAGCAGAGAGTGACGCTCTGATGCAAAATCCATGGCAATCGCAGCAACAGAGAAAGCACACTCTCTTTATACTCATCGGGCACCACCAAAATTCACTTTCCTATCTTAACAATCACTTTTTCCCCAGACAAATACAGCACCAGCCCACATGCCTAATCTTTTATACCACAGCACCCTCTACTACTTCATCGATAATGGTCAAATGTCTTTTTACACGAAAAGACATTCAGCTATATCAAAGGAGAGTGACGTTCTGATCGTCAATAATGATCTAGTAAGGGTGCCGTGGAGTGTTTGAAATGTACTTTTTAAATAGTAGATACAAGTGACCAACCCAAAAAAAAAAAAAAAAAAAACAGTAGATACAAGTGAAAAATGATAGAAATAATAAATTTAAGAATTCATGTAAGCAAAAGATTAAACATCAAACATGAACATGATATTTTGATTCTTGGATTTTCAAACTTCTTTAGATGTATTTGTTTTGTGGTAAATATTATTTTCATTTTTAATGAGTTAACAGAAGATATTTTCCTTGTAATAGAAAATGTTTTCCCATCAAAACTTAAATCCAAGAAAATGATTTCCTATATGAAAGAGCTGGAAAACATTTTCCCAAATAAGTTTTCTTATTCTTTGAGTTATTGGTTAATGAAAATTTATTCTTATAGAAATGATTTTTTTAAATCAATTTTTTTAATTATTTTTATTTTTTAAATCACATTTTTCCCTTCGTCTTTCCTTTTCTTTTCTATCTTTTCCTTTTTCCTTCTTCCTTCATTGGCTGTGTGCCACAAGAATAGCTAGCAATCGGCCATGATATGGGCTAATGAGCTTAAAGCTCAATTGATCTAGGTGAGCTTGAGCTAGCCGAGATCGCCAAGCTCGAGGCTCGCGAGCCAAGCAAGCTCGCAACTCGTCGAAGCCGGCAAGCTCACAAGTTGCTAGATCCAAGTAAGTTTGCGGCTTGCTTGATCTTGGCAAGCATAGACTCCACTGAGGCTAGTGCGCACGTGGCTCACCCGATCCCTACAAGCTCAACCTTTATTGAGGCAGACAAGCATGCAGCTTGCCCAATCTAATGAGCTTGAGCTCACCTGTGGCTGTCATCAACTAGTCATGGTGGAGGAAGTCGAATAAAGAAAAGGAAAGAAAGGAAAAAGAAAATAAAAATTTGAATTTTTTATGAAAAAAAAGAAGAAAAAAATTCGATTTTTTTATAAAAAAAAAAGATAATAAAAAAGAGAAAATGTAAAAATAATTAAATATTCAATTTTTATAGAAATAAAAAAATAATTATTAAATTATTCAATTTTTTTATCAGAAATAAAGTTATGAGATTGAAATTATTTTCCAATAAAGTCTGAACATCAAAAAATATTTTCGATTTATATCACCAAACAAAGTAAAATTAACTGTATTCCTAGAAAATGCTTTTTAGGAAGACTATTCCTTTTATCATTGAGTTTTTCGTGAAATAAATGCGCTTCAAGTTTAAACGTTAAATTCGCTAATCTCTCTTGATTTTGATGTCAAATAAACAAAAAGGAAAATCAAATTACAATGTGAATATAAATTCAATAACAGTTCTTGACGTGATACAACATAGGGCCCTTTTTCTTCTTCCTTTTTTTTTTTCACAAGTAGGAACTTATTTGAGAACCAACATTTTCCATGTTTCTTTTTTATTTTGAAAAATTTAATAAATATTTGCAATAACATTAGGAATCTCTTTTAAATGATATTACTTTCATACTTGTTATTTTATGTTAGCAGTAAATTTTCTTCGGAATAATTTTACCCATTGTTTTCTTTCTTTCTCTTCCGCGTGAAGGAAAACCCACTTTAATGGAAGTGGACCCAATCCCAAGTTGACAATTTTGATTCAGCTTTTCTTAAAAAAATTTGAAATGGCCACCTAGCTTTTCTCTCTCCTCCCCCTTTTTTTTTTTTGGTCAGATCTCTCCTCCCCTTCGACCTACCATTTCCTCTACAAAAAGAGAAGGACCAGACGCCCCGTCCCCTAGCTCCACCAGTCCACCTTCATCCTCAACGCCTTGCCCTTGCCAACTTGCCAAGGCCTGAACCCGAACCCGACCCGCCCTTGCCAACTTGCCAAGGTCTCGCTACTCGGCCCTAAAGGAGCCGTCACCTAACTCGAGCAAAACCGCCCTCCCAAGGACATGATCCTCCCCCTCGAAGACCGCGTTGAACCTCCGCAACGAGTCCTTTACATGGTTCATCAACGTCTCCACCGGCGGCGGCAAGGCCAGCACCTTGCTCCACCCCATCTCCTCGTAGTTCGCGGCATTCTGCTTGGCCTCCGCCTCTTTGGTTCGCCACCCAATCCTCCCCGAGCAGGTACCTGAGGCTCGACTGCCGGACCTTGACGACGAGGTTGTTGGCCAAGAACAGGTACAACGGAGCCATGCCACAGCACCAGGAGTGTGAGCTGCGCCGAGATTGGAGCTGAGGTCAGGGACTGTAGCCTCAACCGGTGAGTCAGAGACTATATCGGTAAGGATCTCACTATAGTCGGCGAGGTAGTTCATGATGTAGCGCGCGAGTGGTGGACCCCACCGCCAGGACAGCGGCCTTCGAGAAATCCTTCACGAGGCGTTCGCTGGCATCAGCATGTCTTGTTGAAGAGATGATTGGGACGACATGCTTGTAGCTATCTCAATTTTATATATATTTGGGAAGAAGTGTTATTAGGCTAATGTTATGAGAGAGTTTAGTTGCATTACGTGGTGGTTCTCGTAGTCAACTGCAAGACATTGTCGGAAATACTACTAGCTAAGGACAATGCCGCCCATCAACCGCCCTATATAGCAATATGAATTTTATGGACAGTAATCCATAGGAGTTTCATTAGTCTCTATCCTGCATTGATCCCTTCAATTTCTCTAGTCATCCGACTTTGGGGAGCAAAAGCAAAGAAGCGGCTCACGATTGAGGTGCAATCAAAGTTTCCCTTGTGCTAAGGAGGGTTGAAAAGAGATTATTAATACTATTTATCTATGAGGACGAGTCGTTCGTGCTAGCAATATGCCAATATTCACATTAGCTTCTTCTTTTTTTCATTTGGAAACTATCATGTTAGCACACACATTAGAGGAAAAGATTGCTTAAGTTCAATTCTGAAAGGCCAATTTTCGTGTTTTATCTTCTTCCTTCTTTTTTTCCTTTCCAGCAATGAAATTGTTTATTATCTCTTCGAAAAGCGAGTTTCATTCAAGCCTTTTAATTCAATGAATAGATCAAATGTAACCCGGTAAAGAAACTAACTATCACAAATGTTAGTTATTTGATAATTTGATATTTCAGTTATTTTAAAAGATCTTTTATAAATAGCTGTCGAATCAATCTTATATTATCTAGAGGCAAATTATGCTAATATTCTTGTAGTTGTAGTGGCTATACAAATAGTCACAGAAAAAATAGTGTTCAAGGACTCATATAGAAGCAAATGGAATTTATCGTGAAGGCATGCGCATAATAGTTTTATAGTTTTACTCACTCCAAAGGCAAGTGATCTATTAGCAACTAAATATTCAACTTGAATTTCCGAATGTGTTATAGTGGGGGCAAAAATTAACTTTAGGAAAGTGATCACACATCAAAACCAACGCCATATTCGCATATTTTCTATCTCATCTTCTTCAAATTTCTTTACACCAATTGTTTATCTTAGATGCACTCTTGATCCAAGTGTAACTACATTTAGAATAGGCAATTTTATCATGAAATTTTCTGCTTACATGGGCGATGCATGCTTTGATTACTCATTTTAGGCCTTCACTATAAACATTTTTCATTTTGGATCTTCCCAAAACTTCCTCCATGGTAATAATGAAAATATCCATTTTGGATCACCACTTTGTCGCCATATGGTAGAGTAGATACCTGCCAAGTTGACTCAGCAAACAAGTGAACAATAAGGAAATGATTACTCCGGAAGTAAATGGAATCATGCTCGTTTGAGGATTATAAGACGCCATTAAGGAAAGGAACCGATCGCATCCTGCCGTCAGAACTTGTATCAACCCTAGATTGCGTCATCCGACGGCTGCGCAACGTCTTCCTTTCTTGAAACGTTCTTCCATGTTGGTTCCACTTCTGGCTTTCTTTAGTCGTGAAATCGTTTCGACCCAAGGATCCCGGCTCAGAGACGTTGCGAGGAGACCGGACCAAGTCCAATCTTTCTAATCTCGCCCTCTGTTCGCCGCCTTGAGGCGGGCAGGGCCACCTTCGGCGACTAAGCTGGCACTTCCCTCTTTCGTTCGATGGTTTCTTACACCCGGCCTTGGTTAAACCGAGACCAGGACTTTTTGCTCTTTGTGTTCGTTCATGTTGAATGCAAATAATCTGAATTTGAGTTGGCTTCGAGTGTTGCTTGTGCACTATGTATTGCTGTTGGCTCGAAATCGTGTCTGAAATTAGTCCTTGGCCTCATGTCAAAATATCTCAATGAAGTCCCAAGAGTATTTAGGAAGAACCTTCGTAGAATCTGACCATTTAATTCTTAACAGCACGCTTAAATCCCTACGGGAGCCTTTGATCCGTTTATTCTGCCTCAGTTTCATGAAATTACATTATAAGACTTTCAGTGCCCTTAGTGTTACCTCATTGTTGTATTCTGGAGCTCTGCATTTCATGATTCCAGCAACGACTTTTGTTAAGGAAATATTCCCTTTGATTCGGGTAAATCATCTTTGGATATTGCATGAGCTTTTGGTTCTTGTGTTTGCTTGGAAAGGAGGGATGGCAGATTGAGGAAATCGCATGGAAGAAAGAATGGCAAGGAAATGGGCTTAGTGAGGCTATTACTTAAATTTGGGCTTAGATTTTTTGGTTTGGATTCTGGGTTAAATTAGATTTTGTTGGGCTTGGATACAAATCAATTCTGACCAATTGGGGAGTCTGCCTTAGGGGGTCTGGATTGAGCTTGGTAGTGGGCTTTAAAATTTACTGAGGATATCTTCATGGGGTTATTTAATTTATTTCGAATGGGCCTTAAAGTTAGCCCTGTTTTTAAACCAACTCAATTCAATAGGGTCAGGTCGGTTCTCTTGACCTGAACGAATAGGTAGTGCTTCGTACGGTCGAAGAAAAGCTTTGTTTGATTATAGCCGAGGTGGTACAAACCGGGCAGCAAGAGGAGAGCCTATTTCATTCGCATTCCTTCCCGCGGCATACAAAAACTTTTGAACGTAGTTGCTTGAGAATTTGTTCATTTCATCTCTTTTTCAATTTTTTTGTTGAGTTGAGATACTCATCTCTTTCAAGAGTCGATTTTCAACAGGTTTTCCTTGATTGCCAAAAGTAGGGACAAGATTTTCTTCATTTTCCTCAATAATAATTTATCTTTTTTTTCTCTTGATCACAAGACTATTGTGAGTTTTCTGAATTATTCAATTTTTTATTATCTTTCTATTATTTATTATCTTTTAATATTATCTAGCATTGTCTCTAAAAAGAAAAAAATGGCATCCAAAAAATCCTATGGTAAAGCTCTAAAGGCTTATTCAATAGGGTTTCAATTGTTTTATGATTTTTCTTTACTCTTTATAAGAAAGCTATTCAAAAAGCTAATTTTTGAGTTTTCTCCAATGATTTCTGATTTTTCTGAATTTTGTTATTAACTTTCTGAATTTTAAAATTTTATTATTATTTTTCTATTATTTATTATCTTTAACTATTACTTAGCATCATCTCTAAAAAGGAAAAAAGCCTTCCAAAAAAAATCCAATTATATAACCCTAAAGAATTATTCTATTGGGTTTCAATTGTTTAAGGATTTTTTTCTTTACTCTTTAACAGAAACTACTTGAAAGCTAATTTTTCAGTTTTTTTTTCTAAAGATTACTTATTTTTATGAATTTTCTGATTCTTTAATTTAAATTTTTTATTATTTATTATCTTTTAATATTACCTAGCATCATCTCTAAAAAGAAAGAAAAGGGATAAAAAAAATTGAAATAAAACTACTAAATTTTTTATAAATTTTCTAAATTTTTTGTGAATTTTATGAATTTTTTATGTTTTTATTATTTTATATTTATTATCTTCTAATATTACCTACCATCGTCTCTAAAAAGGAAAAAAAAAAAAAAAAAGGCATCCAAAAAAATTGTTGGTGAAATCCTAAAGACTTATTCAATTGATTTAATTTTTAAGGATTTTTTCTTTGCCCTTTAAAAGAAAAACTACTCAAAAAACTAATTTTTTTTTTTCTGAAAATTTCTGATTTTTATGAATTTTCTGATTTTTTTTTTTATGAAAACCTTTAGAAACCCTTTTACTTATTTCTTTCTTTCCTTTTCTTTGTCTTTTTTTTCGTTGTCTTTTCTTTCCCAACAATCATTGTTATTAAAAAAAAAAAGTAAACAATAAAAAAAGTAAACAATCACTATATCATTTGATTAAAAAATTATCTTCATTTATTATATAGCTTGTATAAATTCTCTCACTCATAAGTAGTTGTTAATTAAAGTCAATTTTAAGGAGAAAAAGACATTTACAAAATCGATTAGTAGAGTGATGCATTGGACTCCAATCCGATGATTGCATTTATAACTTCTTGAGATATACACTTATGTTTTGTTAAGAAACTTATTATATTCATTTGAAACAAGATTTAGTACTCAATGCTACCATCCTAAAACTTTCCATTGTTTATTATGGTGGAAAAATTAGGTTGACCAAAACAGTCTATTTCGATGGCACCATGAACTACAGAACAATCTCCAATAGGACTATGATTGTGATACTCTTTTTGCCATCGGATTTCATACGATCGCAACCCATTAAGTCTACTTTGATATTATCTTATTGGAGGTTGTTTTCAAAGGTCAAGGTCATAATATATTCAAACCAAGGCCAATCTAGTTGGGCCATTACTCCTAGCCACTGAGGCTCTGTTTGGTAAAAATAATTTCCATTCCCTGGAACAACTATTTCTGTACTTTTGTTCCAAGGCACGGAAAAAGGAATAGAAATGTGTTTGGTAAAATTTTTGTTTCTAAGAATAGATTTGGAACATAAATAAGAAGTAGAAAAACGTAGTTTCTTGTTCCCGATAACAATTTTTTCTTTACTCTTCTTTTCTTTCCTTTCCTTCTCTCAGCCTCACTGGGTCATTGCTAGGTCGGCGTCGCCCAATAGTAGCCCATCGAGGTTGACCTTAGTCAAGCCTTGCAGTGGCTAGGCGAGGCTTCAGCAAGCTCACCGGCCCTCGCCCTAGCCAGGCGAGGCTCTAGCGAGCTCGTTGGACCTCGCCCTAGCCAATCGCCGGCTACCATCGTGGTTCGTGACTAGCCAAAAAAGGAAGAATGAGAGAAGAAAAAAAAAAAAAAAAAAAAAAAGGAAAAATATAATAAAAATATTAAAAAATTAAAAGAAATAACAAAATTATGCAATTTTACCAAACGTATATCTATCTTGGAAATATAAATTTTGTGTAGTTACTCAACGCATTCTTATACTCAGAAATTGTTCTAGGGAACAGAAATAAAAATAAAAGAAATCATTTCTGATAAAAAAATTGTTCCATGAAACAGAATTGTTATTAAATGCGCCCTAATTCTTAGTAATTTTTCCATGTTTTTTGTCATCTGTTTTTCCTTTAGCCTATGACTACAATTTTTCCGTCTTCTTCCTCGTAATGACCCAAATGAGAAAAACTCTCTTCCCCCTGTACTTCACCTCGCCAAATTTATATCTAACAACATCATTTAAAAGAAAACAAAATTTGCGAGTAGTAAAACAAAAAAAAAGACTCACCAAATCATCGAAGGGTGGTACAAGAGGAGTGAGAGTAAGGGAAAGGAGCAACAGTGAGCGAGAGTGAGCGAGAGTGAGCGAGAGTGACGCAAAGAGAGAGGAAGTAGGTAGAGGTTCACATGGTGGGCAAGGGAGGGTGACAAGGTAGGGCTACTATAAGCAAGACTTTATCTCTACACCGGCAACGAGTTCCCAACTGTGCCTTTATTTTTTCCCAATGGAATTCTCTGAGAGCTTCCATTTTTTATTATTCATTTGACTACATGGATCCCAATCAATAGGTTTTGCAACTTTTTGCCTTTTCTTCATAGCAACGATTGCCTTTTCTTTACCACTATCTTCATTGGGCATTTTCTTTTTTCTAGGGATTACTTTTTCACACATGACATGATTGCCATCGGTAATTATCACCACCAAAGTATTATTCAATATTATACAAATTTTTCTTGATTTTTGAAAACTTGGAAGATCATAAATTCCTTACTATTTTTTTCAAATTTGAGTGGAAAAAAACAGAAGAACAATTATAAGTAGAAGATAAAACTAAAAAATTAAGTTGCCCCATGCCCACCTGACAACTCCAAAGGTCTCACTTTATTAACCTCAATTTCTTACCTACAGGAGAGACAGGGAAAGCGTTTACCATAGGACAACCATAAATATCGAGAAGGTGCCGTGTGGAAGAGCTCCAAAAAAAATGGACAATGGGAGATTGCTATTTGTGAACTAGTTGGGATCTTCTTCATTTCCATATTTGTATAGTTTTAAACGGAGAGAGAGCATTGTAATTGTACTCCCTTTCGATGGTCATGGGGTGGTTTGTTCTTTAAGATTAAGATAAAGTAGAAGAAGATGAAAGGTAAAGCTTACTCAAAAGGAATAGGGAAAACCGATTGCACCATTATTGTATGGGGGAGAGGCTAGGGTTTAAGTTAGGGTTTGGAAGTAATTAGTTATTATTATAAATTTTCTCAAATTTTCATGAATTTTTGATTTTTAAAAATTTTATTAATTTTTATTAGTTATTATCTTTTAATATTACAAAACATCGTCTCTAAAATGAAAAAAAAAACGTCCAAAAAAATCATATGGTAAAATCCTAAAGACTTATTCAATTGCTTTTAATTTTTGAGGATTTTTTCTTTGCTCTTTTAAAAGAAACTTACTCAAAAAACAAATTAAATTTTTTTTTTCTGAAAATTTCTTATTTTTATGAATTTTCTGAATTTTTTTATGAAAACCTTTAGAAACCGATTACTTATTTCTTTCTTTCTTTTTCTTTGTCTTTTTTTCATCATCTTATTCTTTCCGAGCAATTATTTTTATTAAGAAAAAAACTAGTAAACAATCTTTATATCATTTGATTAAAAAATTATCTTTATTTATTATATAGCTTGTATAAGTTCTCTCACTCATAAATAGTTGTTAATTAAAGTCAATTTGAAGGAGAAAAAGGGTTTACAAAATCAATAAGCAAAATAATGCATTGGATTCCTATCTTATGTTTTGTTAAGTAATTTGATTGCATTTATAACTTCTTAAGGTACCCACTTATGTTTTGTTAAGTAATTTAGTATATTCTTTTAAAACAAGATTCAATACCTAATGCTACTATTCTAAAACTTCGCATTATTTTTTATGGTGGAAAAACTAAGTTGATCAAAATAGTCTATTTCGATGGCACCATGAACTATAAAACAATCTCTAATGGGATTGTAACTGTGATATTCTTTTTGCTATCGTATTTCATATGAACGCAATCCATGAAGTCCACTTCAATATTATCTTGATGGAGGTTATTTTCAAAGGCCAAGCTCATAATCTATTTAGACCAAGGCTAATCCAATTGGGCCATTACTTCTAGCCATTGTTCTCACTAACTTTTCCAAGTTTTTTGTCATCTATTTTTCCCTTACCTTATGACTACAATTTTTCCGTCTTTTTCCTCCCTATAATGACCCAAAAGAAAAAACTCTCTTCCCCCTACACTTCACCTTCTCAAATCTATTTCTAACAACAACATTTAACAAGAAAGCAAAATTTGTGAGTAAAAAAAAAAACTCACCAAATCGCCTAAGGGCAGCATAAGAGGAGCGAGAGCAAGCAAGAGGGAGGGAGAGGGGCAAGAGTGAGCAAGAGTGATGGAGAGTAATGCACAAGAGGGAGGAAGCAGATAGAGATTCACAAGGTGGGCGAGGGAGGGCGAGTAGGTAGGGCTATTATGAGCAAGACTTAGGATGCATTTGGATCAGCATTTTGAAAGTCCATTGGGAAAATGCAAAACAATTTCGCATAATGGACTTTAGGCAAATGCAAACACTGTTCGGTAAACTATGCTTTGAGAAACAATTTTGAAAGCCATTTGGTAGAAAATACATTGAAAAATTCTTTGAGTGACTAATATTAGTCTTTTAAATTTTATTTGTTTAAAATTGAAAAAAATAATGTACGCAAATTTTTAAATATAAATTTTGGAATTAATACTAAAAAATCGAATATATATAAAAGACCAAACTCTTCATCGGAATTTTTTCATTTTTATTTGCTTAAAATTGAAAAAAAAATGATGTATGCAACCTTTTGAATATACATTTTCACAATAATGCTAAAAAATCGTATATATATATATATATATATATATATATATATATATATATATATATATATATATTAAAAAAGACCAAATCCTTTGTCGAAATTTTTTTAATTTTTATATGTTTAAAATTGAAAAAATAATGTATGCAACTTTTTAAATATAAATTTGAAAATAATGCTAAAAAATCAAATACATATACATATATATATTTATATATATATATAATCTTCTTAAATACAAAAAAGACCAAACCCTTCATTAGAATTTTTAAATTTTTAATTATTTAAAATTAAAAAATAATGTGTGCAACTTTTTAAATATAAATTTTGACAATAATACTAAAAAAAATAAAATACATATACATATACATATACATATATATATATTAAAAAAAGACCAGATCATTCGTCGAATTTTTTTTAATTTTTAAGTTTTAAAATTAAAAAAATAATGTATGCGATTTTTTTTAAAGGATTTTTCTTTACTCTTTTGGAGAAAAATGCTCAAGAAACTAATTTTTAATTTTTTTTTCTAAATATTTTTGAATTTTATGAATTTCTAAATCATTCATGAATTATTGAACTTTTAAATTTCTCATTTTTTTTATTATTTTTCAATATTACCTAACATCCTCTCTAAAAGGAAAAGGACATAAAAATAAAAATCCTATGTAAAGCTCTAAAGGCTTATTCAATTGGGTTTCAATTTTTTTAAAGGGTTTTTTTAGTTACTCTTTAAGAAAAAACTACTCAAAAAGCTCATTTTTAAGAATTTTTTTCTAAAAATTTCTAATTTTTATGAAATTTATGATTTTTGTAAAGATTTTTTTATTTTTTATTATCTTTAAATATTACCTAACATTGTCTCTAAAAGGAAAAATGCATCCAAAAAAATCATATAACAAAACTTTAAAGGCTTATTCAATTGGGCTTCAAATTTTTTAAGGACATTTTATTTATTCTTTATGAGAAAACTTCTCAAAAAGATAATTTTTAGTAAATTTTTTAAATATTTCTAATTTTTATGAATTTTCTGAAAATTTTAATGAATTTTCTGAATTTTTAATGACTTCTGAATTTTAATTTTTCAATTTTTTTAATTATTATCGTTAATTTATTTCAAGGAATTCTTATTACTCTTTAGGAGAAAACTACTCAAAAAGCTCATTTTAAAGTTTTTTTTCTAAATAGTTCTGATATTTATGAATTTTATGAATTTGTTATGAACATTTAAAATTTTTAAAATTTTTTATCTTTTGATATTACCTAGTATCATCTCTAAAAAAAAAAAAAAAAAAAAAAAAAAAAAAAAAAAAAAAAAAAAAAAAAAAAGAGGCATCCAAAAAATTCCTATGACAAAGCCACTCAAAAAGTGAATTTTTAAGTTCTCTCCTAAATATTTCTGATTTTTATAAAGTTTCAAATTTTGAATTTTTTTATATTATTTATATATTTGGCGTATCTTGTGAAGCCAGAATTGATTTTCCTTGATATCGAACAAATATTAACTAGCATTGTCTTTAAATGAAAAAAAAAAAAAAAAACGGAAGAAAGCATCTAAACGAATCATATGGTAAAGACCTAATGGCTTATTCAATAGGGTTTCAAATTTTAAGGATTTTTCTTTACTCTTTACGAGAAAACTATTCAAAAAGCTAATTTTTATCTTTTTTCAAAAATTTCTTTTTCATGAACTTTCTCAATTTTTAATTTTTATTATTATTTATTATCTTTTAATATTATCTTGCATCATCTCTAAAAAGAAAGAAAGTCATCCAAAAAAATCGTATGGAAAACCCTAAAGGCTTAATCAATTGGATTTCAATTTTGTAAGGATTTTTTTCTTTGCTCTTTATGAAAAAAACCACTGAAAAAGCTAATTTATTAGTTTTTTTCTGAAGATTTCTGATTTTTATAAATTTTCTGAATTTTTTTATGAAAACCTTTAGAAACCCTTTTACTTATTTCTTTCTTGCTTTCCCTGTCTTTTTTTTTTTTTCCTTTTTCTCTCCCAACAATCATTTTTATTATAGAAAAAAACTAGTAAACTATCTATATATCATTTGATTAAAAAATATCTTCATATATTATATAGCTTGTATAAGTTCTCTCACTCATAAATAGTTGTTAATTAAAGTAAATTTTAAGGGGAAAAATGTTTGCAAAATTGATTAGCAAAATTGATGTGTTGGACTCCTATGCGGTGATTGCATTTATAACTTCTTCAGATACCCCTCATTTTTTGTTAAGTAATTTAGCATATTTATTGGAAACAAGATTAAGTACCCAATGCTACTATCCTAAAACTTTGCATTGTTTGTTATGGTGGAAAAACCAAGTTGACCAAAACAATTTGTTTCATTGGCACCATGAATTGCAGAACAATCTCTAATGGGACTGTGACTATAATATTCTTTTTTAACCATCGCATTTCATACGGATGCAACCCATGAAATCCACTTCAATATTACCTTTGATGGAGGCTGTTTTTAAAGGCTAAGCTCAGATTTTTAGTTCATAATCTATTCGGAGCAAGGCCAATCTAGTTGGACCACTACTCCTAGCCACCGATTCTCACTAACTTTTCCAAGTTTTTCATCATCTGTTTTTCTTTACTCTATGACTACAATTTCCCATCTTTTTCTTCCCTCTAATGACCCAAAAGAAAAACCTCTCTTCCCCGGGCGCTTCACCTCCCCAAATCCATCTCTAACAACATTATTCAACAAGACAAACAAAAATTGTAAGTAGGAAAAAAAAAATCGACGAATCATTTGAGGGCGATGTGAGAGGAGTGAGAGCGAGGGAGAGGGGCAACAACAAGCGAGAGCAAGCCAGAGGAGTGACAGTGAGCAAGAGTGAGCGAGAGTGAGGGAGGTTAATGTGAAAGAGGGAGAGAGTACGTAGAGGTTCACGTAATGGACGAGGGAGGGTGAGCAGGTAGGACTATCATGAGCAAGACTTAATTTGCACACCAACAAGAAGTTCCCAATCGTGCCCATTCTTTTCTCTGAAGTATTTCTCTGAGAGCTTCCATTTTTGGTCTTTCGTTTGACTTCATGGGTCTCTATTGCTGGATTTTATAGCTTTTTGCCTTATCCTCGTAGCTGCTCTTCGTGTGAGAGAGACGGGTATTACTGGAGGTCTCAAAAAAGAATGAGGGGGCTTTATTTCATCAATTAGGTTTAAAGATAAAATTATAAATGGTTTAAAGATTAAAGTATTTTTTCCTATTTCTTAAAAAAAAAACTTCATCTTCTGATTTTATTTGAAAAAGAAGATAGAAGAAGGTGGCGTTCAAAATTTCCCCCAATAGTTGGGCTGGGAAAACTTATCTTTTTGTTTCCAGTTTCTTATAACAATTTGCAAGTAAGATTACTTATGATCGTCATGGCATTCTTTTTGTTTCTTAAAAAAGAAGGGTTTTGAATTATAGATATGTTAAAGAAATTATTACTCTAATGAAGAGCCAAGATGGTTGTGCTACGCCTTCCCAAAGGTTGCTCACCCAATAATTTTTGTTTCTCGGAAGAGCCAAGATGATGATGGTGCTACGCCCGCCCACCGCATGTTGTCCGCCCGCCCACTAGATTCTAGCCCGTTGCCCGCCCGTTGTTGCCCGCAAGAGTGAGGACTAGGAGAGAAGCGAGGAATGGGGCATGAGCAAGGACTGGGAGAGAAGTGAGAATGAGCGAGAGTTAGGACTAGGATTGGAGCGAGGACTTGGAGAGGAGCGACGAGAGAAGGAGGAAGGAGGCAAAGGGACCGAGTGAATTGAGGGACTGAGTAGGAGTTGGTATAATGTTTTTTTTTTTTTTTTTTTTTTGGGATAAAGTGCAACAGAAATCCTAAAACTTATTATGAAAATGCAATTAAGTTCTAAAACTTGCAAAATGTGTCATCAAATCTTAAAACTTGTCAAATTAATTCAATTGAGTTCTGAAATTAACACCGTTAAACTTGCTAATGAAAAACGCTGACATGGCGTGAACGTGGCATTTTAAATGAGTTTTTAGTTTTCATGTGGCTTTTTTAATTATTTTTTATTCAACACCTTTTAAAATTAGATTTAAAAATTAAAAAGAAAAGCTAAAATTTATTTAAAAAATAAAATTGTTCCAAAAAAAAAAATCATTAGTGGGTACTTTCGCCGCCGGCCTAGGGCGGGGCCCTAGCCTTGCTAGGGCAAGGCCTTGCTAGCCTCGGGCGAGAGCACCTAGATTTGGACATGCTGGCCCCTAGTAAGGGCCAACAACCATTGTCTGCCTTGGGCGAGGCCTCATAGGGCATTGCTCGGGGCTGGCAAGGCTCACTAGATCTAGAAGATTTGAGCGATGCCTAGATGTGGTGAGCCTTGCCAACCCCAAGCGAGGGCCAGCATGCCTAGATCTAGACGCCTGAGCCAAGGCTTGGCGAGGGTCGTCGGCCCTCACTTGGGGCCGGCAAGGCTAGTGACCATTGCCCGGCCCCTTCAACGATGGGCGGTAGTGGCGTAGAAGCGCCCACGGGTGCCATTTTCTTTTTTTCTTTAACAGTTTTGTTTTTTAAATAAATTTTAGTTTTTCTTTTTAATTTTTAAATTTAACTTTAAAAAAATTGAATAAAAAATAATTTTAAAAAAGTCACGTGGAAAATAAAAATTCATTTAAAATGCCAAGTCTACGCCACATCGTAGTTTGCATTAGTAAGTTTGACGATATTAACTTTAGGATTTAATTGAACTAATTTGATAAGTTTTAGGAATTGATTGTACTTTTTGTAAGTTTTAGGACTTAATTATATTTTCTTGATAAGTTTTTGGACTTCGATTACTGTTATCTCTTTTTCTTTTTATGTTTTTCCTTCACTTCACTCCAGTTCTGATTTATTATGCATCCCTTGCTTACTATACGACTGGTTATATCACCAGACTGTCCAAAAAATCAGAAATATTGCAAGTCGTGTAAAATCTCTCCCTCTGTATATGTTACAAGGGCCAAAAATACAACCCTAGATTCCTTTTTGTCCAAGGATTCCAAACCTTAGCTAGGTGTTGCGGCTGATGAAAATTTTCATGAAGAAACTTTGGAGTTTTGTCAACATATTGCCATGGATTAAGTTGTATTTATCGGAAATAGTATTTTGTCTCATTCAACAAAAAGTCGAGATTATTATGGGGCAGTCGATAATTTATATACTTTTAACCTTGTGTGGTTATTGGATGAATATTAGTCGATATTTTACATGCAAAAGTCGAGATTATCATGGGCCGAGATTGTCTAGAGTGAACCGGCAGCGGAGACGCTACCACATAACTCAGCTCTCTTCTCTTCACGGGCCCCAAATCTATCCTATCCAATCAACTCGAAGATTATACATATATTTTTTCTTTTTATGTCTTGTCTTCTTTTGTTTTCTTTCTTCTTCTTTTTTTTTCCCTTCAACCTTTTTTGGTAAAAATCTAATGGTGCCGTGCCTAGAAAAAAATTGGAAAAATTTAGTAAGTAAAAAGAGAGGTAATATTTGAAGATTTTATCTATCTCGAAAAAACTTCTCCCAACTTGTAATATAGAAGATTTCATTTTTAATTCAAATTAGTATCAGATAACTCACTTCGTTTTGTGTGTGAAGATAGATATGGTGAAATTAAATTAATAGAGAGTATAGTAATATGTAAAGATTTCAATATGTTTTTTAAACAAACTTTCCATTGTCCTATAAGGGAAAGTAATAGAGAGTTCAATGTTCATGAAATACTAGATAATTTTTTGAGTCCAAATTTAGAATGGTAAACATTCATAGATTATTTGTCAATTATCTTGAACATTATAAATTACGATGGCTATCTAGAGTCAATTGTAATTGCAAGACATGATAGATATGTACAAAGGTTTATCACAAACATTTTTTTTTTGGGTAAAAAGTTGAGGTTGAAGTCACGATGGGATTTGTTTAATTATTAGGATAGATCTACGAAGTGCCCAAGAGATTTAAGAGATTTTTTTGTAATTATCTCGACTCTTTTTAATTACAGATTTTAGCAAAGTGTTTGTTAATGGGGGGTCTGACTTGGATTGAAAATGCAAAAAGAAATAAAAAATTGTTCAATCACGGATAATCGGACCTATCTAATAAAAATTACCAAAGTCTAAATTGTTATATGAATTATTTTGAAGACATTTTATTGAAACATTGTGAAAAATAGCTACAATCACCTATTCTTAATTGCACTTTGCACATTATCTAATTTGAAATTTCACGGGGGGAGAGAGAGAGAGAGACAGTAAGACCTTCCTTGAATTTCTGCTCCTCCCGCTCCTGTGCATAATAAAGACGCTGATATGTGGATGGGCCCCACCAAGTGGGAAAAAAGGGGGCCCAACAAAAATAGAAAAATATACAGAAAATAAAGAAAAGTAGATGGAGCCGCTGGGTAAAAAATTGCCCGCTTTTCTAACGTTTTGCTCGATTTCAAGAATTGAGAAGCGCAACATTGGTAGTATACTCGTGTTTCTCCATTGAAATGAGATCGCCTGTCTCCATCCTCTCTTCTTTGTACCAGGTCAAAGTAGAGAATTGTTAAAAAATAGTTGGCGGACATTAAAAGATTTACTAGTCTCCCAAAAAAAAAAATTATGATCACTTGATAGTTTTTATCATTTGGTGATTCATGTGAATTTATTTAGCTAAGATGCTGAATCATTTGGGTACAGAGACATATGATCTTTATGGTATTCAACTTTAACATCATCATAATTTGATGATGCACATAAAAGTAGATGGTGGATTGTCTACGAAGTACTTATCTTGCATATTTATTTAATACCGGTGGTTAACGTAATGAAATTGGTATTTACAATGGAACTCACAAGCTCATAGTAACCAAAACAAATGATAAAACCCCACTTACATGGACTTTATCCGTGCATTTTACTCTTGAAAGACCCCTCAGGCACGTCCTCCAAGCCAATCCAAGCTCTATCCATCTATGCAGACCAAAGGAAAACCCAAGAATGAATCATAAACGCGCCCTCACAAACAATCAACCATTGCTCTAGAAACTTCAACCACACCCAACGGGCGACAAGACAACATTGTCGGAGACGAAATCGATACACAGCTCGAGGTTGGACGCGTTCCCACTGGAGGATATCTTGTCATAGAGCTTTTTGAGGGTGGACGCAGTCGGCGAAGAGGCAGGGTCGAGAGCAGAGCGCGATCGAGCGACCTGCCAAAGCACCGGTTCCTACCTTTGACTGGGGAACACAGCCAATCTCGCTCTCATGACACGCGCGTCCAACGTTTGGGAAGGAGAGAGATAAGCAATCGGTAAATGAATGCAGGAGAAGGAAGAAAATTTCAGCTTTTTTTTGTCTTTTTGCTTGTATTGTTATCAATTTTGATCATTTTTAGATGATTAGTCTTGACATATACCACCCATTTGTCTTTATAATCTATCCTAGTAATCTGCTAATTATAGCTAAAATACTAACCCTGGCATATTTTTGAATTATTAATTTATTTTATCAAGAGAAATGACTAGAGATTTTCTTAAATAGTAGTTCCAGCATTTTATTTTCAGGCCAATTTTTGCAGCATATATTTTCTTATGGATAGTTTTCTGCTAAAGTGAATGTTCCTGCCGATTGTGAAGGGAAAAACTCATGTCCATTGGCTCAGTTCGTTTTCGCGGAAAATATCGTGTTTCGGAAAACATTTTCCGGAAGTCATTTTCCAGGAAAATGACTCTATTTTAGGTGTTCGGGCACAAAATCTAAAATTTGAGTGGAAAATATTTTCCACTGTTCGTTAGTTCATTTAATTGTTTGGGAAAAATTATCAAAAATTGAATTTTAATATTTTTTATTGACCAAAAAATTTATTTTATTTATTTATATTTTTTAAATGATTTTTTAATTATTTATATTTTTAAAAATCGAAAATTTTTATTATTTATTATTTCTTTTTCTTTTCCTTCCTCCTTCCTCCTTCCTCCTCCTTCTTCCTCCTCCTTCCGCCGCCGCCACCTCCACCTCCTTCCCGCGACGATGGTCGGCCGCAAGACCAAGACTCGGTGGCTAGATCCGGTGAGCTTGAGGCTCAGCTGATCTCACCCGAGCTCGCCGGATCTGGCGACAGAGCTCGAGCTCGCCTAGATCGGGAGCCGGAGCTCTACTGCTAGATTCAGCGAGCCGCGAACTCCGCCGCCAGATCCGGCGAGCTTGAGGCTCGGTCGATCTCACCTGAGCTCGCTAGATCTGGCGACAGAGCTCGAGCTCACCTGGATCGGGAGCCCGAGCTCTGCCGCTAGATCCGGTGAGCCGCGAGCTCCCCTGCCAGATCCAGTGAGCTCGAGGCTCGGCCGATCTCACCCGAGCTCGCTAGATCTGGCGACAGAGCTCGAGCTCGCCTGGATCGAGAGCTCGAGCTCTGCCGCTAGATCCGGCGAGCCGCGAGCTCTGCCGCCAGATCCGACGATCTCCCCGCGAGTCTCCCGGCGCCGCCGCGGTGCTCCCTCTTGAGCCGGATCCTCCCGGCTTCGAGCCGCCGGGGAAGCGGTGCACGGCGGCGGCGGCGACGCCCGGCTGGAGCAGGCGGGCAGGAGCAGCCGGGGAGGGTGGAGGCTGATCCCGGAGAAGGACGTCGTCAAGCCATTGCAGCAGGGAGAGCAAGAGAGAGAGGCCGGGAAAATGATTTCCTCTTTTCAAAAGAGGAAATCATTTTCCACAATGTCAAGAGAGGATTTTCCGTTGACCGGAAAATGTTTTCCTTGACCATGTATTTTCTGTCCACCCGAACACTGGAAATTTCGGAAAATATTTTCCTAGAAGTTGTTTTCCGCGAAACGAATGGAGCATCAATTTGATAATATATTATGTGGGTCGGCCCATTCAATGGCTCGTATATGGCACCATGTGTCAGCGGGTCCCACTTTTTCCTCATTCAAATTCTCCCTTAATTGCTGCGTCTTTTTCTCTCAACAGCCATGGTTGTTCGAGCTCGAGCTCCACTGGCAGCTATGGATGCCAAATCTCGAGCTCTAGCTTGTGGCCGCCATGACCACTTGAGTTGAGCTTTGGCTTGTTGCCGCGATGGCCTCTCAAGCTTGAGCTTTGGGCTCGTGGCCATGAGTGGTGGTCATGACTACACAAGAACACTTCGGGGCTTCTTGTTCGAGAAGCATGGGCTCGAGGACTCAGCTTTGCAAATATGGGTGATTGTGTAATCCTCTGTAACTTTAGCTCCATCTACTCCCTTGAGCCAGAATTTACAGTTTTACCTAGAGCATGAATTGTTGTACGAACTTGTAGCGGAACTTATGGCCGCACAGGCTATACTTGGTTGGTTGAGATGAGAAGGAAGAGTACATAAAAGGAGGGAAGAAGGTGAAGGGGAAATTACTGAAGAGAGAGAGAGAGGGCTTTGCGCGGCTAGAGGGAGAAGAGATTTAAAGGTTTTTGGTAAAATGATCTTTGATGATTAGCCATTTGTAATTTAGATGTTTTTTGTTCTCTCGTCACTTGCCAAATGAAACCCGACAATGGGTGCATATGATAACTCGTATATTACGATTTTTTTTCCCATTCTTGTACGGCCTATTATAACTGTATAAAATGCATGGAGAGTAATATGGTTTATTCATTACGAGTTGTGCTTTAATGAGCAATAACTTTTGTTATATTGACAGGGAGGATTGGATTTGATTACATATTTTAAAAAGAAAAAATTAAGATTGGGTTGCTACTCTTTGATGCATAGATATTAGAATTATTGCGGATAAAATATTTAATAATATCATTGTCTTGTCAGAAATTACTAAACAATTAGAAAATTTTCTAGTAAATTTCATGTGATTGATAATTTATTCATTAGTTGGTAATATTGATATATTCCTCAACCAAAACTAAATATTGATATAGTCAATAAAAATTTTAGGACCCTCTTTAAGTTCTTGAACTCATCCTTCAATTCGCTTAAGGCAAACCAATCTTCAAAACACCAATCATCTTAAAATGTTAGGAAGTAAAGGCTTTTGGTCATCCTCTTCTCCACGTGTATTTATTTATTTATTATTTTTTTTTTATTTCTTGTGCAACCGAGCAGTCAAAGTAGAGCAGTATCTTAATATAGTAGCCTATAACAAGGTTCTAAGTCCGCCAACTCAGAAAGCTCTCCTATATCAAGATGTAGTGTCCATGTAGTCCACTACCATAACTTGTGTCAATGATGTTTCACCAGCCACCACGGAAACACCCAGTCGAGCACGTAGCTGAGATATGTTATAGCAAGCAATGTGAAGTTCAAGAAGATAGGTGATGGTATTATAGTTCATAGGCCAAGAAAAATAGAGATGCAGCTAAGTCAGAGATGTAGAAATCGCAAATTCGCTTGTTTGTATGTAGAAATTGTTAGGTCAGAAGAGGTGTGTTTTGTACAGATCGGATTATACCTATTCTCATAGTTTATTTTATTTTATTTTATTTTATTTTATTTTATGGTCGAAAATACGAGTGATGTTCTAAAGATAAGATGTTATTGCATTCTTTCCTCCTTGTCTTTTGTCATTGATAATACCTAGTTACCGTTGTGCTCAGTCAACTTGATTTTGCATAATTTAATCTACAAACGGCTAATTGCATGTTTCAGGCTTAGTTGGCTGCTCATATTGTATGGTATTTTATCATAATATTGGTCATCCTTACTTTTAGAATGTTTATATTTGTGTCTATATAGTTGTGAGACTAAGAGTTGTAACTGCTGGGGCAGGAAGTCGTCAAGTTTGAGCTTGAGACAAAGGCCCGACTCGCCCACAATAAGTTTAACAAATAAGAAGCCCTTAATTTTTCAAATCCTAAGAAAATTCTCTCTCACCTCTCCTCTGTCCGTCTCTCGATCTTTCCATCTCACTTGGTTCAAGTATGCTTCTTTTGCTTTTTTCTTTCCTCAGATTTCTTTCGGTGTTAATTTTATTTGAATGATTTTCCTCATATTGGATTTTTGCTGGGTATTTCGATTTTTAGATGTTTACATGGAATCAATGTGTTTGTACTGTTTTGTTTTGTTTTTTGTTTTCTCTTAAGTTTTCCTTTTGTCTTCCAAATTTTTAGACTATTTTTTGTCAGGTAGGCTAGGCAAGCTTGGCCCACCTTGTCCATCTTCTGGGCGGGCCTTACCACCATAACGGGCCCCATGGTTTGGGCCTACACTGACCAGGGTGGTGCACTTTATTACCATTAAGGGTGGGTGTGTCCAATGATCATATCCTAAGCAAGAGACAAGCCCCTCTCTCTTTATCACCAAAACTGGACCCATATAAAAATTATGGGTCAGGCCCATGTTTGTTTGGGTATCGGGTTAGGTATTGCGTTGCGCTACCATGTGAGTGACCGGCCTTTCGGGTTGTGTGCACACTCTATGTTCGCTTGAATTCTCAAGGGAACTACCTTGTTTAGTTTTGAAGCGATTATGACGTTAAGTTATTGGGCCAGGACATTCCCCATGTCGGCTTTCTCTTCAAACTTTCTCACATCGCCATGACTGCATACTAAAGTAGGATCATTCCCGGGGACATAATAGGTTCAGAGAGATTGAAGTCTTCCTTGGTCTAGCTCCATGCGGAATGTGCCATGCTTGAAAGGATGGTGTACAAAAACAAGCACCAACATAGGCAGTGCTCCTATTTCTAGTATCTTTGAAGTCCTTCCACACCCCCCTGCCCAGGACTCGGGCAGTGGGTTTGATTTGTGTCATGACCTGTTCTCAAACTCATTTTAATTAGTCAAAAAAGGAAGTGGAATCTGAAAAATGTCTTATTTGAAAAAAAAGAAATAGAAAGATTGCAGATTAAAGTTAAGATAAATAGCCAATGAATGATTCATGGATCTTAAGTGCTTCCTAATGGTTATGTTTATGCAGCCTAAAAGGTTTGAACCAATGCACTCAAAGTCTCTCTTGTAACAAGCCTTAGATCAACAACTATTGTGTAGCTTGATAATGAGTATGCTTGTTTAAGTTAAGAAGGGATTTGGGGCTTTTGTAGTCAGCTAAGTTGGAGGAATTATTAAGTTATGACTTTCAAGTGATAACAGGAAAGAAGCCCAAACAGAAAGTTCATCTTTTAGAAAGGTACATTAGGCTTTTTCATAATGTTGCAAGTATGGGAATTAATTGCTTTTAATTTTGATCTACCATTAGTCCATAGTGTGCACCTTATGAGTGATTAGGGAGCGCTAGTATAAATTGCTGTCAATTTTCTCATGTTTCTTGCGTATTATCTTTTAGCAATTTTCAGTGGTTGCTCCATGCATTATTTTTTAATTAAACCATGAATGGATAATTTTATCTGATACTTCTAATGTTTCCATGATTCTATACTGTAGTCTAAAGTGAAGGAAGTGTGATGTTGAGAAGCCCAATTTCATTGAACAACTCCATGGTGTTGCACAGCTATTGTCACCTGTATTATTCAATAATTCCCCTTTTTAACCGCCTTCCTTCTTTATGACCTGACTCGAGAAGATGCTCTACCCGTTTGCGATTGATTAAGCTCAGTGCCCTCTTCAAACACTAATCTTGAGCCAATCTGAAATTAAGCTTGATACTGGACTCCGCTTAAACCTCAAAAGTCAATGTTACATGTTCCCAATTGCTTACTTTCCTCTCTATATAATTGGATATCTACAATGTGCTATGTTATGTGTAGATGATTGAACCAATGGGCAAAATCTTATCCTTTTGTTGGCAAGATACAACAAATGCGTTTGCATCTTAAATTTCGCATACGCAAAAAAGTATGTTCATTTTATGGATACATAAATAATTTTTTCTTTTGAGTTTTCAGTAGGTACCAAAGCATTTTCAATCACTCTAGATGGACATTTATTGAATTCATGTCCTTGCTTATGCTTCTAAATGATCAAAATTAATATATGTGTACTGACTTTCAAATGGCAAGATATCCATCTTACTTGTTCAATAATTTTTCACAGGATTTTCTATGACAATCTTGTCATTACTAGCACGTCTCAAAGTACTGGTTCAACAAGTATGTATTTCTTCCTAATTCTACTATTGAAGTAGTTCGGTCTAGTTTGTGCTTTTGGCCTTTGAGAACATGATGGTGATTTACCTAGGTTGCCTATTATATTTGATGCGGCGATGACATTGCTAGATATGTCTTGTTCCAATCACTAGTTGTGTTGGAGCATTGACTAAAATAGTTCAGCCAAAAGATCTAACTCTACTGTAGAAAAGGTTTTGGGCCATGTGGCCAGAATGGAAGAACACCATCTTTACAGGATTTAACCAACTCCAACCTTTGCGATTTTAACCATTGCCAAATTTGCCATTCCAAGTGAATTAGCAATCAGACCTTTGAATGGTTATTCAAAACCCAAATAGAAATAAGTACACTAATGGTGCCATAAGTTGTGTACGACGCTCACTTTGGTGCCAAAAGTTTCCGTCGGATCACTTAAGTGCCAAATCGGAGGAAAAACGATCACTTTGGTGCCATCAGCGAAATATTCCGGCCACCAGCGAAAGATTCCGGCCAAAATTAATACGTGGCTTTTAAAAAAAAAAATCGATAGGCCTTTAAATGACGTCGTTTTCGGTCCTCCTTTAAGAAAACGACGTCGTTTTGCTGTCCTACATGGATGGCTTCACGGAAACGACGTCGTTTAGCTCACATGGGGATTGAAATTAGGGTTTCCGCCGCTCGGCCACCGTCGCTGCTCAGCCATCGTCGCTCAGCCACTATTGTAGTTGCTCAACCAGGTGAGCAAGGAGAGACTAAGATTGTTGCAAGAAAAATCGAAGGCGAGGGCGGAGGAGGAGGAGGAAGAAGATGGGTCGAAGGTTTTGCTGGTGCGCTGCTGCTGCTGGTGCGTTACTGGTGTCGCTGCTGGTGTGCTGCCGGTGCTGTTGCTGGTGCCGTGCTGGTGCCGTTGCTATTGCTGTTGTGGGTCTTCGAGGAAGAAGAAGACACGAAGACAAGCCTCCCCGCTCTCTCAATTTGGGGATTAGGGTTTCAAAGTTGGGGGAAAGATGCCAAACGGCGTCATTTTGGTGTTTGGATATTGACTCAACTCTCCAGCGAGCCACGTCGGCTTCAAAAATTAATAAAAAAATGCCACGTCGGAGTTTCGGCCAATTTCATCGGCGTTGGCACCAAAGTGAGCGTTTTTCAAATTTTTTGGCACTTAAGTGATCTGACGGAAACTTTTGGCACCAAAGTGAGCACCATACACAACTTATGGCACCATTAGTGTACTTGCCTTGGCTTTCAGCTTTAACAAAACATATTGGAAGAAGGGGACGACACAGAAGAAGTCTTATCTGTTTCTATGCTCATTTATTATATATATAATCTTTTTGGACAATATACCTGATTTATCTTTTGGTGATATCTCCATGCCATGTGATTTAGATGGGAATACATATCATATCATGTATTAATGCTTAATAAATCTCATCTCTTAGGACTCACTGACCGGGAAAAAAAAGAAGTCATGCTTACATATCAAGAAGGGGTTGGGGGGAGCTATTTTGGCTTTTGATATTTAACATAAATTCATCTTATATTGTAAATTGTTACCAAATTATATTATTTACTTGCCCTGATGATTTGTGTAATTTATATGCAATAGGGCCGTTGAGAACTCCAGAGAAGTCGTGGAATCCAAATGCCCGTTGGATTCCGTTTCAATTTTCTATTAAGGAATTCTCGAAAAAATTTCATCCATCTGACATAAATTTGGTCTCCAAGTATTACAGTGCTTACAAAGTAAGTGCCACATCAACATTGTCATCACGAAATTCATCTTGCTAGTGTTCCTCTTTTTGCTTACCTAATGTTGAATTATTTCATGATCATCATCTTCCAGGAAAGAAAGATGTCAAGGTAGCTGTTGGTACAAAAACTCGGCAAATCATTGGTGATAGGTGGCTGATTGGAATCACCAAAATTTTCCGAGGTAAGGTATGGATTATGATCCTTTTTAAACACAATAATTCGAAAGCACTTCTATGCCTAGATGTCTAGTCATGGGTACAAAGAGCTTGGGTTGCATCATTATGTAACGTTGATGATTGTTTCCATTGTGTTGAGATGACAATGAATAATTTATTCCATTCTATATTATTTTTGGGCGTGAAGCAAGTGATCATAGGACCATAGATGAACTTGAATAAGATTAGGATGCGAGGTGCATCAAAAAGACAAGTTTCCATTTTGATGAGTTCACAGCACATGGCAGCATGAGCAAATGATACCAAGAGGAGGCCCATCCAGATTGGACGTTGACAATGTAAAATTTGTAGATAGAGGGAGAAAACGAGAGTTTCCTAAAACTCCTCCCATTAAAAAGACACCACTCCTCTTCCATCATACAACAGGACAAGTGACAACTTGGCTAAGCAAGGACCTAATTTGTAAAAACATCTTATAAAAAATTAAATTGAATAAAAAATTCGAAATGCATACATTTGATAAGATGATAAGCATTGTGCAAAAGAAGAAATTACAGGATAATATTATACTATGTTTATTAGCATTAGTCGAAGTTCGATTTATTCCAACCAAATTTTTTCTTTTTTAATTTATTTATTACATGTCAAGTAGGTCAAAATTAGAGAATCTGAGAAAAAGGTAATACCATAACACACTGAAGAGGGTTTTTTTTTTTTGGTAAGAGGTAAGAAAAACACACTGAAGAGGGTTTGTCTTTATTCCAACCAAATTTTTGTTTCTTAGTAGCATATGAAATATACATTCGAACGTTTGATGCATTTCAAAGCCAAATCAAAATGCACAAAGGACCACGGCTTCCATTTTGAATTTCTACTCAAAATAATTAAAAGATACTATAATCTTCAAACCATTTATAAAATGGCTAGAAAATTAAAAGGAGACCAGTGCGCAAAATAAAGTTACATAATAGGAGCATATGGTTAATCGAAAAGCCATACAAGAACCATGAAATAAAATAATTAATTGACATTATGCTTCTTAGAATATAATTGAATCGATTGAAATGTTTAGGTGTTTTTTCTTTTTTTAAGAATTAAAACTCCGGTTGAAATATTTACATGCACTGTGTGTAGTGTCTCATATAATTGCACAAATACACATACAAAAAATAAATTTCGTTCTTGTCCATTCCCAATCTGCTTTTATGCCCCTCCCTATCTTGCTAAAGAGCATAATAAGGTTAGGATTCCTTCTTCCCATAGTGGACCAAGCCCAAAAATGTATAACTATAAAGTGTGGAGAAGCTTAGCATAGTATTTTTGGTTATATCAAGTTTCCAAGCCAATTGATGGCTAATTCCGCAAAATTATGATTTTAATTTTGAGCTACACCACCTGAATATTGAAATCGTGGACTATTAGTTACCACAATACAAAGCACAGCTTATATATATTTGTTGGTCAAAAATTTAAAATGTCCCAAAAAAATGAAACCGAGGGATTAAAACAGATTGAAAAAATTAAATTGCAATAATTCAACATTCATGCTGTTAATTTAGTAGAAATTTAAATCCCCACTATTCGTAAGCATCTCTTTATTATGAGGTTTTTTGTTGAGTATTTAAATTACATGAGATAATTCTCCATAAGTACATGAAGAAGTTATAGGCATTCCATATCATCCTCATTCCTCATGAGCTTCATCTAGCATCCAATGGCCTCTTCATTCCTCAAGAATTAGAATTTTTTTAATCTAATATATGGAAGATTGCAAGGAATTGAAAGCATCTGTCTAAATACGAAAAAGGAAAACCCGATATGCTCACCTAGACATAATCCCATGAGCAAAATTCAAGTCATATTCCATCTTCTCCTAAAAGATTAAACTATCGAGACTAAAGCTATATCAAAGTAATTACTGAAACCCCTCAAGCTGGGCGGACTATGAGTGATGGGGTATCCTTGTTCAGAATGATGGATACAATGAGGCTTTGATGATGAAATCCTTTTTCAAGGGAGAAAAAACTCAAGCAAAGCGCAAACAAACAAAAGCCCATAATGCTTGTCTATTAGAGCAAATCAAGCCCACACAGACTCAAACCAGAATTAAGCCCAATTCTTTCGATCATAAAAACCTAACAAGCCCAAAGTCCTCTTCTCTCAAAGCCAACTTTAGAATGAGTGGCCAGACCCTCCCCACGGCCACGATCTGTGGTTGGCGAGATCGTCACAAACCACCAAAAATTTTGATTCACTCGCTCCCTCGAGCTCCTTCCCTCCCCGACCACTACCAGACCCTCCCCCCGAGGCATCTCTCAGCTCTTAGCTCTCGCCGGATTGGGACCTCCAATTATGAAAGGTCATAAACCACTATAAAATAAGTCAAGCAAGCCCAACTCAGCAAGATCAGAACTCAAATAAGGTTAATAATAGAGTGAATCAAATATAGGTCAACCACCAAAAAGAGCAAATAGGGCACGGCACATAAAAATGTTCAGAGGAATAACATATCTTTAAGAACCCAACATAAGATCCCCTCGGCAATGGCAATGCAGACCACCGATACAATTACAGAACTGGACCATGGCCAGTAGAAAGAAGATCAAAAGAAGACAATATGCGAGCGCGAGCACAAGGAGAAGTCCATAGAGAATCGAGACGAACCTAAAACCTATAATGGTCTCGAGCTCTCCAACGGGAGCTGCACAGAGACTCAGAGAGAGAGAGAGAGAGACGAGCAAAGTAGAGAAGTGAAGTGGAGGAGTGAGGAGAGAGGTCATTTTGGTTATTTTGAAGAAAAGAGTTGGAGGCTTTAAGAAAAGAGCTTTATAGGGCTCTTCTCTTTAGGACTCTCTAGGGCTGCAGGTTGCAGAGGCCTATTTTTAAAAACCTGCTAAGCATGCATGTTTTAGAACATTTGTAGTCCACTTCGATCATTAGTTTACACGTGCCTCGTTGGATGCTCTTGCCTTTGTGTAGAGCGGAGAATAGAAAAGAGAGGGAAGATGTGCATGTGCATGTTCATGGACTCAGCTCGGTTTCTCATTTATTCTTATTAATTTATTATTATACTTATATTATTGTATTCTCTTCTTCTTCTTCTTCTTCTTCTTCTCTTCTTCTTCTTCTTCTTCTCTCTGTTTCCATTTTTTTTTTTTTTTTGCAAAAAGAAGAAGAGGAAGAAGATGATGAAGAAGAAGATGGTGATGATGATAATGAAGAAGAAAAAGAAGAAGGAGAAGAAGAAGATGATGATGATGGTGGTGGTGGTGGTAACAAAGAGTAACATAAGAAATATACATTCAATTTGATGCATTCTAAAGCCAAATCAAAATACACAAAGAACCTTTGAATTTCTTCTTAAAATAATAAAAAAAAAACTCTAATTTTCAAACCATTTATAAAATGACTAGAAAATTAAAAGGAGGCTGATGCGCAGAATAAAAAATTGTAGTAGCATATGGTTAATTGAAAGGTCATGCAAGAATCATGAAAAATAATAATTAATTACCGTTACGCTACTTAGAATATAATTGAATCAAGTAGAATGTCTAGAGCTCAATTGCAATGGTGTTTTTCTCTTTTAAAGATATAAAAACTCCGATTGCGATATTTACATGCACTCTGTGTAGTGTCTCATATTATTTCCCAAATATGTGTACACAAATTAAATTTTTTCTTATTCGACCCCCACTTGTTTTTATGTCCCTCCCTATTTAGCTAAAGAGATTAATAAGGCTAGCATTTCTTCTTCCCATAATGGACCACTCTAAAGCCCAAACATGCATAACTATAAAGTCTGAAGAAACTTAATATAGTATTTTTTTTTTTTTTTGTCATATCATGCTTCCAAACCTCTTAATAGCTAATTTCGCAAAATCACGGTTTTAATTTTGGGTTAACCACTAGAATACTGAAAGCACAGGCTATTAGTTATCTCCATACAAATTACAGCTTACGCATTTGTTAGTCAAATATTTAAAATGTCCCCAAAAAAATGAAATCGAGGGATTATATAACAAATTGAAAAAAATCGCGTGGCAATAATTCAACGTTCATGCCATTAATTTAGTAGAAATTTAAATCCCCGCTAATCGTAAGCATCTCTTTATTATGGTGCTTTTTATTAAGTATTTAAATTACATGAGATAACTCTTCATAAGCACATGAAGAAGTTATGGACATTCCACATCATCCCCATTCCTCATGAGTTTTCATTTGGAATCCAACAGCCTCTTCATTCCTCAAGAATCAGAACTTTTAAATCTAATATATGGATGATTGTAAGGAATTGAAAGCATCTATCTAAGTATAAGAAAGGAAAACTCGATAGTCCGCCATGACATAATCTCATGAGCAAAATTCAAGTCAAATTCTTTTTTTTTTTTTTTTTTTTTGCTAAAAGATTAAACTATTAAGACTAAAGTTATATCAAAGTAATTATTGAAACCTCTCGAGCTGGGCGGAATGTGAGTGATGGGGTATCACGGTTCAAAACAATGGGTACGATGAGGTTTTGATAATGAAATGTATTTTCAAGGAAAAAAACTCAAGCAAAGTGCAAACAAACAAAAGTTCATAATGTCTATCTATTAGAGCAAACGAAGCCCACACGGACTCGAACCAGAATTAAGTTTAATTCTTTCTATCATAAGAACCTAACAAGCCCAAAGCCCCATCTTCTCAAAGCTAGCTTTAAAATGAGCGGCCAGACCCTCCCCCACGGCCATAATCCATGGCAGGCAGAAATGTCACAAATCACCAGAAAATTTGATCCGCTCACTCTCTTGAGCTCCATTCCTCCTTGACCACCACCAAACCCTTCCCTCGAGGCAGCTCTCAGCTCTTGGCTCTTGCAAATTGGGGCATCGTTCACGGAAGGCCATAAACCACTAGAAAATAGGCCAGGGAAATGGAACGCGAGAATAATCAATTCTTTGGTCACAACAAAAAGGATCTAGATGATTGGGAAATATTCTTACGTCCAATTTGTTCCTATGAACAGCAATAACAATGCATTGTAAGCTCAATTCAGCAAGATCAAAACTCCTGTAAGGCTGATAACAAAACAAATCAAATACAGGTCAACCATCAAAAAGAGCAAAGAGAAGACGGCACATAAAAATGTTCAGAGGGCCAACATATCCTCAAGAACACAACACAAGATTACCTCACCAAGGAGCTTCGACCTCATTTACCTAATGATATGATCTTAGTTTTCTTCTTCTTTTTCTTTTTCTTTAATCATTGAGATGGATGGACCACTGTATTATGCATTGTTGCATTAGACATGAATGCCACTACCTTTTATCATAAAATATTTGTAAGACATGAAATTGATATGTGTCTTCCGACTCTAATACCATCCAATCAATTTTGTCAAGTTAGTATCACCACGAATGCCTCTCTAAATGATGCGGAAGAACAGTTTTTCCCACCACCAGGAGGCTGGGTAAAATTTAGTACAGACATAAGAGCTTTTCGAAAGTTATTAATGAATTGGATGCTCCTATGGTCGTGCAAGTCCTGAGAACACATTCTTGCCCCTACTCGTCCTCTGCTCCTGCAGCCTTGCAGCCTTGGACCTCTCTTAATTAGCAAATACTTCTACCCTTGTTGGCCCAAACCAGCAAGTTAAAGAACTTGGAACACAACAGAAGAAAATGAAATGAGTGAAGTTCACCTCCCCACAATCACTTGGCCAATGATTGTGCATCAGTCTGCTTCTGCTCTTGTTTGCAGAGTGGATCCTACAGATGCAGAAAGTTACGGTGTGGTTCAGAGATCAGAAAGAATCCACAAAGATGTGGTAATGTTACGTTACTGTATATCAAGTAAGAGAGACTATGGCATAATGAGCAGGACTGCTTCGGTGCTCTATAGCCATATGCAAGGCAGTGTTAAATCTTAATCATGATTTACAGTGACGAGCCGATGGACCGATGGTCCAACGAGAGGAGCAGCAGCTGAGGATAACGTGTCGCAACCTCCTTTGTGGGCGCCCTTACGTGCGGGCGTGCGGATGCTAATGATTTGCTAAATATTAGGTGCTCTCTTTTACGGATCTTTTTGTGTTTTCCTCGTTCTCTTTTTTTTTTTTTCCCCTTTCTGCGCGTGGTCAGACCTACTATTTGTACTTTATTGATCAAGAAACAAAAAGATATACCCTTTTCATTTCTGTAAAATTGCTGCCCGTCCAACCCACCCCCCCCCCCCCGCCCTTTTTTTTTTTTTTTTTTATCTTTTCTTTCCTTTTATTTCCTTTTTTGATTTTTCTACTTTTTTTTTCCTTACGCAACCCGAGCGCCTCTCCTCCCTTTCCTCCCTCTCGACCTCTCACCGTCCTCTGTTTTTCGCGATTTGGCCGGCCGAGACGGCGGGGCGGCTTGTCGGCGTCGCTTCGGCCAACTCAGACGGAGGTTTCCCAGCACCACCTCTCTTGGCCTCAATGTTTCCTCGCCACCCTCACGGCAGCCGCGATCTCTGCTCGCCCGAGGCCAGCCACGGCAGCGACAGCTCTCGTCAACCCCAACGTCGCTGGTCGAGAGGCCAACCAACACCCAGAACGGACTATTCCCGAGAGTAAGATAACGCGACACGCTCGGGGCATTCTATCGAGCACCTAAGACGCAAAGGCCAAAGGTGGAAGCAACCGGCATGGCTGATCTGGGATCGCGCTGGAATTCGTGGCAGTGGACGAGTAATATTTAAAAATCGTAGCCTATACACACGAACAGGGTCGGGAGATTCGCGCGAACCAGGCAACGGCAGCCCGGTCCGACGAGCCCGAATAGGGCGCAAAAAAATTGAAAGGGAAAACAGGGACGGGTCGGCCAGGGGGTCCCTACCCGGCTGGCGGCGTCGAACGATAGACGAGCTCGATAGATTGGCCAACGTCCGTCCGCCTCGCTCGTCTCCGAGTCGGGATCCTTGGGAAACCGACGCGAAGAGTCGAGGTCGGAACCTACCGACGCTCGGCGAAGGCACAGTGGTCCTGCTTTCTTCCTCTCCCCAGAACCTCACTTTCTCTCTCCGGCTTGCTCACTCACGGGCCTCCCCTGATGTCTCTCCGAGGAAGTCCTCTGAGCTCGCTGCCAGTCTTAACCGAGCTCACAGCCCGACTATCGATAGGCGAGGAGGGTCCGGTCGATAGAGGGGTCGGTCGGCCGCCGGCCCTCGGCGGGCCCGACCGGGCCCCCTCTTAGTTGACCTGGCCACCGCACTGTCCACGTGCGGGCGTAGTCCGGGCGTGCCTCGTTGTCGCTGCGCGTGTTACAGAGAAGAGAGGAAGACGAAGAAGATGAAGGAGAAGGAGGGAGATGGGCCCGGGCCCATGAGGAAGAAAGAGTAGAAAAGGGGGGTTGCGCGCGAAGGCCTGGCCCGCGTAGGCCTCTCCCTTTTTTAAATAATAATAATTATCTGAAAGTAGTGTAAAATAAGGGAAATAAAATAGAAAATAAAAATTTGTAAACAAAATGGTATCAATCCTATGTGATGTGAAAAATATTTTTGTTAGGACCAAATTGGTCACTAATTTTTTTATGTAATTTAATCATAAATACTTAACTAAAATTTAAGTATCAGCACAATGCTGATATTTGACCTGAAGTTTAAGTTTAACTAATAATATAATAACAAGTAGTAACACCGGGCGACCCTCGCTTGAGAAAGAAGGCATTGTCTCATAATCTCAATCAACGCGATTCCACTATTGTGAGCTCAATTCAATGGATTATATGAGCTGCCACTCTAAAAATGTCAAATTTCTAGCACAATCCAATCAAATGAACGATTGAGAAAAGACCGTCACCCACTTGAATTAGATGCAACCTACGCATGCAATCCGCCGAAGATCTATCAAGTAAGTGAAAAACTAGAAATTTGTAACGAGGGCAAGTCGAAAGCAGAAGGCAAGCTAATGAAAACAAGTAGAAACTGATTAGAAATCGTATGGAGCAAGGGGGACCTTGAATCTCTTCTCCTCATGTGCTCGCACATAAAGATGCGCGGATGTGGATGGGCCCCACTAAGGGGACAAAAAGGGCGTGGGGCCTAGAAAAATTAGAGATTGAATCTAATATTTGTTTGGTTCGAAGGACAGAGAAGCACAGGATCTGTTGGTAATATTCTTGCTTCTCCATGTTTTCTTAAAATTTGCGAATTAGATAGGTAACTATCAAACCTACTTTGCCCATCTCAATTTTTTCTTTTCATTGTACCAAGTCAAAGTAGAGAGCTATTAAAAAATAGTTGACGGACATTAAAAATTTAAATAGACCGATTCCCCCTCCCCCAAAAGAAAAAAAATGGTCAAAGGACAATGAGACGAACTCTCTATGAGTTTAGTAGTTTTTATCATAGAAATTATTTTGTTAATCAATAAGTCTATTCCATTGATCATTGATTACTAGGTTTTTATTTTTAGTTTATGAATACTTTTTTTTTGGGTCGAAAGATGTAATATATATAGCATTAGGGAGGAAAAAACATACAACCCTTTCCAAGGGCATCGATACAAAGGATATCCAGCATCGCCTGAGGAGGAAATAAAACCCAGCTGGATTGAAAAAGACCTTTTTCATGGGCTTTCGCAGCCCAATCAGCGAGGGCATTTGCCTCGTGTTGAACAAACTGCACAGAGAGATGGGGAAAACAGGGGATTAGGGCTTCACATTCCGCGAGCAACGCACGACACTCCCATGGTGGCAGACGCTTCCGATTGATGGTCTCAACAAGGATAAAGCCGTCTGATTCGATCTGGAGGTAGGTATCTGTGTTACCTTTTTTCACGAAATCCCTCAATGTCTGTAATAGTGCCTGGATCTCCGTCTCTAGCGCTGTTGAAGCATGAACACTTCGCGTGAAACCATTTGTCATTCGACCTGTGTGATCGCGTGTGATGCTTGCAATCGCCCCTAGTTGAGTTGGACTGCGAAAAGCTCCATCCAGATTCACTTTTATAACGCCTTTCACTGGTGGTTGCCATATGGTGTTAGGGTTCTGTTAACTGAGCTCCGCGGGTGTCTGCTGCTGGTGAGATTGTATAGACAGTTTAGCAAGATTTAATGCTGAGTCGATGAGAATATCCGGATGAGTCCATTGCTGGCGAAACAGAAAACAATTCCGAGCCTTCCACAGTTGCCATAGTAGAGCAGCAATTACCTCAAAATCTGGTATGTTTCCCTTCTGCTCTATAATGTGTGTAATCCATATCTCAATTCGATGTGTTGTGTGACTGGAGATTGCAATGTTAACTTTAGAGTGCTGCCATATAGGATGTGTTGAAGGGCATAGGAGAAATAAATGTTCTGGGGTTTCTGGGATATTGGATGAGCAGAGCTTGCAAAAAGGATCTTGGATAATCCTTCTTTGGAATAGGTTGGCTTTGGTAGGTAATGCATTTTGGCATAATGCCCATAGGAAATTGCTAATCTTTGGAGCTGTCTTGGTTTTCCAGATTTGTTTCCAAAGCTTTGTTGGGGGGGGGGGTATAAGAAGAGGATGGCTGAGAATGTAACTTACTGGGTGCTGAGTGATTAATATGATGATATCCACTCTTAACAGTGTAGTTGCCATCTTGTGTGGCTGTCCAGCAGAGTTTGTCCTCAGATGATGTCCATAAATTTATAGCTAGAATTTCCTCAACTATCTATGGCTGAAAATTCTGATTAAGAAGCTCTGTATTCCATGCATTCTGCTCAGGGATAATGTACCCTGCTACCAGCTTAGGTTCCTCCCTCTTAACTGGTCCTCCGAGAATACCCGTGCTAAGCCATTTATCCTCTCTAGCACTGATTGATTTTCCACTGCCAACAAACCATTCAAGTCCATCTAGAATAGAATCTCTTCCCATAAGGATACTTCTCCAACCCCAAGAATGCCTAGTTCCTTTATCAGCTTTCCATAGTGATGTAGAGTGAAAATATAGAGCTTTAAAAACACCACCCCATAAAGATTGAGGATCATGATAGAGTCGCCAGGCTTTTTTCCCTAGTAAAGCTTTATTAAAAGATATTAAGTCTCTAAAGCCCATCCCTCCCTTCTCCTTGCTCTCTTTCAGAAAATCCCAATTTTTCCAATGAATTCCAGCTCTGTTACTATTGTTTCTCCACCAAAAACAAGCTATCTTTTTCTCAACGGCTTTACATATAGAAACAGGAACTTTAAAAGTCATCATAGCATACTGAGGTAATGCCTGCACAACAGATTTCAACAAAACTTCTTTGCCTCCTTTAGAAATTAGGCTTTCTTTCCATCCCTCAAGCTTTGCATTGACCCTAGCCAAAATCCAGGCAAGCATACCCCGTTTTGAGGACCCCAAATCAGAAGGCAGACATAGATATTTGCCAGTTTTATCCATCAAAGGTACCCGGAGTTCGTTGGCTAGGTTAGTCTTTAGAGTAGGAGGGCAAAACTTGGTAAGAAACAAACTTGATTTATTCCTATTAATAACTTGACTTGTGGCTAGGCAATACTGATTCAGAATACTTGCTAGATTTTGACATTCTCGAATCATTCCATCAATGAAAAAGATAGCATTGTCAGCAAAGAATAAATGAGATAATGTAGGACACCAACGATTAAGTTTAATCCCTCGAAGATTACCCATATCAAGCCCTTGATGGATAAGGTTAGACAATAGATTAGCCAGTAGAATAAACAGGTAAGGAGAGAGGGGATCACCTTGTCGAAGTCCTCTTGATGGTTGGAAATAGGGAAGAAATTCGCCGTTAAACTTAACGCAGAGAGAAGTTGTAGTAATGCACTACATTAGCCAATTAATCCAGCACTCATTAAAACCCATTTGATGAAGATAAACTTGTAAAAAATCCCACTCCACCCTATCGTATGCTTTCTGCATGTCCACTTTAAGGATCCCCTGAAATTGTTTCTTTCTTTTTCGCACCTTTAACTGATGGATAACTTCCTGAACAAGCAGGACATTGTCTTGTATCTGCCTCCCGGATACAAAGGCACTTTGTTCTTTACAGATTAATGCCGGTAACCAAGGCTTTAATCGATTTGCCAAAATTTTGGAAATGATCTTATAGATAAAATTGCATAAGCTGATAGGGCGAAATTGATCTAATCTCTCAGGGTTTGGGACCTTTGGAATAAGAGATAGGGCTGTTCTGTTTAAGTCTGCTGGCATTTTCCCTGTGATGAAGAAATTCTGAACTATATGGAAAACATCATCCTGAATTAGATCCCAATAATTATGATAGAACAAACCATTCAAACCATTGGGTCCAGGGTTTTAGTGGATCCTAATTGAAAGGTTGCATTCTTGACTTCCTCTAGATTAACGACAGCTGTTAGAGTCGTATTCATAGTTTCGGTTACCACCTTAGGACATTGCAATAATATCGGTTCAAAGGCTCTCGGACCACAAGAAGTATAAAGCTTTGCGAAGAAAGAAAGAGTCATATTTTTCAGTTGATCTGGGTCTCAAGTCCATTCTTCATTATTAGTCTTCAACATACTGATTCTATTCCTTTTTCTTCTTTGTACTGTAGTGGCATGAAAAAATCTCGTATTTCTGTCCCCCCATCGCATCCATCTGATTTTGGAACGCATCCCCCAATATTGTTCCTCCTGTGACCAACTCTGTTGTATTTGTTTTTTCAAGTAACTAACCTGTTGTTCATCATAATTACAAAGGGTTGATCTCGTATAGAATTGAAGTTGCTGTTGTAAAAGATGGAGTTTTCGATGATTGTCTTTGAAAGTTGAATTGCTCCACTTCGTCAGAGTTGTTTTAGTTACCTGGATCTTCCGAGAGATTGAGGAGTTGTTGACATATGATGCAGACCAAGCATCCTCCACCACTTGTCTACACTCTTCATGTTCAATCCAAAAGGCTTCAAAAGTAAAATTTCGTTTGCCTTTCCTTGTGTTGAGCTGAGTAGTTAATAGAACCGGACTATGATCCGACGCTATCGCTGGTAACGCCACCACTTCAGCTTCCGGATAAGCTAGACGCCATTCAATATTACACACTGCTCTGTCCAATCTCTCCCTAACCAAGTCCTGCCCACTTCTATTATTGGCCCAAGTGAAGGCACACCCCTTAGTTTCCAAGTCCATCAAGGCACAGTCATGTAATACATCTCTAAAAGATTGCATACGATAAGACTCAAAGAGTCACTTACTAATTTTCTCCCAGCTATATAAAACTTCGTTGAAATCTCCCAGACACACCCACGGTTGAGTATTAGAGTGATTAAGTTGTCTCAATTCTGCCCATAATAGTTGCCGTTGATTAAAAGTCGCCGGAGCATGTAAAGTAGTAAGACACATTGAAGTGATACCACTAATTTCAGAACAAATAGTGTCAATAAAATAAGGAGTATAAGCAGTGACAGTGAGTGAGATCTGGTCAGTCCAAAAGAGTACCATTCCTCCAGCCAAGCCCTGGGGATTAACCACAAAACTGTTGTTATACTTTAGCCTTCATTGTACTTGCTGAATAACCGGTTCCTGATTTCGAGTCTCCATAAAAAAAAAAAGTAGGTCGGGCTTATCTTGAGCCACTATGGCCCTAAGAGCTCGAACTGTCATGGGATTGCCCAATCCCTGACAGTTCCAGCTTAATATCTTCATTTTGCACTTGGTGGCTTATTTGGGCAAGCCACCACAGCCCCTTCATAGGCCTTATCAGCCTGGAGCACAGGAGTCTCCATCAACACAGTTTCATCCAACAAGTCAGGGTGAATAGAACGTCTTTTAACTTTTTTCAAAGGAGTCGTTTTAGGTTGTAACCGAGGGTTTTTGAGTTTTTTGGATGAAGATGCTTCAATATGATTGACATTTACCTCTATGGTCATATCTGGTGCAGGGGAAGGAAGCACTTCTATCTAGTGTACCATGGTTCCTTGGGAGGTGTCTGTCACTGGGTAATTGATCGGAGATTTTTCTTTTGAGGTGTGTTGATGCTGCCCTGTTTTATTATTCAGGATAGTTGGCTTTGTTGGAACTTCAAGTGGAGCAGCAGGGAGTAGCAACAAACCAGGCTGGGGTGTTTCAGGTATACATTCTTTTGTGGCGACGTTCTTACTATCAAATTCATAAAAAGCCTGCCAATACGGGCTATGTTCTCTTACCTCAGCTCTTAGCCACTGTCCATGATACATCGTATCCCGCCCTTCAAACTTTGCCTCCTCATAAGGGATAGATTAACAATATGATGCATAGTGGCCCAAAACACCATAGAAATAGCAATAATGGGGCAAACGTTCATAACGGAAGTTGAGCCAGATATATTTCCCTTCCACTCGAATAAGTTTACCCGGCTTTAGAGGTTCTGATATACTTAATTCAACCTTTGCTCTCACTGCTTTAATGGATGATCCCTCCTTCATATCGATACTGACTTCCAAAAGCTGACCGACATCCCTAACAACCTGTCTTATGACCTGCTCAGTACTTCGTTCCAGAGGTAATCCGAATATTTGCATCCAAAACACAGACGTAGTAAAACTATAGCAATGCAGAGGTGTATTAGGAACCCAGGGTTTTAGCATTAGTAGATTATAGAGAAAGACCATGGTCCATGCTGAAGAACACGATGTTTCGCCTCCTCGGAGGTAAATTTGAATACATACATGCCTTCTTCTCGCTGAGATATATCCACATTATCTATTCACCAAGCTTTTTTCATCGTTTGTTGAAAAGCTAGGAAATTGACAGAGGTATTGGCAAGAAATTTGCCAACCAGCATCAACTTACATTCTGCAACTATGTCTTCAGATGGTGCTTCATCCCACTCGTCAAGTTGCTGGGGAGACTAAAGACGGCCCAATCTACTACATAAGGCAGACAGCCGAGCTTCCTCAACCGACTCCGCATGTTCTATCAGACCACAGTTTCAAGAAGAATCCATATTATATGGATTACGAAAGGTGTTGCAGGCAGAATTCAGGAGAATCAAAAGGGAAATCTAGTGATAAAACATGCAAGTACCATCCAGGACCAGTGAAGAAGTGAAAGAAAACGGAATTGTGGTAAGAGGAGCGAAAGTTCGGAGAGAGATAGTCATCGCGCTAAGAGGAGAAAAGGAAATTCGAAACTGCCCAAAGGATTTCTATGGAAGAAGAAAAACAGATGAGGGAACCAGAAATTAGCGGACAAACCGAAGCTCAGAAGGAGATAATGGAGTTAGGGTTCAGGTGGGAAGAAAAGCCAAACTACCAGTTCGGTAGAGAAAAACTCTACATCTCAAGAGATTAGTTTATGAATAATTGTCTTTTTGTTTTGGGAAGGGGGGAGAATGCAAAATCTTTCAACAATTCATTTTATATATAATTGACTCCGATGCATGCTTGGTGAACAAACATTTTCCTCTTATTCAAATAGTTTTTATCATAGAAATTATTTTTGTTAATCAATAAGTCTACTCCATTGATCATTGATTACTAGGTTTTTATTTTTAGTTTATGAATACTCGTCTTTTTGTTTTGAGGGGGGGGGGGGGGAGAATGCAAAATCTTTCAACAATTCATTTTATATATAACTGACTCCGGTGCATGCTTGGTGAACAAACATTTTCCTCTTATTCAAATAGTTACGTGGCTTATATACATGCATCATGATTGTTCATGGATCCCCGAGCTCCTATGCCAAATTGATCAAATCGTGCAAGTGAGATGAATTATGTTGGTTGGTGTTATTTTTATGCCAAATGAATTATGATACCTTTTTTTTATTTGCATTTCTTTGGTGCTTTCCACTTTCATTGTAATATGTATATATATATATATATATATATATATATATATATATATATATATTTCAAAAGATAAATTGAAGTGATTATTTTATTATATGTCAAAACACAATATAAATAATAAGAATAATATACTGACGACAAGAGTGACAAAGGTAACCAAATTATAAAAACCAAAAAAATGAAATTATATAATAAAAAACGAAACTTATAATTCCTTTTCTTTTCCTTTCTTTTGTGCCATAAAAAATTATAAAGAAATGAGCTAGAATTATATAAGAATTATCTCCTCCCCCGGGCAAAACTCGGTGGAGCTGTTCGTGCGAATCGCGTAGAAACAATAAAAAACGTTGATTGGAGTGACGATGCTAACCAGCAAGCGAGCTTCTTATAAAAATTGATGAGAAAGAGGATGAATATTTGCACGGTTTCTACTTCATTTTCTATGTTTTCCGATTTGGATTGGCTTTTGGACGATGCCTCATTTTGCAAAATTGACTTCTTCTTCAATTTGAGCCATCTTAGGCACGTAAGAGGGGTGTCAAGTATGCTGTTGTCTCAGCTTTTAAGCAAGATCATCATGGTTTGCTCTATTTTTCCCTTCTGTTGTAGCGGGCTGACTTGAGAAACTCGAAGTGGTTTGAGGTTGACGGGCAACAAGAAGACACTCATTCAACGGATCAAGGAGCATATAGAGTAATTTCTCCCTCTTAGTCTTAGTTATGAAAGACATTGTTGCATGTACAACTTCATAAATTCCTTTTAGTGAAAATTGCATGATGATTTCTCAGGATCGTCACCCGGTGAGGGGGAGGGTGAGTTTATCCTATGTCTAGTTTTGTATTGAGTTGCAAGACCTATACGCTCTCTCTGTAAGCCAAATACATATATTACAAATTCCTGGGTTAAAATAGGATGAGCTTATAAATTGTTAAATTACAGCTACTCTTTTCATAGCATATGTCATATACATAGCGGGAAAATTGTCCAAAAAGTCTTAAACCTATTGCACTTTTGCCAAATTAGTCATAGACCTTTTAACTTTGCCAATTCAGTTATAAACATTTTCACTTCTTGTTGATTCAACCCATTCAGCCAATTTTAGTCGGAAAATGCTGATGTGGATACCGATGGTGCCACGTAGGACCGCAGGTACGATGTGAATAATTTTTTAATATTTTTTAATATTTTTTTTGAATTTTTTTCCTTTTTTTTTGGCCTTTTTCTTTCCTTTTCCGGTGGCCACCGACCACCGGCCACAGCCAGCCGACGGGCCTTGCCCGCCACAGACGAGGCCCGACTGGGCAAGGAGGAGCCCTGGTGAGGGGAGCCCTCGCCCAAGCGCGGCTCGGCGAGGGCCGCCGCCAGATCTAGCGAGGGGGAGCCCTCGCCCAGCGAAGGCGTCGGCCTCGCCCAATCCAGATTTAGCAAAGCTGGCCGGGCGAGCGTTGACCTCGCCCAGACCAGATCTAGCGAGGCCAACCGGGCGTCGGCCGGCTAGGGCGAGGCCGGCCTCACCGAGATCCGGTTTGGGCGAGGCCGACGCCGCTCGGGGTGAGGGTGAGCCCCGACGAGGGCTCCCCTCGCCAGATCTGGTGAGGACAGCCCTTGCCTGTGCCGGGGCCTCCTTGCCCGGTCAATGCCCGGTGAGGCCGCCCTAGCTTGGGGAGGGTCGGCCTCGCCTAGGCGACCCTCGGCTTGGGGCTCGTCCTCGCCCAACCGGGCCTCGCCTATGGCGGGCGAGGCCACGGGCTAACCGTGGCTGGTGGTGGTTGTCGCCCGTGGCCAATGGCCGGCCACCGAAAAAGGAAAGAGAAAAGCCAAAAAGAAAAGAAAGAAAAAAAAAAAGAAAATGAAAAAATTCAAAAAAATGTTAAAATATTATTAAAATTTGTCGACGTCGGCGTCGGCGGTCCTACATGGCACCGGCATCCACATTAGCATTTTCTAATCAAAATTGGACGGATGGATTGAATTGGCAAGAAGTAAAAATGTTTAGGACTAAATTGGCAAAGTTAAAAGGTTTAGAACTGAATTAGCAAAAAAAACAAAAGGTTTAGGATTTTTTGGACAATTTTCCCTATGTATAGCACCAACCGAAAAACTACCTTCTCCATCCCATCATACACAGTTCTTGTGAATCTGTGAAAGTATGAATATAAGGAAATGGTGCTGTGATGTGCTGCTCATCACCTCATATTTTACTTCTTTGGTTAGTTAACATAAAAGATAGCAGCATGCTACAAAATAGCTTCCTTTCTATTCCTGTGTCAAGGGGTTTATGCAGGCGATGCATGCACTGGTAAATTTGTCATGTTCAAACAGAATGTCTATGAATAGTAAACTCTCTGTCCTAGCAATTGATACCGAAGTGTTTATTAGTATTGTGCACAGTTGATGCTAGAAGTTGAAGAAGCTTTACTTTCAACTGGTATTTATTTGAATACTCTCTAGTTTTAATAAGATATTGAAGTACATAAGCCGTCCAATTCCTTTTGTTTTTTTTTTTATGTGGTTCATAATTTAAATCTTTATGTATCTGAGATACTTCGAAGTCATTGAAAGACCTGTCTTCGTCCATGTATCCAGATAAGTTATTCTATCTTAACCTATTTGGTTTAACCAGAATATAAACATTCCTCATCTAATAATTTTTTTCTGGATAAAAAATACCGATAAGAATGAGTTCCATGATTGGGGATGGTAATGATTCCGTTCATTGTACTTAGCCTTTGGATTTCTCCTGGCATAACTTGAAATCAGCAAATGTTGGTTCAATGGCAAGTATGGAAGTTTTAGGTTTAATAGCCACTATGAACATATTCCTGAATTTCGTGATCTGTTAATTCATCCCATTTTTGGTCACTCTAAACCTTACATTTGCTGCGTATCAAATAGAATGGACTGTGTAACTTCTTGATATGTCATCTTGTCCACTTTTGTGATTATGACTGCCTAGTGAAAACTGAAACCGATACATGTATGCATATATATTCTGTTGGTTTCAAAGTCTACCTCGACGTAGTTTTGCCCTCTCAAACCCATTGCAGCAGGACAAATAACAAGAGATGCTCTATTAGTTTTCTCCCTCCTATTTTTGAGAAACTTCATGTTTTCCATGAGATTCCTCTTGAAAAGTCAAAACATATGTCGCCTAAAAAAGTTGTCGAAACAATCTTTGGCTCAAGTGGAATATTCTTGCAAAATTGAACAGTTGGTTTTGTTTTGGTGAATCAAAAATATGATTGGTCAAATTTGTCTGTTTTATGTTCCACTGTAACGAGCTGTGACGTCCCAGGGCGTCACGTACAAAGTGCAAGCGGAATTATAATTATTATTGACATCTTATTAATCTAGTAAACTCCTTTGAATAACATATAGTATTTACCATTGAAGGTTAGCATGTATAACATGGATTATTTAAAATCCTAAATTTATATTATAAGGTTATCCTGCACTGCACATAGACAAGATCATAAAAGGCTTCCTTTCACTTTATCATCATCGGGGCATACAAAATTATCGACCTGGACTCATTCCATGTTCTTGGCCTATATATTTACATCATATACAAAACAAAAGTAAGGCATAACAAAAGCCAGGGATATGGGTGAGGGTATCTACTCCACGAGTTCCCACACCAGCCCGCATCTAACAAAAAACAAAAGTCAGTCAGCCTCTACACGATCCAAGGCGTCTAGGCGTCGTCCATCCCCGCTCCAGGTCCTCCTGCTCCAAAGGGTAAAGGTCCGAATCTCCCCTTCATGGTTGATAAACCATGCAACGAACGTCATCGGTAACAACTCAGCTCTACCGTCATCCATCCATAAAGTCACCTCATACTTGGAGAAAACCATGTCAATGTCGGGATCATACACATCATGAAGAGAAACATCAAGACGCACTACCGCCTCGTATCGAGCTATTGGTGGTACATCCATGATATCAACCTGAAAATGTAAGGTATGAGCAAACAACCTTGCCTAGTAAAGAATGATAAAACTCTAACTTAAACAATCCATAGCCATCAAAGTTACAAGTGAATCATCAAACAATTTAGAATGCTAAAGGAAGTGTATATCACAAGCATAAACAATTGGATAATAACACACTATGTACATAATCACCTTATGAGCATCCATTTCTATGCTTACCTTTCTCCAACTCAATCTCATATCAAAATGCAATGCAGCAATAATAAATGGACTCACTCGCCAAATAGAATTATATTTAGTGTGCACATAATCCACCCTCGATCAATCACTAATCGAAATTCAACCGGCTGATCGAGTCACTTCCAGAAAGCATGTTATGCGGACTCCCACAATACCTCTAATTGTGGGCATCTCAGTCCGAGGCATCCCGGCATCACTCAACCGAGGTCCTCCCAAGACCACACATTAAGGGGCATCTCACTCCGAGGCATCTCAGTATCACACAATTGAGGCATCCTTGATCACACACACGGGCATCTCACTCCGAGGCATCTCAGTATCTCTATACCGAGGCATCCAAGACCACGCAGCAAGGGCATCCCAAACTTCCAAGGGCATCACCGGTATCTTGGTACCAATGGGTTCATTCATCTTAAGTACACGTTTCACACCACCACACCTTTGATTAATGCATTTATCATATGCAAAAGAAAATACTCTAAAGTATCTATCTAACTCTCATGAACCTAGCATACGTGCGTGTCCAAATTATAAGATAAAACCCATTACGTCATGCCCATTCCATGGCGAACAGATATTTATCCCATAATCAAGCACTATGCACCGCACTCATTGCACACACATGATTCTATATGCACTTATATCTCAAATGATATATGAGACTTACTCTTATATGAATAACTGCTATTATGAGGTTTATTAGACTCTACGTGCATCACAAAAGCCTAATATAAAAGACACAACCTCTAATATATGTTCTCGGGTCCAGACAGTTTACTAACTAAATGTACAGTTTCGGTTTTGGATACAAAAGGTATATCAATTATTGTCGAAATATTACCATATTTTAGTATGTTATATTTAAGAAATATACTAACAATTCTCATGTAGAAACTTAAGTCTGATTCTCACTGTATTAAGAGTAACAGTCGCCATAATCTTTACTAGTACCCTGTACCGACGTCCAGATTTCGTATTTAAAAAGAAAATTGTTTCGCTAACCAAATCTTATCGATTTAATCTCAAATTTTGACACGTCATTCCTTAAGATGTGTTCTACAATTTTCATGAAGGATTTGAAGTCCAAATATAACTAGCTAAATACAGAAAATTCGCATAATCAGTAAATGTCAAACCATTTCTCACAAGAACAGTTTACTGGTTTTACTAAGTACACTTCTGTCTCTATGTTTTTATAGTCATATGGTTATAGCTACGTGTATAACTTGATCTTATAAATATTCTATCATGTAGAATAGTTTCTTTCTTATTTCTATTAACATACATGAAGAAAACTAAACACAAACAGAAGACTCCAAAACTGTTTTCACTTAGAACAAAATAGATACACAAATTTTCTCACTTCTAACTCAACGAAACAACTTGTCTATCCACAAATCTCTTCTAAAATACTCCAATGCTTATTCACAGCAACTCGAAGCAACTTTAGCATATCTTTCTCTAACAAATGATCGGTTCCACAGCTCGGCTCGAAGTGTCGTTGCATCCATATGCCACTTATCACGATTTCTACCAAAACAACACACTCGGCATCCATTTCATCACTTCGCTCAACAAAACAGCATACTCACACAAGGATTTCGAAACATGCAGTCCTCAAAAACAACATGCAATGGCTTCTAACTCTAATCTAACACTTCTCTCAGCTTAGATCAATCACAAAACATCAACTACAAACTATATCCATCAGTGTTTGGTTAGATCCTCAAGCTCCCTTGATGAAACAATGGTTAACTTTCAATTTAGAGTTAGATCTTTCCTTACCTTGCTTCAGCTACTAAACAACATAGAGATGCTTCAAGATCAACACTCAAAGTCAGCATGCAAGAAGGAGAAATCGCTGGTTTGCTTATGGTTTTTCGCTGCTCAACCGAGAGAAAAAGAAAGAAGAAGATGAAGATGGGTTGTTCGGTTTTATATGGAGAGAGAAGGAGAGTACGAAGCTTAAGGGGGAAAATAGGCTACAAGCTAATCCTAGGCTAGTGTAATGATTAGATTTGGCTAATGATTATGCTTCCTTGGAGTTGCCATCTTCGGTTCTATGGATTGAGAAAAAACCGTGGGTGTTGATGAGAGAATCGAGAGAGAGAGAGAAAAGTGTCGTGGCTTTCATGCATGAAGATTTTCGCCATCTGTCGATCGTCGCTAATTAACAGTTAATCGATATCATTCGTTAGTTCATTAGCTTCTAATATTTTCATCTAATTGCCTTTTGTTTCTACTTAATCCCAATTATACAAAGTCATAACATATATATAACATATCGACTAGTATGATAGCACACCAAGCATTTCCCACGTTGGGGGAAAGATTGGATAAGAGATTAAGCAATGACAAACTTTGATGAGAAGGATGCTTTGAGCGGTCTATAGCCTGAAGCTCTCTTGCCGGCAGGCATGGCAGCAAAGCTTCCTCCAATGCAGTAACACAAGCAACCATATCTTCCTTTGGAGGCCGTGGAGATTGCAGCTGGGGATGAACTTGATGCTGCTGGTCGAGGGCTTGTCTCTCAGACATTTAGTATCCTAAATGTAAAAGTTAAAAAGAGTCATGTATATGAACTTCCTGGAGTATGAGGAGAACATTTCAATGAAACTTTCCAATGAAGTAGGAGGTCGACTTTAGTGAGCGTTGTTGCGAACTAACCCCAAACCAATGTAGAAGCAAACACGAATTGATATTAAGTTTCTTACCAAAAAAAAGAAGATATTAAGTTCAATAAAGAATGAGGTTCGGCCTTCTTTCAAGCATTGTATCAAACATGTGATATATGTGGCAGGTTCTATAGGTATTCCGATTCAAGCGTGGTTCTCAGACTTGCGACAACTTGTACAAGCTCCAAACACCATTTTTAGCTACAAAACAGCCTCGTTTCCTCAAGATCCCCTAAAAAACAGCAGTCAATTTATGGGGAATTTTTTCGGTCTTTTTTTAGACATTTTAGCAAACCCATAATGTACAATTTAGTAGAATAGGCAAGCTAGAGGTCTGTGTTCATGGCGGAATGACATTCAATCTTATAAAAACCTCTCTCTTTCCCTTATGCCCATTAAACTAAAATTTAAGGACTGTTTATATAATTATCCCTAAGTCAGGTGATTTTTCTTTTTCATTGAGATTTTTTAGTCAAAGAGAAAGCGTTTCTTTGAGATGTTCTTTTCATGCAATTAATTGGAGCACATGGAAAAATAAGGAAGCCCTATCCCCCGCCTCTCTTTTCCTTCCTTTTTACTCGTTCAGAATAAGGACCGAACCCCCACCACCACAACCTATGGCCCACCACCTCTTTGCTCGACCTCTCCCACTTTCTCGGTTTCTCTCTTCTGCCCATTTTGCTGCGTTCATCTTCTTGTGTCACCCACATGCTGGTTGTGCAAAGGGAAAAGGAGAGAGCATGTTGGGCCGGGCCTTGTTCTCTTTCTTCCCGGGGTAAAAAAAAGTCAGAGAAATGGGCTAGAAAAAAGGAATCAGCAGATGGGCCATGAAACAATAAAAGAAATGGGCCGAAAGGAAACAAAATGAAGATTGGCTAGGGGACTAAAATAATGGGCTGGACTACACCAGCCCACTCGACTCGATTTTTTTATTATTTAATTTCTTGGATTTTATCTTTTTATATTTTCTTATATTTTTTTGTAAAATAAAAAAGGACACCCTAAAACGTTGATAAAAATTTGAGTGTCGACAAGGGTCACAAAGAATTCTTGCACATATAGCTTATTTGGTCCTGTATATTAAGAACTCAGAACAAAAGATAATACTATAACTCGGAATTGATGGCTTCTTAAAACTATCATTTCAATATTCAGTAAGATATTTTTCATGAAAAATAGAAGAAGTGGTCTTTTGTTCCAAAGAAGTGCTAACATTTTAAATAAATTAGACTAACCATTCTTCCTTGATTCAACATAAATATCAAGGGACTCCTCTTGTGTAAGCGGTTCTATCCTTGTCCAACATTTGTGGACCTTCCCATATAGAGACCTAACATTAAAAGAAAACCACAAGAAGTGGAAAGAAATATTTTAGAGTAAATTAACTTTCATAGGAATATGTTTTTACATCAATTAGCTAGTGCAACCAGCCCTAGTCAAATATCTTTTTTCAACGATGTATACTATATTTGCCCAAAGGATTTTTACACTCAAATTGCAAATTAAACATTCCCACCCAATTTTTTACACAATGATATTTTCCTTGTACTCTGCTTAAAATCACTTTGAATAACACTCTCGATCACGGTAATTTTTTTTTTTTTATAACAAAAGCTAATGTTCTTTTCCAAGTTGTGAAACGTAAAAGGAATAATTGTTTTCATGGACACAAAATCTTTCATAACATTAGCATCTCTCCAAATCCGAGGGTCCAATTCAGAAACAGTTCATGTATTAATAATAGCAATTCACAATCTCACAAATGGGTGTAGCAATTTAGTTGCTCGTCATATCAATTCCACATGGCCTCTCATAAGTAATTCAGCTTACCTTCTCATCCGCACCACCAAGCATAGAGCAAGACCATGATACACCTAATTCCCAACATTAAAAATCTCAACATCAAGTGAACCTCGCGCTTGACACACTTTATCCAATCCTTGGAAGAGTTCACTCTTCCAAAATCAATGTAACGGAAAAGGAACCACAATACCAGAACACACTGGGAGACTCAACAACACTGCAAGTTTGGTTTATGGATAAATGGAACAATGGTCAATGGGGGAACCAAAGTAAAATAGAAATGAGATAATTCAGAAACGGAGTATTCAAATCAGGAACACCGCGCAACTGACTAGTCACAATAAAGATATAACCAAATTTGAGAACATGGGCAAGCACAAAAATTGCTACTTCATGGATACCGAAATAGAAAGACGATCTTGGAGTGACAGATGACAACATCTCGGTTGGGTTTTCTTCAAGCTTGAAAAATGTGATGAAGTTGGCAGGCTTCCAAGCTCCAATGCAGAAAAAGATGAGGGATCATGTGCGAAGTCGGCCCAATTGCTAGCCAAAGGTGCAGAAGGCAAGATCGAACTGAATTGAAAAGGGTTGTTCTTGCGTGAGACGAACAGAGAGAGAGAGAGAGAGAGAGAGATGAACGTGCATGCCAGGAATGGAGCTTTGTATGAGGTTCTGCCATTGAGAGATGAATTGGTTTTCCAGCCTTTGCTCGATTCTTTCACAAGTGCAAACGGTGGAACAACAAGTTTTTTTAAATATTAAAAAGAAAATACTGAGTATTGTTGTGACCCGACCTCATGGCCATGAGAGTTCCCTCACAATTCGCATTCCAAAAGACGTTATCATCTCGCCTTTCGATGCAAACCTTTGTGAGTTCCCTTGCGAGCTTTTCTAAGCTTGTACCTCGCATGACAACAAAAAGTGTTGTGATTCATATCCACATGGGCAACACACCTCTAAAGAGGAGGTCGGGTGTGGATATCAAATTTATGGGTATTTTTATCATGATAGCATTCTCAGCCGTACTCTTTATCCATAATAATGGCATCACTTCATCCTTTAAGCTATTGCCACATTAAGTATGCTAAATTATGGTGAGTCTCATCAAAATCCATACCCTTCAATACAGGTTTATTATATTATCTAGTTTGTTTAGAATAACTTAAAAAAAAAAAAAAAAAAAAAAGAAGTCATCGCTAACTTCATTTTTGGGGGTTGGCTAGAAAACCCAATCGAGAGTCAAGAGTTCGCAATTAGAGATTCCAGTTTTAGAAATTTGAGTTATACTAATATTTCTATAAGCGCTCCTTCTGTACCTAACAATATATTGTGTTTTTTGAGGTGTCCATGCATTTCCTTTTTTCCTTTTTTCGGTCAATAACACGAACTAGGTGATCATGCATGGGTGGTTTTTTTCGCTTGTTTTCTATTAGTGGTGGACTTCTTTTGATTTATGAACTTTTCTATATGGTTGAGGTACTAGTGGTGGAAAAGAATAAGAGTCTAATAGACCGAAGAACTGTAGCGAAAAAAGCCACTGGACCACTATTTGGGAGAGAGTCATCTTCTAAAGGTTTGGCTACTCAACTAAGCAACGATTCTTCACATCATTCAATTCATTTGGTTGCTCGACAAAATCTAGCATCTACCATTGAGCAGCATGGTTCAAGCAGGAAGTCATTGTTGGAGTCCACACTAGTTGATCCAAATCCATCTTTTGGCAATGTCTCGCTTCGGAAACAAGTGTAATGAAGAAGAATATGATTGAACTCAAAACATGGCTATGCATCTTGAAGATGGAGGTTCATCATTATAGGTCAGTGGTATTACCACTGGATTGCTAAGCTTAAAGTGTTACATTCTCTCCTATTTCTTGCTTGTTTCCATAAAATGGGCAGCCTTTACCTTTTGGTCAATTGTCATTTTTAGTTTACATCGCAATTTTTGCAACTTAAAACCTAGATTTATCATGCTCATGAAATCATACCATCTCCACTCCAACAAAACAGCACCTAGGATACCTTACTAACTAAAGGATGTCTATGAGAATGAGAAATAAATCACTCATTTGAAAAACAAAAGCTTGGGAAGTCTTCTTATTTTAGCCAACTCCTCTCGTATTTTGATATCTTATTAGTTCTTAGGAAGATGAATGAAAGTAAATTAGCACATGAAAGGGAAAGCCTTACACAGTGTCCTCTATAATTTGCTTGGAAAGTGCACATCTACTATATATGAAGGGCTAGGATATACCAATATTACTCAATAGAGGGAGCTTCTCTGACATTGTCTTGTTTTCAAAATATTTATCACATTGAGTGAGAGATGGGGATCCATATAAGTGTCTAAACAGGCTTCTAGGATTAATCCCTTGTCAATGTTTGTTGTGCATCATTCTCTCTCTCTCTCTCTCTCTCTCTCTCTCTCTCTCTCTCTCTCTCTCATTTATCTTGTCAAATGCAAAAGTATCGTTTGTTGGTCACTACTTGTCAACTTTATGGAATTATATTATCGATATTACTTGAACTGTCTTGGCATTACGGTTACTTTAGTATGAATTTAACTAAAAATGAGGGAATGATTGTGTTTGACTTCAAGCAGCAGAACATGTGAAAAACCGTTCTAATCCTATCCAAACCAACTATGGATGTGAAAGCACAGGGGAAGAGATAGCTTTGACATTTGAAGATGAAAACTTAAGTCCCGCATTAATGGGAATGAGAGCCTTCCACTTAACAATGATGATTTAGTATTCACAAAAACTACTTGTACAGTTAGAGCACCTTCCTCTACTTCAAGCACACACTAGTTCTACAAAAAAAAAAAAAAAGCCTCTTTTATCAAGTAAAACAAAAATGGATTACCGATAGGGTAGTTGGTAGCTACATTAGCATACCAAGAAGCTACAGAGAAAAGCTTCTCATCCATTGTTGCTCAATAGAGGTGTTAAAGGAAAAGCTGACTGATCTAGAGCTTACCCAGGAAGAAGCAGACAATTTATCCAATATTGTCCACTTTGACAATGTTAGGCTTGAACATGGCATAGCCGTTCTCAAGGTTGTTTTGGTTGACACTTGAAAGGTACACATAGAATGCAAGTTAATCAAGACGTATTCATCCATAAAAATCGCTTATTATGTCATCTTAATCGTTTGTCCTAGGAGTTGCACTCAACTAGAGGAGTCCTTGCCGGATAAAGAGCTAGGACTTTCTACCTTTAGGTATGGCTTTCATTCATTTCGGAATTTGCATTGACAAGAGCAGCCTTTTTTCACTTTTAGAAATTTCAGCACGTAGAGGAAGAATTGCTTTCAAGGGCTTTGAATGTGTTTTGCCTTTAAATAAAGAAACAAAGTTGCCTGATAGAAAAAGTGATATAGTAGATTGAATCCATCACGCAATTTATTTTCACCATTATGTGGCTTTAGCTTCTATTCATGATGGGAAATAATAACTACCGATTTTCTTTAGTCAATAGTACACTCATGTCATGTCTTTGTTCTTCTCATTTTCCACTCCCAATGCAAGTTGCAGTTTTTTTTTTTTTTTAATCTCAAATAGAGGTTGCAATACCCTAGGAAACCTTTTTATGTTTAGTAGCACAGCATCCGTTAGAATAATGAACAAATCTTTCTCGACGGTATCATAGCGAGCTGACCTTTGGGCCATTCTTTTCTCAGTTTGGCCGCGGAGTCTCTTACCTAGTAAGGAGGTAGTGGCGGATGATTATGAACATATGGCAAAGGTGAGACAATACCTTTGATTTACTTGTCGTTTGGATGTATGACTCCACAATAATAGTGGCCTACTAGGTAACATGTAATATATCGTCAATCAATTCATCTAGTGGCTAATTAGCGTGGGTCTGGCTATTTCTAATGCAGGATAACAAGCTGTAATGTTTATATGAATATGTTAGTATTATTTTTGGGCACGAGGCTATTAGCAAGAATTGCTTATCAAATTTCATAAGCCCCATGAATGCAGGAAATGTAGAAAATTATTCACAGATACAATTAATCAATCAAGAAGAATCGGATCTATATATGACTGTAAAACACCGAGATCAATAAGCACAACAAAATTAAAACGTACCTATTTGAACCATTACTTCACTTGAAGAAAAATAGATCACTCTAATAATTACAGATCTATCGAAATGTTAGATCTTCCTCTCTATGATCTATTTCAGTATAACAGCTTTCAATTGGATCAGATAACTGATAGGTATAACCTACCTTTTTTATAGGCTAGAGAGTTAATATAGCAAACCCTAATCAATAAAGTGTCAACTAGGCCCCTCCCTTTACGAGTTTCGGTCAAACATAATTACCTACACTTTACTGCTCAACTAGGCTCGTTATTAATAGATGTCAATACCAATTCAATAAGATCACTATAGGGTTCAACAAATATATGAATATCTATTAACCCAATTATTTAAAATAGAAAATCAATTAATTAATGTAAGCCAATATTATAGAAAATTTCCAACATTCTCCCACTTAGGCTACATTAATTAACTTATTTTATTTTGAAAATGATTTTATATTGAAAATGACTTTATTGGGATAATAACTGAAATTTTTGTTTTATGTGGCCACAACTTTAAAAAATAATATTCCAATAACGGCATCTCAAAACCATTCCAATCCTATATAACCTCAGTATAGGACTATATAGATCAATGTGTTAAGAAAATACTACTACACATGACATTCCATAATCACATATAATAAGCATTATATTTTCATGGATCATGGGCCTAGTAGTGTAGTAAGAAATAGTACCAACATGTGATCAAAATATACATTATTTTTATCGGTCCTCAATGCAATTTCTCAACGACATGAAACTGCATTAGCGCAATTTCTCAACAACATAAAATTGCCTTATTATGTCACAATCCAACATAAGATCTCATAATCAGTGACATCAAGTCATCTTTAAACTAAAATTTGTTTAAAGATACTGTTTTATACTTCCATTTCTCAGTCAACAGGAGAAAGGATAATAATAGAATCAATAATAATGATCATTGAAAATAAATTCTTTAATAGATATCATGAAAGTATTATCAGTTCACATATAACTATAATATCCAAAAATACAAATTATGTATAGTTCTCACTAACAAAAGAAATCAAAAGAATCTAAAACATCTATATTCTTTACATGTTCTTTAAACAAAATGAGTTGTAAGTCTTTTATTAGAGGATCAGCCAACATGGACTCAATACTAATATTCACAATCACAATGTCTCCCTTTTTGACCAAATCCTTAATAGTATAATATTTGATCAAGTTAATATTTTAATTGTGGCATTATTGTTGTTTACAGTAAAAGTAATTATTTGTTACACATAATACAATAAGATCAATTATGGTCAATAAGTAATTCAACAAAAATAATTAGTACATTATAAACTCCCCTTTGGGCAGAGTGTAGAATGCACCATTATTTTCCACAGCATGAAGTTTATAAAGTAATAACAATGAGAATTACATATAACTGTCAATGATCCATCCCCTTTAGACAAACAAATCATTTAAATCATACATCTCCATAATATCAATTTCGAGGGGAATTACATATAATTTTCAAAACGTTTATCCCATTTGGGCAAATAAATATTTTTCAATTATATATCCTCATCTTTCAAATATAGGAATTAATCTTCATGCTATGTTCCAAATTAATATACATAATAACCCCCTTTGGGTGAGTAATTGTATATACTATTTTTTTATTAATAGGGAACTCCAATAAAATTAATAAATAATATTCCATTTAATCAATGCCCAAAATTCATTTAACAATATGAAGCATTTTACAACATGTGCTTCCTAAAGATCATATTTCATTCTTTTAAACAACAACTTTTGCCACAATTTTTTTTAATTTTTTTAAATTTTTAAAATTATTTTTTAAAATTATTTTAAAATTATTATAATATTTCAGACCCTACCCGCGGGCCCGACCTTCGCCCGGCCCATAGACCCGCAGAAGCCCACGCGGGCTGCTTGGATCGGGCGGGCCACAAATAAAAATGGCCCATGGCTCTTTAAAAAATCCAAATATTAGGCTATAGGCCCATGTGCAAATTTTTTTAATATGTTTTTGATTCTGGGTGAGAGCCTAGAACCTTTGTTTCACCGGTTCTAGGCTCACACCCAAAACTCTTTTCCTTATAGACAAAATGGGCTTACGCCCATTATATGCCCGGCCCGGCTGGAGGTCTTCTTCAACCTCCAGCTGAGTCCCGAATTTTCTGAACCGAAGCTCCAACATAGCATATTATTTTTGATGACATGTCTCCGTGGGTCTTGCATTTAATATCAATATGATAGACTATAATGAATTAAACGAATGAAAACCAAGTAAATCTACCACATACAAGCTTCAAAGTTTCGGATCTTAACCTCCCATGGCCAAATTTCGAATTTCTTAAATTTAAGCCCTAAAAACTTAATTTAATACAACAAAAGGATGCATAACATATATATAATAATACCCATGCAACGATTTGCAACAAACATCAATCAATTGCAAGTAATTTGAAAATTCTAGAACTTTATCATGTATAAACCCTAGAATTTCAAATTTAAAATTCTCTCTCAATTCTCAACAAAATGATACAAATTATATATGGTTAGAAAGATCTCGACATATAAAACAAAATTTCTATGGTTTCGGGATCAATTGAGTAAAAAATCCACACGAAAAAATAATGCCATACTCGGCTCAAAGAGGAAAATTTCGAATTTTTCCATGAAAAAAATAAAATAAAATTGGGTTCTACAATCATATATGATTAGCTCTAATACCACATGTAGAAAATTATTCCCATAAAAAATTAATTAATCAAGAAGAATCAAATCCATATATAACTATAAAACACCGAAATCAATAAGCACAACTGAATTAAAGCGTACCTGGTTGAGCCATGACTTCACTTGAAGAAAAATAGATCACTCTGATAATCAGAGATCTATCGGAATGTCAAATCTTCCTCTTTATTACCTATTTCAGTATAACAACTTTCAATGGGATTAAGCAACTGATAGACCTACCTTTTTATAAGCTAGAGAGGGGACCTAGCAAACCCTAATCAATAGCGTATCAATTGGGCCCCTCCAATTACGGGCTTCAATTAAATACAATTGCCTACACTTTACTGCTCAACTAAGCCCGTTATTAATAGATGCCAATACCCAATTAATTAAGATTCAACAAATATTGGAATATCCATTAACCCGATTATTTGAAATAGAAAATCAATTAACTAATGTAAGCCCATATTATAGAAAATTTCCAACAGGAAAACTAATCAAGTTTCTACACATATCTACGAGATTAGGTAGGTGCTTTTTCACCATGAAGTTCAAGATGAGTTAGCTGACTGCCGGTGAATTGCCCCCATTTGTTATTCCAAGATCATCGTGAAAATAATTGTAAAACATTCACTCCATTATTTGCGATTAACCAAATATACATGCGACTCATTCATCATGAAAATAATTCATGACGATGGTAATGATATATCTATGACTACAGAGGGTCATAGTCCCCTCTTTTTTGACCATAACAACTACTTCCAGAATTTAAAGTAGAGCTATCTTGGTTTGTAGCACTCGAAATCAAACTAGTCATTTTATAAGTTTACTAAATATGCAATATCAATAATTTTACTATCTTTTATATACAGATGATATTCATATTCTTTCAATTGTGATCTTAATCCTCTAGTGACGTTATGATTAATGTTTTGAATGAAATCAAGAAGTGGGAATTATTGGATCCGAGATGATGGTGGTGGTCGGGAGAGAGGAAAAGAAAGAAGTGGGAGTTGCTTTGTGGTACCATCAACAAGCAAACATAGTATGGCGTTGGTACGCTATCGAAAGCTCAACCTGGGAAGAGAGAGCAAGATTATTAGATACTTCGGCTTTTATAGATAGAGAGAGGAGGCTGCCGGGCGTTTCTTTTGGGGAGTTGGGGGGGGGGGGGAGGGATAAGAAGATGACGGAGGACGATGACGACAACGATGTCCTACTCCCTAGGCACGATCATCACAAATAATAGTTATGTATCCCATAAATTGGAACCACGTGCTCTCAACTTGATCAGAGTCACGAGGGGCCAAAGACGCTATTGGGCAAGCTCGAGCAATGGCATTTGGTCAAAGAGGCCATCTTATCCACAAATTTGTCTGTATTAGGATGAATGAGCTCAATTAAGGAATTAAGCATGCGATCATAAGGTTTCACTAGAATTCGTCCGATAAGCACCCCCATCTAAGCACCCCCATCTAGGGCACTATGGCATCTTCCAAATATATTTCCACACAACCACAACTATGCTCTTTAAATAATGGTCTTTTTTATTTTTTAATATAGGAGCGATTATTACTTTTTATTTTTACTCTTCTTTTTCCATTTGGTTGGAAACGAGCAATTCTCCTTGCCTTGCAGCAACTTGTGGAGAGAGAAAGAAGGCCTTGTCAAGAAGGAGACTAGGAAGTGGAAGTCCTTCCATTTTGTCTTTTTTGTTTCAACGTGATATTATGGTGGGGCCACAAATTAGATCGCCATGGTGAGGGGAGAGCAAAGCCACGTGGCAGCACCCCCTGCACCCACCCGCTAGTTCACTGTGGGCGGTTGCCATGGAGCCTCTCCCCTCCATGTATCCTCGACAAGACAATCAGATCACCTTTTTACCTCCAATGCTGACTAGATGTGGGTTCTCTAGAGTAACGGTGTGCAATTGAACCGAATCTACTCAAGAACCGGATCAACTCACTTGAAAAATAGGTTTGGAAACTGATTCCCATTAAAACTAGTATGAAAATTGGTTCTCAAAATTCAGAACTGATTTGACTCAATCAGGGAGTCAATTCCAAGTGAATACCCACCCGGGAACCGGATTGACCAAATTGGTTTGCAAATCAGTTTTGTAAGACCACAAGTCCAAAACTCTATATTTTTTTTACCTAATTTCTAATATTGAAATTGCGTTTTTCCTCTTGCACAACACTCTTTCTTCGTCGTTCCTCTTCCTCGCTCGCCTTCCTCCCTTACCGGCTCATGGTTGCACCATCCATTGTACAAGATTTTCGCTTTGCCTTATGATATTTGTTTACGATAATTGGCCTTGTGAATCTTTAGTTTTATTTAGTCAAAAGTTCATGTACTTATTGATTTTATGTGCTTAATGTTTTAATACAAATTGGGAGGATTGCATTATTTCTCGTGTATTAGTGTAAAATTCAAAGTCATATAGGATATTGGGTGCTTGCAAAATAAGTTCCAAGAAACAGGGTTGGTCATAGAATTGGGTAGGAAAAACAATGTGGTTTTAAAATAGAGTCTAGTGCAAATAGAGTTTGGTATAGGATCTAAAAAGGAAAAATGATTAGAATATGGTTGAGTATGAGGTCAAGTCTGAAACCTACCCATCCTAGACCCAATCACCCCTTCCTAGAGCATGGGTCCTATGGATCTCATGAGAAGGTATTGTTGAGTGGGGGGCGGAACTACATGTGAAACCTATGTCTTGCAGGAACTTCCAACAATCCTTAAGGAGTATTGTTGAGGGGGGGGGGGGGAACTCGATATTGGCACTTAAGTGTACCATTTTAAAGTTTTGCGGACTTAAGTGTCCCTCCGCAAAGTTATGACACTCCAGGTGTCCCAACCTCTGTTATTCTGTGCATGATGCATTATATATCTAGTTGAAATAAACATGGCACGGGTATTCTTGGTGATAACAACCCTTAATTCCCCCCTAATTTTTTCACAAGCTTATAAAACAAGAATTGAATGGTGTAGACATCTGAATTTTTGTTGACGTTTTTAATATCCATTTGTTTTGCAACAATAATATAAAAAATTATTAAAAAAAGGTAAAAAAGCAAAAAGTAATAAAATAATTTGAAAATGAATGAAATGAAATAAAAAATAACATGAAGTCGCATGGGCGAACTACGCATGAAATTAAGGTCTTGCATGAGCTTCCAACGATCCTTAAATATCTAATTAAGAATTTTTTTGGTGTTTTTGGTGATAACAACCCTTAATTTTCCTCCTAATTTTTACACGGGCTAATAAAACAAGAATTGAACAGTGTTGATATCAGTATTTTTGTCAACGTTTTTAATATCCATTTATTTTGCAAAAATAATATAAAAAACTTATAAAAAAGGTAAAAAAAATAAAATAATTTGAAAATTAATGAAATGACATAAAAAATAACATGAAGTCGCGTGGGCCGAACTACATGTGAAACTTATGTCTTGCATGAACTTCCAATAATCCTTAAATATCTAATTAAGAAAATTCTTTGTGATTTTTAATGTGACATATATTTATAATGTGTAGACGGTGCATTATATATCTAGTTGAAATAAACGTGGCATGGGTATTTTTTATGATAACAATCCTTAATTTCCCCCCTAATGTTTTCATGGGCTTATAAAACAAGGATTGAATAGTGTAAACATCTGATTTTTTGTTGATATTTTTAATATCCATTTGTTTTGCAAAAATAATATAAAAATTATAAAAAAGGTAAAAAATAATAAAATAATAAAATAATTTGAAAATGAATGAAATGACATAAAAAAATAACATGAAGTCTCGTGGGCCGAGCGTGCCAACCCCTTAGCAATTTTCGCCCCTTTGGAATGCTAGGCCTAACTTCCCATTGATTTTTCTTTTTGTGGCCTACTTCTCTCCGCTTTTTTGTTTAGCCCATCTACCCTTTGTTTATGCTCAGTCCAGTCTCTCTTATTTCCTTAAACCCCAATGTTTCAGCCCAGGAAGAGAGCAACGAAGGCCCAGCCTCCAGTTCTTGCCTTTCCCTCTTATTTCCTTAAACCCCAATGTTTCAGCCCAGGAAGAGAGCAACGAAAGCCCAGCCTCCAGTTCTTGCCTTTCCCTCTCGGACGCGAGCGCATAACGGAAAGGATTTGAGCATGCTCGCTGTGTGAGGAGGGTGGGGCTCACTAGTTTTGCACAGAGACTGGACATTCTGGTTTTGGGGGGGTTTTGGTAGAGGTTGGACGTTGGGGTTTTGGTGGTTTTTTGGACAGAAATGAGGCTTGGAAAAGGAAAACCATAAAGGAGAGCAGGAGAGAATGCTCCAAGATCATTCACATAGAGACAGGGACAGCGAATAGAGAGTGAAAGGTCTGAACGATTGAGCAGAGGAAGAGAGGGCACCTCAGCCGCGGGCAGACCCGTCCGACATCCTTCCTGGCAATGTCCTCTAGCTGAACGGGTAAGCTAGGCTCTCATCGTGTTTTCTTTTGAGCGTGTGCTGGGCCAAAACTCATGGCCATATGACTCACAAGTGCTCCGGCTCTCGTGACCTTTACATTTTGCTTCCATGGTCCTTGTTTGTCATGCGTCGAGGCCTCCGGTGCACATTCGAGTCCTAGTTAAGTCGGAGACCTTAGGATTTAATACGGCACCCCGACCGTTCGGCCAAATGCCAAAGTTAGATCCAACGTGGATTCCTGTTCTTTTGATTGAAACCGAGTCGTCATTGCTTGTTTGACTTCGTGAGGGTATCCCTACGGTGCCTAATTGCTCGATTTGCGAACGTTTGGCTTGGTCAAAAATGCTTTATGACTTATGTCAATTGGAGTTGTAATGCTTTTTTAATCGAAATTTAGATTTTTCATGTTGATGTTGGAATATGCACATAATACGCATGATGGTGGCACGGCACGTGCACAATGCTAGCACGACATGTGGATAACATATTTAGGGCACATAATTTTTATAAAGCAGCAACATGATAATATCATGATTGATTGGCTTGGCTTGGCTTGGCTTTACTTGTCCAAGAGTAACGCTTATTTCTTTTGTATTCTTGTTTAGTGTGTTCATCGGCAATACTAGAATCCATCGGCCAAGTAGGGGCCGATGGTGACCGGAGTCAGTCAGGCCGAGTGACCGACGCTAGATGATGACCTGTCAACCCTCCCAAAAGCCGGTGAGGGCTCATTGTGGGTGAAGACACACATCGGTGAAGAGGAAGAACGTGAGAAAGAAGAAGAAGTTGCAAGGGAAAGAGACGAAGTAGGGAAAGAGGACAAAAATGGGAGGAGAATATGAAAAAAAATTAAAAAATTAAAAAAATATATATGAGGATATTTAAAAAATTGGTTTTATTCTAACGTGGGTTGCATCCAGTTTTGGATCGAATCAATGGGCTAGATTGGATAAACCGGTCTGAGCCAGTTTCCTGAATATAATAATAAGAATAATAAATTAATTTAAAGAAAAAGATGTGTAGCTCAAGTTTTTAAGGCACTAGGAGACGAAAGGAAATGACAATCATGATACTATCGTGTTGTTGCTTTATAAAAATTACATGCCATAAGTGTGTTATGCACATGTCGTGCTAGCATCATGCACATGACGTGCCAACGTCGTGCGTATTATGTGCATATTCCAACGTCAACATGAAAAACCTAAATTTCGATTAAAAAATCATCACAACTCCATTTGACATAAGTGTTAATAAGTCATAAAGCATTTTCGACTAAGCAAGAAGTAAAGCCTCTTGGGAATGTTGAATCAAACGCACCCGAAATAAAACTTGAAGCCACACTACCCATGCAAGAGTGAAAAAAGAGCCAAAAATGGTCAATCAGGGAGGGAGGGTCCACGATGGGGACCGTCCCGGTTGACTCATGTCGTTGTCAGTCATTGTCTTCCCCATCCTTTTCTCTTTGATCCATCTGAGGAGGAGTTGATGGTCAATCGCTTAATTTCTCCATTCAGAACGTAAGCCATTGTCTCTCTCTCTCTCTTTGAAAAAGTAATCCACTTTCTCTCTCTACTGCAACAGAAAAATGGTAACAACCACCAAAAGAAGGACCTAGCCCGGGTCTATCAGGGTGGTGGTTCGCTCCCTCTCCTCCTTTGGCAACTTTACGTACCACTGTCCTCCGCTGTCTCGTCCTCTGCCTCCTCCTCTGCCCCCTTCTCCTCTTCCTCCTTCACCTTCGCATCTCGTGCCTCCGTCGCTGCCATCACCTCCTTCCACAGATATACCTCCCCGACGTGCATCAACCTCCACTACCCTGCGCAGCACTCTCCTTCCATCCGCTTCTCCGTCAACCACCCAACTTCACTATACCGGTTCCCAACATAGGGCAACCAGAAGCCGATGTTACAGAGGACTTGCAACGCTCACGAGGATGCATCCCAACTCCTTCAACGCAGCTTATCCAAGAGCTACGGATCCCCAAGCGTGAGTGTCAGCTACGCATTGTTGTTGAGCAATGTTTTTTTTTTTTTTTCCTTTTTTTTAAGCGAATCGAGCAAGCAAAATGAAGACAACTATATGGGTTGGGCTAGTAAACTAAATGGGTCAAATGTTTTTTGGAGGACTTTGCTAAAAACCCCATTCTAGATGAAGAATCATTAAGGTAAGTAAAAATCATTTCCTCATCTCACTTCTTCTCAAAGAGCTCACTTCTTCTTAAATCTTTTACTCCCATTTCATCTAGGGCTAGGGCTAGGGCTACGGCTTGACTTGGAGGAGAACCAAGCTTGATAATAAAAGAATGCCAAATCAAGAAAAGAAAGAGTGCTTCATTTTCGGGTCACAAAGAGAAGGAAAGACAAATCGTACGAATGGATGAACAGAAAGGAAAAAGAAAAAGAGGTGTAGCTCGAGTTTTTTATGACACTAGGAGACGAAAGGCAATGACAATCACAATATTATCATGTTGTTGCTTTATAAAAATTATGTGCCATAAGTGTGTTATGCACATGTCATACTAGCATCGTGCACATGACATGCCAGCATCGTGCGTATTATGTGCATATTCAAAGCATTTTCAACTAAGCAAGAAGTAAAGCCTCTTGGGAATATTGAACCAAACGCACTCGAAATGAAACCTGAAGCCACACTACCCATGCAAGAGTGAAAAAAGAGCCAAAAATGGTCAATCAGGTAGGGTCCATGAGAAAACATTTCAAAAAAGCTGAAGAGAATGGGAAACGGAAGGTAGAACACAGAAACCATCCTCAACCTCAAAGGTCTCGAGGTAAGGCCTTCATTTCAAGCTTTCTAGGTAAAGTTTTTGCTTTGTGCACGTTGCTTGTGTCTTTATGATCTTTGCTCTTTCTCGGCTCTGCGATCTTCTCATGATCATCAAGTCTTTGCATAAAGGTCTCATTTTTACTTCCTTTCGCGTTTATTCGGCTTTTTCTTGGTGTTTTAGATTCTGTTTTCCAAGTGAAAGAATGTTTCAGGCTCTAACTCGTTCCTCACGTTAAATTTGTGGGGATCTTTGTTTGTCTTCTCATTTTTGCTGTTCTTGACATTCTGCACTTGATATGGTCTCATTTTTACTTCCTTTCGTGTTTACTTTCGACTTTTTCTTGGTGTTTTAGATTCTGTTTTCCAAGTGAAAGAATGTTTCAGGCTCAAACTTGTTCCTCACGTAAAATTTGTGTGGATCTTTGTTCGTCTTCTCAGTTTTGCCGTTCTTGACGTTCTGCACTTGAACATTGCCGCTCTTACTTTGTTGTTCTTGACGTTCTGCACTTGAACCTTGCCGCTAAGGCCTCATTTTTACTTCTTTTCGTGTTTATTTTCGACTTTTTCTTGGTGTTTTAGATTCTTTTTCCAATTGAAAGAATGTTTCAGGCTAAAACTCATTCCTCACGTTAAATTTGTGTGGATCTTTGTTTGTCTTCTCATTTTTGCTATTCTTGATGTTCTGCACTTGAACATTGCCGCTCTTACTTCGCTGTTCTTGACTTTCGGCACTCAAACATTGCTGCTAAGGTCTCATTTTTACTTCCTTGTGCGTTTACTTTCTAACTTTTCTTGGTGTTTTAAATTCTGTTTTCCAATTGAAAGAATGTTTCAGTCTCAAATTCATTCCTCACGATAAATTTGTGGGGATCTTTGTTTGTCTTCTAATTTGTTCTATTCTTGACATCCTGCACTTGAACATTGCCACTCTTACTTTCCTGTTCTTGATGTTCTACGCTCGTTTACTTTTGACTTTTTCTTGGTGTTTTAGATTCTGTTTTCCAATTGAAAGAATGTTTCAGGCACTAACTCGTTCCTCAAGTTAAATTTGCGGGGATCTTTGTTTGTCTTCTCATCTTTGCTGTTCTTGACACTCTACACTTGTACATCGCCACTTTTACTTGTACATTGCCCCTTTTACTTGTGACTACCTTGGTAAAATTTCAATCTTTCTCCTGAATCGGTGGATGGAGTTTCTGTCTCTTGCATTTTAAGAGTGTGTTTTGCCCAAATACCTATGTGGATCAGGACATTTTGATGATAGGAGCTAGTTATGTTTTCAAGAAGTAGTGAATTTTAGCATTATGCTGTCACGTTTTATGCTGTTCTGAGATGGCCTTTTAAGCTAGGCTGTCGCATTAACTCAGGAGCATTATGGAGAAGGGGAAGCGAGTAATTAGAAATGAAGTTTCGAGTGAAGGTGAGGATTTTTAATTGAAATTTAGGTTTTTCATGTTGATGTTGGAATATGCACATAATATGCATGATGGTGGCACGGCATGTTTACAATGCTATCACGACACCTGGATAACATATTTAGGGCACATAATTTTTATAAAGCAGCAACGTGATAATATTGTGATTGATTCGCTTGGCTTGGCTTGGCTTGGCTTGGCTTGAGCAATGCTTATTTCTTTTGTATTCTTGTTTAGTGTGTTCATTAGCGATACTAGAAACCACCGGCCAAGTAGTGGCCGACGGTGACCGGAGACGGTCGGCCCGAGCGACCGACGCTAGACGATGACAAGTCAACGCTCCCAAAAGCCGGTGAGGGCTCGTTGTGGGTGAAGAGGAAGAACGTGAGAAAGAAGAAGGAGTTGCAGGGGAAATAGACCAAGTAGGGAAAGAGGACAAAAATGGGAGGAGAAAAGGAGAAAAGAATTTAGAAAATAAAAAAAAATTAAAAATATGAGAATATTTTTAAAAATTGGTTTTTTCTAACGCGGGTCACATCCGGTTTTGATCGGGTCAATGGGCTAGATCGGATAAACCGGTCTGAGCCTGTTTCCCAAATATAATAATAAGAATAATAAATTAATTTAAAGAAAAAGATGTGTAGCTCAAGTTTTTTAAGGCACTAGGAGACGAAAGGAAATGACAATCACGATACTATCGTGTTGTTGCTTTATAAAAATTACATGCCATAAGTGTGTTATGCACATGTCGTGCTAGCATCATGCACATGACGTGCCAACGTCGTGCGTATTATGTGCATATTCCAATGTCAACATGAAAAACCTAAATTTTGATTAAAAAATCATCACAACTCCAATTAACATAAGTACTAATAAGTCATAAAGCATTTTCAACTAAGCAAAAAGTAAAGCCTCTTGGGAATGTTAAACCAAACACACCCAAAATAAAACCTGAAGCCGCACTACCCATGCAAGAGTGAAAAAAGAGCCAAAAATGGTCAATCGAGTAGGGTCCACGATGGGGACTGTCCCGGTTGACTCATGTCTTTGTCGGTCGCTGTCTTCCCTAACTCTTTCTCTTTCATCCACTGAGGAGGAGTTGATGGTCGATCGCTTAATTTCTTGAAAAATGAAATCAAAATTAAAAAAACCTTCATCTTCTTCTCCATTTAGAACGTAAGCCAGTGTCTCTCTCTCTTTTTGAAAAAGTAATCCTCTTTCTCTCTCTACAGCAACAGAAAAATGGCAACAACCACCAAAAGAAGGACCTAGCCCGGGCTGATTAGGGCAGTGGTTCACTCCCTCTTCTTCTTCAGCAACTTTACGTACCACTGTCCTCTACTGCCTCCTCCTCTACCTCCTCCTCTACCCCCTTCTCCTCTTCCTCCTTCACTTTGCATCTCGTGCCTCCACCGCTGCCATCACCTCCTTCTTCCATAGATCTACCTCCCCGATGTGCGTCAACCTCCACTACCCTACACAGCACTCTCCTTCCATCCGCTTCTCCGTCAACCACCCAACTTCACTATACCGGTTCCCAACATAGGGCAGCTAGCTCATTAGGTCAAGCAACCAGAAGCCGATGTTATAGAGGACTTGCAATGCTCACGAGGATGCATCCCGACTCCTTTGATGCAGCTTATCCAAGAGCTATGGATCCCCAAGCGTGAGTGTCGGCTACGCATTGTTGTTGAGCAGTTTTTTTTTTTCCTTTTTTTCTAAGCGAGTCGAGTGAGCAAAATGAAGACAGATATATGGGTTGGGTTAGTAAACTAAATGGGTCGAATATGGGTCATGTGCAAACCCATATAGACCCATTTAAAGTTAGGCTCAAATATCTTAAACCCATTTCTACCTATTTGTAAAATTTTAAGTGATCCATAGGTAACCCGACCCCTTAAAACTGAGTCACAAATGGGTTTTTAACCCATATTAACAGCTCTAGATTGGAGTACCCCATCCTATTCGGCATTTTGACATGTATCGTCAGCCTAGGGAAATGAAGGGGAATGATCACTAACAGAAACTATTGCTATTTGGAATCCATATCATCTTTGTGCCCTTGCTGTTGAAATTTTTTCCTCAAATAGAACCTCGAGGTTGTTAGTATGTTGATCCTATCCATGTCGGAACACCCAAGCTTGGAGCTTTTGAGTTTCTATAATCCTTTGGCTTTCACTTGGTTATTTTTTATAATGTAAGCAGTAGATGTGTCCGTGGTGTCTTGTCAAGTATGAAATGGGAAGGAAGATAGATGTGTGAACGTGTGTGCACATTCTCGTGCATGTGTGCGGTTTTTGATTTGGTATCGCGTAATGATTATAACAGGTGCTTCATGAGCCTACGATATCCAGTTATTTTGCTCGTGGTCATTTCGTGAAAATTCTTCGCCATTGGAGTTGCTTCAGTAGGTTTCTTTGTTTTATTTTATTTTTCATTTTCGTTGTGGATGTTGTGAAACGTTAATTGAGTGTGCATACCGATTTAATGATTGAGCGGAAAAGGATTATTTTTCATGCCTTTTTTTTCCTTTTTAGATAGGTAATATTAAAATATAATATATAATAGAAAAATAATTAATAATTAAAAAATTATGAAAATTAATAAAAATCAGAAATAATTTTAAAAAAAAAACTTAAAAATTACTTTTTGAGTAGTTTTCTCTTAAATTAAATAAAAAATCCTTAAAAAAATTGAAATCCAATTGAATAAGTCTTTAGAGCTTTTACCATAGAATTTTTTTTTGGATGCCTTTTTTCCCTTTTAGAGACGATGCTAGGTAATGTTCAAAGATAAAAATAATAAAGAATTTAAAATTTTAGAGAATAAATAAAAATTCAGAAAATTCAGAAATCTTAGCAAAAAATTTAAAAATTAGCTATTTGAGTAATTTTCTCTTAAAGATTAAAGAAAAAAATTCCCTAAAAAAATTGTAACCCAATCACGACAATGCTAGGTAATATTAAAATATAAAAATGATAATGATAATAATAATAATAATAATAATAATAATAATAATAATAATAATAATAATAATAATAATAATAATTAAAAATTAAAAATTCAGAAAATTCATATAAAATTCATAAAAATCAGAAAATTTTGGATAAAATTTAAAAATGAGCTTTTTGAGTAGTTTTCTCTTAAAGAGTAAATAAAAAAGATAATAAATAAGAAAAAAAAAATAACGAATTAGAAATTCATAAATTCATAAAAAAATTCAAAAAATTGAAAAAGCTTTGGAAACTCTTTAAAATTAGCTTTTTGAGTAGTTTTGTCTTAAAGAGTAAAGAAACAAATCCCTAAAAAATCGAAACCCAATTTAATAAGCCTTTGGGCTTTACCATAGGATTTTTTTTTATGCCTTTTTTTAAGAGATGATGCTAGGTTGCTAATTGCGTTGTTCATTTCAATTATACTTAATTGTGCGTCCTTCATACATTGATAGTAATTTTCATTTTTAGAATGGTTAGGATGAACTTTAAAACCTTTAATAGGTTGTTCTGACACTTTAGTTAGCAAATAGTCAAGTTTAGGTATTGAAATGGCTCTATTTAAATAGATAGTGTAATCAAGTTTTCGAGTATGAAATCTCTAATTGTGACAGATTGGCAGCTTTGTTCAAGACTCAAGGATGTAGGCCTAATAAAACCCCAATTGTTTGTTATCTAACATGATTTTATGGTGGCGCAATGTAATGAAGGGTAACATATGTTTGCTAACATTGTGTTAAATGTTGATGTAGGCTGGGAGTCATAAAAGGCGGAGTGATTGTTGACTTATTTGTTTTGCTTATTGGTGTAGGAATGTATATTTATGTGAGTGAAATTGAAGCGTTGTTTTGACATCAACTACCATGCATGCATTTATATATGCTTTAGCACTACACTTTGCACGCACAACCCGCGGTCTAAAACCCCGATCGCATTAGGAAGCCCAAAGAAGGTGCCAAAAGATGGAACTTGTTTGAGGAATGACCCATGGTAGTTCACTTTTGGTCCCGCTCATTTTTTATTAGTGATAGAGAGAACTGTCCAACAAAACTGTGGAGTAAGGAAAACTCTTTTGATTTAATCGAAATGGGAGCCTTTAGCCTATAGAATCCTACGTTTTAGCAAACCTCACGAGTCAACATGCAATGTGTCTTTGTGAATGACAGATTCCCTTCGCTTTATCAGTGGTAAGTTTATCTTTTACTTAGTATAATTTCTAATATTCCTCTTGGATTTTCATTATGTCCTCTCCTTTTGTAACACGTGGTAGTCAATCAAAATAAAATATGTTTAGTGGGTTGAGCTTGGTTATATTTTGGATTGGGCTAGGCATAGCGTGGGCTTGGTGCGGTTCTAATAAAAGGTTGGCTTGTCATAGTTAATATCCTAATATGGGCTTGATTAGATTTTCTTTTTCTTTTTTTTTTTTTTTTGGGGGGGGGGGGTGTGGTTAAGGGATTCAAAGGCCCCATTTGCTTTCATTAGGCTTTTAATGCTCATGGTCTAGACCCGTGGAGCCCAGGTGAGACCAATTTGTTAAAAAAAATAATCTGAAAACAATCATTTCTATATAATTCGAATAATAATAATAATAATAATAATAATAATAATAATAATAATAATAATAATAATAATAATAATAATAATAATAATAATAATAAAATACGTCTTTATTAGGTGGTTTATTATTGTAGATGATATATAGGGATTTCTCTTCATGAATTTTGATGTAATTTATGAAGATTCCCTTTATGATGGGCATTGGATCAATTGCTATGCATAAACCATTCGATTTTATAGTCTCTTGTGAAGAAATCATGATAAGCAGTTGTCTATATGAGATTGGGCTTTTATAAAAATTCTCTTATCTCTATTTCATTATAAGAGATGATAGAATTGAAGCATTATATTCCTTTCCCTTCCATATATTGACTTCTTCTCTTTTCATTTTTACCTTGCAACTTCAAAGGTACTCAAGCGACGGCTTCCAAAAGATCACCAATTTGAACTCGATCCAAGATTATACAAATGAGCCTTGAAGAGCAAAACGCTTGCCTCACCACCACCAACCCTTCAGAGTAGGATAGCTTACTTAGCACAGCTTTAAACTTCATCTCTTTTTCCTAGTGTGGGAATTTTCGTTGTTTTAATTTGTTCTGTAAGTAAAAACTGTGAAACTACTTCATACCTCTAACCCTAAGCCTCTGATTTGGGGGAGTTTATATTGCAATGCGGCCTTATCCTTTCATTCTTAAAGAAAACATGCACTCATTTTATCAAAGATGTGTGAAGGACATCAAATTGACCCTATGATCATCTTTAAGAGTTGGGTTTTCACATGCTTCCTAGTTTTAAAAGTTTCCCAAACAAGGAAGTTTGAAGATATAAGGACAAGTTTCTACAAATCTTTCTAAAATTGTAGTAAAAAATGAACTATGAAAATAGCACATATTGCATTTATTATCAATATATGCCAACACTTTGCATCATATCTCGAGCATAATTTCATGCATACAAGTGATGAAACATATGGGAGTCAGAATTACATGAAGAAAATGTTGTTGACACACGTAGTATATTTTCTGTACCTACTAATAGTACTGCAAGATTCTGACAACTAATATTCATGGAGCAAACAGGAAGTACCTTCCAACGTTGGATCCAAGGGCATAAGTACCACAATTACGATAGGCTGCGATCCGTGGTTCAAACGAGATAAAATCATCCATGCGTGGATATGAGAAGGATACAACAATAGCTCTTGCAACAACTTAGCATCAGAACCATCAGCAACACTTATACAGAGCACTGTGGCACAAGGAAGACATCCAAAGAATCTTCTAACAAGATCTTCAAGATTTTGAATAGATTCTGGTGCAAGCCTGCAGCAAGAAACAAAACCATGTTTAGTGAATTTGATGCAGAACATGAGGGACACCAAATCTAAACATTCTTGATGAATTATTCTACTGTTCATTCACATCAGTATATGCATCTCAGCTAGTGAAAAAAGTTGATTTCACTAACTTGGAAAAATAAAAATAAAATCTCTACTAGGTGATCGGTTTTAAGGTGTGTAGGTTTCGGAATAGTGAATCAAATCTATCGAGTTTGGAGAATTTTATTTTTTGGGTAAGATGGGCAAATTCTAATAAAAAATAAAAGTTGTATAATCTCATTACCAAAAAAAAAAAAAAAGTTTGTCAAACGGTTGTTATGTTGCGTTTGTTCATGTTGAAGACCATGATTTCAATTCTCTATAAGGGCAAAATACATATCTTTTTAAAAGGCTTCTAAACCGGTGCAACTTGGGAAGTGGATTAGTTGAAACGATTTCATGAACTGGAAACCAAATGGTCCTAGGCAGGTTCTGGGTTCACAAAACCAAGAATTGAACCTGTTCTTCTTAAAATCAACCTTGAAATGGTTGGTCTAGATCGGCTCAATCCCCTTCTTGTACAAGACTTGGTGCTCACCCCTACTATCAGCATAACATTTTTTATTTCCTCGGCCAACACTCACCCCGCGATCCATGTAACAAAGAAGAAGAACAAGAAGAAAAGGCAAGTGACATGATGCACACCGAGCCGATCTCCTAAAGCTTCCAACAAAATGGATTATTTCTAAGGATGATATTGAACAATGAGAAAATGCTCAGTGAAGGGATTGTTATTAACCAAAAAAAAGTTTCTTTTGTTCGGCATATTACTTCATTTAGATGGATATCCTAAATGCTATCATCTTTCTCTCTTGCTCAACTTATGTGATTGATGGGGCATATTTACATGGACACAAAACAATGGAATATCCAGCCAACCAATCATTTTTTTTTTTTTTTTTTGGAAACTAAGATGGGCTCCAAACATACAAAACCCTCTAAAGAAATAGATGGACAGAACACTATGCAACAAATATAAATTGATTGAGAGAGAGATATTTCAATGATCCGTTTTCTAGTTATAATAATTCTGCTACATTTCATTTCTTACTTTTAATCAAAGGAAATACAAAATCCTTTAAATATATCTTTGTACATATATATGCACCTTCTAGCTACAAAATATAAGAAATCTATGTGATATTCAAAGGCATAATCGTTTTGGTTGTCTAATTGTTTAGACTTTTTACTTTGATCATTTTAAACTTCAAGGCCCGAACTATAGAATTTTAATAGAGAAAACACTATATATAATCATGCTACTACTTTCCCTCCATTTTTTTTTTTTTTTTTTTTTTTTGTCAGTCCTACTCTATTCCTACTCTCCCTCCTTCATTTCTGAAAATGCCATTTTGTATCAGAGATAAAACCTATGTATAAAGTGACTAAATTGCCCTTCAACCACATCCTAATTCTCAAAACCAACCACGGTTGGTACCCAAATGTACACTAGGCCAAATCCATTCACGAACCCTATGTTTGCAGAAGGGTCATGCTCAAACACTACATGTGAGGACTTGATCGGCTCCACTTGGATCAAACTTTCAAAAGTAGTACTCTTGAGCAATCAAATAAAATTGTGGTCATTCTAGTAGCATGTGTATATTTATGAATTATTCAATAGAACCTTATGTATTTGAGTGCAACATAGAGATATTGCATGTCCTGCGAAAGAAATTTAGGTTAAGTCAATCTTCCAGTAATAGCACATGGAAATGGACTCAACCTCCTAAACATTTTGAAGCTAGAATTAAAACGATCATCACGAGGCATATCTGTAAAGCAAATAGCTTGTGTAGAAGAAGTCGCGCAAACCATTTTGAGACACCTGTGACTAGAATTGGATCTTATTACAAGGGCTGAGCACAGGCGCTCATATGGGCTTGTGGCTTTTCTTCTTCCTCTTGCTTCATTTCCATTTGCGGATCGAAGAGGCTCACATCAAGATTCCATACCTAGTAGAAAAAAATGAGCTTACTGTGAAAATTCCATCTTCTTCTTTAGACATATAAATTTTGATTAGCCATATATATTTTTCCCATATATTGTGTAAAGATTTTTACAATTAAATAGCCAATAAAAGTTAAATTATAATTAAAAGTTATCCATATTAGTACCGGTCATGCTAGTTAGACCCCTAAAGGTACATTCCATCTTCTCCGGTAAATTTCTTGTATGCACAAATTTCAAGCATAAAGCTGACCTTTTGAATTTAGTCTTATCTTCTTTACTTTTCATCTCATTTAATTGTTTGGTAGTCTTTTTGGAAAGCTTCATAGGATCAAGATTTATGTGTGAGGGATCAATCCTCACGACCCGGAGCAGTTAATACAAGATATAATAGAGGAAAAAAAGTTCGATTTAATCGGACATAGAGGAAAGAATGTTAGAAAAGTTTATGAAAGAATGCATTGAGTTGTTCATTACGGCAAGATTTAGTGATTATCCTTAACACGAAAACCATACTCGCATCAGAGCATTAGTTTTCAATTTCAACCAGTTATATTGTGTCAGTAGGTGACACTATTCGACAACATTATTACTCTACAATCTGGTGAGGCTTCTCCGCAGTTGCCATGTGGTGAGTGCGCATCCGTCCTCGAATCTATTATTGAAATTTTGAGTGAACGCAAATGAATTCATATCCAATCTATTTCATACGACAAACAAAGAGGGAGCAAGAAAGAGTGAATGTCCAGCATGAAAACAAACTACGCAAACAAAAAGCCTACCCGCTCCATAGATAAAACCGTAACTTGTCCTGTGATTCTAAGGTCCCGAAACATCTTATAACGTGCCTTTTGGTCATAGATATGACCTTTAAGAGGTATTATGGCCTTGAGAGGTGGGAATATAAAGAAATTAGTTGCCACGTTACAAAAATCAAAGGATAATTTATTTATTTTTTGGTAAAGGTAAGATAAAAAAAAAATCAAAGAATAATTTACCTCTCTAAAATATCAAAATCCGGATGTTGTAATCTATATTCACTTTAACCTTCCCAAAATATTACACCACTTATAGAAAAATTACACAAGGCACAGACCAAATATACATGCCGACATCTAAATTTTAGCACCGACCCATTTTGCATTTCAGAAATAAAAAGTAAAGGCCTCAAATTAAATTATGGTTCGACCATTGATAAAAAAAAAATACTATCGCTTTGGAATATAGAAATTATAAGTATTATAGTTTACGGATGATGACACATAATTTTTTCCAAAGTCCATCTTGCATTAAAAAGAAAATCATTATGAAATGTTTTTTTTTTAATTGAAAAAAAAGGCTCCTACTTGGCATTCTCCTTGGAAGATGGTATCGCATGGTCACAGTTTTTAGGCACGTGGGTGTTATAGTGTAGCAATGCAAGCCATAAGTTGATGCAGGAGGATACCTGATTTTAAGAGGGAGCGAGCTCACAAGTAAGAGGGAGATTGTTGAGATACATGTGTGAGTTGTGTTAGAAAAATAAGAATTGATATGTTGTAGAGTAGTTAATATATCATAATTGGCTAATTGACTAAATTTTTGAATAAAAGTGGGTCAAGAGTCAGCGGGCCATGAGCTCATATTTGGGCTCCTCCTTGGTGATTTGCCTCACAAGCCCATATTTAGGCTCCTCCTTTAGTGATCTGCCCCGAAAGATAGTCCTAGAAGATGGTCGCATGTTTAGGTCTAAATATTTCCCTCCAAGAAAAAAGTAATTTAAATGTTTGTTCTTGCTATACCTAAATTTCGACAATTGGTGATTAATTTTTAATCTCTAAAAAAATAATCTTTAGATTGTACAACACATAAAGCTCTTGCATTACTAGTATTGAAATTCGTTTTTTTTTTTTTAAACCCTATGGATTCGTCGCGATTCGGCAATGACTATACATGGCTAGGGCTCAGTCTAGGCAAAGGCAGAGGCAAAGGTGGAGGCAACGGGGCGGCATAGTCATTGTAAACCCCTTGAATTCGTCAAGATTCAACGATGGTGGTGGTGGAGGCCATGCCGTTAGGGCTCTCGGTCGTGACTAGGAGGGAGAGAGAGATGGCAAAGTTAGAAGGGGCCAACGTTTTGGGGACGGTGGAGGCAACGGACAAGCCGGAGGGGCGGCGCGGCGCCTTGTCGTCGGACGTAGGCTCGGTGGTTCGTCGGTGAGAGAGGTGGGAGAGGGGCACTGAGAGAGAGGGTCGGTGGGGGGAGAGAGCGAGAGAACGTTCTCTCAAAACAAGGAGAAAAGAAGGCCGCGCACTTCAAAAATTTTGGCATGAGAATTAGGCCCCCACATGCGACACATGTCGCGCTCTGAGGTGATGTGCTCAATATTTTCTCCTCCTGAGGTTGACCGAGGAGAGCCCCTAACTGGTATAGCCCCCACCTAGCCATTGAGCTTATTGAGCTTCGTAGGGGGCAGGAAGCAAGGCATGGCACGCTGCTCCTGCCGCCATGCCTTGCTACTCGATCGCCATCGACTCCTGTGCGGGTTTAATAATTTTACACACGCGAGATCTAATCTCTACCATTGCGGGGTTTTTCCAACATTTGTCGGTTGGTCCCAAAGGAGGTCCTCGGTAGGCATTTAATGTTCTAAGGCCAATATCTGATAAAATTCAGGGAATTTAGATGTTTAACTTGCCGGTCCGAAGCTAGAGCGATGGAAAAGAAAGCCGGCGATGTGGTGGATCCGGCCTAAGTTGTTGGCCGGACCATTTCTTGCATGGGTCTCCCTCTCTCTCTCTCTCATGCTATTCTTGCGTTGTGCAGAGGGGAAGAGTGGGACAAGACGAGAGAGAGAGAGAGAGCTAAAAAAAAATGGTAGAAAAATCAAAAATAGAATTAAAAAATGAAAGAAGACAAAAAGTGGGCTATGCAGTCAATTGGGGCCTTTAAAATAGTGAGATAGGCCACTTCCCGATCGTCTGAAAAAGTAAGAGAGAGAGAGAGCAAGAAACACCAAAGTGAAAAAGACAAAAAAGAGGGAAAATAAAGTAAAAAGAACAGAGGAAACATAGGCAGACCCGGGCCGGCCCCGACCGGCCCGGGTCTGACTGAACGGGTCAGTTTATTATACTTTTAAAAAATAAAATAAAAAAGAAATAAATAATCCAAAAGAAAAATTACTTTTAGGGAAAGGCCTAATTTTAATTTCAAGCATTTTTTCTCTTAAAAATGCACGAAAAATATTTCAAAAATTTCTGAAATTAGGAAAGGCCTAAAAAAGTTTTATTTGAGTATCTTTTTTTAGTGAATGAAAAAAAAATCAAACTTGATGTTTAAACAAGATTTAGCTAATGGCGTTGGTGATTAATTGGTATAATTAAGTTTTGTTGTGTAAGGGTGAAGTTTTTCTCCCGATATTTCATTTGGATTTCTAGTCGATTGATTGATTGAAAGAGAGAGAGAGGGGAGAGGAGATCAAATTAAGATTTTTCTCTGTATGAGAGCCTCCTCTATGAATGTTTAGAACGTAAATATTTCAATTTTCAGAATATCGATGGCACAAATGAGAAAAAGCTATATATCAAGAAATTTCGAGAGTTTCGACAAAATTCGCAATTGTATACAAGGGAAGGAAGATCAAAGAAATGGTGGCAAACAAAAGAAGAACCCCACACGATTGACTGAAGCAAGCAATCACGGTCATGGCACAGCCAAAAGATTGAAACAGAGAGATCGAGAAGAGAGGGTAGAACTAGAAGGCGAGCAAATGGGTATATTAGCAACGAGCAAGGGCAAAAGCATGGGCTTCCTCCTCGCCTTCTTTCTCGAAGAACAACACCAACACTAGCATCGCTCCACCTTCGCTTCGCCCGACATTGTCGACAAGTTCAAGCTCCTGTTCTCCTCCTCCTTCGCCGTTCAAGAGCATGAGCTGGATCCCCAACGGTGGCGGCCTCCTAGCGAGGGCACAAGCGCGCATACAAACGCCATTGAGTCGGGCTCTTTTCCTCTCTTCCCCTGTGCAAAAAGCTGCCATCATTCTCTTGTAACTGCCTAGATAATGCTAGGAGACCGTCATCGCAGGAGTCAGGCCTAGGGGCTAATCCCATTTCTAGTTTCATAGCCCCCAACGGTTTGTCATTACCCCATTTTACGTCCCCATTTTACATTTGGGGTTGACTCCGATAAAGGGGACAGTTTAAAGATCTGTTGGGTTTTTTTTCTATGCGGAAAAAAGCGGTGGGGACCACCCACTGACACGGAGCCCCATCAAAGTTTCTGCTTTTCTCAATAAAAACAGCTGTCTGTCTAACCAGTTTTTACTCACATGAGTGTTGCTTTACGCCATTGTTAAATAAGCTTTAATACTATGAGCAATTTTCATGGCACTGATCATGCGACACGAGGTCAATTGGTACATTAGAAATTGTAGAAATTTCTCTGTTAATTACTTCACAAATTTCTCGAGAATGCTAAGGGTTGAAGGGTTGGCATTATTTTGTTTTGTGTACATAATACATGGTCATTTCGATCTATATTGAATTATGAAATTTATAATTAGATAAAGTCGATGCAAGCAGTTAGATAAAAGCTTTGCTTTATTTAATTTTGAGTTATCCTCCGCAATAAAAAAAAGAAAAATCAACAAAGGAGATCAAAAAGTGTGCTCTATTTTTCAAGGGGTAAAAATACAGGCACTGCAGAAGCAATCCAACTCTTGGGGTCATACTTGTGTTGAATGTGACATCAATTGATTGAGCCAATCCCATAAAAAAATTCTCCGAATTTAGGTTCAATCTTGACCCTTTTTTTTTTTTTTAATCTTGAACAAATTATCGATATTTTCTCTAATCCTAAATATGATCATACATCCCAAAACCAAAACCAAAACCACCCTAAAAGTGTCAATTGTGATAATGAACATATAGACAAATTTGGGAGTAAAAATTTATGGGTTTTTCTTTAGATAAAAAAGCTTTGTGACAGATTGAAATCAGACCCAATATCCAACATCTTTTTTAAGGAAGATTTTTTTTTTTTCTTTTTTTCATTCCTCTTTCTTGGTTGCACCCTAGGGGTCATTTTGATTTGTGGAATCTTGAAGGGGACGAAAAAGGTGACCGACCCGGAGGGAGGAAGGGTTGAAGGGGAGCATGTTAACGTTGTCAGCCTAAATAAAGAAAAGACGTGATTGAAATTTGATCCCCTCACAGTCCTTGCGTTGCCTAATAAGCCATGAGCTGTGCAGCAGCAGAGGCCAGCAAATTTGCCCAACGACCCCCACTTCCTTAGGCATTTAGATGGATCCGCAGTGGCTTTCAAAGAAGTGAGACGGTCTTGTCACATTGAAACTGGGCTACCGTTCTAAGGTTTGGAAAACCCAATCCATATGGAACTTTGGGTCCAACTTTGTCATTATCTCTAAACCCACTTTCTTACAAATTTTCATAAACCTAAACTTAAACGTAGAGAAACATAAACATGACCTTTCCTAAACCAGATGTGTACGAATTAAATGAATATAGACTAAATCTAATACTAAGATTGAACAATCTAATCAAGACCTATTTTTTCAACAATTTTTCCATTATTTATTTATTTTTTATCCTTTTGTTATTATTTCGTTATTTGTTATTATTGCTCCTACTACGCTCACAGTCGACATGATCAAATTATACCTTCTCCTTATTTCTGTTTTTGCTATTTTATTTTTATTTTATTTTTATTTTATTTATTCTGATAAAATGGGACACGGACGCAGGTAAGGATTTTGGGCCTGATCCACGTGAAGAATGAGATGTGAACTTCACAAGCCCAAGAAACAAATATAAATGGGCTCAAGCCTTTTCTATTATCTTTACTAAACACAGCTTTTTATCACTTTCCCTCTATTTTATTATCTGTTTTACATCTCTTTCTTTTTTTTTTCATTTCTTTCCACTGGACGCCTTGTGTTTTGTCTTCTTCAACTTTTCATTGTTCCAGAATCTAACATATCAAATTCATTCATAAATTCTAAGCAAAAGCCAAAAAAATTACCTCATACTCAGCCACCATCCATCTTCAACTTCCACAAGACAACCATCTCCGTTCACCAGCCTTTCCGACAATGATGCCTCAGTATTGCAGAACATAGGCTGGATGCAAAGAACTAGCAAGGCAAATGCAAGCACTCAATGACATTTCCAGGGATAATCACACAGAAAATATAAGGACGTGGAGAAAGGAACACCAGAGATAATACATACGGAAACACACTCAAGGTAATAAAAATTGGAGACAAGTTGATATAAATCTCATTTTTGTATTTCATCAAGCACATTGTGTGTGCTTTGGTCGTTGAGTCTACAAGCAAGTTTTGAAGCAACAATTCATTTCAACCTATCACAATGATATTAGAGTGAACTTAAATTATCAACTCAGTCTTAATGATAGTAGATTTCCAAATCAATGTCACTCAAAACGTAGACTCTGCTTTTCACTCAAAAAGAGATTGAGAACAAGTCATGTAGTTCTTAACCTTGCAAAGTAGGACTTCTAACTCCGGTCAGTAGGAAAATCAAAGCGTGGATATCCTGAAATGTCACCAACGAGGGTCGGAAGTGTTAGCAAAGGATCGAACACGAAATAGTCTCTGCAAATCTCTTGGTTGTGAAATAGGGGAGAAGAGAGCTTTGAAGGCATGGCTTTGGAAAATGGAGAAAAAATGGTGGTTGGAAAGGCAATTGAAATTATCTGAAACAATTACACTCAAATCAACAAGAAAAACAATGACATTTGCAACTATGAATCTCCGGTAGCTATATTCGGAAAAAGAGCTACAATTCCTAATGACGGAGATGATTCTCGACAATAATCTGGAGAGAAAGTGAACAGAAATTGGGAAGAAATAAGAGGGAAATTTCAATCAAGAAATCTCAGTGAGCTCACTCCTCATGGTTTTTCACAGCAAATTTACGTCAAGTTGCTCATTATACAAAAACGAAATGGATGGCCCAAATTGTACAATTACTAAGGAAGCAACAATGTGGTCATACTCCACTGGCTGCGGTGGCTCCGCTGGATAAAACCCTACTGATCCTCAGCCCAGAGGTGAAGGGTTCAAAACCTGGGAGCGGCTTAGGTGTATTAAGTGACTCGGGGTGGTGGGTCCTCCTACTTAAGTGTCACCTAGGGTTTGTGCACTATCGGCTGCAAGCCGATTCCTCTAGCACCAAAAAAAAAAAAAAAAACAAACAAACAATGTGGTCATACTAGTGTAGTCCTTTCTCCCTCAACTTTAGATTTAATTCCAATTAGGATCCGAGCTTTTCTTATTAAAAAAAATCTCCAACTTTTTCTCATGCCTTCACTAGTTTCTTCAAGATTACCAATATTAAGAGGCTACTTTTTGTTTTATATGAATTTGGGGTTTGAAGAAACTAGTGGAGATTTTTTAAATTCATGGGCATATCTGGGACTATAGTGAAATTTTGAAAATAAAAATTAGATAAAAAAGATTCAATTCAAGATAGAATTGAAATTATACCTAAAAGTAGAGATTTTTTTTTTAATAGAGTTAGGTGAGAATAGCATAGAAAAATCCCAAGGCTTGAAGCAAAGAAAACACACATGGGAACACACTTTATAAGAGCTTTCTATTTGTATATTTTCCTTACATTTTTCAGTTTCTTGCCCTTTTACATTTCCCTGTACTTTCCTTATCCTGACATTTTTCAATTCCTTGCCCATTTACATTTCTCAGTACTTTACTTATCATGTAATTCAATTCCACACATTTCTAATCAATTTAGATTTTCCTTTTAAAGCAATTACTTTCCACCCTTCCATCCAAATCCTGCTTCACACACTTTTTATGCAAGCAAAGTACCATTAAGCAATCTAAATGATGTCCATTTATCAAAAGTTCAGCTCGTGCCTTACCACACGCTATATTTCGTCAATATTTCTTTTGAGACTCATGCAAACTATATTTTTCAAATGTATTAATCCTCTTTATAAGGAAAATGATGAGCAAACAAACCGTTAACAAACGTGGCTCCTCCAGCACACTTGATTTCAAGAAATTTGAAATTGAATTGTTTCCTCATCTCATCCTCCCACTAAGTAAGATTCCTTAACTATGAAGGTAAAAAAGCGACAAAAGAAAAGCTATAATTTTGGAGTGGGTTTTGGGTGAAGGTGGCAACTTGCAAGCTGTGAACTAAAAAAATGATGGGATGCTCTTGCATTGGTAATAGCAAGACGAAGGGAACCAAGTGTCCATGGGATCTTCTTCTATGCAACAACTGCAGGTGTCATATTTGCTAGTGCAGCCAGTGGATGCAAGATTGCGGCAACTGCCATTAGAGGCTGTCACTAGTATGTCTATTTGATGTCATTTGTGATTCTTATGATATATCATGTGCAAGCCGATGTATCTTAAATTTTTTAAAAGCTCGATCAGATGCACACAAATCTACTATACCAATTTATGTACCCATTTGCTATATCTCTCATAAAATATTGATACGTGTCTAATTTATTTTGGACCTCAACATATCCTATCAGTTCCTCACCACCCTACATATTTTTTTCCTTACGACTCTCTCTATTGAGATCCCACCACCAGCCCACCCCTCCCGCCGCCTCCAGACTGGGCTTTGCAAAAATGATCACCAAAGCCTTGGGATCGAGTCACCGTGCCATCGGCCACCAACCCCTCAATCGGCTTAGTTAGCTAAATGTTTTACATGTACGGTTCGGTTGGAACCCCATTATCGAATTGGATCAAAAGATAATCTAGCCAAAAACCAATTTAAATTGGAGTAAATTGAAGAATCGAGCTTTTACTTTTAGTAAAGGTTTTAGAAAAAGGAAAGTGTCTCAGGAAATAAAACTAATGAATTTATTGAAATCTAGTCACTTTTTCCCATGATTTGTGAATTTTTATTTGGATTTCGTTAAAAAGAATTCTTATGGCATTCGATTTTGAATAAGGTCGGACAAATTTTTTCCACTAGGATGGGACGGTTTTTGCCACGTTTGCAAATATTGATTGTGTTTCGATAATTTTGAAAGGCTGAGATCTGTTTTAGGTGATTATTCCTTTTTCTTTTCTTTTCTTTTTCTTCTTTTGGCCATTTCTTCTTTCCACATTTCTCTGCAATTGAGCAAGCAAGGCCACTCAAAAGTGTCTGCCTCACCACCAGCGACCTTAAAAGGGGTCAAATGCCTTCGAGGTGATTGAGGCATTCCACCTTCCAAGGTTGAGGCTGGTGGACCATGGCAAACGAGTCAAACAATTGTAGATCTAATATCTTTGACGTCAATTTGTGGTTGTGATACAAGATTAAGGGTCCGTTCGTTTCGCGGAAAATATCATATTTTGGAAAACATTTTTTGAAGTCATTTTTCAGGAAAATAACTCTATTTTTCGATATTCAGCCGAAACCTAAAACTTTAACTGGAAAATATTTTCTACCATTCGTTAGCTAATTTAATTGTTTGAAAAAAATTATCAAAAATTGAATTTTAATATTTTTAATTGACTAAAAAATTACTTTTATATTTTATATTTTTTTTAAAAAAATGAATTTTTAATTATTTATATTTTTAAAAAATCGAAATTTTTATTCTTTATTCTTTATTCTTTCTTTTTCTTTTTCTTTTCCTTCCTCCTTCCTCCTTCCTCCTCCATCGCCGCCTCCTTCCTCCTCCTTCTTCCTCCTCCTTCCTACCCGATGATGGTTAGCTTCCCGTGAGCCGACCAAGACCCGTGGCCGATCCGGCGAGCTCGAGGCTCACCGGGATCTCACCCGAGCTCGTTGCAAGCTTCCCGAGCTCGCGAGCCATGAGCTCGCCGGATCTGGGGCCGCGGCTCGGGCTCGCTTGATCGGGAGCCCGAGCTTCGCTACTAGATCCAGCGAGCTCGCATGCCTTGCCAAAGCTTGGGGAAGCTCACGACGAGCTCCGGCGAGGCCCGAGCCCCGCCTAGCTTATCGAATCTGGCAAGCTACAAGCTCCGCCCCAAGCCGGCGAGAGCTCTGCCTCGCCCGATTTGGCAAGGCCTGATCTCGACTTCACCATATTGGGCTAGGCAGAGCCTTGCCGACCTGGGGCGAGGCTCGAGCTTGCTTGCGGCCGATCGCCAGCCGCCGCCGGTCGCCGGCCGCCGCCAAAGAAGAAGATGAAAAGGAAAGAAAGAAAAGAAAAGAAAAATTAAAAACTTGATTTAAAAAAAAAGAAAAAGAAAGCATAAAAAATGAAAATATATTGGTAAAAAGAAGCAAGATGGAAGAAGTTATGGAAAACGTTTTCCACTTCTCAAAAGTGGAAAACATTTCCCTCACTTTTAAAGGTTATTTTTTTCAATGATGGAAAACATTTTCCTTGACTAATTCATTTTCCATGAAACGAACACCGGAAAATCCAGAAAGCGTTTTCTCGGAAGTCATTTTTTGCGAAACGAACGGACCCTAAGATTAAATGAGGTGTTCCCCCCAATCCAATGTTGAAGGTTGACACATTGTAGAGTTAAGATATTCAACCTAAAGCTATGATTAGCAATTAACAATGGAAACTTTGCAACTTTCAATAAATTAAGTTCTCGTGTCACTTGAAATCAATGCCTAGAATTTGATTTTGAAAAGCAAATAGACTTAACAAGTGACCAATATGTTAGTTAATGATTCACTGAATTTTATTCTAACCCTTAGTCACAATATATCGGACATGAGAAATTTTAAGTGAATTTAGTGTTGATATTAAATTGAACATGGGTCGTCAAATGGTCACGACACAAGCTAATTACACGGATCGTTGCTTGAACATTAATTTTTTAGTATTTGCTTATAAAGATAGAGGTAAACGTCCTCGGCATGACCTAAAACTGCAGCACTCCGGGGGGGACAACCCCGATAACAAGGCCCCTGGGCACGGGTCGGTGCCTCACCCCCGCACTTCTGTGGGAACCCCGGTGCACATGGGGGTACTGGCAGCTCCCATGCCAGGAAAAATATAGTGGCTGGGATAATATCCTGTAAGATACGTCCTAAGCAAGATGTTAAAAGGCTTTGACATCCTGGAAAGACAAAATAGAGGTCGGAATTCGGGCCTCAATAAAAATACCGGCCACATTCTTCCCCCCCCCCCCCCCCAAACGGGGGGAAGGAGAGCCTGGTGGGTGTATTTGCTTATAATTTTTTAGTATTTGATAAAGATAGAGGTAACACAAAAGGAAAGAGAGGGGGGATCGAGGTGGGGGCGAGGATTTGGTGCGGGCGGGTGTATAATAGATCGGTGAGCTATTGTGTTGTCCGCTTGATTTGAGGACCGGGTGGGGGGAGGAGCAGGGGAAAGGAACGGGTCACATGGGGAAACCATGATGCCCCTGCCAATTTATTAGGAAAGAAATCATAAATGGACTGGGCTTCATATACGCCGTTAAATGAGACAGGCCATACAAAGAGCCTACCTGATCTGACGATGAGTACGAGCTAGGATCTCATGCACCGGCACGCAGGCAATGGCTGCTTGACTGAAAGCTGCGTCTAGCGGTGCGCAGCAGCAGCTAGCATTATCTTGGTCACTTTTTAAGCCTATTTACTTCTTAAAATCAAATTCCTTGCATCAAACAGCCATGTTTGATGTTGACGTCATTGGGCACCAAGACCAAGACGGCTCGTGTTGTGGGGACTTCATTTTCCAAGGCTTCCTCCTGTTGGGAATGGGATTATTCCAATTACTCTAAGGTTACGTTTGGTCGTTCGGATTTCTAATCGGGATAGAACTGGATATGATATGATAAGAAATCTTTGGAATTTTTTTTATATCATGTTCATTATTTAAGTAAATCGCAGTATTAAAGTCAAATATATTCATATCATATCACGTATACATTTTTTTTTTTATATAAAAATGGCATGTCATTATAAATGAACTTAAATGTTATAAACGGTAATGGTGAAAATATCTCGTAATACTATTCATTAATTTATTTTTATTTTATTTTTCTTCTTTTTTATATTATCTTTATTATTTATTTTTCTCCTTTCATCATTCTTTAATAAAATTTTATCAAATAGTAAACTATACTAACATACCTAAAATATATAATAAATATAAATATTTAATTTATAGATTGAATGTTTATTATAAGATAGAATTAAAGTTGAATATATAAATTAAAATAAGATTAATTAAAAATAAATTTCTATTTTTTATTTTTTATTTCTTAAATTAGAATTCAAATATTATTTATATTGAAATATTTTTCAATTTTGTTAACTTAATAAATTTGTTATTCGAGAAAATAACTTTCCTATTATGGACATTAGAAATTTTTATCTACCTTTATCTCACCTCCCCCATGGGATAATTTTATCGTACCTATATCCCATTTATATCCAACTTTATTCTATCATGAGTAAGCACCAAACATAGGATATGATAAATCATATTTTATCCTGAATTTTATCCCGACTGCCAAACGCAACCTAATGATTTAAAGAAGAGGGTACGAGGTGAAATTTGGCAACCGACACAAAGCCTCCCTAAGCGGAGAGGAGCGGAGAGAAGCGAACCTCCATAGAAGTTTTTTTTTTTTTTTTTTGAGTGGATGTTTATGTTTATCATTTGTGTTTGTGCATGTTTATTGATCAAAAGTAATGCACTTTGATATGATATTGTCGGATTTCATACCAATCACCTATCTTATAGTATTTGTGATATACTTAATTTGTAGTATTTTTTTTTAATGAAAAATCACGAATTGGAATTAGCTCAATTGGTCATTTTGTGGGAAACAATCGTCGAACTAGTCCTTTAGTCGAGAATGCTCGAGAATGCGAGGCAAATCTTTGCTACTTGATCAAGTCTTACTTACCATATCTGATTTAGCTCTTTCCCCTGCTTTGGGTTCCAACAGGATCACTTGTTGAGCCAAAGTGGCGTGGAAAGAAATAGAAAAAAGGAAAAATAAAGCTCCAAGTGGCTCTACCAGTCACTAGTCAACTGGTGGTTTAGCCTTTTCTGTTTATTGCAACCGAAGAAGTACTAATTTTCAATATTTGGATATTAAGCAACTAGTTTCACTCTGATGCGCAGGTGTACGCTTGCTTTCCCTCATGATTACACAACATAACAGGGAGTATTGCGAGGAATATTCATCACCTGTTTACGGAGTCGGATCTCCATCTACTGATGGATACATTGAAGGCGGACGTTGAAAAGGACAGAAAGAGAGTAAAAGAAAAGGGAGACAGCGCTTGAAAATTAAAGGCACAATAACAGTGTAAATACTAAAATTTGCAAATTTGATGCACTTGAATCTTAAATTTTTTTTTGTTCACCTAGCCTTCAAACTCGCACGTTTGCTGCACTTGAGTCCTCCCTCAATTTAAAATGGATGGAGTTAATGGAACAAGTCAAGTATATTGAAATTGCAAGTTCAAAAGTTAAATTCAGTATATGAAATATTCATAATTCAACTACTCGAAACTACAAGTTTTAAGACTTTCACTGCAATCATCTCAAATTTAGTATTTTCTACCTCTAAAATTTTTCACAATCCCGGCTATTTTTATTGATTCATAAATAAGTAAAATATTATCTTTCCACGAAACCGTTACTTCATAAAAGATATGTTAAACTATATGGGTTGATTAAATGGATTATGTTGGTGATACAATCGTTTATCTTATCTTGCATAAAGCATTAGATAGAAATTTCCTTCGAAAGTGAGATTCGCTCTCCAATGGGAGATGGGACTCATCTCCGCTGGGATTGTCACATTTGCTTAAAGAAGTCTAAAAGCGAGTAGCCTACTTTTGTTGAAAATTAATGGAGGTGTCCACACACAGTTTAAGGATAAAAACATGACGAAAGTTTCTAAAAACCAACACATGAAAATATAAAGCCCAAAAAACCAATATCAATTACCATCTTAATTGAACGGAATTGAAAACCAATATCAATTACCATCTTAATTGAACGGAATTGAAACGTTATCAATACACCCATCTCTCTCTCTCTCAATTAAACCATTTTTGTTAATTAACTAAAAGCACAACAAAGAAACAACATAAACACTTAAAAAACATTATTGTCAACTTGCAATATGGAAGGGGGAGGTGAGGGGTTCAAATCCCCACCTCCTCAGGCGGGATGGGAGTAGGGACGCGTAAGTTTCGAGAGTGGGTTGCGATTCCCACGCCGCGGGAAAAGCGGGGACAAGATCTCAAGCGAGTGAGTGTAGAGTAAGAATAGAGTAAGACTGACAAAAAAAAAAAAATTGCTAGGAGATCTTAGGATATAATCTTCGACACAATCCATCTCTTTTTACATCTCTCCCACAATTATTTCAATATATTTTCTTTGCATTGCATGCTACACTCAAGCTCTTAATATACGAAGTGGCCTTTTACAACATTTGGTTAGGTAGACTCCACATGAGTGGGTCTATTTGCACAGTCTTATACCCTCTTGGGGGGATGCAATGGGTGTCTTATGCTCTCTTTGGGGGATGCAATGGGCGTACTATGGATAAATAGAAGTACTTGAAAATTTGAGATGATTTAGGATGCTATCATGTGCTGGCACGATCACGTGATGAACCCTAGCCCATTGTGCAGTTATGAAAGCATAATTTCTCACAAATGAGTGATGCTAAGTTGGTCAGATAACATACGCTTTTGACCTGCATAAAATGTTGCTTACATATCTCAAAACCCAAGTAAATAAACCCTCTTTGCATATGTTTTAATTGTTAGGGAATTTAATGCACTGCATGGGTTTTTCCGCAACACCAAGTGCAATGCAATTGCATATTTGTGCCACCCATTCAGATTTCAGCTCATATATTACCTGATATACGACATTATCTCAATTTTATTCTCTCTAGTTCACCTACCTAAGATGATTTTTATTCTTATTGTAGAAAAACCAATACCTGTGGAAAATTGATTTCACATTGACAATGTGGAGATTGTATAAATCTCAATGCAATAATCAATATTCAAAAATAATTTAGTTGCAGCACTACTTTTAATCAAGTTGAGGAGGTGGATCGAGTCAAATATAAACAAAGTGACTCCTCAAAATAGGATCAGATTAATGTGACTTCTCAATTAGCGTTTCACTTTAAAAAGTCTCATTGTCTATAACACAGAATCAATATATGGATGGTTGAAACCTCTTTCAATGATTGCTTAACAATTGCTTTGGTAGCATACATGCATTAAATTAAGTTCTTCATAATTCCATTTAAACTAGAATTGGGTGCAGTTAAAATTTGAAAGATTAAGGATTAAGTTCAATTATTATTAAACATGTCACTAAGATCATGAGAGAGCCATCGATAAATCAGAGCCCATGACCTCTGGAAGTGATCAAATTACAAAAACGACACCACATAGAGAGGGAGAGAGAAGAATATCAAGCTGTCACCCATTCTCTAACATCATCCACGGCAGCTAATAATGGCAAAAAATAAATAAATAAAAGAAAAGAAAAGAAAATGCAACCCTAACCCTATGCCATAGCTGGTCTTCCAGCGCCTTAAACTCCTGTGGATGATGAATTACTTTTTCCATCGCTATTTGCAGCTTTTTCATGGTGAGAACCGATAATTATCACCAAATAAATGGCTCTCTCTCTCTCTCTCTCTCTCCGTGAATCTTGATCTGTTTGTAGTATTGTGTCAACTTGATCAAGAACCATCCAAGACTCAAACCCAAGCCAAACAAAGAAAATGAAAGAATCGCACACATCGTATGCCGCTTCTGTTAATACGCGTGACCGGGAAAAGGAAAAACGAAAGGACCACTGTAACTTCCATTCGGCCTCTTTAGCACTATCAGTGGCGGAAAGACAACCTTTTCGTCTTCCTCACTCCTGTCCCGATTCCACCTTTTGAAATTCCACGGAGAGAGAGAGAGAGAGAGAGCGACCTCCTCCTCGGGATGGGCCCCACCAAGGGGAAAGAAAAGAAGTGGTGGGGCCCAACAAAAAATAGAGGAATATACAGGAAAATAAAGAAGGAAACCCGCTTTACTCGACAAAATATCTCGACCTAATTACACCTAATTACAATCTCTGCTTTTTTTTAGGTCTTTATTAAGCAATTTATAAAGCAAATTATTTTACGAAATTCTTTTCACCTAATCTAGCATGCTAACGAATCATTTAGATTTTAGTTAAAGAGTTTAACTTTTTCTAATCTTTTTTGGTCTTTAGAAAATTATTTTTGATATTATTACATGCTTTAGAGTGTAAGTCCATTCCCAATCCAATCCAATCCATGCCTTATTTTGATTATCATTAATCACTAATCGATCTTAGTAAATAGTAGGGGGTGGGTGAATAGGGGTATGGTGAGGCCGGTTCATTCTTTCTGAATTCTTGATTTTGTTTTGTCACCTTAAATAATGAATACTAAATTTTCAATTAACCAAAATCTACTAAAGTCATACGGTATGGACCACTATATTAATGATGTTGTTGGAGTTGGAGGGATTTGATCTCATAATAAATTGTTGAGAACTGTTGGATATATGGAATGGGAATAGATGATTTACTCTAATACTTCCTAATATTGCACCGTAGGCACTCTATTTTATTAAACTTTTTGATTTTATGAAACTTTTTGATGAAATTCCTTGTGAATTCAATTTAATCCAATTCTAGACTAAACTAACATGTGTTTCTCTCCCAAAATTCCTTTTCAATTGGTAAATAAATATTTGACGAGATCCTTGTATCGACGGGTTTTTTCTTTGTAATTAAGAATCAATAATTGTCCTATACATTTTGTTTTTTTTTTTTATTTATGAAATTTAGGATTCACCATGTGCACTAATCATTAGAGAGAGTATTTTTTCTTTATAATAGGAATTCCTCTTTACTTTATATTTGTATGATGTATGAATCTAGTATAGATAAGCACTTTTCAAGGAAAAATACAAAAAATAAATGGGTAAGTACACTATTAGTGTCAAAAGTTGTATACGGCGCTCACTTCAATGCCAAAAGTTTCCATCAGATCACTTAAGTGCCAAATTAGAGAAAAAACGATCACTTTGGTGCCATCGACGAGATATTCCAACCAGAATAATTACGTGGCTTTTATATTTAAAAGAAAAGTTTCGGTGGCTTTAAAACAACGTCGTTTTCCATCCTCCTCAAGAAATGACATCGTTTTGTCATCATATGTGGACATTCTCACAAAAACAATGCCGTATAGCTCATATGGTGATTGAAATTAGGGTTTTTTTGTCGTTCACCGCTCGGCCACCGTCGTTTGCCGGCCATCGCTCGACCACCATCGCTCAGCCACCATCGTAGTTGCTTGACCAGGTGAGTGAGGAGAGACTAAGATTGTTGCTCAAGCAAGAAGTGGCAGGAAGAATAGGAGGCAAGGGCGGAGGAGGAGGAGGAAGAAGAGGGGTTGAAGGTGCCGCTACTGGTGCGCTGCTAGTGCTAGTGCTGGTGCCGTTGCTAGTGTTGTTCTTCGGGGAAGAAGAAGACGACATACCTTCTCTCTCTCTGGCAGGAAGAATAAGAGGCAAGGGCGGAGGAGGAGGAGGAGGAAGAAGAGGGGTTGAAGGTGCCGCTACGGTGCGCTGCTAGTGCTAGTGCTGGTGCCGTTGCTAGTGTTGTTCTTCGGGGAAGAAGAAGACGACATACCCTCTCTCTCTCTCTCTCTCTCAATCTCAATTTGGAGATTTAGGTATCTAAGTTGGGGAAAGATGCCAAATGGCGTCATTTTGTGGTTTAGATGCTGATTGTACTCTCTAGCAAGCCAACTCAACTTCAAAAATTAATAAAAAAAAGTGCAACGTTGGATTTCCGGCCAATTTGATTGTAGTTGGCACTAAATTGATCTTTTTTCAAACTTTTTAACACTTAAGTGATTCAAAAAAAAAAAAACTTTTTGCACTAAACGCTGTACATAACTTTTGACACCGATAATGTACTTACCTAAAAAATAAATAAATTTCCTAATGCAAGTAGGATTAGGAAATTCTTTTGTTGTATGGATTGGATCAATTGAATGCAAACATGAACAGTTCTACTTCCGTTTCCACGTGTGGCACGGTTGAGAACATTTTTAATAATATATATATATATATATATATATATATATATATATATATATATATATATATATATGTTTTTTTTTTTCACATCCCTTTACTTGCCCTTTCACCGTCCACCGGCCAATTAGTAGGCACCGCATGTTATTGAAGAAAAATAACTTGTGATGTACTAGACGGGTCAAAAAAATAATGAAAATAATGAACAGGTAGTTTCAAGCATTGTGGTTCATTATCATTTAGTACTCATTAAGAGCATTTACTTCATTATCATTAAATACTCATTATGAAAATGGATTATGGATTATATGCCACTTAATTTAAATTGATTTGTTTGAAATGATAGAAAATTGTTCTTGACTTGTATATACCTTCTCTACAAATCACCAAAATCTCGATTCATCAGCTCGATTCACGTGACAATTATTTGTGCGCAAACCGGTACTCTTTAGCTAACCCGGAAACATATGCACACAAATTATTTGTGTGTTTTGTGCTATTTCTTTATTTGTTCATCAACTAGTAAAATTCTAATTTGGTATCTCTCTACCATTAAATACTAACAAACGAACCTCTCTCTAAATAACATGAACTTGTTTTTCTCCTTCCTCCACCACGTGAAGACTCTCAACAGGCAAGACCTAAAATCTGAATACCAACTGTTCAGAAAAGACAATAATAAAGGAAAATTTCTGATATTTGGGCCTAATTTAGAAAATGATACAACTGATTTTCTCTTCTTTTTTTCTTTTAATTCGAATTTTTAAGTATTTTAATTTCTTTTTTTTTTCTTTCCTTTTCCTTTTGGGACTTCCTCCAAGAGCCTGGCGACGGCCACAAGGATGGACCATTGATAAGTTTCTTTGGTAGGAGGCAAAATAAGTATATTGGACTAAGTAGGCCATTGGGGTGGACTAACTAGAACATTCGGGTGGTTTCTCTCCTAAATTAATTCTTTTTAATTCTTTTTGTCTGATAAAATTTTGATTTTGGCGGACTCACAAGTAAACTATATTAGTAAATTATATTTTTTTGTAAAAAACAACAAGGGAAGAGGATTAAATTTATAAATTTGTGGTAAATTGTTGGGAAGGTGCCCTTATTTTATGAACTCTTTTGAGGAAATTGCCTTTGAATTCTCATGGGTGATTTAATAATCCACTGTCTAATATGCCTAAGTTTTTTGGTTTGGTCTTACAAGCAAATTTTATTTTTAATTGGTAGATTTAATCTACTCAATTGAGCTTGTAGCAAGCCTTTCCCTTTCTTTCATCCCTCAAAAGCCTAATTGAGCTTGTAACCTTACAAGCCTCTCCCTTTCTTCATCCCTCAAAAGCCGTAGTGATGCACACCACACACTTTTGCTGCAACAAACAAATCCATGAAAACAAAAATGGGATTACACATAATCTAACTCCAAGGAGTAAGTTTGATTTGTAACCGCCTTCCATTAATTCAATTCAAGGCTCCAATCGGCCATCTTTTTTTTTTTTTTTTTTTTTTTTAAGGGAACCTGATTTTTAAAATTTAAATACCCTCATTCCCGCGTCGGCTGTGGCTGCCTAACGCCTTCCTTTGTCGCTAGTTGGCAATTTTGAACAAGTCGCCGCCTGTGTCCTTCGACCCTCTTGAGGGTTGCGACTTTACTGTCTTTGTTAGGTTCGCCTCAAATCCTGTCATGCATAGTCCGGTCCCGATAGCGGAGGTTTCTTGTCGCGTCGCATGTGTCTGCGGGCTGTCTTTCCCAGCGAGTTCATGTGCACCCTTAGGGATTGGCGTGTTCATGCGCACCTTAGGGATTGGGGAGTGGTTTCTAGTATTAGAAAACAATGATTATGTGGTGGTTTCAAGGTCAAATTGGCCATTGGCCATTATGGTGATGCGACGGGGATGGGAGATGTTTTTGGCCGGTCTTTGTCGCTCCATTCTTAGCTCATTATTAATCCCCTAGCAAGAGGGGGCTGCTGCGATGGCGGGGATGAGCCTTATGTCCCAGAACGGCTTTGATGGCGAGACCATCCCATGGGACCATCTCTGTTTCAATAATAAAAGAAAATATAAATTATTAAAAAAAGCTGAGCCTAGTAAGAGCACAGCAGCAAAGCGGCAAAGAAGAGCGCTTTGTAATAAGAAGAGCACTTTGTGATAAGAGAGCTTTCTGATGATTAATTCTCATTTCTGATGATTAATTCTCATTTCCTCTCTCTCTCTCTCTCTCTTGCTATTCTTGCGAATCAATGAATACTTTTCGCGGGGCAGGAAAATCACGGCAGCCAGGCGACGCGTGGCACGTGGTCTGCTACAGGGATGGGAGAGAATGAGTAAATGAAAAATCACGTTAGCTGAGCATCTACAAATCAATTAGTGGCATCGGGGCATCCGAAAACATTAAGAACACTCCCTCAAATCATCTCAATCTATATTCATATTTTTCCTTCCATTCGTCTATGTCAATCTATGGTGTATATTTGATCTAGTATTTCTTAATTACTAAAAAATGGAAGATATGATGATCCCAACGCACAAAGACAAGACAGAGAACATTATAAAATCAAATCAAATCATGTAGAGCAAACTGTGAACACTATAACAAAGTGTTCATTATTTAATAAAGCAATACACAATCCTTGCATTCTAACTTTTAACTTTGTTCCTGTTTTGAACTCAATCCATGAAGCCTACCACCCTCTAACATTTGTAACATTAATGCTGAGCTTGAACTTCTCCATGACACACTATCAGGAGACCTTCAACTATCTGAGATCTTCTTCCCTCTTCAATGCCTCTGTTGCCAATATCAATTGTGATCTTCCTCACTCAACCAAGTTACTACTATTGGTGTTGACGAAGTGTTGTGTCATGCTACATTAGTTCTCTTAGGAAAAAATCGAAGAAAAGTGAGGAGGATAGATTTTTCATGCTACAAGTGAGGTCAAGGCGATTTAGGAGATGTTTTTTGAGTTAAAGTGCTCGGGAGTCCACCATCTCCGAGAACTTGTCTCTCACTTTTATTCCAAAAACATCTTCTATAATGCCCACCTACTTTATTTACCTTCTTTTGCATTTATATGTTACAACCTTTGAACTTGGTAATTTGGGATGCACTAGGATGACATTGAATACTCTTCTCATCCTTCATAGTAATGTGATCAGTTTGAAAATAATCTGCTAAATTATCCACTCTGCATGCTCTCTCCCTAATGCTCCCTAATCCAGTTACGATCCATAGTTAATTATACTCCCACGGTGAGTTAATCTAACACTAACATATTGCCATAACTCTAGCAACACATTAATTAATATAATTTGATATTTGTTCTCTAATAAAATAATCTCATTGAAGTTCAACCCACATTCATTTGCCATTTTCCTCACCCACAAATGACCATAAGTTGGCAATTCCCCAAAGCAATTAGCACATAAAAACGGTCAGTCAACCAAAATCAAAATAAAAATTGCTCATTCACATGTTCTCCACCAGTGAGCAACTCGCCTCGTGATCCACACCTTGAGTCTGATTTTTTTTTTATTTTACTTTTTTAAAGTTCAATCACCAAGCTATCTCCTCTAATTTGCCTCACTTTTTGTACCAGTACATGCTTTGAAATCTTTCCACCTAGAAAATGATGATCATGTTTTAAAAACATTTCAACATTAAAGGCAAGCTGAAAACGAAGATTGAAAGACAATAACTAAAAGTCAATTCGGTTGCTATAGACTACGGATACAAAATTCTCCGAAAATCAAATCAAAGAAGTAATTGAGGTGATGGGCAACTTTAAAAATTCAAATAAAGTAAATTTACCATTCTTTAAAATATGAATTCTGCCGATGCGTGTGGGTATGTATAATTACTAAATTAAAAGCCAATTTATTATTGAGCATATCGTCAATTTTGACACATTTGCCCTAATAAAAAAAATTGTTATACGCTTACCAAATTTTCTTTTTATCCAAACTTATACTTACATAATACCAAAAATTCTAAAATTTTACTTTGTGACACAAAATCTTTTATCCAATTTTTTTTAGGGTGTAATTTAAGGTTTCCAATGGCTTTTATACTATAATGAATGAATGGTGATTTACAAAATGCTCTTTAATGGAGACATATTAAAATTAAATTGTAATACCAAGGACAGAAGGAAAAAGAAAGAGAGGTCATGTGATATTAGGGGCATCTCATGGAAAACGCCCAATTAATTGATCGACACGTGGCTTAATGGTCCCACTTTGCTATCACCGTTAGTCTTTCTGTTGGGCGCGAGCTTCTCTTCTCCTCCTCTTTTGTAGCCTTATCCTTTTTGTCTTTTTGTACAAAGGCTTTTCTTCATTTTTGACTAATTTCTTTCCCCTAGTATCACCAGACTTCACGCATTTTCTGAGACCTCTCTTCAGTTTATTTTCCTATTACGGGCACCTTTCTAACTTGCTGTATCGAGACTAGAAGGGGTGGCCAACATCCCCTCCCTCTCTCTCTCTCTCTCTCTGCTCTCTTTCTTCTATGTGCCTGAAAGTCAAGACAATCAAGACAATAGCAAATGTTTTAAACCAAAAAAATAAAAATAAAAGAAGTAATTTCAAACAAACTTACTTTGAGTTCTTCGCTATGTTATCTAAGTAGAGATTTGCTACTCTTGTTCGTAAATCGGATATCCGAAGAAAAAGGTTTTCCTTGACCATAAAATCGATCATTTTTTAAATATTTTTCAAACTGTCAGACCTGCCGCGTGTGGGTATGTGTATATACTAAATTAAAAGTTAATTTATTATGAAGCATATCATCAAGTTTGACACATTTGCCCTAATAAAGAAAAAAAAATTGCACTATGCTTACCCAATTTTTTTTTATATGTAACACCAACTAATTGATTGACACGTGGCTTAATGGTCCCACTTGTCAACCTCCCTTCGCTTTCTCACCATTAGTCTTTCTATTGGGCGTGAGCTTTTTCCTCTCCTCTTTTGTAGTCCTGAGCTTTTGTTCATTTTCGACAATATTTTCTTTCCCCTAGTCTCGCTACCGAGACTTGACCTGCACACCTTGAGACATTTGCATTTTCTACAAAAGTTCCCTATTTTTGGGGAGAATTGGGACCTCTCTTTTCAATTTATCTTTCTATTTCGGGCACCTTCTCTCCCTTTTGGGTGGAGTTGTGAGGCTAGCATGGCATGTATCATGTTGACATTTGGGCCAACCATCAGAAATCCCTACAACTTATCTCTCTGGACGAAGGATGGTAAAATGATGAGGGGTGACTTTTGAATGGTGAAGACTCTGGAACGAAGGATGGTAAAATGGTGAGGGAGAGAGAGAGGAGAGATGAATGCAGAGAGAGGATCTTGGGCGCCATTGATTGATGAGAGTCCCAAGGTTTATCTGGGTTCTGCAAAGCGTCCCGTCAGGTGGGCTTTACGGCAGAAATCGAAAACAACCCCCCATAATGGATGACCAGAGAAGTTACATTACCAGGCCTCTGCGCAAAATCCAGCTCCTGGACCTTCAACACCTCTTTGCCATGCTCTGCCGATCAGAAGACCAGGCCTGAAACTTTGCCCACCTGGAGGCTCATGATCGGCCGTGGTGGCTAGCCATGTCTTTAAGCAAATGATGTAATTAGGAAGAGAGCATTCGATGCAAATTCCCCATGAGAGGCAGCCTCTCAGCCCCGATGCTGAATTTGCCATCAGGTATAGAGTTCGGGGCCAGACCTGAAGTTTTGCGAGAACGAAAAGGACTAGAAGAACCGCGCGAAGAGAAGAAAGTGAGGCAGCTGAAGCAACAACGAAATTTGAAAAACCATATCAAATGTGAGTTCCCTGAACTGGCATCATAGTTCAATTCCCAAGGACTAAATTTTCTGTTTCTAGATGAAAATCAAGGCAAAATCTTCATGTCATACGAATTGCCAAATTGTTTTCACCTAGCAGTTCTTGTCTAGAGACTTATAGCAATACACTTTAATGAACATTGACATAAGATGGCTAGTGAACCTTCTGAAACATATTCATAAAATGGTCCTTCTACAGACCACAAGGCCTAAGGGAATTCATAGTGTACGTGTTTATTAACGAGACTAGTTGACCATGCAATGTATGAGCATATGCTTTTTTTTTTTTTTTAGGAAATTCAGTCTGTCATATTTTACTACATTAACTATCTCGAGCTTAATCACAACAAGGATCGCTATTCTTAACATCGGAGTATGATTAATTGGGTAGTTCTGAGCTACCATAATGGCAACTCTGATAAAGTCTCAACCATTTTCTTACTTGACCTGCTTCTTTGATTCATATCAATCCTGACGAATTATATCTAAAACTCTCCATTTTTCAAGGCATTTTCTCTCGTAACTCTTGGTAAGTTAATGTGCTGCAAAGCGTTCTTAGTCAAAACGGTTTATGATTAGCGTACAAGTCAAGCAGATCGTGGAGAGATTAACGTATGAAGATCAACGAATTCAATTTGAACCATATCTAATCGCGCGCTTTCCGGCCAGCCTAGGCCTGAAGCACAAGTTGGGCAGGCCAAGGCATGTAATTTCTATTGGGCCCGATGCATCCAATTAGGCCCACCAAGCCCATGAAGGCCCGATCGTTCTATACAAATGTCAATAGTTTTTAAATCACGGGCAAAGTTTTAGGTCCAATTCTAGCTTGCCGTTCTTGCTGTTTCTTTTTTTTAATGATACCGAGGATCCGGCCTGACACACCTTATGGGAGGAAACATCCCTGTCCTCATCCGGACAATCACCATCAAGAAAGATCCTCCTTCACGCTTGAAAATCATCCGGACAAGTTAGATATTCATGGACAGAAATTCTCTACTACATGTCATGCCTTAGACGAGTTTTTTTTTTTTTTCCTTCTTTTTACAAAAAATTCTACCATTCACGCACGGGCGCATTGTAGAGAGAACTTAGGACTACTTTGTCTATCATATTTGGTAACATATGATTAACGTACATACAAATGGATGTGTGCTCATAATTTACTTGGCAAAATGACACGTGGCTTCGAGACTCCCCAGCGGATCAAGCTGGGGCCACGTGATTCCCCAGCCCCAAGGGATACGCGGTAGCAGATTGACCCCCGTTTCTACCAAATCCGATCGCGAGAGCAAATAGCAAAGTGACCACTTCTGGAATCCGATTCTGAGTCACGAAATGCCAAATTACTCCTATCATCTTTTAGCGGGTGTTTATCACATCAGCTACACCAAATAATAATTATGTAGGAAGTACGGGCTAAAAAGTTCAGCTTATATAATGATGTTATTTCCTTACAATGAATAAACTTATGTTCCATGTCCCGTAAGACTTAGGAAGTATGGACGCTTATACGCTACAGACTTTGTAGTTAAGGGCTATTTGAATATATAATAATAAGGATTGGTCATATTATAATTAATTTTGGACAGGTTAGCCTACACAAACACAACCGTACTTTCTAGTCGTACTCTTATTTACGTGGAAGTTAGGTTCTCAATAATTAAGATATTCTCTAAAAAAATCTCAGAAGTTTTGACCAGAACACTACAATTCTAGATCAAGTTAGAATCAAATCTAAGCTCATCATTTGAGATGGAGTCAATATGGTTCTAGGTCCTTTCTATCTAAACAAGCACAACTCCGTCTTACGTGACACATTTGACTCTTGTTTGAAATTTTTTTGCAATTATTATTTTTTATTTTCTTGTATTTTCTTTCCCTTTTAATGTTTTCCCCCTATTTACCTTCACTAGCCACAAGCAAGGGCTGCAATACGCCTTCGCCAACCATGGCAAGAGCTCAACCCTCACGGGCTCTAGCGAGGGCCACCCTTGCCCCATCACCTTTGTCTAACGAAAGCAAGAGAGGGTGCCCAAATCCCAACCTATAGCCAGCAACCTCCACGGCCATTGCCAACACTCGGCGGTTAGTGGAGAGAAATTGAACAAAAAAAAAAAAGACAAAAGGGGTAAACAAAAATTTCAAAAAAATTAACAAAGAAATCACATAATCATCTACATCAGTGTTGGTTAAACCACATAGGATAATCAGTGTCTATATTGGCAATCTTCAACCAAATTGGTTGGAAGTTGGCCAATTGTTAAATTAGAACAATTAAAAATTTTGTGATTGAATTAATCGCCATGCAACAAGTTAGGATTTTTTGTATAATTATTCCATATTACAGCATATAAATGTTTGGTTAACAATTCACATTTATTGTAATTCATTTAAATGTAGTTTGTCCCTTTTTCAAACTAATAGCAACTTATTGTCTAAAATGGAATGGCCTAGGATAATCATGTAAGATGGGAACTCCTTGAAACCTGCACAAAAATGGAATAAAGGATTTATGCTCATATTATTTTATACAAAACTAATATAATTATAATCTAAAAGCTAAATTATAAAATAATAAATTTGCTGGGAAATATAATTAATATTATTGTTAGTAACTTCTACTTCGAAATTAAATATACCATATATTTTTATTCATAGCCATAAGTATAATTATATATAGTTCTCTATATAAATCAATGAATATGAGTTTAAAAATTCAATTATAATTATTGTGTCATTACTACATCATTTTCATTATCATCAATTATCCATTGAGAAAAAGTTAAGTCATTATATTATCATTATCTTTACAAAAAAGAAGAAGAAGAAGAAGAAGAAGAAATAATCACATTTTATGAATAAGGATTATAATTATACTAAGGGATTGATATATTTTAAGAAATATTATTATTGTCGCTAGCTTAGGACACGTTTGGTAACGTTTCTATTCTGGGGAACAATTTTTGAACAGAAATAGTTTTTTTTTTCCAAGGAACAATTTATGAGTATAATAACACGTTTGGTAAATGCAAAAAAGTTCTACTTTAGGAATAGAAACATGTTTGGTAAACTTATATAATTTTTTTGTTTCTTTTAATTTTTTATAATTTTTATAATTTTTTTTTTTTTCCTTTTTTCTTCTTCCTTTTTCTTTTTCTCTTTGGCGGTCGACGGCCACCGGCTAGGCGACGTCCGACAAGCTCACCAAAGGCCAACCTGGCCTGACGAGCCTTGCCGTGGCTTGGCCTCTCCGAGGGCCGGCGATGCTCTGGCGAGGTCGTCGGCCCTCGTCTAGCCGGTTGCCGACACTGGCCATGGCCAACGCTGGTGACCGGCAAAAGGAAGAAGAAGAAGAAGAAGAAAAGAAGAAGAAGAAGAAGAAAAAAGTGTTTCTAGAAAGTGTTCCGAGAATAAGAAATAAGTTTTTTCTACTACTTGTTTCTATTCCAAATCTGTTCCGGGAAACAAAAGAGTAAATAAACGCGTTTCTGTTCTTTTTTTTTGTTACTCGAAACAAAAAAACAAAATTTGTGTTCCGGAGAACAAAAACAAAAATTTGCCAAACAGGGCCTTAGCCAATATGATTTTGAGAAAGTAATTTTAAAGTTATTAATATACTTAACTATGAGAAAATAATGTTTTTAATTAGAAAAAAAGGTAGTAAACAATGTTTATACAACGCCAAGCGAAAAAGATCTGGTTGCCACGTTCACTTGCCATTTTCCAGACCCACTTTTGTTTACAAATTTGAAATAGCCGATTTGTAAGTATTGTTTACTATATTTAAATTTGACTATATAACGGATTAAGGGCTACATATAATATTTACCTTACGGTTATATAATAAGTTAACTCCTCTTATTATATTTTGTGGAGATACAATAATCTAAATTAATTCAAAATACTAGAAATTATAATGCAGTATTATCAGCCATGACAAATATCTTATCAGAGTAAATTCAAAAATTGATAGAATATTTGTTGGTACTCTAGGTCATCAACTTATACTTGATTAAATATTTTTAGATAAATCACCCTTACTATGAATTTACTATGATAAGTGGCATAGCCCAGTTCACGCAAAATATGATGTCGCACCTGCTATGGTTTGTCACCGATAGAAGGTAGTTCAATTTTGATAAAGAAAAAAGTGGAAGAAGAGACCAATTCACACGATTTTCAGTTTACATAGGAAACTAGTCTTCTGTTTGTTAGATCACCTTAGATTTCTACACTTGAACGGAGCATTTGGGAACCACTTCCCAAAGCCCTTTAGAGGCCTAAAGGTCCTTGGGCAAATGCCAGCCCGTTTGGCAGAAAATTTTGAACCCCCATTCTCCAAATGCCAAACTTGTGAAGCTGAAAGCCCAAGGCAGGTGAAGACCTGCCTTGGGCTTTCGGCTTTTTTGGCATGCCCACGCCCCGCACTGTTCGTATTTTTTTTTTCCGAAATTGTCCTCACGAAATTTTTATTTTTCGGGGGGCGTGCCCTTGTATGAGCAATGTTCATCTTCTCCAAGCGTAGAGGGACGCTGCGACCTAGGCGATCGTCGTCGGAGAGTTGGGCGACCTTCGCGAGTTGCAGATCTGGTTGCCAAATGCACGCGGTCGCCGACGACCGTCGCCTGCCGCACCGCAACCTCCGCACAGAGCTCGCCGAGGCCGCACGACCCATTTAGTCGCAAGTCTAGTTGCAACCAGATCTAGTGCCGAAGGCTCAAGCAGCGACCATATTTGGGTCACGCGACCTCGCCGCCCCCGGATTTGGGTCGCGGTGGCGTCGTGCGACCTCCTGCAACCTCGCTACCCCAAATCTGGGGGAGGCGAGGTCGCGCAACCCCACCATGACCCAGATCCAAGGCGGCGAGGTCCTCCCGCGACCTCAACGCCCCGGATCTAGGTCGCCGGAGGTCAAGGCGGCGTCGCGCTACCTCACCGCCCCAAATCTAGGTTGCCGGAGGTCGAGGCGACGTCGCGCGACCTCACCGCCCCGCATTCGAGGTCGCTTGAGGTCGAGGCGGCGCCGCGCGACCTCGCCGCCCAGATCCGAGGTCGCCCGAGGTCGAGGCAGCGCCGCACGACCTCGCCGCCCCGCATTCGAGGTTGCACGAGGTCGAGGCGGCGTCGCGCGACCTCGCCGCCCCAGATTCGAGGTTGCCTGAGGTCGAGGCGGCGTCGCGCGACCTCGCCGCCCCAGATCCGGGGTCACCGGAGGTCGAGGCGGTGTCGCGCGACCTCGCTGCCCCAGATCCGGGGTCACCGGAGGTCATTGGCGGCCACTACCTTTGTCGGTCAATTTTAAATTTTTTTTTTTGATAATTTTTTTTGTCACAAATATTCTTTGTAAATGTAATTCCCCAAACACCATTTTGTTCAAAGTACTTCACAAAGGGGTTTTCAAAGTACAATTTTACCAAACACGGTTGCATTTTGAAAAACACCTTTAACTCAAAGGTCTTTGCATTTTCCCAAAGACTTTTCCCACAAGTGATTCCCAAACGCACCCGAAGTCTCTATATGATCAACGTTTGGAATGTCTAGACTATACTCTTTATATATTTATATTTGAAATGGTCCGTTTTGTTTTGTTTGAGTCCACCCTGATTTATTTTTTTCTTCTCTTTCTTCTTTTTCTCTTTTCTTATTTGCCTCTGTTGGTCACCAGTTGCCACGAGGGCAACCCATGCTTGTGGCCAATGACCTCCGTCAGCCATAGCCAAGGCACTAAGTATTAAAGTTGGAAATAGATTATAAGTCCAAGCTATTTAAGACCCGTTTATCTTAAACTTGCAATTTTTAAACCTATTTAACTAGTCTCTTCAAAATATAAGTGACCCATATATAATCCATTTGTGATTTAAAAGGGTCATATATGGGTTTAAAACCAATTTTAACTTCTCTATGTATATGTAGTGGAGGCAGAGGGTCTAGAATGAGAAGAAAAGCGTGTATTTATACCGGAGGTATAGGCTCTAGAATAAAAATGTTTGATCTCTTCTACGTTGTACGGGTCTACATATGTAGACGTAGCACTTTACTTTCATGTTTAGGTAGTTTCGCTAGTAACAAGTGTTAGAATTTTAATGTTATTGCAATTGATGCACTTCATCATCTTTCTTTTTTCCGTTAACTTCTATTCAGAAAGTTGACGACCTACTTAATTGTTGTCGAGACAGCTTTTGTCCCTCAGTGCAGAGGGCCATCACGCTGATGTTGTGCCTCGGTTGTTGTTGATTTTGTAAACATGTTGAATGAGAAGAACAGAAAAAAGGTCAAGATGCGTCCACCATAAAGCAAATCTAAAATCCATCATAAAGAGTCTTGACTTGCGCGGCAATTATCCTCCCTTTGGTGATTTTGCTCACTAGTAGAAAAGGATTACTTAAGAGATTAATAAAAGGATTGCCATCTAGATTACATTAATCTCGTTGGGCACGTCACACTTTCCTCAAAATAATTTTTAAAAATTATTTAAAATCGAAAAGTTCTCCGCGATATCCTTGGAACCTTACATCTTTTTAAATAATGATGCCAAGCCTAATAAATTATTAGCGAGGCTCTTCCTCAATGAATTTAAAAAAATAAAAAAATGAATCCGTCTCATGGTATGGGAGCCGCATTTAGCGTATAAGACTACTATGATAATCCACGATTCCACATGCATGTTTTCCGAATTTAAAGGAAATTAAGATATCAATTACCAACCGAAAAATACCAAAAGGATGAGGACCAGAAATTGCCCATGATTCTAAGTTCTATCTCTCTAATTATACTTTGTTCCACGCGGATTCAAATTTGAAACTTCAGTTTCTTAGCCAATATCCGTATTTACCCCTTAGCTTCATATTTATTTACATACCTACCTTGGGAAGTCATATGAAGGGAGAATGTTTGAACCCTCTGTCTCCATTTTGGTCCCGTTTGTTCCACAAAAGATTAATGATTTGGAAAATATTTCTTTAAAAATAATTGTCTCTAGTTCTTTTAATAATTAGCTAGCGGAAATGTTTTTGTTACCGACAATAATTTACATCTAAATATTTTTGTAGATGATGAAAATATTATTTATTTATTTATTTTTGTAAGCAATAAAAATAGTTATTTTTAGGAAAATGTTCTCAAAATCGTTCATTTTCCGTGAACAAACATACCCTTAATTACTAGTTAGATTAAATTAGATCCATATGTTCATACCAATTCCTAAGTACTTTTGATTTATATTTTAACTGTCCGTTGGTAAAGTGTATGACTAAGAAAGCGATAGGAACACGCATTGAAGTTTTTTCTTTCTCCGATGAGGGTTTCGCATATTTGAGAGTTACCTAGGTGAAGCTAAGTACAGTTGCGCTCAATTTCGCTTCAAAATCATGTACAAATCGAATTTGGATCAAATCAATCCGTTTGGATAAAGTCAATCCAATTAGCAATTGAATCAGAGATTCGATTAGCATCTAGAACAAACAAACTGCATAGTTCTGTTATGTATTTATCTTCCTAAATTAATTTTTCATACCTTCATAAAGCCTGATAACCCCATACGATCCATAAGATAGGAGTCCATTTGATTGGACGACGACACCATGTTGACACCATGCCCAAGGCACTTATCTAATACTCGTGCACATCCATGATTTCAGCAATCCACTCTGGATTGTGTTGGTGCAAGCATAACACTTTATTACTGAAACTATAGCCTTTAAAAGTCTAGCAAAGTTTGAAAACCCAAGGGTTCCTCCACAAGGTTTGTCCAAGTAAAAATTCTTGTAGAATTGAGAATGATTTTATTATCATATTTAATGTATTTTGGAACATGGAAAGATACAAGGCTTTATCACCAAAATCATATTTCTCACATAATGTATTGTTATCTCATATATATATATGTATGTATGTATGTATGTATGTATGTATATATGTGTAGTCAAGTGAGCAATTCAACAATTCAATTATTTTACGAGCTTCTCCCCTCTTTGGTCCAAAATACAAATCAAACTCAAAGCTGGAATTTAATGTAATTCATCAACCGAGATTCCTGCACCGACCTTTTTTACCACCAAAAATCAGATCTATTACGAAGTCTCAACTTTGACTATTCTCGTTTTCTCCCATCAGCCCGTCTTTTTCATGCATGCCTAAAAAATTTCATTCTAGCTGGGTGTAAGGGTCCTAATTGGACCCCGCACATCCATATGGATGAGTTCCAATCACTTCTTAGCTCTCCATGTACCTCTAGACAGGAAGGACTTCGTTTGTTGTTTTCTAAGAAGAGAGCCTTCACAAACAATCTGAAATTTCTGTGATTACTAGAAAATCTCTAATATTTTTCTAATGGAGAATTTTTAGCCCATAAAAATTGAGGTGGCCAAATCTCTTATGCCATAGCCATGAATCATCAAGTTGAGCTTTCATAGCTATATCTTTAACATATTTCAATCGAATAGGAAAATTCATATTCTCTATTTTCACAGAGGCAATAACATGATTCTTATATTTATCGTAGATAGTGCAACTTTCTCCTTTAAAGTATAAAGAATACCCAATTGGAATCATTTGGCTCACATTGAGTAGATTTGTGCAATATTGTGAATCGAATATATTTCATGAATATATTTTGGGCCTTTCTTAGTTTTAATAGCTATAGTCCATTTTCCTGTCACATCAACCATTGCACCATTGCCCAATTACACTTGAGTTTTCACCGATGCATCAATATTGGTGAATATAAATTCATCTCCTATCCATGATTGCTACACCCACTATCAATATACCATGGATCATTCTTCTCATCTTTTTCCACTTAGCCTGTGTAGAATAAATTATATGTATCTCTTCTTCCTTTTTTTCTCCTTGTTCACTCAAAAATTGAGATCAAGACCCTTAAGGTGCCAAAACTAGATACGATAAGATACTTGAGTGCCAAAAGTTAGGAAATGTACACTTAAATGCTAAAATTGGAATAAAATGGATATTAAGTGTCAATGGCATGAAAATCCTACGAAAATACTGATGTGACATTTTTCCGATGAGACAAGTGCAAAATAATGTCTTTTTGCATGCTAACATAATTAGACAAATGCCAAAATGATATTGTTTTGCACACTGACGTGGCTAAATAAACCAAAAATATGTCGTTTTACTAACATGGTTTGTGACATCATGAAATTCGACCCCGTTTTGATAAAGTGAAATGAGCATTTGGTCGACGTACCTATGGTCCATTTTCTTTAAGCTGATCACTCACGAGTTAACTAACCTATTGAGTGAAACCATTAAGGGATGTATCCGCAGTAAAATCCCTAAAAGCTACCTAATTAGTTGGATTTGGCTAAAATCGCGTTTGATCGATTCTAACCATAAAATTTAATTTGGTTTCGGAAATCGAATATTCGAGCGTGTCACAATTCATTTTCGCGAAATCATCGTCATCAAATTATTGATGAGTCAGAAATTTAGGAAAAGAAATTATCAGAGGAAAAATTGAAGATCGGAAGAAAATACAAAGAGAATAAGAAAAGGAAAATAATAGAAGTAATAAGAAAATTGTATTTTCTTATTAAATTATTTTTTTTCCTTTTTTTCTCTCTCTCTTTCCTCCCTTTTTTCCCTCCCCCTCGTGCGACACACCCCACTTTCCACATTATTTCCCTTTTTCCCTTCTTTTTGACTTTTCAAACCTAATCCTCTTCTTTCTTCTCCCCCATTTCTCCCACGTGACCGAACCCCCCCTCTTTCCTTCTTCTTGTTCGTGAAAAACCAGAAGCGGAAGAAGAAGAACAGCAGCTCGCCGAAGCCCGTCGCCGCCGCACCGGAGCCGAACCTCCACCCGCGCGACGCCTGCCCGTGCACGCCGCGCGCTCCGCCACCACCCCTTCGCGCCTCGCCGTCCCTGCCGTGTGTCGTCCAGGCCGTTCGGCCTCTGCTCAGCCCTGTTCCGCCTCTGTCCAGCCACCTCCGGCCACCGTTCAACGCCGCCGGACCTCCACCGGCCCTCCCCTGCACCTTGCCGCCCTTGCTGCTTTGATTTGTGGCTATTTTGTGTCTTTTTACAGCCATTGCAGCCACCCCACCGAGTGGGTTTCCAGCCCCTTTGGGCCCGCTTTTGGGCCGTTTTCGGACCCCGATCCCGAGAGTTGCTTTGAGAAGTATTGTTCTTCGCATCGCCCCCGTCGGATTGATCCGATTTGCACGCGATTCCGGTGAGGAATCTCACTAATATTTGCTTAGTATTTTAATTAATTAGGTTTAGGTGGTTATATTAGTATAGATTAGTGTTTATTAGTCAATTATGATGCGAATTAGGTAATTTGATGATGCAATTAGCACGTAGATGTGGTCTACTATTTATTAAAGGTAGCTCGGGATTTTTCCCAACCCTTATCAGGCTTCAATTTGGCAATTCGGGCCTAAGTGAAATTTTTAGTAATTAAATATTATTTTTTGAAATTGATTTAATTAAATATTTATTTTCCGGAATTTTATGCTGATGATCGTGGTGTAGCCCGTTTGCTTAATTGGGCTTTATTTTTAGCTAAATTGAATTTTTAATATTTATTAGTTAATTTTCGAAATTAATTAATTAATTATTTATTTATTTTTCGGAAATTAAGGCTGAGATAGCCGGCGAATGAAATTTCGTGCTGATTGTCATGGTACAGTCCGTTTATTTAATTGAGCTTGATTTTGTGCTAAATTGATTTATGAGTGATTTTAGGATTTATTCCTAAATTATTTGATTTTGGTTATTAATTGGAAAATAACCGGGTGTCGGTTGACAGCACCAAAAGTGTTTTGGTGGGCTATAGTGAATGGTGGGAATTATGAAAAAGGAAATTATAGTATTTTGGCTAAGACCGATCATGTATCCACACACGACTATTTTATCGGGTATGATAAAAATAATAGGAATATTGGACGATGGAGACGGTATACTATATCGACCTACGGGTGATATGTCAGCTTTGGGTGAGCAGTATACCTTATTATCATCTTTGGGTGGACATATGGTATACTATATATCGCTTTTGACGATATGTCACAGGTAGCGATATCGATATCTTTTATATCGACCTACGGGCGATATGTCAATTTTGGGTGAGCAGTATACCTTATTATTAACTTTGGGCGAGCATATATAGTATACTAAATTGACTCGGGGGCCTTACTCTATCAGCTTTGAGCAAGCTATACTATCTATTTATCAGCTTTGGGTGAGTAGTCCTGATTTGATAGGACTTTATAGATAGTATTGAATGTGCCGACCAAGCATGGGTCGTAATGACATGTAATCGATTAGGTCAATTGATCATTGCTTTGATATGATGTTGTGAATTAATTGATTGAATGGAAATGACCGTGAGTGGTCCTGTTGACATGTAATCGACTAGGTCGATTTGATCGATACTTCGATCTGTGATGTAATTGCTTGGGTGTCTATTTGATCTGCGCTAACATGCAGGTGGTCATTGCTTTGATATGATGTTGTGAATTAATTGATTGAATGGAAATGACCGTGAATGGTCTTGTTGACATGTAATCGACTAGGTCGATTTGATCGATGCTTCGATCTGTGATGTAATTGCTTAGGTGTCTATTTGATCTGTGCTAACATGCAGGTGGGATCTGAGACCAAGGTAAGTCTTCTGACTCATACTGTGCTTAGACAACCATGTGGTATATTAGTTCCCTAATTGAGTCTTAGTGGGGTAGAACTCGCTAAGACGTGGTCTCATTAGTTATTGAATAACCATTTCAGGACCCTGAGGAGGAGCCGAGGAGGAGGAACCCGATGATGCAGCCCACATTGAAGACCAGCTCTCTCGACCAAGAAGATCGGCCCGCATTCAAGCTCGACAAAACCGAGAAGCTATAATGATATCTTGAGTCCATTCCAGAAGTTTGAAAGAAGACACCTTGGGAGCCATGAAGACGTTATGCCATCCAATCCCTTGTAGAAGATAGACGACTTTTGATAAATGAAAAAAACTTTGCTTGAAGCAAGTATCGTGAACCTTGTAGAGTTCATCCTTTTGAAAACCTAGAAGAGTTTTCACTCCGTCCTTGAAGAGTCAGAGCTTTTGAAATCTGCTTCCTTGAAGAGTTGCAGTCATCGATCTAGAAGAATCGGTGCCCCCTCAACTTCCTTGGAGGCCTAGAAGAGCAACCAACGAAGTTTCTATCTTTTCATATTCTGTTCGAATTTCCAACCCAATTTCAACTACCCTACAGTGCTTATTTCAGAAAACCCAAAACAGAGAAATTGTAGATCCAAAAGTCTTTTTTCATTTGGATTTGGAATCAGATCAATCCGATCTGTATCGACAAAGATACAACTGTTCTCCTGAGCTCGCGCAGTGCTGAAATTCCCGTTTGTCCTGTTTCCGTGTGCGAGTCACTCTCCCGATCCTATTGTTTGAGAAAGCCTCCCCTAGGCTTGCATCACCCGAGGAGGAGAAAGATTTTTGAAGAAAATAAAGATGATCTAGAGAGGGATCTTGACTACAACCCGAATGTGGATTGAGATCTCATCCCTCTTGTGAACCCTGTCTTAGTGTAGATAGGTGTGAGACAAGTATGCTATGAATAATATTGTAAATATTCTATGAGTCGTGTTGTTAACAAAAGTGTGGCTGTGAATTTCAATATGGAAAATATGGCCAGCCTTTTCTATCGTGTTTTGTTTTATTGTCTGGGATTTATAATTGCTTCCGCATGTGTAATAAACAAAAAGGGTCGGCGATATTTAGCCCTAGGATATCGCACTTTAAAATTGACCAAAGGTAAAGAATGTGTACGTGCTTAAAGATCGGGGCGTGACATGGTTAGATAATTAATATAAATATTAATTAAATCAAATTTAAAACTAAAATTTAAAAAAATGAAGATTACGAAGGCGAGAGCTTAGCCTCACTATCGCCTCCCCACCGTTGCCAAGAAGGGCCGGTGACAATGGGGAGGCAGTGGCAAGGACCTCAACTTCTGTAATCTTCATCTCCTCCCTTTTCTAAATAATAATAATATAATATAATTAATATTTATATTAAAATTAAAAAAAAGACAAAACGACATTGTTTTGGTTCTTTGTTATACTTTACTCTCTGGCATGCCATGTAGACAAATTATATTATTGAAAATTTGTCACATAGGATTTCCATCCACCTTCATCAGACTTGGCACTCAAGTGTCCCAATTTTTATTTTTTTAAAAGCGGCACTCAATCGTACCTTTCGTAATTTTGGCATTTAATTTTTTTTTTTGTTATTTCAAGTTTTGTCACTTGCACTACTCTTTTACCTTCGGTAATCTATTTAACAAGTAAAGTGCGGAGTGGTTGAATCTACTCTAAATTTGATATTTAGGAACAATTTCAGTTTTTTGTACATAGCAATAGTGATAATATTAAATGATTTTATACAAATTAACCCCGTAATATATAAGACTAGTAATCAATTTTTGTTGTGTTACCTTTTTATTATTGAGACGTTTTCTTTCTTCATTTAACTTTGTCTATTCTTTTTTACTCAAATACCTCATTGAATTTATTAAAGTGGCTATATATATATTTATCAAATTTTAGCAAATTATAGTTTAAAATTATTAGCACTATATATTTTTTATAATCAATAATTTAGTTAATTTAGTTTCATGTCATTTTCTATAACTTTTCATCTTCCACAGTAAGTAGGGGAAAAAGAGAGATTTCCTTTAAAAACACGATATTATATTATTGACCCATGAATTTTTGTCGACTTTTTAGATATCTATTTTATTTTACAAAAATACCAAAAAAAAAGTACAGTAAAAAAAGGATGGATAAGAAGGAAAAAAAGAAGAAAAAAGAGAGAGTAAAATTTTAATAAAAAAAAAATTAATTAATTAAAATTAAAGAAGAAAAGAAAAAGAAAAAGGGGGATATAGAAATAAAATCGAGTGGGATGGTTTCGGCCAGTCCACTTTGGCATTTTCCGCTTTCTAAGCCAGTAAGCCCCATCAGCCCCACCTAGTCTGGTTCTTTCTTTTTGGGGCCATCTTTTGTTTTTCCTTTTAGCCCATATTTTTCTTTCTCTTTAGCCCACCTCTTCCGTTGTTTTCGAAGCCCACATCAAAATAAAAAAGGAAAAAGAGCCTAGCCCAGCCTCCTTCTAACCTTGCTTCGAAGGAAAATAACAGGGCGTGAGGTAAGCAAAACCCTAGGTGTTCTAGAAGGTGAGCTGGCGCATGAGAGAGAAAGAATAACAGACAAGATTCGTGTGAGCGATGATGGCTCGCACAAGAAGGAGGAGAGGATGGCGTCAGCCATGGAAGACAGAAAAGGAGCTTGGACTAAAGAAAAAACCAGAAAGATTCTCAAGGCTAGAGGAGGGGCTGAAAAAAACCGAGAAATGTTCCATCGATAGTTGCGGTCACTAGAGTAAGCGGCCGGACTTGGTGGCTGTCGGTCGGAGTAGGTGACGGTGGTGTTGTGTATTGCCAGCGACAATGCGTACAGAGGTTCGCCGATAATTCAGGCTTGGTTAAGTTGCAAAATGTGAACAGATTCGGGGATAGAAGAAGGTGCAAGGTTGAAAAAGAAGGTGCAGGGGAAAAGGACAAATTAGACAAAAACACAAAAGGAAGAGAATATAAGAAATTAAGAAAATTATTAAAAAAATAATTCGAAAATTTTCATTTTTTAATCCGACCAAATTGGATCCGGGTATAAGGGTTGAGCCAATAAGTCGGACAGGTAAACCAGTCCAAATCCATTCCCAATAATAATAATAATAATAATAATAATAATAATAATAATAATAATAATAAATTAAAAATTTTGAAAAATTCTCAATTTTTTTTTATTTTTAAAATTGAGCTAATTTTATGAGGAGGACGCTCAAACCATCATTCCTTGATTATTTGCTGATGAAATTCTGTTTATCAAAACTATTTATTATCCTTATGTCAACAAGAGTAATATATAACAAATTTCCTTATTCGACAACTAAGCCCATGTTATAATCTTAATTTCATTCAACTCAATTTTCCTCAATAATCTTATAATCACCTTCTTATCTTCTATGTGACTATCTCCATTTCTTGTGCGTGCACTTTCCGGATTCCAAGCAGATAAAATTACATTGCATAGGATTATAGAATTATGGAAGAGAGTTATGATTCTCCATTTCTTGTATGTACACGTTTTATGCAGAAGCCTTACACAACAAATACAGCCTTTAGTCATGTGATTGATGGTCCTCTTTCTATTTGCCTTATAAGGCAGTAACTTGTGGGTGACATTTTTTCCATGTCTAGCAAAGCAACAACACAGGCTTAATTCTTTTATTCTAGTCTCCTTCGGCTTCTATTTGATGGCGAACTTTTGAATTTTGAGAATTTGACTATTATATTGTCTTGCCGCTCTGCAATGATGGCTTCTTATTTATGGGGACATACCGATTATTGAGCATTTGTTGCAAAATCACTTGGGTTTAAATATTATTATTATTATTTTACGTAAATTTGTATTTGTTTACTGATTTTCAGAGATTATTTGATCTGTTATTGTTCATTATCCCCATAATCCTATAATTATAGGACTTTAGAAGTTTTGCCTGTCCATCAACCTCCCCACTTCTAACTTCTCGGGACGTCAACCTTCCTAGCCCGCAACGCTCACAAGTATTTCCTCCGCCAGCCTCCTCCACAAACGAAACAAGCGTCAGTCACAGCAACGCTCAGTAAGTATTTCCTCTGTTCAAAAGCATCTCGACTCCCCTCTCGCTCTTTCCAAGTTAGAAGAAAGCTAAATTAGCCATAAACTCATGTCCTTTTGATTAAATTAATCGTGATTAGCGATTGCCCCTTTGGAGTACAAGCTCATGGCTTTGGATTGCCACATTGTATGTCACGCCCCAATCCTCAGGCACACGCACATCCCTTACCTTGGTTGATTTTAAATGCGATGTCCTAGAACTACGTATTGCCGACCCTTTCCCCTAGACAATAAAGTAATATGATAGAAAAGTAGGGCCATATTTTTCATATTGAAATTCACAACCAAACTTTTATACAACCACACCTCAAAGTATTTTACCATACTATTCACAAAGGTCTAGTCTCACACTCAACCACCTATAAACAGGGTTCACAAAGAGGATGGGATAATTGTCATCATCCAGGTCGTACTCGGGATCATCCTTAGGGTTCTCCTCCATGTACTCCTCTTCAGGTTCTTTCTCCTCAGGCTCCTCATCAGAGTCCTGAAATGTTGTCCCACAACCAGAATGAGGCTATGTCTTAGCAAGTTTTATCCCATAAGATTCGATTAGTAAACCAATACGCTAATCAAGTTGCCTATGCACACACGGGTCAGATGACTTACCTTGGCCTCATATTCCACCTGCATATTAGCACAATTCAATAGGCACCCAAGAAATCACATCACAAATCGTTATCTCGATTAATCGATCTAGTCGATTACATGTCAATCGAACCAATCACCGGTTATTTCAATTCAATCAATTAGTTTACAACATCAGATCAAAGTAATGATCAATCGACCTAGTCAATTACATGTCAATCGGACCATTTCTAGGTCATCTCACTTCACACTATATAATCTCCAATAGTATACTTAGTCACAGAGCTACATTAATACTCTCGAGCGTCGTTTTCTCCAACGTGATGTACAATAAGTACTTTATGTGCATGTTCTTAGGCATTCCGATTACTTTCAGCCAAACGGGCACGATACTCGACACACAGAAATACGGCCATGCAGGTATGATCTACGCCACATAGGCATGATCAATTATCGTCACACATGCATGATCAATTATCGCCACACAGGCATGATATATATTCAACAATTTACGTGCATTCTCTAAGACATCCTATATGCCAAAGCGATGTAACAATCGCCGAGCCACGCCACGCATCATTTCTTCTCATCTTTTATCATATCCGATAAAATATCGTGCGTTAGGGGTGAGTATGATCCGGGTTGGTCCGGGCCACCCCCTTAACCCTAGGACCAACCCATACAGTGTCGGTCCTCAATTTTTAGGACTGAGGACCGACTTTATTGAGTCTAGGATCAAAGACCGGATTGACCAAGTGGGTTCGGTCCGGTTCCAAGGTCAACCCGAGACCGATCGATAATTTTTTTCGCCTTATTTTTTATACTCCCTAAAAAAAATACCTACAGATTCAAATTACACATCCATCAACAATGCGGCATTGTGCAACTAAACTATAAATACCAATACATATTTAGCAAATTTAAGATAACATAATAATAGAAATTTCGTACCTATTAACTGCTCATCGAGATATGGGACAAGATGGAAAGTTCTTGCAATCATCTATCTTTAATATTCATAACACCATATGCAAAAGCATTTTCCTACATTTGATCATGTAGAGTCCATTCAACCAAAAAATGAGCTTCACATCACTTGACTAGCATTTGATCATGTAGAGTCCATTCAACCAAAAAACGAGCTTCACAACACTTGACTAGCAAATCACTACAGCAACTGCAGTACTACTCTACTCTTCAAAAATTTCTACCATTTGACACAAATTGAAAAGCAAAGTGCAGCTGAAATTCATTAGTAAAATACAATTAAACCATAAAAAGTTCAAAATACTTAATATAAACCATAAATATATAACTTCACATTTTGTTAATTCACTTGAACTTTTAAACACCTTAAAACAAAACAAACGACATATAATTAATATTCAACAAAAGTTTTAAATTGAAATTACTATTAGTGCTATTGATAGAACATCTCAATATAATATAATATAACAGACATTTTACTTAGGTTTGAATATATAAAAGAATTATAAATAATATAATATAATATAATATAATATAATATAATATAATATACAAGGTTGTTTAAAGTTGGGTGACCAAAAACTCTTAGGACCAGAGGCCAACCCGTCGATGTGTTGGTCCTGGAATTTCAGAACCAAGGGCCGACTCAGTCCCAGAAGCGGTCCCTGTGGTCGGTCCAGGTCGACCCTAGACCGCTGATCACCTATATCGTGTGTGGGCACACAGTTGACCTTAACCAAAATATAATATTTTCCTTTCTATAACTCCCACATTTTCTGTAGTCTACTCAAATATTTTTGGCATTATAAACCGATTCCCGGTTATTTTTCAATTAACCAATAATTATCCAATTAAATGATAATTATCAATTTCACAAATAATTCAATTCAGCACAAAATAAGGCTTAATTAAATAAACGGACTGCGCCACGACAATAAGTATAAAATTCCAGTCGTCAACTATCCTGCCTAATTTCCGGAAAATAATTAATTAATTAATTAATTTTGAAAATTAATAAATAAATACTAAAAATCCAATTTATGCCCGTAATGCCTGATTGAAGCCCGATAAGGGTCGGGAAAAATCTCGAGATGCATTCAATAAATAATAATACGTCTCTACTTGCTAATTGCACAATTCAATTGCCTAACATGCACCACAATTATCTAATAATAACTAATCTACTCTAATCTAACCACATAATTGCACTTAATTAAATATAATCAATCCTTAAGCATAATTAGCAAACTAAGAAAGCATTAGTGAGTAAAACTCACTTGATTAAAAGCGGAGACTGGATCACCGCGATGGCGACGCGACGACGGCTGAAATCGGGCTTTCGATGACACCAGCAGGCTTGGACCGAGCCCAAAAGCTAAGTAAGCCCACATAAATTTCTAGGCTTGGGCTAGTCTTCACGGGCTTCACAATGCTAGGCTGGGCTTTAATTGATTTGCTGGAATTAGGCCTCGCTGAACTGGGCTAAAGACTCAATTAATGGGTTGCACTTGTGGACTTGGGCTTTACTGGTTTGAAGATGGGCTGAGCAAATTCGCTGGCCTGGGCTGACGTAGTTGGATTGGGCCGAAGACTGCTGGGCTCACTGGTCTTGTGCACTGCTGCAGAGTTGGGCCGAGCAAATTGTAAGCTGGGCCGAAGGATTTCGTGGACTAGCTCCGCTGGCCTGCTGGCTTCGGTGAATGTTGAGAAGAACGAAGCAGTGAAGCCGTTGATGCTGAGGCATGTGCGGCAGAGGTCTTTGAGGCAGCTGCTTCGGTGGGCTTGCTAGAGTCGGTGGTAGCTGGGTCAACTTTGGGGAGTTTCTGTTGAGGTTTTGACCGAGCAAAACACGAGTAAGCAGTTGAGTGAGGTCGCGTGGACAAAGAGAGCTCAATGGAGATTTCTTCGTTCAATCTTCGGTGGTTTTCGCTTCGGTGCAATTGGCAACGAAAGGAAGCAAGGCTCTTGCTTGCAGACGAGTAAAGATTTCTTCGATTGACGGTCAACGAGAGAGAGTTGGAGTTAAGAATTTCGGTGGGCGTTGATGGCAGCAGATGAAGGAAATGAGGGAGACGGGGACAACCGTGAAGAATTACGTGGGCGTGGCTTTTCGGTGAAGTGAAAGGAAGATGGAGAGAGAGGCTTCGCATAGAAATGAAGGGGGAATGAGGCGTGCGGAGGAAGTTGTGGGTGAGGACAAACGGTCAAAGAAATGATTAAAATGCCTCAAGAGTCCAAGCCTCATCCTCTTAATTAAATTCATTGTCCCCTAATTCTTTCAACAATTTAAATCTCACAGCCATTTCTAAGCTGAAGTCCAAATTTCCAACTCCATTCCTAATTTCGAATTTCACCAATTTAATTTCACTTTCTTCACTCAACTTTCCAAACTGACGTTTGATTTCGATGAAGGAAAATCTCGAAAATTTTCTGTGAGTTTCCAACACTCAAAGGCTCGGCTTGCAAGTCTAAATTTCTTTTAATTTGACCCATACGAATTTCCGCTAATTTTTCGTAATGTCCAAAACGGATTTCCGTAAAAATCCCGAAATCTCTTAAAAATCTTCGGAGGATGAGTCAACATTCCTAAAATAGATCGTGACACCATAGAACTTTCAATTGATGAAATCGAGTATGAATTCGAGGTTAATTTCACTTGGGCGCATTTTTAGCGTGACTTAGGTTACCGGGTAGTTTTAAGAGGTTTTTAGTGCAAATGACCTGTGGTCGATTTTCTTCGAGTCACTATAAATCCATTCGACACATTGGCGACTCTCGGTGATCGTAAAAATCTCAATGTTTCAATTATGGGCACGGGTACCCAAAACGATAGAAAATCGGTTTAGTGCTTGATCGACGAGAATTTTGCAATCAGGTGGAATCACAAATACTCGATTACACATCTCAGTCAAATCAACCTATTCCTGATCTCTGATTGATTTTAACAATGCCATAATGACCCTTGCAGACTAGCACGGTTGAGCAGTCGACTTCTGGTCGAATTCTCAAGTCTATTGTATTAAAATCTCTTAATAACTTCCATAGATAGCTTGATTATCTCACAAGTGATCGGTTTTGAGAATAGCACTATAAACGCGTCGATGAAAGACCTGATTTATTCAATTGAAAACAGTACTGAAAATTTAGGATGTCACATTGTGGATGCTTTCACTCTCCATGCACATATAGGTGGCTAAGTCGTTCCTTCTGATTGTTTCTTCTTTTTCTTTAATCGATTAAGGAGGAGCTTATCTAGTGTTTGCAAACTGAATATGTCTCATCTGATTGTCTATCTTGGGAACTGTAATCAATTTGGAGCTAACAGTTTCTTGCTCGGTGCATGTCAAATTGCTGGTTTCCCTTGCACAGCTCGTCCTGTGCAGTCAAATGTTGATTGCTTGTTTTATTTTAAAAAGATGTTCTCTTAATGATCTGTTGGCCGGAATCGTGAGGTGACACCGACTAACGCTCGGCTGCGAAAAAAAAGCCACTCGCACGTGTAGTCTTTCGTTTTGGATTATGGTAGGGCATTGCAAGCCGAGGGAAGCCTGATATGATGACACATGCAAAGAAAACTGTGAGATAGCTAGTATAAGCACCTAGAGTGGGGTGAATAGGTGTAAAAATATTTTCTCGAGATAAGAGAGCAAAACTAAGTAGACAATAGAAATGAAGTTCTCAAAGCGAATTATGATCAAAGTAAAGCGGAGAGAAGGTAAGAGAAAATGAACACATAAATTATAGTGGTTCAGCTTATTCCAAGCCTACGTCCACTTTTCCGCACTGATAGCCCACTGGCTGGATTTCACTATGAACAAAAGAGATGTTACAGTAAGGCTCTCCTTGATTCCACAGTGTAGATACTCTACCACATTTCCTCAAGGTTTCTCAATAATATGAACTCTCTTTTGCATATAAGATTTTGCTCAAAAAATGAATTGACCAAGAACAAAGAGCTTTAGACTTTGGAATTCTTCTATCGTGCATACACTTGAACAACTGAAACGTCTTCCTTATATACTCCTTTATGCCATCATACCCGTTAGCACTTACTAAAGGAATTCTTCCAATCTTCCCATTGGACATAATCAATTAAGAAGATCATTCGAGCTATTTAAGGAACATGTCGATAGCCCATCAATCCTGCTCGCTCATACAATCAGGATCTCGGTTTCCATAAGTAGAACATTCCAAGTATACTTCGCCAATCATCAGATCCTCAATCTTTGAATCAATAAAGGATTCCGTTATGTCATATCTAGCCAAGAGATCTTCTCCAGTCGATAAGGTCAAATCCTTAACGAAACATCTAGTCTTGGTTAGCCCTTCTTCGACGGATTAGAAACTGTCAATGAGAATAGACTTTGAGTCTTGAGTCTGGCAGTCCGGAGGTCTTCAGACTTTAAATAGTAGAGTCTGCACATCTTTAGACTAGACTAATGGAAATGTTTTGTCAAGTTCAAAATACTCCAAGAAGATTTCTCCAGCAATCTCCCCCTTTTTGATGGTGACAAAAATTTCCTACATATTCGGATAATTTTGACCTGCAAAACATTACTCAAGCAAATATGTATATCTCATAAAGATAAATGGCTTATTGATAACACTAGAATCTGCAACCACAGAAAATAGATTAGTCTTGCATATGAGAAGCTATCCATAAGATATCAATAGTACTTAATATAAGCAGTCAATCCAAAAATCCCAAATCCAATCCACAGCCAAACACAAAAGTCATGTCAAACATCAAAACAAATCAAAAATTCAAGTTCAAGAAAGTTCAAGGTTCAAAGTTCAAATCACATCTCTCCCCCTTTTTGTCATCATAAAAAAGGTTGAGATGGAATCAAGAATGCTTGGGAACACGAACAAGCTGGAAATCTCCCATTGACTGGACAATGCTTTCCAGTTTTGTCAACTCTTCCTTTAGTTGAACCACCTCTTCTTCCTTAGCATTTACTTGAATCTGAAGAGCAAGGGCTTGGATCTGATCATTCAAAGAAACTGAAGAAGCTTGACTTGCATTCTGCAAATTCTGTATTTCGCATCCCAAAGCATATATCTGACCCCGCATTTCTAAGAGAACATCAAGAATTCTGCGAAAATTTGCTGAATTATCAGTTTACGTACTGGCTTCTGCACGATCAGACAGAGTAAAGGTAGACGATGGCAAATCAGCATAGCCACACAGATTGGGCGATGAAACATCATGTGGCTCCTCAGGAAATTGAGAGGCATAGATGTCATCTGGATCTGTTGGAGAGTGGCTGACTCCTTCACTGGTAGCAGGATATGAGGACATTCCTCTTTTCTCACAATCTCCCCCTGTTTCCATGCCTTCAGGTGGAGAAGAGTGTTCCTCATACTCTCCTTCCTCTTGATCTCCTCTTTCCTCTTCTTCTTCAATTCTTTCCTCCTCTGCATCTCTTTCTTTAGCTTCTCTCTCCTCTGTTTCTTTCTCTTTTGCTTCCAAATCTTTTCTTTCTTTTCTTGGATGGAGCAACCATGGGCTCCTTCCCTTTTCTTTTTGCTGCCGAAGAGATTTGATGATATTTAACAGGGGTTTTCTCCTTGAATTTCTCCAACGCCTTGTTGAGTTCCTTCAAATGCATTTTAGACACCATTTTCAGTCCCACTACCATTTGACCACAGGTTCGAACACAGAGAATCCGGGGAGGTTGAACATTCAAATGTCTGAATAACTTTGTCACAAGAGCTGGATAAGGAAGTTGACCCTTGTCCTTCACCACTGCTCTATACATGTGGAATATAATAGTATGAGGAAGAGAGAACTTTTTCCCAGCATTGATGACATACAACAACTTTGCCTCTGAGTTTGAAAGATCAGTCTTTGAAGTAGATTTTGGTCTGAGGCAATTAATCACAATCTTATAAAGCAGAATGTTGAATGCACTCATCCTTGAGTAGGAAACCTTTCCCTCAGTCCTTCTATCCTTAACAAGTTCCAACGTAATATGAGCAATAGAGACATTGAAAGGTTGATATCTCCCTCTCTCAACCCCAATCACATTAGCCAACATATTTACATCCACCACATAGTCCTGATCTCGGACACTAAAATAGAATCTATTTGCATCTAAGAAACTGAGATTCGGATAGAAATATGCAATGAGTTCAGCATAGGCTTCTATAGATTCAGAATAGAACTGTTCAAGTTGAAGAAGACTGAATTTTTCCCTTAAGTTAACGTTCACAGCGTCAAGGAAATCAAAATCTACACTTCTAGGGTTTATGACCCCACGCTTCAACAACTTAGAGTATAGATGCTTGTGTTCCTTCGATCGAAACAAGTCTGTCATTTTTCCCCGAATTTTTGACGCAACACCCATTCTCGGTTGAAACTGACTGTACAACTTGTCATCATCATTCTCATCTGGCTGATTCAGCCCTCCAACACGTGGATCGATTGGAATGTTTGCCATTGCCTCTTTTGCCGACCTAGCAGGGGCAATTCTCAACCGTTCCATTGTGCGTAAAAAGAAGGTTTCATTTTTGAACCCTTTGTCTTTCAAAAATTCGTCAATGTAGTTCAAAGGAGTTCCACCCCTTTTCAAAGCACGATAAAGCTTGTAGGTAAAAGAGGGCTTAAGAGTTCTTACGGGTTCTGCATCTTCGATTATTTCTTCCTCTTCTTGACGAGCAATATTCTGAGGTCTAGATGGAGAAGATGGACGATGCTGAGAATGTTGTGGGCTCTGCTGCTGACTAGGAAACTCTTCTTCCTCGGTGAGATCAAAGTGCGTAGGCCCCTCACGCATTTGCTGCAGTCCATTGTTCGCGATCCTTGAAGACTTCCTTTGAGACAACATCTTTCACAGTCTTTGAAAGATTCCAAACTTGACTTTCCCAAGAAAGATGACAACTTTTCGAAGATTAAACAAGAGAATAAGACAGAAGTGGAAGATCGATGCTTTTTAGGGTTTTTGGAGTTAAACGAAGAGGAACCGACAATATATAGGTCAGTCAAAGAGAGGCATACAAAACGTCGTAATGGAAAATAAAAAGATGCCCTTTAAAAAAATAACTGCCTTTTTCAAAAAATTAGATAACTGCCATTTAAAAATTAACTCCATTTTCAAAAAAGAAAGATTGCACTAATCACGGAAATTGAAAGTAGCAAAAATCAATTATGGACAGATGATCGTACCTTTTCAAGATTTAATCTGAGAGAGAATAAAATAACTTACAATAAAAAAATCTTGATTATCTGAGTCTAAGAGTCTCTAGACTTTTACTTCTTCAAACCTCAAGATGTTGAGTTTAGAACGAATAGTTTCAAATTGATTTTTCTCCAAAGGCTTTGTAAATATATCCGCCAGTTGGTTCTTTGAGTCAACAAACTAAATCGAAACTTCACCATTCTGAACATAATCTCTAATGAAGTGATGTCGAATCTCTATATGCTTTGCTCTTGAGTGAAGAATTGGATTCTTGGTGAGATTGATTGCGCTAGTGTTGTCACAGTTAATCTCCGTGCATGAATCTTCAATTCCAAAGTCTCTTAGCTGTTGTTTTATCCACAGAATTTGTGAACAACAACTTCCAAGAGCTACATACTCGTCACTGTAGAAAGAGCCACTGTATTTTGCTTCCTCGAAAACCAAGACACTGTCCTGCTTCCAAGTAGTTGATAGGTACCCGAGGTGCTCTTTCTATCAACTCTGCATCCGGCTAGATCTACGTCTGAGTATCCAAGAAGAGTAAAGTCTCCCTTTTTAGGATACCAAAGACCAAGGCTTGAAGTTGATGCAATGTATTTGATAATACGGTTTGCAGCACTTAGATGAGATTCTTTAGGGTCTGCTTGAAATCTGGCACAAATGCAAACACTCGCTACTGGTGTGTAAGTCTCATCATAGTCTATCTCTTCTTCTTGCGTATATCCTTTGGCCACGAGTCTTGCTTTGTTTCTTACGACCTTTCCTTTCTCGTCCATCTTGTTCCTGAAAACTCATTTAGCTCCAATAATAGATTTACCTTTTGGTTTTAGAGTCAATTCCCAAACATCATTAATACTGAATTGTCTAAGTTCTTCTTGCATAGCTTCAATCCAGCTTTCATCAGACAAAGCTTCTTCTATGCTTTTGGGTTCTATTTCAGAAATAAGAGCCACAGCACTAGACTCTTCGCGCCTTTTGGATCTTGTGCGAATTGCTTCATTAATGTCGCCTATAATGAGATTTTTGGGATGACTGGACTTATGCTTCCAGTTACTCGTTGATTTGTCAGGTTTATGATCACTTTCTTCATTTGAATCTTCAACAATCATTTAATGCTGGTCTGTCGAAGTCTGAGCTGCTTCTTGAGATTTAGACTTTGTAAAGTCTGGAGCAGGTTCAAAATCTTCAAGATGAGTATGAATAGATTCATTTTGCATAGAATCTTAGAATTTGACATTCATTGATTCCTTCACAGATTGAGACTTCTTGTTGTAGACTCTGTAGGCTTTGCTTGAGGTAGAATATCCAAGGAAGATGCCTTCGTCTGATTTTTCTTCAAATTTGCCAACTCGATCATTTGCATTTTTCAATATAAAGCATTTACATCCAAACACATGAAGATATGAAACAATAGGTTTCTTTTCTTTGAATAACTCATAGGAGGTTTTTTCCAGAATTGGTCTTAGAAAAACTCTATTAATAATATAACATGCTGTAGAAACTGCTTCAGCCCAAAAACGTGAAGAGATGTTACTTTCAATTAAAAGAGTTCTAGTCATTTCTTGAAGTGACATATTCTTTCTTTCCACAACTCCGTTTTGCTCTGGAGTATATGGAGAGGAGAACACATGCTGAAAACCAGATTCATCATAGAATTTTGTAAAATCTTGATTTTCAAATTCACCTCCATGGTCTGTTCTTATACTTGAAATAACATATCCTTTTTCATTTTGAATCTTTTTAGCAAACTTTTCAAAGTAAGAAAATATTTCAGACTTACTTGTCAGGAAATATACCCAAGTAAATCGTGAGTAGTTATTCACAATTACTAGCCAATATTTCTTACCTCTAATGCTCTGAGTTCTGGTTGGTCCAAAAAGATCCATATGTAGAAGCCGCAGTACACGATTAGTGGAAACTTGAATTATTGATTTAAATGAATTTATTACCTGCTTTCCCAATACACATGGTGTACATAGATCAGACTTTTGGTATGACATATTGGGTAGACCATGAACTAGCTTCTTTGCTGAAATTTTGGCTATTTACTTCATATTGATATGCCCAAGTTTTCTATGCCATAAGTTCGCTTTGTCTTGAATTGAGATTAGACATTGCGATTCATCTGATTTCACGTCCAAGAGGTAAATATTTCCATGTCTTCGACCCATGAATGATTGAGTAGAATTTTTACTAGTTCCTGAACATATTCCTTCTTGAAAGTTGATTTTGAAATCGCTATCGCACAGCTGACCGATACTGAGCAGATTGTAATTGAGTCATTTCACTAAGGAAACATTGATGATTGTGAGGTGTCCAATCTTTATAGTTCCGAATCCCACAATTATTCCTTTGTTGTAATTGAGTCATTTACTTGAATGAGCTTTATGAATCAATTTGAATCTCCTATCATATGTCTTGACCATCCACTATCTAGATATCATTTTACCTTCTTCTTGATAGTGACCTGCATTTAAAAAAGAGACTCAAACTTTCTTTGGTACCCATATTTTCTTGGTTCATTGGTGTTAGTATGATATGCAGTTTTTGCCCATACTTTCTTAACAGGTTTCCAAACCATAGGACATTCTTTCTCAAAATGATTTGAACTATTGCACTTTGAACATCTGAGAGCATTGCGACCTACTGGTTTTACAAAGACCTTTTTAAAATGGTTTTTGTAAGCATCTCTTGTGGGTCTTTGCTTAATTATTTTCTTCACTTTAGGAAAATCAATTAAAGGAATGGTTTCCACAGTCATTCCCAAACCAAATTTATTGAAATAAGGTCTTTGTCTTGAAAGAATTTTCTCAAGTTTCTCGAGATCCTATTGAAAATCTTTTGGAAATATTTGATATGTCATTTTTTAAAAATACATTTTCTTTCAAAAGGTTGTCTTCTCTTTTTTAAGAGTAGAAACATTCATGTCTAAACATTTCACATTTTCTTTCAAAACATTTTCCTGTTGTTTCAGTGCAGAATTTTCCTTTTTAAGTTCGGAAATCCTTTTAAGAGAAGTCTTAAGACTAAAACACAACTCATCATGTATTTAGAAACTTTAATAGGGATTTTAGAGTTACTCACCTTAAATTCATTTGTCTAAATCGAGTCTGTCTTGGAGTTTGAATTTGAATCCAATTATGCCATCGGACATATATTGGCATAATCATCATCACTTTCTTCACATTACGTATCACTCATTTCGCTTTAAGAGCCTTTCGATACTTTTCAGTTTTTCCTTTATTCTTCCTCAGATGAGGATAGTTGGGTCTGATGTGTCCATTTTTCTTACATTCAAAGCAGACTACGGCTGCGTTCGTTTCACGGAAAATGGACCATCTCCGGAAAACATTTTCCGACAAGTCATTTTCCAGGAAAATGGCTATATTTTCCGGTGTTCGGCTGAAATTTAAATTTTTAGTGGAAAACATTTTCCACCATTCGTTAACTAATTTAACTGTTTAGAAAAAATTATCAAAAAATTAAATTTTAATATTTTTAATTGACCAAAAATATTTTTATTTTTAAAAAATACATTTTTTTATTATCTTCCACCATTCATTTATTTTTTCTTTCTTTTTCTTTTTATTTTTTCCTTTTCTTTTCCTTCTCCTTCCTCCTTCCTCCTCCTTCCTCCTTCTTCCTCCTTCCTCCGCCGCCGCACGCCTGACGATGGTTGACTGCCCGGCGGCCGACCAAGATCCGGTCGCCAGATTCGGCGAGCGGGCGGGGCTCGGGCCTCGCCGAGCTCGCGAACCTCTAGTGAGCTCGGGCAAGGCCGAGCCCCGCCACTCGCGCCGGATCTGGCGAGGCGGAGCTCCGCCCCAAGCCGACGAGGCTTCACCTCGCTCGATCGGGCGAGGCCCGAGCTCGCCGAGCTCGGGCAGGGCTTCCACGGATCGGGCTAGGCGAAGCCTCGGCGGCCGGGGCGGAGCTCGGCGGCTCGCGGATCGCGGCCGGTCGCCGATCGCCGGTCACCGGTTATTGGTAGCCAGCCGGCTGTCGGGGCCGGCCACCGGCCAAGCTAGGAAGAAAGATAAAAAGAAAAGAAAGAAAAAAAAAAGATATAAGGCTGAAGAAGTTTTGGAAAATGTTTTCCACTTTTCGAAGTGGAAAACATTTTCCTTAGCTTTGAAGGTAATTTTTCTTGTTGATGGAAAACATTTTCCTTAGGTAGTTGATTTTCCGTGAAACGAACAGGAAAATCCGGAAAATATTTTCTGGAAGTTATTTTCCGTGAAACGAACATAGCCTACATCTCTATTTGATTCATCATCCTCAACGAGACTTAGTTTGTTGCTTTTGAAAACTTTGTTTCTTTGGATTGAATCTTCTTCCTTTTCGTTCAGCTTTCTGAATCTTCTTATCATGAGAGCAAGCTCCTCATCATCCATATCGTCTTGAGAATACGTAACATCATAATCATCATTGGATTTTAATGCAATGGATTTCTTACCTTTAGGATCTTCGTCTTCATTGATTCGTTCCACTTCATAAGGCGAAGAGTCCCAACCAACTCATCGACGAGATAGTGGCATAATTCTTTGTCTCTCCCTTATTGAGGTCTTTATGTGATTCCAATCCTTGGAGAGTCCATGCAGTAGCTTGTTTACTTTCATGCGATCAGAAATTGGTTGACATTGATTTTCAAATCCATTCACGATTTCTGTAAAATGACTAAACATGTCAGTTATAGATTTTCCTGATTTCATTTTGAAGGCTTCGTATTGACCGAGGAGAATGTTGACTCTGGTTTCTTTCACTCGATCGGTTCCTTCATAGGTAATATGTAATCTATCCCAAACTTCTTTCGCTATAACACAAGAAGATATTCTGTTATATTCAGTAGGTGACAAAGCACAATATAAAGAATAAATTGTTTTTGCATCAAGAGCTTGTCTCTTGGTTATCTCTTCCTGAGTCATTTCACTAGACTCAACAGCTTCTTTTCTTCTCTCTAAGATAGATGTAGCTTTAGGAATGATTCCTTTGTCTACAACATCTCATTCCAGAGGATCCTTTGACCTTAGGAATGCCTTCATCTTGTTTTTCCATATGTTGTATTCTTTTCCATCAAAGTAAGGTGGTCTGGTATTGCTTTGCCCTTCTACCAACCCTGGAGCTAACATACTAGCCATGGATCTTTAACTCTGAAGTAAAACACTTCAAACAAAGTAAGTACACAAGTTCTGATACCAATTGAGATAGCTAGTATAAGCACCTAGAGGGGGGTGAATAGGTATAAAAATATTTTCTCGAGATAAGAGAGCAATACTAAGCAGACAATAGAAAGGAAGTTCTCAAAGCGAATTATGATCAAAGTAAAGCGGAGAGAAGGGAAGAGAAAATGAAACACGGAAATTATAGTGGTTCGGCTTATTCCAAGCTTACGTCCACTCTTCCGCACTGACAGCCCACCGGCTGGATTTCACTATGAACACAAGAGATGTTACAGCAAGGCTCTCCTTGATTCCACAGTGTAGATACTCTACCACACTTCCTCAAGGTTTCTCAATAATATCAACTCTCTTTTGCATACAAGATTTCGCTCAAAAAATGAATTGACCAAGAACAAAGAGTTTCAGACTTTGGAATTCTTCTATCGCGCACACACTCGAACAACTAGAACGTCTTCCTTATATACTCCTTTATGCCATCATACCCGTTGGCACTTACTAAAGGAATTCTTCAAATCTTCCCATTGGACAGAATCAATTAGGAAGATCATTTGAACTATTTAAGGAACATGTCGATAACTCATCAATCCTTCTCACCCATACAATTAGGATCTCGGTTTCCATAAGTAGAACCTTCCAAGTATACTTCGCCAATCATCGGATCCTCAATCTTTGAATCAATAAAGGATTCCGTTATGTCATATCCAGCCAAGAGATCTTCTCCAGTCGATAAGGTCAAATCCTTAACGAAACATCCAATCCTGGATAGCCCTTCTTCGACGGATTAGAAACTATCAATGATAATAGACTTTGAGTCTTGAGTCTGACAGTTCGGAGGTCTTCAGACTTTAAATAGCAGAGTCTGCACATTTTCAGATTAGACTGATGGAAACGTTTTATCAGCTTTAAAATACTCCAGGAAGATTTCTCCAACAAACTGAAGGTCTCAGAGAATAACAGTGTGAACAAGGGAAAATTAACTGAAATTGCTGAGTGTTCGGATTTTTAAAATATTGTACGGAAGCGCAGGTGTGCGACCAGAGAGAAGTTCAGTGAATGCGTTGTCCTAGACTAAATGGGGGAAGCATTGACAGAATAAATTTATTGTTCTAGGTGGAGATATCAACAACATTCAGCAACTCAAAAAATCCCCAAACAGGCAGCAAGACTAGAAAATTCCGAACTGACGAGCCACGAAGAAACTGTAGCATGGGACTTTCTGATGATGAGTACATGGACGACGGATCCAGCGAAGATGTGGAAGAAGCCCGTCCAGTCAAGATGAGAAACCCCAGAAGAAGAGAAAACAAGTTTGATCCTATGATGGGGAAGTACGAGGTAACCTCTTTGTTGTCCATTCATCTACCAGTAGGTGTCACCAAGTTGCTTTCTATTTCAGGACAAAGGTTTATGGGCTTCCTTTTCATTTATAACCGTGACTTGCTTTGAGCGAAATAAAGGAAAAGAGCGTGCGGTGTGTCACCAATGCGAGAACAAAGAACGAAGGATCATTGTCCCATGTACCAAGTGTGAGCAGACTACGTATTGTATCCAATGCATCAAGCAATGGTAAAACTTTTTACTGCTAAATTCGATAATATTACCTTGCTAATAATTGAACACTACATATTTATTGAGGCTAGTCTGATTTTGCTTTAAAGGTACCCTCAGATGGCAGAAGAAGACATAGCCAAACTTTGCCCATTGTGCCGAAGAAATTGCAATTGCAGCCGTTGCTTGCACAGTGGAGGCATCATAAAGGTGTGTTATCTTATTACGTATGTAGCGAGGACAAATTTAATGAAATGGGCAGTGTATGTTATTGTTGCGACCTAAATTTCGGGTGGACCATCTAGAGTTTAGGCTAATGGATTAGTAAGTTTTAAACTTAACTCAGTTTTCCCAAGCCCATACCAATTTGTGACTTGGGTTCAAATATTTAATATGCAAATGGATTTTATCTAGGAGTTGCTACTAATCAGTTTATGGTAGGTTGATTAGACACCTAGGTAAAATAATGAGAAAATTATTTTACTCTTACGAATCAGAGACTATGGATATAGAAATTTTGTTACACGGATTTCTCTAATACCATTTTGGTACCATTCTTTTTATTTTCAAAAATGTTTTTTTTTTTTGCAAGCAGCTTAGATTCATTTTAATCTAAATCTCTATCATGTAGAATTATGATCACACGGGTGCTTAATCATAATTAAACATTTAATAAATAGAATAAATTGCATCAAAATAAATAAACACACAAAGCAAACAATTATTTTTTTGAGTTTTGTTGAAATTAGAATTTTATTATAAAACATGTATTTTAACTACATGACCTAATTTTACTAACAAGCTATATCTAATTAAATGAACCTAACATGCAAACTATTTGACATGCACCTAATATTTTTATTAAAATTCGTAATAAAAAGGAAACCTAATTAAACCATCTAAAAATGAATAATTTTCTAATTTATTTTAGGGATTAATTTGACTTAAACTCTATCTTATCTTAGAAAACTTTTTTTTAAAGAAAAATGAAATGATCAAAATGTGCAAATACTATTTAAGAGTCTATTTATATAAAAAAAATCAATTCTAATCTATTCTGAAAATTATCTAAAAGTGCGATCCTAAAAAATACAATCCTAATTTACTAAACCAACATGTTCCAATGCAAGATTTGATTTTTTGATTTTTTTTTTGTTTTTTTCAAGAAAAGCGATTATCAGATAAACATTATATCTAAACTAATCAAGATATTTATCAAATAAATGATTAAAATAATCGAAAAAAATAATCAGTTGTTTCACGAGTTAAATTAACGATTATTTTAACCATAAATATCACAGCATATAAGAAAGTTCAAAATAAATAAAATTTTGATCCAAGATTTTACAGATCAAATTAATAATTATAATGATTTAATAATTAAAATGCTATCAAAATGCCTAAAAATTAATATAATTAAAAAAATGATCCGACATTTTATGAATTAAATTAATAATTACAATAATTTTGGGCAAAACCCCTGCGATTAATGCCTACAAGATTCATGAAATGAATATTGACATCCAATGTTCTAATTTAAATAACTAAAAAAAATAACATAAAATAAATGAAGAATAAAAATAGAAATAAACTACCTAAGGGGACTCAACACAACGGGAGAAGGCACGGCGCGTTGAGGGCGGACCAGCAGCATCAATGGGCGAACAGGTCAAGGGCAGAGGCGGCGGGGGCTAAGGTGAGGGACGGCGGAGATGCAGACTTCGGCTGGGCGGCGCTCGAGCGGAGGGCAGCGCAACCGGGGCTTGTTGGGCGTCGGAGGGCAGCATGGCGACCTGCAAAGGGAACAGAGAACAGAAGCAGCGGCGGAGGAGTCGGGCGTGGGCTGCTGGGAGGCGCTCGAGCTACGACCAGCGGTGACGAACAGCAAAGGACGCGTCGACGGCTAACGACCAGAGAAGAGCGGCGCTCGGGCAGCAGGCGGAGAGGGCGTCGGGCGTTGGTGTAGTGGCGGGTGGCGCTCGAGCGACAGCGTCGGTGGCCGACTGTGGGCGTCGGGCACCAGGCGTAGCAGCAGTGGTGGCGCGGTATGGAGGCGCGGTGGATGCGTAGGCGGAGCTGGAGGCGGAGGCGGAGGCAGAGGTGCAGTCGTCGGAGGTGCAGGTGCGGCGCCAGATGAGCAGAGACGGGCGGCGAAGGCACCTGGTGCTGGGCTGAGGCGAGCGGCGTGGAGACGCTGCTGGTACTCGGGCGGAACAGAGGCGGACCACTGGCGAAGGCAGCAGCGGCGATGGGCGCTGGGTCGCGGGCAGAGGCACTGTAACTGGCGAAATAGAGGCACGGAGGCGAGCTGCAAGGGTGCGGTTGTCGGACGCCGGGCGCGGCGGTGCTCGCGGCTACGGAAGCGGCGGTGTCCGGTGAGCCGGCGACGGACAGGGGTCGGGGGTACCGGGCGTCGCTGAGAAGGAGGAAGACACTCTTCCTTTTTTAATTTTTCTTTTCTTTTCCCTCTCTCTGCTTCACGTCACTCACCGGTCTTCTCTCTCTACTTTCTCTATTCTGCAGCTGACTTTTCCCTTTTTTTGTAGAAAAAGAAAAGGGGAAAGGCCTTCTCTTTGACCAAGACAGACGAGGCCTTCTTCTTACACAAATTTTTCTTCGAATTCGCTCTCCCTTGGTCACGAAAATTGTGACTCTTTTATAGTATTCTGAATATGGCATTTTCCGAGTTTCCATTCTTATGTTGCATTGATTTGGCTGTGTATCAGAGCGTAATTTCGTAATTAAGTCAAACTTGCTTCAATTGCTTTTATTTTATCAAAATCTTTACTCTTTAATCACATGATTTTGTAATTGCTTTCGCATTTACCAAAATATAAATATTCATCAAAATTTTCAATTTCCATGCATAATCAATCAGATTGATTTTTTCCCTTTTTTTCTTTTTATTTGTCCTGATGTTATTTTTTTTTTTTTTTTTTTAGAGTTGCCAAAAATTAGGTGTCAACAGCTATTTAAGAGGGAAACCAAACCTGTGACCCAACAATGAAATTCTCAATATTCATTAGTATTGCTTGTTATGACTGGATATTTCTTCTCTATCACTAATCTTCCACATCTCTCATCAACTAGGAATAAGGCCTTGGTCAACTGATGGTCCACCAGTAATTAGATCCAAAGGTCAAGGGCTAGATGTCTCATCATCCTTTCCCCGTGGTAACTACCAAAGAACAAAAACAAAGACAATTGACAATCAGTAAAACTAACGAGCCCCCAATTTATGGGGGAGTTCCCATGGTCTTCCCTCATGGCCTAGTTACCTGTTAGGTTCTGTAGCTTCCTGCTGTTATGCTGACAAATGAAGTTGAACCACCGGCATTCTATTCGTTGAGGTGCTTAATGGGTTGTAACAAACTATTGAAACTTTAGGATGCTTCATACCATTGCTTATGGAAATGCCTCGTCAGATTTTGTCCAATTTCTTTTCTGACTAATGCACGGTGTTATACAATTTCAGGAATCAAAAGTGAGCACGTCTGATGATGAAAAGGTTAAGCACCTGAAGTACTTAAAGCACTGCTTCCCTTGTTAAGGAAAATTTGCGAAGAACAAATTCAGGAGACACAAATTGAAGCCAACATACGAGGTATACATTGTAAAAATTGCTTACCCTTTCGTCTCATGTTAGTACGTGATTTATATGATTAGATATATTCAGGAACACCAGTTGGTGAGGTTGAAGTGCCGATGTCTCTCTGTCCAAACCGGGAGCGTGTCTACTGGTAAGAGGTTCAGCATACATGTGGAGAGTACAAAACACAATACGGCTGTGTTTGGTTCAAAATTTCCAAGAGACTTTCAGGCTTGAAAGCCCCTTAAGAAAATGCTGGACCGTTTGGTTCAACTTTAAAGCTGGTTTTCAGCTTTCAACTTGCCTTCAAAATGTTAAAAGCTTTGGACTTTCAGCATTCCGCCGAATGTTGAAATTATTTACCAAACACAATTGCATTTCTCCAAGTAGCTTTGGGCTTTTAGCATTTGCGTTGGACTTAAAGTCCCTTACAAATGCTGAACCAAACGCAACCTACTTCCATGCGTTTTCATTCTTATGTGACTGACAATATATATTTGTCCTCTTCTTCTTCTTTTTTTCGTGTGGAGCAGCGACATTTGTGCTACTTCAATTGTAGACTTCCATAGAAGCTGTCCAAAGTGCCATTTTGAACTTTGTCTCAATTGCTGCCAAGAAATTCGTCAGGGCAAAGTTCCTTCTCGTGCTGAGGTGAACTTTCAGTACGAGAACAGAGGCAACGACTATGTTCACGGTAGACAGCTTGTGGCAATTCATGACATGGATCTGGTGCCATATATGGAAACTTCTCAAAGTCATGTTGCTCAATCCATTGAATGGAAAGCTAACACTGACGGGAGCATCAATTGCGCTCCGAGTGAGATGGGTGGATGTGGTAATCATAAATTAGAGCTTAAGCGCATGCATAATAAAGATTGGATGAGCAGGCTTGAGTTGCGAACAGGAAACTTGCTGAAATTTGGCAAATTCGAACATACCACTCAGAAGCATGATTGCTCTGAAACTGGGGATAAGATGCTACGAAAAGCCGCATGCAAAAACTCCGTTGACGATTACTTATATTGTCCAGCATCAAGTGCAATATTGGATGAAGAGAAGTTTCTATGCTTCCGAAGTCACTGGATTGAAGGTGAACCTGTCATAGTTCAAAATGTTTTAGAGCGGACCCCTGGTTTGAGCTGGGAACCCACGGTAATGCAGCGTGCATTATGTGAAAATAAAGATTCAACATTTGGTTCAAAATCCAAAGTCAATGCCATTGACTGCCTAGCTGCTTGCCAAGTACATATCATTATCCCACCTTTAGTTTTTCAAATAACGTGTAAAGACACAAAATTACTTGTCCATGTACTCAGGATTCTTATAAGTGTAAGAGATATTTGGAGACAATGTTTTAGGAAAATTTAGAAAGTACTCACCATAAATGTGTCAACTGAAAATATTGACAATCATATCATCTTTTTCTACTCACATCTTTTTCTACAATCTATCTGGAAACTTCTTGTTTTCTTTTCCATGCATTTAAGATCATCTTTGATCATACCTAGAACGTTTGTTTATGGCAGTTGATTGAACTTTCAGGTGGACATTAGCACCTGCAAATTCTTCGAAGGCTACTCAGAGGGGTGAATGTATTCTAACTTTTGGCCTCAGGTGCTAAAGCTAAAGGACTGGCCTCCTTCAAACAAGTTTGAGGATCTTTTGCCACGCCATTGTGAGGAGTTCATAGCTGCACTGCCATTCATGCCTATACCAACCCTCGATCTGGCTTCCTCAACCTGGCTACAAAGTTACCACCAAGTGTCTTGAAGCCAGACATGGGATTGAAGACCTATATTGCCTATGGTTTTGCAGAAGAGCTAGGAAGAGGTGACTCTGTGACCAAGCTTCACTGCGATATGTTAGATGCGGTGCGCCTTCCTCAAAAAGTGTTGCGTGAATCACTGGATGTTTCATTATCATCATGACTTTATTACCAAGCATGGAACATTTATAAGAAAAGCATGAATGAAAGTGTTCAACAAAACAGCAGAGAAATTGTGTTGCCATAAAAAGTTGCTGATATTGTCCAGTACAGGAATCCCTTCTTTCCAGATATGAAGGAAAATTCCAAGCACTGTCCACCAAAATTAGAACGTACTACATTGGTTAGGCAGTAGATGGCACAGCTTAGTTGTGAAGATGCATTGCATTTATTAGGGATGAGGTGATGGCATGCAAATAGATATTTGTCATGATCAGACACACCACTTGCATGCGTTGTGTTGACTTCCCTCCCTTTTTACCCACCTGGCAGGTGAATATCCTTATGCATACCGCAGAGGTGTCCTTAAGTGAAGAGCAGCAATCTGCAGTGAAAACATTGAAAGAGAAGCACAAAGCAAAGGATGTGAAGGAGCTTCAATGTCAAGCACATGAAGAGCTTCATGTAGATGCATCAGGATGCCAAGATCGGGGTCTTGAAGGCTTCAATGGCCGTGAGGGATGCCAGGGAAAAGAAGAAGACCAACGCAGAAACGATCTCTGTTCGGACCAAGAAATCAAGCAAAGAGGCGGTAAGTTGTGGGACATTTTCTGGAGAGAGGATATCCCCCTGTTGGAGGCATATCTTCGCAAGCACCATAACGAATTCAGGCATACATACTGCGCTCCAGTTAAAGAGGTGAATTTCCCAGCACAATTATGCTGCTCTCGTTGTTGGCATATTTATGTAAGCCACGTTCCTGGGTCTGATACTCCCTTGATGCTCAGGTCATTCATCCAATCCATGACCAATCATTTTATCTTACTTTGGAGCACAAGAGGAAGCTGAAGGAGGAATTTGGTTAGTATATGCTAAAACCAACGAATTTTTACTCTAATACAATGGTCCAACATAACTTTTGAAACTATGTAGGAATTGAACCATGGACATTGGAACAACACCTAGGCGAAGCAGTTTTTTTTCCTGCTGGGTGTCCCCACCAAGTTAGAAATTTGAAGGTATACAAACTGTTTCTTTACATCTTTTACTTGTACTATCACCTTGAATTGTAAGTCCTCTAAATTGTCGGCACTATCATCATTCTTTATGTAGTCATGCACAAAAGTTGCCACCGACTTCGTCTCTCCTGAGAATATCTGGCAATGCCTCCGTTTGACTAACGAGTTCAGACAACTTCCAAAGAATCATAACGCCATAGAGGATAAACTTGAGGTAACACATAATATTACCTCATATGGTTGGCCGTGGCATCTTTTGCTTTTTGGTGATTCAGCTGTTCTCACCCTTATCCGATCTCTTTGTGAAACAGATTAAAAAGATGATAATTTATGCAGTCGATCAAGCAACTAAAGATTTAGAGGACTTGTCATAGAGATGAGAACTAGACCCACAGTAGTATGATAGCTTAGTTCACATCGGATCCAGTTCAAGGCAGGAAAGAGGATACTAACGCCAAGAGTAGCATCTCCTGCAACAGCAACTTTTTTGGTTTTCTGGTCTTGTTCTAGCAATTTTTGTGTGCACAATCATCTAGTCTCCATTTTATTGTTGAGAAATGTACAAGAAATTGGCAACTCTCTCGACCGTCAGACAATTTTGCCTGCAACAAATTGAATCGACTATTGATTCTGAAATTAAATTTGCAACTAGAAACTTCATTGATTTCATATAATTAGACATCCTACGATTCAATGGTTTATTGCATAAGACAATTGTCTCCAAATCCTTAAATCTCTCCATAAACAACTGCATTTAGATGGTGCCAAGTATCCACACACATATTATTGGATTACCATCGTAATCATAATTTTATATTATCAATTATCCAACAATAGAGTTTCCTTGACAAAAAAAATCATCATAGAATTCAATATATTTGCATTATATAGGTCCTTATAAAGTTTATTTATGGGAATTAACTTCACAGATAGAAAGAGTGTTCGACTAAATAAAAAATAAAAAATAAAAACAAGAAAGAGGAAGTGAAGAAAATGAGGGATATCAAACTGTCCATTTGTTCATGATTATTTTAACCTTCACCTACATAATGGGTATCGGACAGACTTAGGGGTTTGACAAAGTGATTCTAGATTAGTAATTTAGATAGAGGATTGTGGCGACGATAATTTCAAAATAATTGTCTCTCTCGCCTCCGTTTAATCAATCGGCGAAAAATATGTATTTTTTTTAGATTCAATTGCAAGAGAAAAGAGAGAAATGCGGAATAAATGCGACCTTGGTAAAAAGGTTGAATGTTCATGGAAATATAAAAAGAAAAAGAATTACGAATTTAAACAAAAGAAGGTAGGACCACTGTTTGAGGGCAATTTAGTCAAGTTCATAATGAAATAGGGTTAATACCCTTAAAAACTCCAAACTGGTACACCTATGACAAATTTACCCTAAACTATTTTTTTGACCACAAAAACCCCTAAACTGGTATACCTTTGACAAATTTACCCCAAACTGGTACACTTGTGGCAAATTTACCCTAGGTTAGTTTTTGTTAAATTTTACTGTTAAAATATTAAGTTAAATGACACGTAACAATTGATTGATATACCAATTTGGGATTTTACGCTCCATTTGTCATAGTTTAAAATTTTTGTGATTTTTTTGTGATATTAATCCAATTTAGCGGAATGTATATTTGTCACAAATTTATCAATTTGGGGTTTTTTGTGGTCAAATAAATTAGTTTGGGGTAAATTTGTCATAAATGTACCAGTTTATGGTTTTTTTATAGTTAGTCGGGGTAAATTTGTCACAGTGTACTAGTTTGAAGTTTTTTATGGTAAAAAAAATAGTTTGAGGTAAATTTGTCATGGGTGTGTACCAGTTTGGGGTTTTTCAGGGTATTAACCCTAATAAAATATGTGCCTCATCTCGTAGGCTGTGGGAATTGCCTTGCCCTAATCCTCTAATGTTCTTTTCATTGATTATCAGGGTAATTAAAGGAATTCTGTTTTTTAAATGATGAAAATAGAGCACATTGATCTATTATTAAATTGACCACTATCTTATGGCGAAAAGAGTGTCTTTTTTATTCAACTAACAAGTGATTTATCAGACACTTTATTTTTAAATTCAAACCCGCCAGCGGAAAGCTCAATTTTTAAGATGAAATATGTATATTTTGATTTACACTGATGTTACTTACACATATTTTTCGTATTTAGTTAAAGTAAATGATGAATTGTAATATTTAGGCATTCTTATTACAAAAGGCTCTAGCGTTAAGAGTGCCGAATGATGATAATCATTTCAAGTTTATTTGAGAAAGCAGATCCTACATCCCAACTCCTGGTAATTTGGCTCCGACAATATTTATGGAATTTTTTATCGAATGGTCAAAATTGAAATCAAAATTTCTATTTTAGTTTTGAAACTGAAAAACGAAAAACACCAAAATTTCATTTCCAATTTAATAATGGATATTTGAGAACAAAATTAATCTTAACGATTGCCTATCAACTTTAATATAGAAAAAGAAAGAAGGATAAAATTAATAAGAAGAATTTACCTACAAACTCTACCTTAAAGAAAACTGGAATATATATAAAATATGTCCAACTCATGTGATTTTTTTTTCTTTAACTACTCAGGCTTACTCTAGTGGCCAACCTTTCCACATGGGAAAAGGAAAGTGGAGGGTTTGAAACTCCATAAGTACGGCAAAAATTTGAAAGTGAATTAAGAATTAAAATAGGATAGACGAAAAACAAAACTCTTGGTTTTTTTGTCATCATGTTTTTTTCTTCATTTTTTTAACTTTCCCTTTCACATGCGTGCATATGTGATTGGAGTTTCTCACTTTTTTTTTTTTTTTTTTTTTTTTGCTTTGTTCTCTTAATGCGATTATGTTTACTTCCTAATTGTCAATTTCTTAATAGGGTCTATGTTTTGATAAACTGTCCAACATTTACAATTTCTTTTTAACTAGCTTTAATGGATTTCAAAAAAAAAAAAAAAAACAAACAAACAAACATTTTACTGCCCTGTCACTTCATTGAGCCTACAAGGACCTTAGGTGAGATCTTCCAAATACAGTCTTGCATACACTCTAGTCCCTGCCTTGCACATTAATATCCAACTACTCAAATCAATTAGGTCATGAAAAGCTACAAAATAACAACATACCTTCACTGAAATTGAGTACAAATGAGAATCACCACTTGTGTATTATATCATTAATTCCAAGATCGTCATTCTTGGATACGCAATGAACCCTTAAAGTAGTTCCATTCAGCAAATTGTTGTTGACCTTGGCATGTGTCTTTTGCCAAACACTTCCCACACAGCTACTTAGCAACAAAGAAAAAATAAATACAAGTGGAACTGATGTCTTCATCATCGTAGCATATGATGATTGAGTCCAATTTCTTGCCTAAAAAATCAACGTACCAAAATCTAAGGTAGATCAGATGCATATGAAGTAAACTTATGAACCCATACCACTAAACCATGTCCATGCATAAATGCACAATCAAGAAAAAGTAAGTAACCACAAGTATGATAAAAAAAAATAAAGCATACAGAAGTAAATTCAATAAAGTACCGAACAAAAATATATGGACATGTTATTAAGTCCTTAAGGCTATATTCAAATTGAATACAATTTCTTGGCTAGAAGATCAACGCACCAAAAACTAAGCTATGTCAAGGGCACATGCTAAAATGTCTAAATAATATATACTAACTAATGAAATTACACTAAAAATAATGCTAATAATTTAACCACATAATCAAGACCTGTTTCAAAGCTATCTTCTACGTTTTTATTGCGAAAATGAGGACTTGAGCTGGGCCCTGGCCGTTTGAAATGGGATGTTTCAATCAAAATTAAAACTAGTTTCAAATCATAGAATTAAACCCAATTTTCCCCTTAGAAATTAATCAAACCCTATACTTACTAAAACCAAATCTAGTCCCATTAATACTAAACGCATATTGAACGTAACTTCCTCTCACATTAGCCCTATTCGTTTCATGAAAAATAACTTTCAGGAAATATTTTTTGGATTTTTTGCAAGCCACTATTTGCCCACAATGTGTGGGGACCGCGGCCTCTATGAGGCTTTGAGCTATTGTCACTTCCATCAAATATATGCTATTCACCTGTAATTTTGACCTCGCATCCTTTATAATTACATCACGTAGTCTTAGGCAACCATGCTCACATAGAACTATGCGATACATGTACACACCCATATGCAAGTGCAATTCATGTAAAAGATGCTCACTGTTTGAAATACGATTGTCTTTTTCCCTTGCTTTTTAGGTATTGCCTTAGAACCATGCCTAAAGCTCTCAACAAAGATGTTATTTAGCTATGTGATGACTGTCAACCTGTGCTTGAAAAGCTCGATACCTTTGAGGAAAGTTGCACATTTGAGGATGACTTAGAGATTAGAGAAGATTTGAAAAATACTCCTTTAGAAAGATTGGGGAAGAAGAAGAGGAGGAGGAAGAATTGGAAGTGGATGAGGGTGAAGAATAGAAGAAAGAAGAAAATGCGCTAAAAAATGATCAGGAAGGAGACAAAACAAAGAACTTCATTTGAAACATCGGACAATTTTGTACAATTTACTAGCAATTCTCTCTTACCTTTGAATTCATTCATTAACGTGTTTCCTCGGTGCTTTGTATAGCAATTTGATCTTCGTTTTGCTTATAGTTGTTCGTCTTTGTTGGGGACCTTCCGGTTTTGGCATTTCTTTTTGTGCTTTGAAGTGATTCTTGAAGTTCAAATACTATTTACTTAGTCTTATGCGAAACTACCGAGCTCTTGCTAAATTGACTTCCGCGGTTGCTTCTTCAAATAATGTGCCATCAGGAATGTATGCAAAATTTTATCTTATTAAAGGAAGGAATGATGGAGGAATTGCTTCATTTACAACTTCGAAATTTGGAAACATTTGAGCACTGTCAGTTTAATGGAAGTGAGATGGATACATTCGAAATTATCATATCAGATTATATCGTGGCGGTCTTTTGCATAGACTTTTGAATAATCAAAATTGTATAACTTCTAGCTCGTTCACCTTGCAGTTAGTTGGCACAATTAATACTCATTTAGCATAAAATGCCTTATTGTGCACTTTATCCAACATTATATCTTGATTCTTCCTCAAATTTTGCTAGTAATGCTTCAGTTAGTCAATTAACAAACTTGTCGTAGTTGGATGTCGTGGTAATGGAAGTTCATGTACATGCGCTGTGAGCGGAAGAAAATAAGAAATCAAATGACTTTTGTGTAGTGGATGTGAGCGATTCTACATGATAATGGGACAATGGGGAGAAAGAAAGTGAGATAATAAAATTTTACATCAATGTCTGAAATTCCTCTAACAAGAAGCCCTCCTTCCACTACATAGTAGTTTTATAATTTATGATCAACAGGGTGCTTGAAGCATGCATGGTCTTTTTGGTTGTCCATGTAGCATATCATGGACGTGTTCTAGTCTCTAGAACAAGTAGTAGACAAATAAACTATTTATATTAGATATTTAGTGTGACGTACCACATATGTTTGACAGTCGCCACAAAAATCACTTCTGGACATGGCAAATTTTACAAATTGTACTGGTAAGATGAATGTTGTCCTTTTTGGAGTCATGATTGGACCATTGACATGAAATGCATTTGGTTGCATAAAGATGAGACTGATCAAATATGCACCTTGCAGGTTCATTGTGTCATGCCCCGATCCTCAGGCATGCACACATCCCTTATCTTGGTCGATTTTAGAATGCGATATCCCATGACTATGTATCGCCGACCCTTTCATTTCCGATAGCACATGTGGAAGCAGTTATAAATTCCCAGACAATAAAACAATGAGATAGAAAAGCAGTGCCATATTTTTCATACTGAAAATTCACAACCACATTTTTATACAAGCACCTCATAGTATATAATATACTACTATTCACAGTGGTCTAATCTAACACTTATCCACATAAAAACCAAGTCTGACAAGACATAATGGGAACTCAGTCCTCATCCGGGTCGTACTCGGGATCATCCTGATTCTCCTCTGATTCTTCTTCACTAAGTTAGTTTCCTTCAAGCTCTTCATATTTTTCTAGCTCATCATCCTCTTCTAGTTCCTCCTCCTCAGGCTTATCTATGGGCCTAAAATGGTTATACAATAACCATTGAGACCACGTCTCAACAAGTTCTACCCCCTAAGACTCGATTAGTAAACCAATACGCTAACCGGGCTATCTATGCACGCACGGGTCAGATGACTTACCTTGGCCTCAGATTCCACCTACATATTAACACAGTTCAATAGGCACCCAAGCAATCACATCACAGATCGATATCTCGACCAATCGACTTAGTCGATTACATGTCATCTCGACCCTTTCTTGGTCGGCTCATCTCATTTACTCAAATTCAATGCTAAATTACAGCTTAGCGAGCACGGCTTACACAGTCATCTCGAATACTCAATCCCAACATTGAATTACGGCTCAGTGAGCACGGCATACTAAAACTTTAGTGGTAATGCTGAATTACGGCTCAGCGGCCATGGCTTACTAATTCTTTGGCGGTTAATGCTGAATTATGGCTCAACGGCACAACTAATTCCAAATTCGGTGATAATGCTGAATTACGGCTCAGCGTGCATAACCTAGATTAGGTGGTAACCTACGGTCCAATGGACAAAACCATACTTTGATGGTAATGTTGAATTACGGCTTAGCGAGCACAACCGATTCCAAATCCGATGGTTTCCATGTCGTATTCCACACTGTCACACACCTATCATACATCATTTCATCTTTCAAGAGTCTTCTCAATGCGACTAATAACCCTTACACGATTAATTACTCTCAACCAAGGACTGTGTGCTTCACACTTAGAATCTTCAATCAAAATAATAATTGGCCTATTTCCCTCGTATTAACGATACTCGATAAAAATTTATCGTGTGTGGCTACACGATTGGCCTTAGCCAAAATATAATATTTTTCTTTCCATAGCTCCCACATTTTCTGTAGTCCACTCAAATATTTTTGGCATTATCAACCGATGCCTGATTATTTTTGAATTAATAACCAACGATTATCCAATTAAAGAATAATTCTCACTTTCAGAAGATGAGTCGACGTTCCTAAAATGACTTGTGACATAACAGAACTTTCAATTTTTGAAATCGGACTTGAATTCACGGTTAATTTCTATTTGGCGCGTTTTCAGCGCGACTTAGGCTATTGGGTAACTTTCAGAAACTTTTAGTGCAAATGATCCATGGTCGATTTTCTTCAAGCCACAATAAATTCACTCGACACATTGGCGACTCTCGGTTGTCATGAAAATCTCGAGGATTCAAATACGGACATAGGGTACCAAAACAATAAGAAAATCAGTCTAGTGCCGGTTGACGAGAATTTTCCAATTTAGTAGTGTCACCCACAATTAGCCACATATCTCAATCGAACCAACCTATATCTGATCTCAAATTGATTTATATCTGTGCCGTAATGATTTCAACAGATGAGCACGGTCGAGCAGTCGATTTCTAATCGAATTCTCAAGTCTATTTGCCTTAAAATTCGTAATGGTTTCACCAGATAGTCTAGTTATTTACGAGAGTGATTAGATATGAGAACAACCCTATAGACGCATCAATGAAACGCCCAATTTATTTAGTAGAAAATAGGGTTGAAAATCTGGGATATCACACACTGTGCTACACTATTTTATGAGAATTTGGTTCCAAGCCCACTTTAGATGATGTTGAATGTCCAAATTATTAATTTAAAAATTCATTGAAGATGGTCATCATCTCATAAGTTTCAGCTAGAATAATCAAGATTTGATACCAAGATGGCCATCATTCTATCGCAAAGGAGAGAATTGCATTCATGATCTCCCCTAGAAAGCGAATAGATCTAACAGTTTTTCATTAAACTAACAATCAGTTCAGGATCTTCATTACTTCCACTGCTCCGCTTCAAGACACACCTTCATCTAGGGAAGCTATACTTGGAATCCCCTCAATATATAACTTTTCACCTTTAAGGGCTTTTCAAAATATGAAGTCTCTCGTGTCAAACCTTACAGAGCTTTGTAAGTCTTTTAATTTCATTTCTTTGGTGGCTTTTTCTGGTCAGGATAGACTTGAAGATGTGTACTGAATAGAAGGTTTGTCACAATGATTTGATTAATTTGAGCCACAATTCTTGTACGATGGTCTACTTGCTATTGTTTCTCTTCGCTTTCCAACAATCCACATATTGCAAGTCAAGACTTTGAAAATCTAGTTGATCTATGAGCTATTGGAACATTCTATCCAAAAGATAATGATCTTTTCCTCTATTCCAATGCATAGGCTAGTGGACTTCTTGGTTTTGTCGTCAAGAAGATGATGGACTTTTCCTGAATTCCATTTCACAAGCAAGTGGACTTCTTGGTTTTGGATACAAGGTTGTTGAAGCACAACCAACAATTTCCGTTTACGTGTTGGTGTTTGTTCTCAAATTAGAAAGTTATGGCTAAGATTAAAAGAAAAGGAGTTTGACCTTTTCTTCCAATAAAAGTCTCAAATAATTTCATCAATATTAGTGCTCTCTATTGAAGAAAACATTTTAATGATCCATTTTGAAACTCTTCTAGATTAAATTAACGTAGTAGTAGAAAAATTACCATACTACGTTTAAACTTAAGATGATTTAGCTTTAACCATATGAATGGTCCCACATTATTGGTTAATAAAGAATCAAGTGGATTTACCAATGAATCACGAAAATTATGGCTCTTAAATATTATTTCTTAATTAATGAACTTAATTTATTTACAAGTAATTCACGAGGTCATGTATCCTTTACTTTGTACTAGTTACAATAGAAAAAAGGTGCAGCTAGTTTGGTCTAGCCAATTCTTGAAATAAACAACTCATGCTCTATTTCCCAAAAAAGATAAATGCATCATATAGGAATGTCAACAACTCAGTTCGATTTGAAAAATTGAGCCAAACCGAACCATTAGACCATATGGTTAAATAAAACTGAAATGAACTTTAACTCAAACCAAATATGAACTTTAACTCGGTTAGATTTTGGTTCGGTTTCAGCTAGATTTGATTTTGCTTTTGGTTTTCTTCTCCTTCTTTTGTTTTTTCCTCCACAGCTCACAGCATGGGAAATACCAGATTTGCCCCTTTTAAAATTCCTTAAATATTTTTTTCACAACCCTACCTCCATCGTTCCCCCAAACACCCCCCCTTCCCCTTTCCCCCTCTTCATCTCTTTCCCCTCCAATACAAACCACCTTCCATGGCCACCTGCCCCTACACCCAGCCTCAGCCGTTGGCACCATCGACACGATCCCTCTTGCAGTCACCATGTTTTTTTTGAGATGGTGAGCCTTGCCGCCTCCATAGGCGACCTCGATTGACCTCACTATGGCTCATGACATCAATTGGTAATCGCGATCTGCCGTGGAAGACCTTGGGGCACCTCACAGCGAGCGAATGGTGGTGGACGATGACTCCACGGCTTTCGATGGGCGATGGTGAGCTAGGAGGAGTCAGCGTTGACGTCGAAAGCGGCAGGCGGTGAAGGTGGTCAGCAGAGAGGCACTCGCGAGATCTTAGCCCCTGTGCCTTCGGGAGAAAGATGGAGTGTTGGTACGATTAGGATTTCTCACTGCGATTTTGGGAGGGATGAAAAAGAAGAGAAATTGTGGACAATTTTCAATTCGATTTGGTTCGGTTCATTTAATCAAACCGAAACTATCCAAACCGATATATAAAAAAATGGCCATTATTTTATTATGCGAATTGAAATCGAAACCGAATTGGAAATACATGAAATTTTGGTTCAGTTTGGTTTCAATTTGATTTTAACACACCCTAACACTAAGGACTACACTTAGATTTATTAGATTTCTTGCTAAAATATTGATATTAAATCCTAAACTCCGATCGCTAGTGACCCAAGGAAACGAAAGAATCACTTACATTTTTCATACAATCTCCACTTATAGAAAAAAAAAATTTGAAGAGAGTTTTTGTTTTGGCATCACTTCACATTTTTATTTATTTATTCTTCATTTATTTTTCTTTTTTATTTCTTAAGTTTATATATGTAGTATATTTATCTTATAATTTTATGTATTTCAATATATTATATTATTATTTGGTTAATTTTCTTGTTTCTAGATAGAATAAAAAAATGTAGTTGATTTTGAAATGGATTTTTTTCAACTGGAAACTCCTAATAAGAAAAATAGTGATTAGAGTCAGTGATTGAGTTTAATCTCAATTGGGGAATACTTCATTTGTTGTAACGCTCTCTAAAAAAAGAGTTTGCTTTGCTAAGAACAGGATAGAAGAAAGAGAATTGGTATGCTAATTCCTAATCCACAATTCCATTCTTCGTAGGGTTTATTGTCTCAACGAATAAATAATTGTTGGAGTAAAATATTGATATAATTCAAGAAAAAAAAAAAGAAACAACCCTGACCACAAAAAAAAAAAATATATTTATTATATTACATAAATGGATTTCCAAATAAAAGCACTAATGCTACAATCAATCCATAAATTGTTGACGCTTCCATAAAAGCCAAACTAAGCATTAAAGCACTTCGTATTTTTCCCTCCACTTCGGGCCATCTTGCGACACCTTCTATAGCTTGGTCCATACCTTGACCAACTTCAAGTAGGGGTGAGTGATTTCATATTCCATTAGGAACTTGGAACCTACTATCGGGGATAAATTCATTATTTTTGGGAATAAAGAACCTACCCTGTTACAAATTTCAAGGTCGATTATAAGTTCTAACAAGTTCCTCTTTTTTTTTTCTTTTTTTGTTCTTTTTCAGTTGAGCAAAACATAAATAAACTCAACAATAAAAATGAACAAAGATTGTTTCATCGATTACCTAAAAACAAATGTCTATATGCATTTACTGAATAGTATTAAGGAAATTATATGGTTTTCAATGCATTGGTTGTTCTTGTATGATATAGAATCACTATCTTGAAAGTTGAATGATTTCAACTAATCTACACCGTACAAGGACACAAGATCCAACAAAGAAAATGCAAAGCACTAGAGCATTACAGGTAAGAAAACTGTGTAATTTTCTTTCAAGAAATTAAGGGCAATAGTTTCTGGAAGGAGCAAGATGTTTCGGCCATTAAAAATATATACTCACATGCACAAATCAACATGGGAGCACACCCGCTAGAAACAAAGAAAACAAAAACAAAAACTGAAAACAGTTCACAGCTCCACGAATGCATTTAGTAAGTGCACAAACGATGATGATCCTCAAGAGCACAACAGTACGAACGCAGACCTGCATGCCTCATTGGGGTCCTATTTCTTCACTTAACAAAACAAGGCTGTGGTTAAAATAAAAACAAGCTACGCCGTGTTGACAGAGGTGAACGAGAAAAGGGTTTCGTCTTGCTGTCGATAGAGATGAACGAGAATGACAAAGGGAAAGAATGAAACCAAATTAAGGATTTAGCTGTTTTAGGGTTTGGGATCCCAACTCCCGATTTTCGATTTCCAATTCCTAGTTCGGGTTCATTTCTCAGTTCTGGTTTCCGGTTCTGAATCTTGTTCTGAATCCAGTCTCTGTTCCGGTTTTGATTCCTATAGGAACTGCTAACCAGCGGTTTCTTAAAAAATGCAACCGAGAGCCTACCCATCCCTCAATAGAACCAGGAACCAAGTGGGTCCGGTTCTATTCTTCTCCGATTCCCAATTCTATCTGGAACCATACTCACCCTTAACTCTAGGTCCAATAGAAGCAAACCCAACAGCTAAACCAGCAGCAATAACGAAAGCGGTAGAAATTAGTGGATTTATGATAAGTTCCTCACAAAAAGTAATGGTTAATGATGTAATCATCCAATGAATTATGACTTAATTATTCCATCACTAAGATTCATTCTGGCGAAGTAATTAGCAACACCAAATTAAAGTAATGAAATAATATTACTGAATCATCCGAACTACCTTTATATCTCTTTTTTAGTTCTTATCGACAAGATTTTTGTGAATCCATCTTACTTTTGTTCTTCCATTTCTTTGTTCCAAACTATTAGTCGAATTATTCACTCTTTTTATTGATTTCATATTTTTAGTCATTCAATTCATAGTCATAGACGAAAGGAAAGACTCATATTGAAATCTCTATCTAAAATGATAATTCATAATAATGTAGATCAAATTAGATCAGATTTATTTTTAGTTCATATCTAAGTAGCAATATATAATATCACATATACATGGGTTTCTTCCATATTGTAAACCAATTATTTGTATATTAGATTAAATCAATTTTAGAATTTTTTTTTAATTTTTAAAACAGAAAATTTAAGAGCTGGATTCCCGGCTATCATTATGTATGCCCTATTTGTACCCAACCATATCAACTAATTCATGATGAATTGCGTGAAATTTACCCTTCCTTTTATTTATCACTATTATGCATATATACAATTTACATGGATGAATTTGTTAGGTCAAATAATAGAATAGCATAAGTAGAAATATTGGTATTTCATTAATGTAAAGTTAAAAGTTCATACCAATTTTTATTTCTATATATATATATATATATATAATTATTTTCCTTTTAGTTTCCATATATAATTTTATATACTTCTTTTTTATTATTATTATTTTCCTTATTAGATAAAATATTAATAGAAAATATTTATTGGGGGTAGGTATTATATAAATTAATGGGCCAAGCAAGCATTTTAGGTCTTATATAACCCTTTCCAACTAGGGAATGAGAATTAGGTTTGAGGGGCGTTTGTCAACTTCGAGCTGACAGCCTTCCATTGACCTAGGTTCTCCTAAGTGTATACTTCGCGTGATGATGGATGTTTAAGATTTAAATCGTTTAAGCCCATGCAAATTTTGACTAAGGAGTCGCACTAGCGTTGTCGCCTCTAGCCTTTTTGGGATCGACGAGAAACCTCGTAAGATATTGGAGAATATCTTATTATTTACGTAATCATAAATTCTAGATTAGAGGACTTTATTACGTTAGCCTTAAGATTAATGCCTTTTCAGTACTTGACTTGATCATGTGCTAATAAACGCCATAATATCCTATTCGAAAGAAATCCAGGGTTCATACTAACCCTTCTAGAGTAGGAAAGTAACAGCCAAAATATTGAAATGCTATCGGTTATAATCGTAAAGAAAAGCACACAAACATCCTAATATTGTCCCTAAAAATAAAAAGATAATCCAAAACAAAGAACCCTATCATAAAGTCCTAATGGCTTGTCAAATTTTTGGGATTCAATTTCTAAGGGTTTCTAATCTTTTTAAGTGTTTCTCATTTTTTAGAATTTTTTCGAAACTTGTTATTATTTTCCGGTTTTTTAGATTTTTTTAATGATTTTTTTGAAATTCCATTTTTAATTGATTTTCTAATTTTATAAATTTTTATTTTATAAAAATTTCAAAATTTTTATCATTTTCTGAATTTTTTATTTTATAAATACTTTTTCGAATTTTTAATTATTTTTAATTATTATTATTTTTTATTATTACTACTACTACTATATTTGGGAACAGGTTTCGACCGGATATACCCAACCTGACCTACTAAGCTGACTCATCGATTTGGGTTCGATGGGATAAAGAAAAAAAAAACCGAATTTTTTCTCTTTTTATATTCTAATGAATTTTCTATATTTCTTCCTATCTTTTTTTTTTTTTTTCTCTTTTGTCTTTTTCCTTGTTTCGTCCTTTTCCCTGTTTTGTCTTCTTTCCTTGCACTCCTCCTTCAACATCCAGAAGAGCTCCTCCTCCTTCCTCGAATCCTTTCCTTTCACCCTGCACTTACCGAACCAAGATCACCCGCCTCGTCGCCCCGCCCTTGCTTTGGCTGCGACTGCCAGCGCCTCCATCGCCGCCAAACCAACTCTCTTCGCCGGTCATCCATTCCGACCGGCAACCCACCCCCCAACTCCGACCACTCATTCCGGCGACCACGACCATTACCACAAATACCCATTCGAAGCTAATCCCTTCCATCCTATCCTTTCTAACAAGCAAACAATCAACAGTACACAACAAAGTGAAGAGATGAACTGACAGGGTGGTTTTGAATCACGAACTTCGCCGGCGAGAGGGGACGTCTCTGACGAAGAGCTTTTGGGCATGGGGATATATATACGCGTTGAACTCGAGCATGGATTTTTTGTCAAATGCGTGAAAAACACAGAGAAAACACTAATATAAGGCCAGATTCAACCTATACAGAAGCAAAAGCAAATTGATCTTAAGATTCAACAATGAATGAGTTTCAGCCTTCTCTCAAGCATTTTATCGAGCGACTGATGTGCGATCTAAGGGATGTGTTCCAGAGAGAGATTCGATGCAATTTTATGTATAAAGGCGTGAATAAACATATTTTGTGTCAACTCAGTCTTAGATCATCGGGGTTCACTTGAAACTTTCCATTAGAGTTCGGTGTTCCTGAGTATGACATATTTCATTCGGACAATACGTCGAACAAATGGCACGCATTGAAGGATACGAGCTTCAGACTTAGATTTACAACATTCATTAGTCCAAACATGGCATATTAAAATCCAAACTATCACGGATATGTCATGGGCATAACTTGACTTCGCTTGATCCATTCGAAAATCCAATGATTCAATTCAGTAATATCATGTTGCTAGGACAGAACAGAAAAGGGCTTGAGCGAGGGGATTTACTTGGATCGGAAGGATGGCTGGCTGGGTGGTTGCTTGTGAATCGTGAAATAGTGCAGTCAACGAACGCCGGGATGCATGTCAATACGAGGAAAAGCGCCAACCTTGCTGATCGGGCAAAAGAGTTGCTAGGCTTGTGTCGTTGTTCCTGCAAGGAAATGGTCAAATGTGGCAAACTTTGTGAACCAACTTGTCTCAGCAATGAAGGCTCCGGGGAAGGTGCAGGAACACCGAGAATATTGAGATTCGCTGAGGCGGGGTCGTGGACGACGGTTCACAGTACGACGGTTTCTTGATAATCGAGATTCAGCAGATCTCAGATGAGGAATCCTTTGAATCCGGTTGCCAAGTGCTGACGGGACATTTGAAGCCTCTGGCTTTCTTCTTCTTCGTGGTCCAGTACACAACCCTGTGCTAGTTGGACTTTGGTGGCGTAGCTGTGCCGCTTCCCGTACGTGAGTCGCTGCACCATTTCTCCCCGCTTCTCTGTATGTCTGTCTGTCTGTCTGTCCGTCTCTCTCTCTCCTCTCTCTCTCTGTGCCTCTCTCGGCAATCAGATTAGCCTTCGCCTAAACACCAGGTGAACTTCTTGTTGGGGTTTCATGAATCATGTATAAGAAAAATTAACGAAATGAATGCAGCGGAAACAAAGATATATTTTACACATGATTCTCCTAAGGCGTTGTTCGTGCGTTTTAATAAAAAATCTAAACATAAAAGAGAGTTAAACAAAATACCTCTTGAAGCGCGCTTTGAAACAAGTCGGTTCGGATGTTCCATAGTTCGAGTCCCACAAGTGTCGGACCTCTAGTTCAGACACACCAACAACGAACATCGAACAGAAGAGAGAACTTTCGGATGTTCACCACTTCGATCGTGCTAGCAATCACGTGGATACAATCCGTTGTATTCTTGATGTATAATAGTCACGGCCCGAACGAGAGAATTGTTTTTCTTCCTCGTGTCTCGAAGACACAAGAACACACGCACACTTTTACTCAATATTCAGCAACTAGCAGAACTTCAAATTTTTGTTCATGGTGAAGAGCTGATCCGAAACAAGAAGACAAAACACTTGAAGTCTTCCTTTTATTTTTCAGCATCCCGTTAACTCTCGTCCCTCAATTGCTTTTTATAATAAAACCGACCAGCAACGGTTGCTAATCGATGGACGATCAGCAACCGTTGCTGATCGTCCATAGCAGACGATCGTGCATGAACGGTTGCTCATGCACGACGCATGATGGTCAGCAGTTGCTGACCATCCATGCTTCGTGCATAATGGTCAGCAACTGCTAACCATTACGCTTCGTGCATGTGCACGAATTCGTGGACATGCATGAAGCTTTAATTTAATTTTTTTTAATTAGTTAATTTAGGGCATACTTCTAACAATCTCCCACTTGCACTAAAGCCAATTTGTTTGGTATGTTAACATATATCCACTTAGGGCATGCGTGTGCATCATATGCAAGTAGGCTCGTGACTATAATACAAATTAAATTAAATCTCATTTAATTTAATTTCCAATCGACTCAATTCGATTGCAGTAATTGCAAACACATTTGCAATAATATTTCTCTCTTGTTCCACGTCATCCTAATTGTTTATGGTGTGTGACATCCCTAGGTTCATCACTAAGCTGGTAGTAAGACTTGTACTAACACATTAGTACTTCCAAAAGAATTAATTGTCTCGATTAATCTTTTAGGTCCTACAAGCCACGATTGACATCTAGCAATATGTCATGGCTACCCAGATAGTGTGACTACTTTAAGAGCATAATGAACGTTAGGCTTTGGCTACGGTGTAATTCAATCCCTCTGTCTTACTATGTCCCGATCAAACAAAGACCATGGAATATTTGTCAAGTCATTAATTCGATCATATGCACAAATCTAATTGACATGCATTTTATTCGAGACATAAACAATTTATTCTCGATTACAACCCCGGCCGAGGATTTCAATGCATTGTCACAATTAGATTGCATAGGACATCATTAACATACCTTGCATATAACAAGGAGACATATTCCATATTGCGCACACGTGTAACTTCATATATAAACAAACTATGACCATCAGGTATAAAGACGGATCAATGACCCGGTATTATGTGCACCTGTGAACCATAGTTGTTCAATACACAAGTTAACACTGTGCCTCAGGTCTAAGGATTATTTACACAAGACCAAAGCATGAACAATTAGACATTGACCACGCTAAAAGCTTCCATATCGCTAATCGTTCTATATGCGTCACGTTCAGTGAATTTGTCTAATACAAACACCTGTGTTCTAACTCAGGCATCATAATACCCAATGACATGTGACTCATCATTCCCTAAAGTATCCAATACTTAATGGCAAAGTTAAGAACACATCGGTCTCAACAGGATTATTAATATCCACTTAATAATCCATCGACCGGGAACGATTTAAAGATTCAGTCTAACTATGAACCCGTCACATATACTCTTGACGTCTCAAGAATAAGTCTAGTTGCAACTAATCTTATGGAATCATTCATCAATATAAAATAATTGGACAAATGAATGAATACGCCATTGCCATTAATTAAATAATAATAATGAAAGTACAACTGAAATCCCTAATATGTAACCATTACATAGTAGCTTTAGGGCATACATCCAACAATCTCCCAGTTGCACTAAAGCCAACTTGTCTGGTACCTCAAACCCATTTTGTCAATATGTCTTTCAAAAGAAGACTGAGGTAAGGCCTTAGTGAAGGGATCTGCTACGTTTTCTGCTAAGGCAATTTTCTGCAAGGCGATATCACCTCTCCCAACAATTTCTCTGATGAGATGGAAGTGTCTCTCAATATGCTTGGACTTCTGGTGAGACCTTGGTTCCTTAGCTTGAGCTATCTCCCCATTGTTGTCACAAAACAATGTGATCGGTTGCTCAATTGAAGGAACGACTCCAAGTTTAGAAATAAACTTCTTCATCCAAGCGGCTTCCTTTTTGCTTCGAAGCAGCTACATACTCTGCCTCAGTGGTGGAATTAGCAGTTATACTTTGTTTGGAACTTTTCCAACTAACTGCACCACCATTGAATGTAAAGACAAACCCAGATGTAGACTTATAATCATTAGGATCCGATTGAAAATCGAAATCAGTATAAGCTACAACTTTAAATTCTCCTTCTCCATATATCAAGAATAAATCTTTAGTCCTTCGCAAGTACTTAAGAATATTCTTGACTGCTATCCAAGTGCTCTTCTCCTGGATCGATCGATATCTCGCTAGTAATACTTACAGCATACGCAACATCAGGTCTAGTACATAGCATAGCATACATTATGCTTCCAATAGCGGATGCATATGGTATCTTTGCCATCCGCTCTCTTTCTTCAGGAGTGTTGGGACACATCTCCTTAGAAAGACGGATCCCTTGCCTAAAAGGCAATAATCCTCTCTTGGAACATTGCATGTTAAACCGTGTTAACACTTTGTCTATGTACGTAGATTGTGAGAGGCCAATCAATCGTCTTGATCTATCTCTATAGATCTTGATACCTAAAATGTAGGTTGCCTCTCCTAAATCTTTCATGGAGAATTTCTGTGACAAGAATAGTTTTATCGATGATATCATTGGTACATCATTTCCAATCAAAAGTATATCATCGACATACAAAACCAGAAATGCAATTGCACTCCCACTGATTTTCTTATATACACAAGGTTCATCAGGATTTTTTATGAAGCCAAACGATTTGACTACCTCATCAAAACGGATGATCCAACTTCTGGAGGCTTGTTTGAGTCCATAAATGGATCTCTTAAGCTTACACACCTTATATTTTTCACTATTGGATTCAGAACCCTGTGGCTGTTCCATATAGATGTCCTAATCGAGAAAACCATTTAGAAAAGCCGTTTTGACATCCATCTGGAATATCTCATAATCAAGGTGTGTAGCTATAGCCAACATAATCCGAATGGATTTTAGCATGACCACAGGTGAGAAAGTTTCGTCATAATCAATTCCTTCTTTTTGACGATATCCTTTCGCCACCAGCCGTGCTTTGTAAATTCCAATTTGACCTTCAACATTCATCTTCCTCTTGAAGATCCATTTACAGCCAATTAGTACAATACCATTAGGCAGGCCAGTCAAGGTCCATACCTCATTGGAATAAATTGAATCTATTTCGGATTTCATGGCTTCTAGCCATTTACCAGAATTGATGTCCAACATCGCCTCCTCATATGTTTTAGGATCACCGGGTTGATCACTATCATTCACAATGAATAATGGTTCAATATGATCAACCGAGTGTCTATAACGAGCAGGTGGGCGAGACGTTCTCGCACTTCTCCTAAGAGGTTGTGTATCGAAGCTCCCACCGAATCGAGATTGGTATCCGAACTCGGTTGTTTGATACTTCATTATTTTCTTCTTGTAAGACTATTTTCCGCCAAAGCACCACTTTCTTGGATGAACTGATTCTCCAAAAAGAAGCGTGCTTGCATACCAAAATTCTTTGGTCTGAATGAAAATAGAAATAATATCCAAGAGTTTCCTTTGGATATTCAATGAAGCGACCTTGTTAAGATCTTGCCTCCAATTTTTCCATTTTCAGCTTTTTCACAAAAGCTGGACAACCCCAAATCTTAATATGATTAAGACTAGGTTTCCTACTATGCCATATCTCATAGGGCGTAGTTGGAACAGATTTGGACGGTACTCAATACAGTATATATACAGCTGTCTCAAGGGCATATCCCCAAAAGGATATTGGCAAATCGGTGTAACTCATCATAGATCGTACCATATCTAATAAAGTACGATTTCTTCGTTCAGATACACCATTATGTTCTAGAGTTCCAGGAGGTGTCCATTGTGATAAAATGTCATTCTCTTTAAGAAAGTCTAGGGATTCAGTACTAACACCTCCTCGATCTGATCGAAGCGCCTTAATACATTTTTTTGTTTGTTTCTCAACTTCAGCCTTGAATTCCTTGAACTTTTCAAAGGATTCAAATTTATACTTCATGAGATATAAATAACCATACCGTGACTGATCATCGGTGAAGGTAATGAAGTAATTATAACCACCTCTAGCAGTTTCATTAATTGGTCCACATACATCTGTATGTATTAATTCTAATATGTTAGCAGCTCGCGCACTTTGTCCCACAAAAGGCGCTTTGGTCATTTTTCCTAGAAGACAAGCCTCACAAGTTGAGTATGACTCAAAATTTGAAGGATTAATGTATCCATCATTACTCAACTTGTTAATTCCGTCTTCTCCAATATGACCTAATCGGAGATGCCAAACATATTTTTTATTTGGACCGTCTCTAGGGCGTTTATTAGTTATGGAATTTATATCAATTCTATTTTGCTTATTGACATTGGTAATCGCATTACCGGACATTGTAATGGTATAAAGATTGTTGGTACAGAGATGATGTTCCTAACAGCATTCTTATAATGCAAACAGTTCTTTAAAAACATTACATGTCCAGAAGGCAAACATAAATGAAAAGTCCCTATAGCTAATGCAGCAACTCTTGCTCCATTGGCAAACGTTAGGACAATCTCATTCCGCCCTAGCATCCTGCTTATTTCCAGATTCTGCAAAGACATACAAATATGTGAAGTTGCAGCAAAATCTAAAACCCATGAGCTGGATTCAGCACTAACCATAAGATTGGTTTCAATAAGCATAGACACCATACCTTCATAAGGTTGGTTCTTGGGCTTGACCTTCAAGCTCATGAGGTACCTCCTACAGTTCCTCCTCCAGTGCCCTTTAACACCATAATAATGACATTTCCCTTTATCAATCATGGGTTTTGGTTGCACAACAGGTTTGGCAGGCCTCTTCCATTTATTCTTCTTTAAAACAGTCTTACCCTTTGAAGAAGAAGCCTTAGCCATAGCCACTACATTTTGCCTCGTGTTATACATTTCCTTCTCATAAACTACCAGCATGCTATGTAACTCAGCAAGAGTTTTCTCCATCTTATGCATGTGGAAGTTTTGGACAAAACCAGAGAAGGAATCGGGTAAAGATTGGAGGATCAAATCCACACCTAACTCATTGTCCATAACAAGATTCAGCCTAGCCAATTCTTCAATGTGCCAGATCATTTTCAAAGCATGATCATTAACTGATGATCCTTCAGCCATCCTCATACAGTACAATGCCTTAGATATCTCATATCTAGAGGTTCGACCATTCTTATCAAAGTATTCCTTTAAATGCAAAATGATCGACCTAGCATCTTCCATAGATTCATACTTCTTTTGTAATTCATTATTCATCAAAGCAAGCATATATGACCTAACTTTTAAGTCATCATCGCCCCACTTATCATAAGTGACACACTCCTCTTGGGTCCCACCCTCAGGAAAGGAGGTTGACATCTTTTCATCAAGCACATACCCAATTTTTTTTTTAAATTGAGAACAATTCTCAAACTCCTCACCCAGTCAGTGAAATTGGGTCCAGTCAAACAATTCTTGTCAAGTATAGAAGCGAGTGGGTTTGTGGTCACCATTTTCATAGTAATAATATATCTGTTGCAGAAAATAAATTGTTAGCCGTTATATCTTTCAAAGCAACTATTTCATTTTGGCCTTTAAATGAAATAGATCCTCCCACTAAATTTATATTCAAATCCCATACTCCTTAAGATGGGAAGCGGTAATCTTTGTTGGGTAAAGATTACTAGTGGGGATTGGAGTCCCACTAGCCCAAAGTTCACCTTGACCTAACAGTTATTGGTGTCATATGAACTTAGTGAGTGAACCAGCTTGTTCAACACATCATATGCGAGTCCCAATCATAACTTCGGCCTCTAGACCATGAAAGCCTCACCTAACAGTTATTGACATCATGATCATAGTTAAGTCTAGCCCATCGTCTCATGCAAGTATTGAAAACACAAATGATTCCCTCACCTGACAGTTATTAGAAATCATTTGACTCCAACCCCACAGCATCATGTGCATAATAGAGTGGTCCAATATTATAAATGGTAATTAACCCCTATGTATCCATAACCGGTTAGTTAACCACTATAATATTGGATCAAACCACGACGATGGAAGGCCACGAGTCCGAAACCCGTTTCGACTTAATATTCTTTGTAAGGAGATTTGGGTCGTTATTAACGGTTTCACTTTGCACATTAACCGGTTTAACATGCACGATTTCATAAACACAATAAATAAATAGATATCACATAATATTTATCCTATGTGGTGATCATGGAATTATGGTTCAATGGGTCTTGAGCCAAAGAGACCCATTTAGCCATTTTAATGTTTTAATAATATGGACCTGCTCTTCACTTTTTCTTCAATCTTTGAACTCTTCAAAGACCGGGCCCAGAGAGCTCACCGGTTTAATGGCTCCTCCAATGGCTCCTACTCTCTTGTAGTATTTATATCAAAAATTGAAATACTAAACTATACTAAAATTACATTTCATAAAAATAAATATAAAAGGAAGGACGCAGCCTCCATTTAATAATTACATCCCCAAAAAGAATACCTGTAATCATCATACATTCATCCATACAACAATTAGGGATTTTTCCATGATCACCACCCTTCCTTACGAGCCATAAATTCAAAATTTAAAGCTCTGGAAGGCATGCATAAAATTCTGCATATCATTTGTAGAATATAAACACAAAGTATAACAAGTTATAGATTTTTGATTTAAAATTGATTCAGTTCTAATTTTTGCTTAGTTGATTAAATTTATCACATAAATTAATCAACTTCTATAGGCCACATAAAAGGTAAGAGAACCAATTCTCTTAACAAAAAATAAATTGGCCATTAGAACGCAAAAATATATTTGAACTACAAATCAATTAAACGCACAAAAAACGCCTAAGGTTGGCTACGATACCCTTTGCTAGGGTTTCATGAATCATGTATAAGAAAAATTAACGAAATGAACGCAGCGGAAACAAAGATATATTTTACACATGATTCTCCTAAGGCGTTGTTCGTGCGTTTTAATCAAAAATCTAAACATAAAAGAGAGTTAAACGAAATACCTCTCGAAGCGCGCTTTGAAACAAGTCGGTTCGGATGTTCCACAGTTCGAGTCCCACAAGTGTCGGACCTCTAGTTCAGACACACCAACAACGAACGTCGAACGGAAGAGACAACTTTCGGATGTTCACCACTTCGATCGTGCTAGCAATCACGTGGAAACAATCCGTTGTATTCTTGATGTATAATAGTCACGGCTCGAACGAGAGAATTATTTTTCTTCCTCGTGTCCCGAAGACACAAGAACACACGCACACTTTTACTCAATATTCAGCAACTAGCAAAACTTCAAATTTTTGTTCATGGTGAAGAGCTGATCCGGAACAAGAAGACAAAACACTTGAAGTCTCCCTTTTATTTTTCAGCAGCCCGTTAACTCTCGTCCCTCAATTGCTTTTTATAATAAAACCGACCAGCAACGTTTGCTAATCGATGGACGATCAGCAACCGTTGCTGATCGTCCATATCGTGCATGAGCGGTTGCTCATGCACGATCTTGGCATGATGGTCAGCAGTTGCTGACCATCCATGCTTCGTGCATAATGGTCAGCAACCGCTGACCATTACGCTTCGTGCATGTGCACGAATTCATGAAGCTTTAATTTAATTTTTTTTAATTAGTTAATTTAGGGCATACTTCTGACACTTCTTCTTCTCTCTAGTTCTCGCTCTCTAGCCCAACTTTGCTACTGCTCTCTCCAAAAATCAGCAGAGCCCCTCACGCACTCTCTGTTGCTCACTTCGAAAACCGACGGCGTCTCTGCTCCTTCTGTTATGCGAACGGGATCCTCTTCAGGCGAGCATCCTTTCCGGAGAAGATGTTCCTCGGCCACCAGTTCCTATCTCCGATTCTCTCTCTGTGAATCACTGAATGTTTCATTATCATCATGACTTTATTACCAAGCATGGCACATTTATAAGAAAAGCATGAATGAAAGTGTTTGACAAAACAGTAGAGAAAATGCGTCGCCTTAAGCATGATCTAGAGGTGAAAGTTGTTGCTATTGTCCAGTACGGTAATAGCTTCTTTCCAGATATGACGGAGATTTCCAAGCGGCATCCACCAAAATTAGAACGCACTACATTGGTTAGGCAGTAGATGGCACAACTTAGTTGTGAAGATGCATTGCATTTATTAGGAATGAGGTGTGATGGCATGCAAATAACTATCTGTCATGATCAGACACACCTCTTGCATATGTTGTGTTGACTTCCCACCCTTTTTACCCGCCTGGCAGGTGAATATCCTTATCCACACAGCAGAGGTGTCCTTACGTGAAGAGCAGCAATCTGCAGTGAAAACGTTGAAAGAGAAGCACAAAGCACCGGATGTGAAGGAACTTCAATGTCAAGCACATGAAGAGCTTAATCTAGATGCAAGAGGATGCCAAGATCGGGGTCTTGAAGGCCTCAATGGCCGTGAGGGATGCTGGGGGAAAAGAAGAAGACCAATGCAGAAAAGATCTTTGTTCCGACCAAGAAATCAATCAAAGAGGCGGTGCGATGTGACATTTTATGGAGAGAGGACGTCCCCGATTTGGAGGCATATCTTCGCAAGCACCATAACGAATTTAGGCATACATACTATGCTCCAGTTAAAGAGGTGAATCTTTTCCCAGCACAATCATGTTACTCTTGTTGTTGGCACATATATGTAAGCTACGTCCCTGGATCTGATACTCTCTCAATGCTCAAGTCATTCATCCGATCCATGACCAATCGTTTTATCTTACTTTGGAGCACAATAGGGAGTTGAAGGAGGAATTTGGTTAGCATATGCTGATACCGATAAATTTTTCCTCTAATACAATGGCCGAACATAACTTTTGATAATATGTAGGAATTGAATCATGGACATCCGAACAACACTTAGGCGAAGCAGTTTTTATTCCCACCGGATGTCCCCACCAAGTCAGAAATCTGAAGGTAAATAAATTATTTCTTTTCCTCTTTTACCTATACCGTCACCTTGAATTGTAAGTCCTCTAAATTGTTGGCCCTATCATCATTCTTCATGTAGTCATGCACAAAAGTTGCCACCGACTTTGTCTCTCCCAAGAATATCCACAGTGCCTCCGTGGAGAGTTTCAGACAACTTCCAAGGAATCATAAAGCCAAAGAGGACAAACTTGAGGCAACACACAATATTACCTTATATGTTTGGCCGTTGCATCTTTTGCTTTTTGGTGATTCAGCTGTTTCTCACCCTTCTCGATCTCTTTGTGAAACAGATTAAAAAGATGATAATTTATGCAACCGATCAAGCAACAATAGATTTAGAGGACTTGTTATAGAGATGAGAACTAGACCCACAGTAGTATGATAGCTTAATTGACATTGGATCAGCTCAAAGCAGGGAAGAGGATACAAACACCAAGAGTAGCATCTCCTGCAACAGCAACCTTTTTGGTGTTTTGGTCTTGCTCTAGCAATTTTTGTGTGCATAATCATCAAATCTCCATTTTATTGTTGAGAAATGTGCAAGACTTTGCCAACTCTTTTGACGGCGAGACAATTTTGCCTGTAACAAATTGATTTGCTTATTGATTCTGAAATTAAATTCGCAGCAAGAAACTTCATCAATTTTGTATAATTAGACATCCTATGATTCAATGGTTTATTATAGAAACCAATTGTCTCAGAATCCTCAACTGAATTCAGATGGTGCCATGTATCGACACACGTATTATTGGATTAACATTGTAACAATTGTCACGCCCCGATCCTCATGGCACGCGCACATCCCTTATCTTTGGTCGATTTAAAATTTGCGATATCCCAGGACTATGTATCACCGACCCTTTCATTTATATATGCACATGCGGAAGCAGTCATAAAATCCCCAGACAATAAAGCAATGGGATATACAAGTAAGACTAGGAAATTGAACCTGAAAACCAACACCCTTATGCTCATATACAAGCCATACTAAATCGATTGGTTTCTACTCAAATTGATTTTATAACAATCGTCATCAGAATCCTACTCCGGATCATCCTCGGGGTTCTCCTCCACGTACTCCTCTTCGGGTTCCTCAACAGGGATCTCCTCATCAGATTCATGCTCTTTAGGCTCCTCATCCAGGTCCTGAAATGGTTATTCGATAACCACTGAGACAACGTCTCAGCAAGTTCTACCTCCTAAGACCCGATTAGTAAACTAATACACCTTAGGGCTGCCTATACACAACATGAGTCAGAGGACTTACCTTGGCCTCAGATTCTACCTGCATATTAGTACAGATTAAATAGGCACCCAAGCAATCCCATCACAGATCGAAGCATCGATCAAATCGACCTAGTCGATTTCACGTCAACAAGACCACTCACGGTCATTTCCACTATTCCAACCAATTTACAACATCAATTCAAGGCAATGATCAATCGACCTAGTCGATTACGTCTCAATCAACCATTCACCGATCATTCCATTCAATCAATCAATCCACAACATCAAATCAAGACAACGATTAATTGACCTAGTCGATTACATATCAACGAGACCACTTCCGGTCATTTCAACTATTCCAATTCAATTCCCAATTATGAATCACGGTCCTTAGGACACAACTTAATTATAGGTGGTAATCACGGCCCCACCGAGCAATTTTCTTAGATTTAGTGGCATCACGGCCCCACTCGGCAACTTTTAATATGTAGTGGCATCACAGCCCCATTTTTCGCGCAATATTATATGTAGTGGATCACGCCCCACTCGGCAATGTTATATGTAGTGGCATCGCCCCACTTGGCAACTTTCAATATGTAATGATCACACCTACATTTCGGCGATGTTATATGTGGTCACGCCCCACTCGCAACTTTTAATATGTAGTGGCATCACGGCCCCACTTGGCAACTTTCAATATGTAGTGGCATTATCAACCGATGCCCGGTTATTCTTCAATTAATAACCAAAGATGATTCAATTTAGGAATAAATCCTAAAATCATTGATAAATCAATTTAGCACAAAATCAAGCTCAATTAAATAAACAGACTGTACAACGACAATCAGCACGAAATTTCGGTCGCTGGCCATCCCAGTTGAATTTTCGGAAAATAAATAATTAAATAATTAATTCCGAAAATTAAATAAATACATACAATAAATTCAATTTAGAATAATATAAAGCTCAATTAAATAAACGGACTGCACCACGATCATCAGCATAAAATTTGGGTCACTGGCCATCTCATCCTTAATTTCCGAAATTAATTAATTAATTAATTAATTTCGAGGATTAAATAATTAATATTAAAAACTCAATTTAACTCAAAATAAAGCCCGATTAAATAAATGGACTTCACCACAGTTATCAGCATAATTTTCCGGTTCCGGATCATCTCAGTTGAGTTTTCGGAAAATAAATAATTATTTAATTTAATTTCGAAAATTAATATTTAAATACTAAAAAAATCTCACTTAGGCTCGAATCGCCTAATTAACACCTGATAAGGGACGGGAAAAATCCCAAGAAGCATCCAATAAATACTAAAAGCAATTCTCTATCTAATTACACTAATTATTTCACTAATATGCAATGAAATTAACTAATAATTGCTAATCCATTCAAATCTAACAACCTAATTACACTTAATTAACACTAATCAACCTTTAAATGTAATTAGCAAATTAAGAAGGCATTAGTGAGTAAAACTCACTCAAAACGACGGGCTCGACGCGAGGATCGACTTTCCTCAAAGCGGGCCGAGCATCCGGGCTCGGGAAGGCGGCCAAAACGGGCCAAAACCCACTGTCATACCCATTCTGTGCGCGGCTGGTTGAGGCGGTTCCGGCGCTGATTCAAGCTGTACAAGGCTGGCGGAGGGCGAGGGGACTCCGGTGAGGCCAGACGGTGGCCGGAGAAGGTCGGGCGGTGGCCGGAGGCGGCTGAACGGGACCAACCAGAGGCGAAACAGGGGTTGGACAGCAGCTCGTTCGGACCAGGGTAGACGGCGCACGACGGGCGAGCGCGAAGCGGACGGGGCGGCGGCAGGCGAAGGTCGGTGGCGTCGCGCGTGCGGCGTTGGCTGCTCCGGCGTCCGTCCCAGATCTGCTGGGATTCGAAGTCTTCAAGGCACACCGAAGAAGGAAAAGAGACGGCCGAACAGCAGGGGGAGAGGCGGAGGGCACGCGGCGGTCGCTGAGCAGCGGCGGCGACTCCGGCGCGACGGCGGTGGCAACCCTGGTTCGAGCGATGATGGTTGCTGCTTCCTCTGGTCTTCGGCTTCCATGGCGTCGCACAACCGAAGAAGAATATGGGGGAAGAGAGAGACAGCGACGGGAGAGAGAAGGGGAGGAAGGAGAAACCAATTTTTCTTTCTTTTCCCTCACTCTCTCTCTCTCTTAGGTCAGCCACACGTGGGCCACCACCAGCTGTCCACCACCTTCATTTTTTTACAAATAAGCCCCCTTCTAGAAGCATTTAGGTAGGCCAAAGTATGGGGTAGAGGTGGCATACGAATTTGCTATTTTTCCCCTTCAATTTTACTCAATTTTGTCCACTTCTCAACAAACAAAATTTCAATTGAAGCCTGAATAAATCCATCAAGGCATCCTTGTCCATTTCATGACTTTTCCGTCATATAATCTAACTTGCATCCCAATTTCGAATTCAAGAACGGTCCTCTGAAATTTTCGATAAAAATCCCTACTTATCCAGTCGAAATTAAAACTCGAAAATCTGGATGTCACAACAATGATTTTGTATTATCAATTATCCAACAATGCTGTTTTCTTGACAAAAAAATCATCATAGTATTCAATATATTTGCATTATATAGGTCCCCATAAGGTTTAATTATCAGAATTCACTTCATAAATAGAAAGAGGAGCTGTTCAACCCCAAAAAAAAAAAAAAAGAAAAAAAGAAAGGAAAGAGGAAGTGAAGGAAACGAGGGATATCAAAGTGTCCATTTGTTTCATAATTAATTTAACCTTCACCTACATAATGGTGATTGGATAGACTCAAACGAGGGTTAGGGTTTTGATGGAGTGATTCTATATTAGTAATTTGGATAGAGAATTGTGACTACAATAATTTCACAATAATTATCTCTCTTGCCTTTGTTTAATCAATCGGCGAAAAAGATATAATTCTCATTATACAAAATATCCTTAACTTTTTTATGTGACAAAAATTATGAATTTCCCTACTGTGATATAATTACACAAATAACTTCAACCTTTTTTTTTGTTTACATATGTATAAAATACTTATACTCCTTATTTCAATTACATCAAGAGTATATTTGTGAAACGGATATAAATTCAGGATTTTTATATAAGTGTCACAATAGATAGATTTATGAATAGTAATGACACAAAAAAATATTTGTAATTGTTTGTGGCTTTTTTGCACCAAATTCTAGGGAAAGTCATCATTTTTCTTTATTCTCACCTTTTCCTCCGATCTAGAGAGCATAAGATGATCTTAATTCCACACCAGTATCTTTCTCTTTCTTTCAATTCCGCCCTCGCCCGCTCGCCGTATTTCATACATTTCCAAAGAAAGGGATAGGAGGAAAGATAGAGTTTGATGTGAATCCCTCCATGACTTCAATCCAATGTGAAGTTTGTCAACCCATGATTGGGCGTGCCTGGGATTCAAAAGACTGTTAGCTAATTTCTATATCGATTTTCACTAGGTCAGGTTAGAATAGATTAGATTAGACTAGACTAGACTAGACCCTACAACTTCATAACTTTGCTTGATATTGCATTAATTTCTACAGCCGCGCTCTAAATTCTGCACCAACTCTTTCTTCTCTTGTCATCACCATCACTTCTTTTGCCTTCGTGTTTTAGGCAAAAGCCTCAAGCCCCCCGAAACGCATTCATGACCGACTTCGACCGAAAGGAGAGAGTCTTTGGCTCTTAAAAAAGATCCTGACTTTTCTACTTTGGATTTTGTGCATGAACGCTCCTTCTAACAAAAAAATTAAGAAAATATTGTAACTACCTATAGATTATTACTCTTGTGTCGCGTGTAACCCACGTATGAAAGATAAAGATATTTTTATATTAAGTATACTTAATAATCATTTTGAAAGGGCTACCTAACCATTTGGTTTTTTAAAGTACTTTTGACACTTTTTTCAGTAAAAATACATTTTAGTGCCTTAAAGACACTCCGCAAGTATCCAAATTGGAGAAATGAATGTTCAAAACCTGTTTAAAAACATGAAGAGTGAAAATAGATTCTCTTTTTATGATGTAATAAATAGAAATGCCAAGTTTCGAAACATATTTAATTATGTCTTATCAAATGTCTAGGGATACATTCAGAATCCTTAAAAAATAATATATCTAATTTGATTGAGTCTTTAGGGTTAATATCACAAGAAACTTCAAGTTATACCTATTGTGGTAAAAAAATGCCCCAAACTTTTTTTGTATCATTAAAAATACTCGACTTATCCATTGTGACACAAATGCCCTATAAAAAGACCTCGAACTTATGCTAGGATGGAGTTGAAATAAATTATATATATATATATCACACATTTATAAATGTAAATATTTTCGTGACACAAAAAGAAAAATTTTAAAGTAATTATATCACTATTACATTTTTTTGTGGCACAAAATAAATATTAGAGTATTTGTGTCATAACTGGTATAATTTGAAGTTTTTTGTTGCATTTTTCATAGTATTTATTCAACAATTACTTAAAAGTCTTGCTCAAATTATATAGATTACATATTTTTAAATTAAATCAGCTAGTAAGTCTCAATGAAAATTGATTAATAGCTTTCACAAAGTCAAAATAAGCCTATCGGTATCTTGGGAATATTCTTTAAGAAGAAGGTTACCATACAACCTTTGGATTAGGAACAACTAACAAGTATCAACAAATAATCACAAAACGACAATTTCATTCGCCGGATGACAGTGCTTCGTGCGCTTCGTATCTTATCTACATCGAATGATGGGATTGTTCTCGTGCAAAGGAACAGGGGCAGCTGTCGCTTGCAACGGGTGAAAAATAGACACCATCTAGGATGACGTCAACGGGTGAAAAAATATTGGGTGGGTCTTACCCTCCACATAAGCGTAGGGTAAAACCATTTAGAATCCGACATGTGGCTCCACATAGGCAACGGGTCAGAGGTTTATAGAAGTTTTTCAGTCTTGAGCTCGAGGCTTTTGCCCCGAGTACTTAAGAATAGTCCTGACACTCAGAAATATGATAAAGAACAGAATTCAGTAGCTTTGGAGGTCCCAAAGACTACGACTTCTGCCAGGAACAAGCTAAAATCTGAAATTTCTCTGGATTGGCATTCATCGAAGGAGAAAGGAATTGATGGGGTAATATATTGTTAATTGCTTTGGCATCACATGCCACTTCTGTTTATTCATAACTATGCTGTTTTTTATGTCACGAGGCACCTTGTAGTTTTCCTTTATATTTACACTAAACCCTTGTTGAATCATAACAGTGATCATAGGCAAAATTTTGTCTACAAGATAAAATTTTATCCTCTTTTGTGTCAATTAGATGTCTTGAGAATTCGTATCATTTTGATGTTGAGGACTTTTTGAGGACCATCTATTGTCCTCTGACTGGTGGTTTTTGTAACATTTTGTCTTGCAGTATTACTATGAAGGCGTTATCTGTGATCTTGGAGGCAACTTGTTATGTTGTGATAGCTCCCCAGACCTTTCATATTGAGTGCCTTGATCCTCCTCTCAAGGTAGTTCATAGCTATTTGAGGGATCTTGGCTTGAGTTCGATGTGTTAATTGCTGTCATTTGTCTTATCGTACTTGATTGAGATAATTTAGTTGTCTAAAAATGGGGAAGTTCTCAGTTGAAGATGCTCTCCTCTCTGTCCTCTTATCTAAGATTTACTTTTGATCCCAATATGATGTTCCCTAATGTGGGTTACTTGTTACTTTCCTTGAACTGTGATTTCAGACTCTTCAAGCTCCAATGTTGGAAACTCCAAGAGGAGACCCGAAGAGTGTTGCTTCAATTATACTGGGAGGAGGTGCTGGAATATGACTGTTTCCACTTACTAGCAGAAGGGCCAAGTGGGCAGGCAGTGATTATTTGTATGTGCCCATTGTTTACCCACATAGCACTCTCTCAACTATATAATCAATTATGTGGTTTTTTTTTTTTTTTAAATCTGCAGGTTCCTATAAGAGGATGCTACCGGTTGATTGATATCCCAATGAGCAATTGCATTAACAGTGGTATCAGAAAAATATTCATCTTAACGCAGTTTAATTCCTTTTCCCTCAATCACCGCCTTTCCTGGACATACAACTTTGATAATGGCGTTATTTTTCGTGATGGATTTGTGGAGGTATAATTTTTTTCTGATTTATTATTTTGGAGTCCTGATGACTTAACTCAAGAAACAACTGAAGTTAATATGAAAAAAATTTGGTAACACATATAGGTCCTTGCGACAACTCAAACTCCGGGTGAAGCTGGAAAGAGGTGGTTCTAGGGGACTGCTGATGCTGGTAGGCAATTCATATGGGTCTTTGAGGCGAGTGCTTAGGGTTTTGACAATTACTTGTGCAAAGTTTTTTGGAGTTTCTCTTGAAGTTGAATGTTGGTTTCAAATTATTTCCGCAGGATGCCAAGAACAAGAATGTGGAGAATATCTTGATTTTGTCTGGTGACCACCTGTACCAGATGAATTACATGAATTTTGTGCAGGTAGTTTGAAGATTTCATCATAAACTCCATCTAATATGTTTGTGAGTTTAAACTGACCAGTTGTGGCTTGATTGCAGAAGCATATTGATACAAATGCCGATATCACAGTTTCATGCGTCCCAATGGATGACAGGTTCTTATTGTGGTTAAATATATTGCCTTAAAAGATTTAAGAGCATATAAAGCTCAGTTCTCCTTGACATTCCACTTAGGGTTGGGAAGAACCAAATTTTTGTGATTATATTGTTTCTTATGTCCGTTTTCAGTTGCACTAAATTTAGAGCTACTGATGAGTTTTGCAACTAACCCTTTCTGGTTTTTTTTTGCTGCAGTCGTGCTTTGGGTTATGGACTGATGAAGATTGACAGAACTGGACGGATTATCCAATTTGCCGGAAAACCGAAGGGCAATGAGCTGAAAGCAATGGTATCATTAATGCAATAAACACTTCCTATCATTTGACATGACTGCTTTGGCTGTTTCCTTAGCAGACATCATCTCTGCACATCATATAATGCATCAACTAGTTACTAATCTTATTTGGATTCTCATCTCCTGCACGAACCTCTGCCCACAGCAAGTTGACAGTACTCTTCTTGGGCTATCAAAGCAAGATGCAGTGAACTTGCCATACATTGCCTCAATGGGCATCTATGTATTTAAAACCGACGTGTTACTAAAGCTTCTGAGATGGAGCTACCCCTCATGCAATGACTTTGGCTCTGAAATAATTCCGTCAGCTGTTGCAGAGCATAATGTCCAGGTCAGGACCTTTTCTTTAACATAGACTAAGCTGCGGGCTTTCTCTCTGTCTCTCTCTCTCTCTCCCCTTCATTAGAGATGTGTGTTTATATGTAACTTGTACTTGCAAGCTACCTTAACAGAAATGCTGACTTATCTGGATGCATTGATTTCTCAGGCATATCTGTTTAAGGATTACTGGGAGGACATTGGAACAATCAAGTCATTCTTTGACACTAATTTGGCCCTAACAGAGCAGGTGTGTGTGTGGTATTGCAACTTCTGCTCGTAACTCAAAATTGGAGTTGTCAATGTCATCTCTAATTCAGTCATCACCTTCTATAGTCGTTAATCACTTGATATGCTGGCTTAACCTTAGGGCTGGAAAAAAACTTACTCTTTAGATCTTTTTGGCTACAATTTCTATGTCAATCTGGGGCCTGATCTCAATCACGTTCTCAGAAAAATCATAGAAGCTTCGAGTTCAAACTTTGGCTGTCATAAAGCGATACTATTTGTCATTTGAGGAGACAGTGGCTTTTCTAATAGTGGGTTAATTTCCTGTAATGCAGCCTCCAAAGTTTGAATTTTATGATCCGCAAACACCTTTCTACACGTCTCCAAGATTCTTACCCCCCAGTAAAGTTGATAAATGCAGGGTAAGCTTGTCAACACGATAAGTCTCTGTTTTTGTTATGGTCTAAACTGTCTCTTGTTTGAACTGTTTCTGCAGATTGTAGATGCAATAATCTCTCACGGTTGCTTCTTGCAAGAATGTAGCATTGAACACTCCATTGTTGGTGTGCACTTGCGTCTAGACTATGGTGTTGAGTTTAAGGTGTGCTGCTTTTGTATACACTCTTTGACCTTTTGAAGATCATAATGGTAATTGCTTGAGAAAATTAATTTTCAGATTCTCGGATGATTTGGTTGGAATATTGACATTTTCAGCTTTCAACTTTTTGGCTTAATAATTTTACCAAAAAATAATAATAAAAATTGGGTTAATAGATCCCATCGGAACATTTTGAGGTGGTGGACCAGATTTAACAGGGGCAAATGATGCCATTCAATTTGTTATATAACTCTGGTGTACAGTGATCTTTTTGAATTGTTGTATCTTCATCTATTGGTTGTATTTCCTCAAGTTGAAGATATAGTGGACTTAGAACAAGTCAGGATGCTTCTAATACAAGTCTTTAGATTACTTGATGGTCGTTTTATGTGTCGTTCTTTATAGACACTAATTTCCTTTGTCAAGCTAATGTACTAAGCAAGTCATCAGTATAGACATTCCAAATTTGCTAAAAGTTCACAATACTGGGGTTAGTTCGTGTGCCAATTTCTGTAGCAATGGCAACATACTTTAATGGGTGCTGGTTTTTGGGACACGTTTGAATTTGCAAGATACCATGATGATGGGTGCAGATTACTATCAGACTGAAGCTGAAATCGCATCTCTTCTGGCACAAGGGAAGGTTCCTATTGGGGTCGGACAAAATACTAGAATCAGGTAATTATTCATTCTTTGAATAGGCATGTCTACAGGAAATTCTGAATCGACAACTTGTTAATAGAATAGTTCACAATCCTTCCACTGACAAATTCCCTTGCTTTTCCTTTCTCAAGGAACTGCATAATTGACAAGAATGCCCGGATAGGGAAAAATGTGGTTATTCACAACACCTATGTAAGTACTGCCTTTTGCAATCCTGATACTTACAATTCCATCCGGATTTATGACTAGATGTGATCCTTCCATTTACAGGGTGTTCAAGAAGCAGATAGACCAGAAGAAGGATTCTACATCAGGTCAGGGATAACAATCATACTGAAAAACGCAACAATCAAAGATAAAACGTGTGATTTAGAAGAAAGCTAGCTAAATCCATACACAACTTTGCTGTTTTCATGGCTTTTCTGTGTCCAGAGAAACTAGGTGCTGTGCTGCTCGGTTGTGAAGTAGGTCTCAGTTATGTGACTAAGCTAGTGAGAGGCATATAACCTGAGTTAGCTAGTGGGATGCATATTCTGTATAAGAGAAGATACTATACACTTGAGGGGTGTGCCATCACGTGGGAGGATGTACTGAGCTGTACATATTAAGTGTAGAGAGAATTGGACCACATGAATATGAGACAGTTATAGTACCCGGTATATATGCTACTCCCTCTCTCTCCCCTAATCCTTATTTTTCTCATGCCTAACATGCTTGTTGGGAATGACTGATCCCCAAAAACCCGGATTCGACACTAAATCAAACCCCTAAATCAATGCGGAAGCGAAGCCCGGGAATAGCAACACGTATCACCGATTCTAAAGCACACCACAGATTCGAGCGTACCTTTTAGCCACAGATTAAACACCGACGCCGACAAGAGGAAGAGAAACTTGGTCCTGTTGATCCGGTGAAGCAAAATCACCTTCGCGCCTCACTGTTTGCCTTTGGAGGAAAACGACAGAGAGAAGGAGAGGAGAAAGCGTACGTCTTTTCTTAAAACAAATAAAACGGTACATTTTTTCTCTTTTTCTCCTCCCTTTTATACCTCTCTCCTTCCACGGGCCCTATTCCCGTGGGCCGGGCTTTCTTGGCCCAACTTGGGCGGACGGGCCTTAAGCCCAATTTCTTATAAAGCCTTCATCTCCCACTCGCATGGTGAGCCGAACGGGATTCTCTTTACCTCTCTTCAACATTCATACTGGTGAATAATCCGCGACCAAAGATCTTTTGAGCTCGTTGCTATACATCTGTTAGGAATATATAGCAACTCATAATGGGCGTCACACTGAAAGTAGATTTAGTATGCAGTACCCTAGATCGATCGATCACATTTTATGTCTCTCTTGATCTCTTTTAAACATGATATATATATATATATATATATATATATATATATATATATATATTGTATTCACAATTATAATTATCACAAAGACACTCGTAATTGGTCGACGGTGAATACAAAACTACAATGTGATTCTCCAAAATCGATCTTCCTCTTTCCTTCAAACTCTCAATTTCATTCCAGCTTGCTTTTCTAGAAATGCCCCATTAGATCGAATCATCTCATGACCATTGGCAACACCCTAAGATAGCAAACACTAAATATAAATCTTGAGAATAAGTAAGAGTCATGAGGGGACTTAAAAAATTGAGGAACTCTTTTCCCCAAGAGTCTCACACGTCATAAAAGTTGAGATCAAACTTTTTGCCACTCTTATTGGTCGTCTCATGCATACGTAGTATGAAATACGTATTACGGTATTAACTCATTTCCCATGGAGCGTATGTCTACACCTTTCAATACCGTACAGATGATAGTTCAGACATCTCCAATGTCTAACTTGAGTTCACGTATCTACTCTTTTTACAAAATTCATCGAACTCACATCGGCATCTTAGACAGATAAAGTAAAATATGTAGGGTATTTTACTTTCGGACATAGTAAGTATTATGTCCTCATCTTAACACTCAGTTAAGGCGACATACGTATTTTAAGCTTGAGCTCTCGATTATCACCTAGATAATAAGCTTAAAAACAGTCTCGTCTCTATTTATCACACAGTAAATAGAGGCGATTACCCGTGTGAGTGGGCTAATCTTATATCTGTCCGACATACTTCTCAACTTAAAATAATGCACTGAGCATTAAGATGCATAAAGATCATACAAAGATTCATAGGCATTAATAATGAAACAGCACAAGTTCATTGATGTGAACAACTCAGGGAAATTACAATATCCAGTACATCAGACTCTACGCAATCCTAGAGATTTTACATGACCACAAAACACATCTCTAGGTATTGGCTTTGTCATAGGATCTGCTACCATTCTATGCGTAGATATGTACTGTAAGTTCACATCCTTTCGTGCAACCATATCTTTCACAAAGTTATACTTGGTATCTATATGTTTGATCTTGCCATGATACTTTGGATCTTTGGTGTACGCTATAGCTGCTTGGCTATCACGGTTAACCAACAATGGATTTGCAGCTTTCTCATTAACACCTAAATGATCCAAAAATCTCTTAAGCCAAACTCCTTCTTGTACCGCTGCGATAATGCCACGAACTCAGCTTCCATCGTGGACAAGGCTATGCACGTTTGCTTCTTATTGCTCCATGATATGGCGCCATTGTTCGATAAGAAAGCAAATCCGAGAGGTAGATTTTCTTTCATCTAAATCTCCTCCCCAATCAGCATCTGAATAGCCTTCAAGTCGCAGATCCTTTCCTTGGTAATTCAACTTGTAATCAGCAGTTCCCTTCAGATATCTCAGTATTCTCTTGATGGCTTTCCAATGTGCTGGACCTGGATTGGATTGGTATCTACTCACCATTCCAACTGCAAAACATATGTCGGGTCTTGTACACATCATAGCATACATCAAGCTCCCAACAGCACTAGCATAAGGAACATGTTTCATTTGTTCCTTCTCTTGTGGAGTCCCTGGACATAGTCTATGGCTCAATCCTTCACCTTTTGCAATAGGAGTGTCTATGGGTTTACAGTCTTGCATACGAAATCGTTCAAGAACCTTATTTATATAGGTTTCTCGCGAAAGAGACAACGATCTCTTTGAACGATCTCTTGAAATCTTAACTCCAAGAATGTATACAGCCTCACCCATATCCTTCATCTCAAAGTTGGAAGACAACCAACTCTTGACAGTATGAACAAACTCCATATTACTTCCGGCAATTAGTATATCATCAACATATAATGATATGATCACAAATTGATCCTTAGATCTTTTGATATATACACAATGATCCTCATCAATCATTGTAAAATCATATGCCATTATGGCATTATGAAAACGTATATACCATTGTCTTGATGATCGCTTAAGACCATATATCGACCTCAAAAGTACACATACTTTTTTTTCTTGGCCTTTCACTATGAAACCAACAGGTTGTTCCATATATATTTCTTCCTCTAATTCTCCATTGAGGAAAGCAGTCTTTACATCCATTTGATGTAATTCAAGATCCAGACTAGCCACTATTGCCAGAATAATGCGAATCGAGGTAAATCTCACTACAGGAGAAAACGTATTTTCATAATCAATTCATTCCTGTTGATTATACCCCTTCGCCACAAGGCGAGCCTTATGCCTTTCTATCGAGCCATTAGCCTTTCGCTTTATTTTGAGAACCCACTTGTTCCCAATAGCTCTGCGTCCTTTTAGAAGATCAACCAGTTCCCAGACTTGGTTTGATTTCATTGACTCCATTTCCTCTTCCATTGCATGAATCCATTTTTCCTTACTAGGGCAATTCAGAGCCTTATTAATATTTCTTGGCTCATCCTCATCTTGTGGAGTAACCATAAAAGTCTCCCCTTCAATGTCAAAACGTCGACGAAGAATACTTTGGCGACTTGTTTGCCGTATGGGAGATTGTACACTTTGCACATCATTCCCCATTGTGCTCCCACTTGGATGAAGTCCACTAAGGTCATTATCTTGATCCAAGGTTTCAAATAGGGAACAATCTTCCCCTATTTCGCCCTTCTTAGGAAATTCATCCTCTAAGAATGTGACATCTCGTGATTCAAATTCAGTCATACTCCCACTTTCCTGCTCACCAATGAACACATACCCTTTCGAGTGTTCCGAGTATCTTATGAAAATACTCTTCTTTCCTATGGGACCCATTTTCCCAAACCTATGAGAGAACTCATGTGTATAGGCAGCACAACCCCATGGCTTAAGAAAACTCAAGTCCGGTTTTTTACCTGTCCATAACTCATATGGAGTGGAAGTAACTGATTTGGAAGGCACCCGGTTAAGTATATACGCAGCAGTTAACAATGCATCACTCCAAAAAGTAATTGGTAAGTTAGCATGCGCTATCATGGACCTAACCATTTCCAGTAGGGTTCTGTTTCTTCTTTCCACAACACCATTTTGTTGAGGAGTGTATGTTATAGACAACTGTCTTTCTATTCCTTTTTCATCACATAATTTTCTGAACTCATCAGATAAATATTCTCGACCTCGATCGGATCTCAATGCTTTTATTTTCTTGTCTAATTGATTCTCTACTAGGTTTATAAACCTTTTGAAACAACTTATTGCTTCAAATTTATGAGTAATCAAATAGACATATCCGAATCGAGTATAATCATCTATAAAAGTGATGAAATAAACAGCCCCATGCCTTCCTCTCACATTCATTGGACCATAGACATCAGAATGGATTAAATGCAGAGAAAATTCAGCTCTTTTTCCTTTTCCAAATGGTTTCCTTGTCGTTTTCTCTTCTAGGCAATGCTTACATATGGACAAATCGACTTTTTCAATATTGCCCAACAAGCCCTCTTTGGCTAGTCTATTCATACGTTGTTGGCCAATGTGACCAAGTCTAGCATGCCACACATTCACATCATTATTATATGAATTAGGAGACGTGATAAGGGAATAACAAACATTTGCATTGACATACTCAATATCTAATATAATGAAACCATCCAGAAAATAACCACAACCATAGTAGTTTGTATCCAAATACAAATCTACACCTCTATTATGGAAGTTCATATTAAAACCTAGTCTAACCAACACTAAAACAGACACTAAATTCCGACGAATCTCCGGAGCATACAATACATCATGTAGGAATAAAGTGCGTCCACCACGCATATTCAGTTGGCATGTGCCAATTCCTTTCACTTCAGCTCGGGAGTTGTTTCCCACATAGACCCACTTAGTTATAGTTGATACTCGTCGGAATTCTACGAAGGATCCTCTATCCTTCGCTACATGGTCTGTCGCTCCTGAATCTACAGTCCACAAAGGATTAGACTCAGTCAAGAATACAGAACTCGACACATAAGTAAAGTTCTGAAAAGTACAAGGGGTATTTACCTTCTTTGGCTCACGACAATTGCAAGCATAGTGACCCTTCTTGTCACAATTGTAACACTTCACCCTTGACATTTTCTTCACTTGAGGACGTTTTCCTCTCTTGTGTTGGTTAAATTTCGATTTCTTGCAACAAGGACTTGATCCTTTGCAATCCCACATATTGAATGAATCAATACGCTTGCACTTAGAGCTCAAAGCCCTTTCTGAGCTAGAACCAGCATTGTAAATGTCTACTTTTGACTCAAATGCCGTTAGACGGTCCTTTACTAGCTCAAGGTGGCGCACGGCATCCTCAAGATCTTCCATAATATGGTCAAGAGCTTCTAGTGCTTCTTGCTTTTCCAGCACATATTGGACTTTCATGTGCCAAATTTCATAGTTGTCACCATTGAGCTTTTCACCTTTGTTCAGCTTGGCAACTATGCTCTTTGTGGCTGAAGCCATTGATCTAAACACATCAGACATATGCACGAATTATTAATGCCTATCATTTATGCATCCCTTTTTACATAGACCCATCATATTAATGAATAATTTCAAGTACGGCCCGGAATCAAAAGGTCACTACGTTTCCAATCATCCTCAAAAATCATAACTTAAAACTATCATTAATATGATTGTCATATGCAAAATCAATTCTATGAAGCTACAAAAACTTCTAAAACTACCACTGACTAATTACCCACAAAGAACCAGCAATAACAGAAAGCAACAGATAATTGACATACAATATAATAATAATACTTTCAATTAACACAATTAGGCAGTAATCATTACATAATATGTCCACAAATCACACTTAATATATATCAGCCAATACAACTAACACCAAGTCAGCACACGAACTAGGAAAGATCCTCTTTTGTTCAATTTCTTGATCTTTTCCCTTGAAACAATACAGTAATATTCATTTACAAAATCTATCACAATTTTCTTATATGAAGCAGCTCCGTTGACATCTCATATGCGATTCAACACATCTTGCCATTCAGGTGGAAGAGTGTTTATGAAAAATCGCACCATCTCTGACTGTGACATAGGACGACCATTCCACATGACCTGTTGAATTTTCCCGTTGACTTCAAGGACATGATCAATTAAGTCACCTCTCTCCCATCGATGATTAGTCAACTCAGCTATCAACTTAGGCAGCCTATCCTTTTGCTCATCGGTAACTGCGCGAATAGGTGTGCGCAACCTTAGGGGAGGCATAGTTTCTGCAACAAATGCAGAACAAATAAGGGATCACATTATAATCCACATAGACTTAATTGAAAAAGAAACACATTCTTTTCCCCTCTTTTTTTTTTTTTTTGTCAACGGTCAACGGTCAACGGTCGTCGGTCAACGGTGGTCAACGGTCGTCGGTCAACGGTGGTCAACGGTCAACGGTGGTCAATGGTCAATGGTCGTCGGACGTCGGACCAGTCGGGCCGGCTCGGGCGAACCGATGCACGTGCCTCGTGCGTGTGCGGGATGCATCATGCAGACGTCATCCGGCACGTGCCGCGCGCGTGCCGGGCGTCGCGGTTTGGGTCGAGTCGGATCGCCGGTCGGGTCGCCGGCCGGTGACCGCCCGGCGAAACGTCGTCGGTGATGACGTCATTGGTGACGTCATCCGAGCGGTTACCAACCATTGGATGACGTCACGATGACATCATCGCGTGACGTCAGCACGCGTCGGTCCGCAGACCGGCGCGTGTCGGTTCGCCCGCCGGCGGCGTGCATGCGCCGGTTCGCCGACCGGCGCGTGTGCCGCATGCGCTTGGCGATCCAGCGCTTCCGGGCGCGTCGCGCCTTACGGCCGCGCGTGTGGGCGCGTGCGGCATCGCCCGGCGGCGCTCGACATATCGCCAGACTCGTCTCGATGTCGCCTTTCTTCCTATGCCATCACAATTTGATTTCGACTTACGAAAACTCGGAAAAATGGCCGTATAGCGCTCGGGTGTCGGGATTTTTGCCCCGATCCGTACGGCCGAAGTTCTTTCACGAAAAATCAATCAAAAACATCAGAAAAAGGTCGGGAAAAACGTGAACTAGGGCTATGATACTAATGTTTGGAATGACTGATCCCCGAAAAACCGGATTCGACACTAAATCGAACCCCTAAATCAATGCGGAAGCGAAGCCCGGGAATAGCAACACGTATCACCGATCCTAAAGCACACCACGGATTCGAGTGTACCTTTTAGCCATAGATTAAACACCGACGCCGACAAGAGGAAGAGAAACTTGGTCCTGTTGATCCGGTGAAGCAAAATCACCTTCATGCCTCACTGTTTGCCTTTGGAGGAAAACGACAGAGAGAAGGAGAGGAGAAAGCGTACGTCTTTTCTTAAAACAAATAAAACGGTACCTTTTTTCTCTTTTTCTCCTCCCTTTTATACCTCTCTCCTTCCACGGGCCCTATTCCCGTGGGCCGGGCTTTCTTGGCCCAACTTGGGTGGACGGGCCTTAAGCCCAATTTCTTATAAAGCCTTCAATGCTGGTGCTCGTCGCGCCATCTACGCTACCAAAGTGAATTTCATTGGGTAAATCTACCTAAGACCAACTTTGTTGTTTGATTCTGGTGATCGATCTTAGAATCCATCTTTAATTCATTTGATACTTTTCTACTTTTCAGGTTGATCGGGTTTTGGGCTGTCGTGTTAGAGGTCATGATGCAAGTTCATTGTTTTATGTTTCCGTATGTATTGTAGACATCCTTAATTCTGTTAGTTTACTTGTTCCAGAGAAGCAGGACAGACATCGACGTAGTACTTCCTGGTGAAATCAACTTAGATGCAGGAGACAGGTGGACTTGCTAATGACAGACAAGCTGATATAAGCATTGACAGTGATATCAAACTACAGAATCTGAATGCTTTTCAATGGTTAATTCTCTCATAGTTGGAATTTTAATGGTAAAGCTGGAGGAAGAGTCGAAAACTGTAAAACTCGGTTGACAACATTTCATCTTTCTTCTATTGAGGTTGAAAGACGTGATTTGAGCAGGTTCATCAATGTAGACCTGCTGTGTATAAAGACTACTTACCGGGTTTAGTTCAAATGCTTTACTGTTGTTCCTTTAGTGCTGAACGTATTCTCCTCTGTTTTTATCCGCTAATTTTGCAGGAGGAGCCCCATATCCATTGTAGCAGCTTTTATTTACATTACCACTTAGCTCTCTGATGAAAAGAAGTCTCCCCAAGGTTTTAGTTTCTCCAATCCTATTCAATTTAAACTACTAAAGACATATTGGTGCATATGTAAATGGCATTTGAAACAACGCGTGCATATAAATAACTGAATGTTTGTGCAGATATATCACTTGCTACTGAAGTCACCGAGGGGATGATTAGGAACTCCAAGAATTTGTATCCTCACATTTCGAAGATAAATACCAAGCCGGTATGCCAAGGAAGAGGATCTAAAGAATTTCTGCAGCTTTTGAGTGTGTGTAGATATACAAACAAAATTGATATTAGTTAACTTTCAGTTACTTTTGGAAATCAGAGCAATCTTGAATTTTTAATTCTTGTTATAAAGAATGTGGTGGTTCTTAATTCTCACTCTTCGTATTGTTGGAAGATGTTTTGAAAACTTTGTTATTCAAACATCGAAATGCTATGTTCGAGTTCTTTTTGGCCCTTGACTACAGAATACAGGTGTCAAACAAAATACACCGTTTCAATTTCGCATGATAATGTGGGTGAGAAGACATAGCATTGTTCAATTCTCACGAGATGTTGGTTTAATAAGTTATAAGTCCGTTCATTTTGGTCCTTTAAGCTCTCAATTTAGCTGGTTAAATCTCATTATTAGTCTCTATACCCGTTCCTTCCTTTGATTGGTCATCATAGTAAAACTCAATTTCACTAAGTATGTTTTTGTGCTTGAAGAGATAAAACTCTACACTGCAGTCTCATAGTCCCGATTTTGATTAATATGAATCTATAAGAAATGATTCACAAATCAAGTAAACTATATGCACGTTTCCCCTTTGTCCTCCTGAAAGCTTGGCAAAGTTTTAACAATGGCTTTTCATGGTTGCTAATACTGCTCATTATGCAAAAAAATTCATTACACTACAACTTGAAAATGAACCTTATTAACATAGAAAATTTGTTCGTGGGATTTGGATCCTATTATTTTCTCTTCCCCTGATCCTAGACCATTTGGCTAGGTGTCTTGTTGGTTTCTAGGTCGTTTTGTCTGGCGTTTGCCATTTGGCTCCTGGCTCTGGCTCTCCTTTTGGTTGTTGCCTTTCGGTTTTTTCCTTGGTTCCCTTACACTCAAAATGAGCATGTTCATTCTGAGTGTTAGTTTTTGAAGCCGTTTGGTTGTACAGTTTGACCTTTTCCCCTTATATTAACTACTTACCTTACCCAAAAAAAAAAAACATAGAAAATTTGTGATATTTTGATGATACAATAATATGATACAAGCTTTTAGTCTCATACAAAAGAACCTTCTAAAAGCTTGGGGAGATAGAACAAGGCAAGTGAAGAAAAGAAAGGTAAATGCACCAATTAGACTTGATCTAAGGGTGATGTATTGGACAAAGCCACTCAGCAACCTTACTCTGGTTAAGCGCCTGCACTAACTCATCTTTATGCTAATCTAGCACCTGCAACATTTGAGTAAGATGAATGTACATCGATTAACACTACAATCTCATTTTCTATAACAGAAGCTTTACACAAGGGTATCCTAATTTGGCTAATCGTCCCTATCTTTGCAGTTTCATTGCTCACCGTCACTGCTCAAAGTCTACAAGAAAAAAATTTATACCACCATCTACAAAGCACCCTAACGCTTCCAGTCCCATGAAAGAATTGTGATTTCCATATATTGTCACTCCCTTGCCTTGAATTTATGGATCAGTGTCACTCTCGGGATGACCCGAAATAGTCTCCTCAGATGAAACTTCCTCTGCATCAAGATGATCAGTCCGAGAAAGAACCGACCAAGGCTTACTAGAAGAATTCCCACTTTCAGGCTGGTCTAACTTCTGGGGATCTACAAGCCCATCGACGGGATGTGATTGCTCCTTGCCTCCAGCATGATTTGGTTCAGAATTGCCTATAGGGTCAAGACTGTGTTTCATTAAGGATACATCACTTCCAGGGAGATCTAAGCTTTTTGCGGGCAGAAAAAGGGCAAGCTGTCGACCTGGACCAACTTAAGTATTTCAGATGATGGGGACAGATCTGAATTCATTTTCTCCCAAGAAGGTTGACGCATCGCTGAAGTTGATGTGTTAAGTGGAGCCTCCTTCTGAGCAGGACCTGTCATTGTGAGCACCGATGGTGGAAATGCATTAAGCTTAGGGACCAGAGGATAGAACTCGAAGCAAAGCATCATCACCTAAGAAATTCCGCGAGAGGGAGTTGCCTCGCTCTCCCGGACTTCGCCTGGATGGGCCGCATTTGCTCTAACTTCTTTCTCTTTTTAAGAATTGAGTCTCGCATCCTTAGGTCAAGAAGGAGGAGGGCCTGGTATCACAAAAGGAGGAATGGTAGGCTTATCTTCCCCATTTAACAGTCTCACTGATTGGGCTATTGCAGATACAGTGGGTGGTAGCTCAGGATCTGGTGGCGGCAGAGGAGCAGTCACAACTTCTTTCATCAACTGAATAAGCATTGGCATCCCTTTCATTAATTGAATTAGCAACAAAAAACTTACACTAAGAAGAAAAACATAAAGAATTGTGGCACTTACTATTTTTCCTTTAGAGTGTGTCCAGCAGGCGTATACTCCCGTTCTAGCTCTTGCTCTGGCACCCATTCCTCTTCGTCACCACCCTGCTTTATGTTTCAAAGGTAAACCAATAAATTATGAAATTATGATGCTATATAAGTGCAAGTCAATGCATGAAAACCTCAGCACCATTGAGATCAAGAACAAATTTGATTTTATTGCCCATAAATTTTCTAATGGAGCAAATAGCTTAATATACTCAGTGAAAAACTCAAAATACAGGCCAGCATCCTACCTTCAAGGATGTCAGCAATTCAAGCTAAAAGCAACATTAGGACAAGATGAATGAGAAAAAATATATCGTTCAACAGGAATTTGAAAGCAAACTCATGCACTCACAAAAGTAAAGGAGGAAAATAAGCCGTATGTTCAATGCATGAGTCCTCCTTACAAGTGTTTGCGACTGAACTTTGCTTCATTAGTGGAATAATAACCAATTAAAAAAGGAAAGACATTTGCAACTTCATAATCCAAATTTCAACTCCCAGGACCCAGAATAAATAAAGAACAATGACAAAGGGATTTATTTAGATGCCCTTTCCATAAAAGGAGCATGGTTAAAAGTGGATCCATGAAGTTGCTCTTCAGCACAACAGAGAGTTTCTTCAGCATATCAAAGAAATTAGATCACCATCATAATCCCTTGGTCAACATTTAACACCATCAGGTGCACTCTTATTCTAAAGTTTCTAGCCTAACAGCATAAGAGAAGGCAATTTAGATCAAATACCTCGTTGGCCATTTCACTTGGATGTGCTGCCTATGCTTCTTTGTAAGAAACAGCTTTTCTTACACGCTTTCCCCAACCAAGAGCCGCTTCCTCCTCACTTTGATATTTCTCCCATCTACAAAACACAAGTGATCATAAAAAGCATTAAGAGCAAGAATCTTGAAAGATGGAGGCCCATATTTTCTCCTTACTTATAGTTACGAATAGTCATTCGATAAAGGATTTACTCCTACCAAAGAAAAGGAGAAAGAATGCGGGAAATGCAGCGGGGTTGTTCTTCACCTGGAAAAGAAACGAGTTATTTTCGCTTCACGGGAATACAAAAGGCAAGAACCATCTTTTCATCGTATCGAGAGAAGCCACTCATGCCCACCAAAAACTACCGACATCGCTTATGTTGTAACTTCTTTTGTTTTTGTGTGTGTGTGTGTTGTTATTTTCTTCTTTTTTTCGCGCCCGCCAAGGGTGGGGGGGACGGATGATAGGGATTGCGCATCAGGTATATGGCTTTTGGTCACTAAAAGTCATCACATGCTTCATTTTAGAAGTAAAATTATCCAGGAATCCAAACATCATTGTTTCAGGTTCAGCACTTAGTATTATTAAATTCTCAAAATGAGCCAGTCATTTTCAAGTTAGAAGTTATGTCTTCCGCCAACTTCATTTTTTGTAAAGCCAAAAACTCAAACCCACAGCTAAAACCGGGAAGGCAAGCTGAAACTCAGACCAACCCAAACAGACCTTGACATTTATGTTTGTGATTATTTGACGAAAGTAGTACAATGATAAGTTACTTGCCAAAGGATTTACAATGTAGGAAGCACAAACAATGTGGACATGCTAAGTTAATCTATAGTCCCTACATCAATTTTCTGTGGATCTTCTTCGACGCAACATACAAGTTAGCAATGTCTTGGACAAGGAAACAGAATTAATCCCGACTTACATTGGACTGTATCCTTAAAGAGAATTTTATTTCTGCAGATTTAATCATCGCAAGCGAGGCAAAGGAATCACAATCTAGGAATGCAAAAAGTGTGGATATGCTATCGGTCCCTAAATGAAAGTGTCTATGGTTCTTTTCAGACACCCTACAAAATAATGGATATCCTGGACAAGGAAACAGAATCATCTCCCCGACTTGCATTGCAGATTTACTCTGCATCCTGAACAAGGATTCGAATTGCTGGGAAATTTGATACTGCAAGCAGGCAACAAGAGAAGGCACAAATCAAAGTGCATTGTACTTTGATTCACTGTAGCGTGCATCGGCAACTAAAATTGAACATGCCTTGAAGCAACTAAATGAAAACAGCAATTGCTAGCAATTGCCAGTCGTGAGCTTAAATGGATCAAATGGATCCTCTACATTTTATTTTACAATGAATTATACTGTATGACATCCTCTAGCACATATACTACAAAATCTTCTCAGCTCACAATGACTGGATACAAGTACGATTTTGCTGCATATAAGTTCACAAGTTACTCTTGCATACATCACAATGCATACCATTAGAGACAACCATTCAACTTGTTAGCTGACATCCTTTAATGCCTGATTAGCTATCTATAATCAAGACTGATATCTCGACCATACTTAGTTCATTCTGGCGACTCAGATTCCTACATCATAAAAGTGCACATGCAGAATCCTGAGCACTACACACTGAGCAAGATTTTACACAATAAGTTGCCCCACTGATACCAAAACTAATTCCTTTACTGGACTTGGGTAACAACAGAATGTTCCTAAGAAACACCAAATAACATTAGTTGACAGCAATGTTACCACTTTCGTCCTGGTAGCCTCATCCATCAAGGATGCACCAACAAGCATTTCTCTGATATCGATACCCCGAAGTTGGATTCACTAATGAATATGCTCTTCGAGTCAAATCAGAATATAACCACAATGAGATTAGAAGTAAGGCTTACAAACTTGACGGGCTGCTGGAAATAGACCAACTACAGACATGTCAGATGTTCTGCCACCACCCCATCAAACATTGGAAATCTAGCCAACCAGCCCTCAATCCGAGCAGTATTGTCCAACAACGAGTTCTCGTGTTATGGGGACTGTCGCGACCTACCCTCGGGGGGAGGGAACAGGTTTAAGGGTATTGCCTAAAGGACGAGGCTAAGGCCCGTGATCAGGCGCGGGCTCTCCCAAGCCCATACCCCGCGTGACATTGGGATATTCTTTAGAAATTTTGCACAAAAGGAGTCGCCACTAGCCCATTGGGGTCGGCTAGAAACCAAGTGAGGTATGGGAGTGTACCTCACTTCCTACGCAACCAGAGAATCTAGGTTCGGGGACTTGATTACACTAATTAACCATTAGTGCCCTTTCGGTACCTAATCTTGTTCATTTTAACAAAATGATTTTTGACGAAGCGGTTTGAATTGATTTTATACTTATCCACTAACATATGAGGTGATCATGTGCGCAATCATTAAAGTAATAATCATAACTATCAAGATCATAATTGCCATAAAATTAAACACATGCAATCAAACATAATTAGATATGCGAATTAAACATGCAACGTAATCAAAATACGAGCACATAAAGGTCTAATTACGCTAAAATGGCAATACATGGCAAGTCCTAATCAAACCCCATCATTTTTAAAATTTTCGAAATTTTTAATTTTTTTTTAATTTTTTAATTTTTTTTAGAAAAAATAACTAATTTCTAATTTTTAAATATTTTTTTGGATTTTCGAAATTGTTATAAATTTTTTTAATTTTTTTAATTTTAATTTTTTTAAAGAAAAATAACTAATTTCAAACTTTTAAATATTTTTTTGATTTTCGAAATTGTTTTAATTTTTTTAAAGAAAATTAACTAATTTCTAATTTTTAAATATTTTTTGGATTTTCGAAATTGTTTTAAATTTTTAATTTTTTTAATTAATTTTTTTAAAGAAAAATAACTAATTTCAAATTTTTAAATATTTTTTCGATTTTCGAAATTATTTTAATTTTTTTTTAATTTTTGTTTAATTTTAATTTTTTTAAGAAAAATAACTAATTTCTAATTTTTAAATATTTTTGGATTTTCAAAATTGTTTTTTATTTAATATTAAAAAAAATTGGCCGGGATTTGGGCCCGTCGGTCAACCCGACCCGGGTTCGGTCCGGTTCGGTCCAATTAGGAGCAGGTGGGCCCGAATTGCGGGCCCAACCCAAGAGGTCCCTTTTTTTCTTTTTAAAAGAAACTAAACCTATAAGCCCACACTTAAACAGCTTAAACCCACAAGCCCAAAAAAAAAAAAACCATAAGCCCATATGCAAGAATAACCTAAATCCGGCCCAAATTGATTAAAAGAACATACCTAGTTTTGGGCCGAAACCCTACCCGACGGAGCTTTCGCCTGAGCCGGCCAAGACCCGGTTCGTCTCACCTCTCTCCTGCTGTGTTGCGGCGGCAAAGGGGGATGGTTGAGACACCGAGCAGCGGTTCTATGTCGACGGTGGCGGCAAAGCGGCGGGTGGCGAAGGCGATGCGGAGGGCGGCAACGGCGTCGGCTTGGAGGACGGAGCAACGGGGCAGCAGCGGTAGGGACGGTGACGCGAGCTGGAGTGCGAATCGCGAGTCGTCCGGTCGCGGCGTTGACTAGCGAGGCCACGGGAGTAGACGGGTCGCGGCGTCGACTGACGGAATCGTGGGAGCAGATGGGTCGCAGCATCGACTGGGCGTGAAGAAGCCCAATGTCTAAGGGCGTCGTAGGTCAGTCGGGTCGCGATCGTCGAAGCTTCAGCATGGGGGGCTCTGGCGAGGGATCTGGTGGAGGCGAGCACCTGGAGTTGGACAAGGCGGAGGCGCGGTGGTTCGGACGGCGTCAAGTTGTCGCAGGCAAAGGTGGGCGCAGTTGGTCAGGCGGCAGCAGCGGCAGCAAGCAAAGGCCGCAAGTCTTCTCCGACTTCCTCTCCTTCTCTCTCGTACTCCCCTGTTCTCTCTCTGTCCCCCCCTTCATTTTTCTTCCTCCTCTCTCTGTTTTCTTCTTTTTTCTGGTGCAGATCTCCCCCTGCTTCTCTTCACATGCGCACGAATCGGCTCCGCGTGCGTCCGAATTGGCTCCTCCCAACTCGCCGACCTGCCAGCGAGATGATGCTGTCTCCTCTGCCTTCCTTGCCCCCTTTCGGCTTCGCCATTTACCCAAGCGGATAGCCGCTTCGCTTCGCCGGTTCCCCGTGCGTAAAACGGGCCGAGGGAGAAGACAACGAGGTGGGCCGGGCCAGAGGGAAGAAAAGGGCTGGGCCGTGCGAGGGTAAAAGAAGAAAAGAAAAAAAGAAAAATGAAAGGGTAGGGTTTGAGCCCAAGCCCACGCAGGGAGAAAATAAAAGGAAAAAGGGGCCGGGTCGGGCCAAGGCCGGATTCGGCCCGACCTAGACCTCACAACTCTTTTTTTTTTTTTAAGGAAATTAATAGCTAAAATTTTTTTTTTTGATTTTTTTTATTTGATTTTGATTCTGATTTTGATTGATTTTTTTAATACTATTTGAAAGATAAAAAAACTAGGTGTCAACAGCTGCCCCTCTTTGAATGTAGCCTCGAAGAGGTTGCAATTAAAGACAGACGACACCTAAATTATTTTTTGCGATAGAAAGACCCTAGGTGTATATGCACATATTAGGTTGACGAAAAGGACTCATAATTATGAAAATGCGTCTTGTCAATAAGGTGAAGAAAGACTTCAGGCTGCAGAAGCCCACCGAGTCATAAAAAGTGATGAAGACTCCAAGATACAAGGCTCTCCGGGTCATAAGAGGTGAGGAAGATTCCAGGATACAAGGCTCTCTGGGTCATAAGAGGTGAGGAAGACTCCAGGATACAAGGCTCTCCGGGTCATAAGAGGTGAGGAAGACTCCAGGATACAAGGCTCTCCGGGTCATAAGAAGTGAGGAAGACTCCAAGATACAAGGCTCTCCGGGTCATAAGAAGTGAGGAAGACTCCAGGATACAAGGCTCTCTGGGTCATAAGAAGTGAGGAAGACTCCAGGATACAAGGCTCTCCGGGTCATAAGAAGGGTGGACGACTCTAGGATACAAAGCTCTCCGGGTCATAAGAAGGGTGGACGACTCCAGGATACAAGGCTCTCCGGGTCATAAGAAGGGTGGAAGACTCTAGGATACAAAGCTCTCCGGGTCATAAGAAGGGTGGAAGACTCCAGGATACAAGGCTCTCCGGGTCATAAGAAGTGAGGAAGACTCCAGGATACAAGGCTCTCCGGGTCATAAGAAGGGTGGAAGACTCCAGGATACAAAGCTCTCCAGGTCATAAGAAGTGATGAAGACTCCAGGATACAAGGCTCTCCGGGTCATCAGAAGTGATATGACTGAGGTCTCATCGTGTAAACAGAGTTTTGACCGGGAGGTGGACAAGCGTGGTTTACAGATGAACCCACCAATCTTGGAAATGACATGGTTTAAGGTTAACCATAAACCTTTGGAGATGACATGGTTTAAGGCTGACCATGAACCTTTGGTTTTATGGGGAAGCACCCACTAACCCCTTAGAAAACTGCATGGCTTCACTGATGAATCCTGTCAAACTCAACTCGAGCAAATGTCATTAGAGACGTCATCAAGAGACGTATTGGCAATATTGTAACATTAATTGAACAAAATAATCAAGCTAAGTCCGATTGCTTTCAAAAAACATTCGATGTCCATCAGCATAATGTGGCACAAAACTGTCATCTTGCTCGTGGATATATCATTAATCATCAAATTTTCTAGGAGGGAAGTTCTCATCAGAACGGCTACGACTCGAGAAAAAAGGTTCATTAAGCATGCCAAACTAGAGCTTCCTAGTTAGAAAGGGTTTCTCACGCACTCTCAATAAAATGGCTACTTGATCCCATCCATTCGTGTGGGAGAGAATTGGTTACTGAAGGTATCTCACATAACCTACGTCGAAGGCTTCCGGAAACATTCGCAATGAGCACAATCTGATCGATCAAAAAGGACTTTTGAAAGGACCGCAATATAGGCTCGGTTAAGGCTCACACAAATGAATTGTTGCTTTGAGACCAATAAATGAACATTTGTCATTATCTTCATTGGGTTTAAAAGTCGAGAGCTTAGAAGATAAGATAGGATAGAATTACTTCCACTCCTTCAAGCAGTAGCTTCTTTGTGGTATTCTCATTTTCACTCAAATTATCCCAATCAGAAGAGGATTCGGAAAAGGGTTATAATGTCAGCTCGGGAAAGGCTCGAAAGGCTTAAAACTTTCAATAGGGTCTTTAAGAGTCGGTGATCATCATGGCATCATGACCAGGTCACTTGATCTTTCCAAATCATTTGGCTTTTGAAATATAACGCATCTTGAAAGTCCCTTGATTAAGCATATCTGCATGAGAGCTTTGCTTCTTTCTCTAATTTCCTTTGCACTCGTGATGATTTTTTTTTTTTTTTTTGGCATTGGCCTTGCTTTTACCAGGTACACTGCTTTTTCATGCCCCCTAGTTTGTCGAACTTTTCGCTTTTTGAACTTCTGGAGCTCTTATGACTTTCAAGATACTTTTCACATTGTTCTCGTAATTGTCAATTGTTTTTGATCAATTCTTATGCTTTGCCCCAGTGAAGGGAGATGATCACCGCTCGGGGTTTAGAAATGAATAATCAAGCCCAAATTGGTTAAAGCAATGGGTATCAGTGTTTGGGTGGAGAATGAAATGCTCTTCTTCACATTGGGATGAGTCAAGATCTAATGAGAATTCCTTTGAAGCTATCACCAGAAGATTGATGCAAGTGAAAGTAATAGGATCTTTCCCAATCATTCGCTTTACAACACGACTGCAACCTCCTATGCTACCCCAATGTCGGGTTGTCCTCGACAGGGGTATTTTGGAGGATCATCTCTATTTGGCCCGAACGGCTAGCAATATATCAGCTTGGCGTTTGGGATTGATGAAGGAAATGCCTTTATCATTTCGATCTTCATGCTCAATGCGAATGGATCCTCCGTCCTAAGAGAAGGTTGTTTTTCGCTCAACTCTTGAAAGTGTTCGAAGGATGTGTTTGGAAATGACTTACCTTTCTTCATCCTAAGCACTCCTTGTTTGGCATGATTAATGTTTCAACTTTTTATCCGAATAAAATCATTCTTACGAGCTCCCCTCTTCGAGAATTACCGACATGAAGCACGCATAGTAGTACCAAAAAAAAAAAAAGGTGGTAGGAATGACGCTATACCCCCCCCCCCTTTTTTTTTCATTTAAGAAAAAGAGATATTCAACCACTTGTGCGGAGACTTGATGTGTCTTTTGAATCGACTTTTCCCTCCGCCATTTTCCTCATCGAACGGTAAGATGCCTGAAACACAAATAGATATGCGTGTATGTGATATATGTATGATATCTATGATGCTATGCATGATGCCATGTGACTCAGATTGCGCATGAAGTGGTTCTTCGACCTTGATTTCAATCATGGAAAGTATTTCTTGACTGCATCTGAGTTTATAGGTCTAGGCAATTCAGTGCCATCCATTTCAACTAAATCATAGCACCACCAGGCAGAATCTTTTTAATGACATACGGCCCTTCATAGTTCGGGGTGAATTTGCCACGAGGGTCTGGTATAATCGGAAGCACTTTCCTCAGCACTAGGTCATTGACTTCAAAGTATCTAGGACGCACCCTTCGATTGAAGGCTTTTGCAACTCGTCTCTAATAGCATTGACCATGACACACAGCTTGCAATCTTTTCTCATCAATCAAGTTTAACTGCTCATGCCTCTGTTGCATCCACTCAGTCTCATCGAGCATAGATTGGGAAAGGACCCTTAGAGAAGGGACCTCAACTTCAACAGGTAAGACTGCCTCCATCCCATACACGAGTGAAAAGGGAGTTGCCCCTGTGGAGGTGCGGATAGAAGTTCAATACGCCATTAACGCGTAAGGGAGCCTATCGTGCCAATCCTGATAATTTTCAGCAGTCTTTGACAGGATTTTCTTTATGTTCTTGTTTGCCGCCTCCACTGCTCCATTCATCTGAGGACGGTACGGTGACGAGTTCAAATGCTTAATTCGAAACTCGCTAAGCAAACCATCCATAACTTTGTTGTTCAAATTAGTGTCATTGTCGGTAATGATCGCCTCCGGCACCCCGTAACGAGCGACAATATCGCGACGAATGAACTTCGCCACATTCCTGGCAGTAACATTAACATGTGAATTGGCCTCGATCCACTTGGTAAAATAGTCTATAGCCACCAAAATAAATCAGTGTCCATTTGAAGCTTTGGGGTTAATGGGCCCAATCGCGTCAATTCCCCACATTGAAAAAGGCCAGGGCTGAGACATTTGGTGAAGCTCATTTGGAGGGGCATTTATCCCATCTCCATAAATCTGGCACTAGTGACACTGTCGTACGTGCTGAATGCAGTTAGACTCCATGGTCAACCAATAATAACCAAGTCGCATGATCTTTCTCACCAAGAAGTGTCCATTCATATGGGGGCCACACTCCCCTTCATGTATCTCTTTCATCAAACGGTCGGCTTCTTTAGCGTTGACACACCTTAGCAATGTCGAGTCGAATGACCTTTTGTAGATGACATCCCCCCGGTGAAGAATTTCGATGCCAACTTTATTAAATGCTTTCTATCTGCTGCTTCACTTCCTTCGGGAAATTCACCATTCTGCAGATACTTCAAGATGTCATGATACCAAGGCTGTCCGTCCAGTTCTTCTTCAATCGTCATGCAATAAGCTGGGCGCCTAAAGATTTCAATTCTTAATGGTTTAATGTCCAAGCCTCCAGCTATTTGTAACATTGAAGACAAGGTAGCTAGGGCATCAACAAACTGATTTTGAGACCTTGGCAAATATTCAAATTCTATTTCTTGGAATTCTTCCGTCAACTTCCCTAGAAACTCATGATACGGAATCAATTTAGAATCATGTGTTCGCCATTCGCCTTTAGTCTATAAGATGATAAGGGTTGAATCACCATAAACTTGCATCTTTCGGATCTTCATGTCAATAGCAGCTTGGAGGCCGAGAATGCACGCTTCATATTCGGCAATATTATTCGTGCAAGGGAACGTCAATTTAGCGGCAACAGGGTAGTGCTGACCGTCTGGGGAGATAAGAACCGCCCCGGTACCCGACCCAGCTAAATTAACTGCACCATCGAAGTACATTGTCCATTTGTCACTTGATACAAGTAAAATTTGCTCCCCTGCATCACTATCCTCATCAAATGTCCTGGACTTCTCGGGACTTTCTGCCAACATGTCTGCTATAGCGCGACCTTTAACGGACTTTTGCCCCAGGCTCTGAACGTCAAACTCTGAAATTAATATTTGACACTTGGCCAACTTGCTAACCAATGCCGGCTTCTCCAAGAGGTATCTGATGGGATCATTTTCGGTCACTAACAGGATTCGGTGATGGAGCGTGTATTGTCGCAGCCTGTCGTGCAAGACCCAAATCAAGGCCACACAAGTTCTCTCAACTCTTTGTGTAGTTCATCTCGGAAACAAGTAAACTTCTTGCTCAAGTAATATATCGCGCATTCTCTCCCCGTCATTTGGTCTTTTTCGTGCTAACATGGCTCCCAATGATTCATCATGTATGGTCAAGTACAAAATTAGGGGAATTTTAGGGAGAGGGGATACTAAGACTGGTGCATGAGTGAGATAGTGTTTTATCTTCTCGAAGGCACCCTGACACTCGATATCCCACTCAATCTTTGCATTCTTTTTCAGGAGCTTGAAGAATGGCTTCGCTGTTTCAGACAATTGACGGATGAACCTCGCCACATAATTGAGCCGCCCCATCAAGCTGCGGGCCTCCTTGGTGGTGGTCGGGGCTCGTAATTCACAAATAGCCTTAACCTTTGACGGATCAATCTCTATGCCCTTGTTACTAACCATGAACCCTAACAGCTTCCCCGATCTCGTCCCAAAAACGCATTTTATGGGATTAAGGCGAAACTTGAATTTCCGAAGACGTTTGAACAGCTTTTGCAAGACTCCAACATGGTCCTCACCCTATCTTGACTTTGCAATCATATCATCCACGTATACCTCGATCTCCTTATGCATCATGTCATGAAACAACGTGACCATGGCCCTTTGATACGTTGCCCTAGCATTCTTTAAACCAAAAGGCATCACTTTGTAGCAGAAAGTTCCCCAAGGAGTTATAAATGATGTTTTGCTCATATCCTCCTTCTTCATACGGATTTGATTATATCCAGAAAAACCGTCCATGAATGAGAATAACTCAAATCCCGCCGTGCTGTCAACCAAGACATCGATATGTGGGAGTGGAAAATCGTCTTTGGGGCTTGCTCGATTTAGATCACGATAGTCAACACATACCCTGACTCGCCCATCTTTCTTCATTACAGGCACGATATTTGCTACCCAATCAGGATAACGTGTCACTTCGATAAAATCTACTTTCAGCAACTTCATTACTTCTTCTTCGATTTTCTTGGACAATTCTGGTTTAGTTCTCCTGAGTCTTTGCTTCTTGGGTGGCATATCAGGATCTGTTGGTAGAGCATGTTCCACAATTTCGGGGTCCAATCCCGGCATGTCGGCATATGTCCAGGCGAACACATCTTGATATTCTTTCAAAAGATTAGTCGTCTTTTCCGCCTCGACTCGAGAGACATGCCCCGATCCTTACTTCCCTGACATTTTCTGCATCACCTAAATTTATGGTGATTGTTCGCTCTTCGGTCAACGGCTTCGATCCTTCATATCGATTCCATTCGCGTTCAATCCCCTTCTGATCATCATCGTCAGTGTCATCGGAACCTGAGAGACTTTCTTCATGCACGTCCGAGTCATATGCGTCCTTATTATGATTATGCATAATGTAATGACTAAGATGCGATAAAATGAGTTAGAGCAATGTCGACAATAAAAATGATGCATGTCGTTTTTTGAAGAATTTTTGAAGTATTTTTGTAAAAGTTTCAAGAACTCATCCTCATATCCTTGGATTTCCTCGTCCTTGCAAGGCAGTCAAATAAGGGAGCATGTCTCCACATGTCCTTAATAAAACATGTGTCTATTTTATTGAATGAGGAAAGATAAGGCCATATTTTAACACACACCACCCACGACCAACGGCTCAAGATCGGGGTTGACCATAGTTCACATTACAAATGACATAAACGGGAAATAAAGGAAGAAAAACTACGAGATCCCACGTAGGGGAGAAGACATAAAACAAAAGACTAGGCTAGACGAGAACCGCCCTACTTTGAAGGGAAAACCATGACTTCGGAGGACTCAGCCTCCTCGCATGCTAGGATGGTGTATATGACGTCTTCCTCGAATAACTCGGTCACACCATAAATGTCCCCCTCTTCCTCGAACAACATCCTTGGAGGTCCGGGAAACGTTTCTTCAAACAACGGATGAAACGGGCCTTGATCGCCCTCACCCTCCTCGGTTTGGGCAATACGTTCACTCCAATCTATATACCCACCTCGGTCTTTTCGGGCATTCCGGCCTCTCTGCCTTCCCCGGCCCCCTCGGTTGCCACGACCACCTTGCTCGCTACGACCTTCTCGCCCTTCAACATATCCTAGGCCTCTCCTCTTCGAGTTTTTGTGAGCTTCAATGGGCTTTCGCACACCCTGACCATGTGATCCAAGGCCCTCTCCAGGATTATACCCACTTGCCAACATAATCTTTCCCGTAGCTATGGCCGGCTTAGACAAATTAGGAGCCTTTGTGAAGGACCTTACAGGCACATGGACCATGGATACCAGCTCGAGGGTTTGAAAGCTAGATTCATCGGTACACTTTGGCTCCACATAGGGGATGGTTGTCTTGTGATAGATCTTGAAGTCGGATTCTCCATGGACCGTGATAAGCCTGTTGTCCACCACAAATCGTACCTTCTAATGGAGGCTGGAGGCAACAACACCTGCTATGTGGATCCACGGCCTCCCTAGCAGAAAATTAAAAGCACTTGGTATATCTAACACCTGGAACACGGCTTGGAAAAGTACAGGGTCAATCAGCAGCTCAAGCTCAATTTCCCCTATCACATCCTTCTTCATCCCATCAAAAGCCCGCACAGTCAACTTGCCAGTACGGATTCTCCCAAGATCAATGCCAAGGCGGTGGAGAGTAGCCAACGGGCATATATTGAGTGCCGAACCGTTATCGATCAATACTCTGCAAACAAGAGTGCTTTCATGTTTCACCGAGATATGTAGCGCTTTGGTATGATTAGGACCATCGGGGGGGAGATCTTCATCAGTAAAGGAAATTTGGTCTTTTAATAGAACGGCCCCAATGAACTCCTCCAATTGGACTTCATTAATTGACTCTGGCACATTCACCTCGTTAAGGACTTTTAGCAAGATGTCCCTATGCTTCTCGGAAGATTTGAATAATTCCGGGGAGGGAGATTTGAGCCTAAGAACTTCCGCATTGATCCACCACGTTGAACTGTTTGGACTTTACTACAGCCAAAAATTGCTTTGCCTCCTCCTCGATCACGGCCTTCTTTTCTATTCCCTTATCAGGTGCATAACAGCGGCCTGATCGCGTGACAACATCTACCTCATTTGTTCCGTAACCCCAAGGTACAGCTTTGGAATCGAATTTGGGAGGATACTCCAGCATTATCATTCCGTCTTCCTCCTAGGGAGGCAATTCAATCGTGACCGACATTGTGTTTCCTCCCGTGACTTCGATTGTCGACATCTCTTCGACCATAAGGTCGATCACTGTGGGTTCAGCCATTTCCAGCTCGATATCGCCGGCGAGCTCCTCATCGGACAGTTCAATCACCATCGGGGTAATCATAGCTATCACCCCTTCCTCATATAAAGTTGGGGTCTTCGAAATTCCATGCATAACCTTATTTGCCCGAGACATACCAGCAAAGTTGCAGAAAGATGAGCGGAATGATGATGGCATTGTCACGGATACGACCTTCTCTTCCTCTTCTCCGCGTCTGATTACTCCCATGGTTATTATCCTACGGACGTGGTTCAATTTCTCTTCTAGGGTCACATCCTCCTGGCCTTCATAGTATCCCGCTAGCACTAGGGATTCATACAACTCGGAAGCATCCAATACTAGAGGTTGCTGACTCGCCCGTGTGTCCTCGGAAATTGAGTTCACTCCCCCTACATGATTTGGTAGAGGGTTTTGTTGCACGTTGGGCTGAGCTTCCCTGAAAGTCAAAATGTTATTGTCTAGAAGCTATTGAACTTTGTATCTTAGCATGTGACAATTATCTACATCATGCCCCCTTTCTCCCATGTGGTATTCACAGGTCTTGGTTATATCGAAACCGGTGAACCTCGGGGGGTTGTCTCTAGGCACCTCCTTTGCGACCATCCTCTTTTCAAGAAGCATGGGTAATAACTTTGACAGCGGGCGTGGTAGTGGAGAAAACCCCTTTCGAAACGGCCTCTTGCCATTATCGTATGCTTGTGATGAACTACCTGGAACCATCGTAGGCTTGTGCGCGGGTGTTGCAGTTGGCCGAGGGAAATGGGGCTCTTGCACAAGCGCTACTTCAATTGCGGCCTCCTTATCTTTTCTTGCTGGGAATTTCTTCGCGCCTCCGGTTGAAATCTTTCCCTCAACCATTGCCCATTCAACTCCTCTACCTACCTCAACTAGCTGTGAAAATGTTTGGCAACCCGAGAATACTAACCCTTAGAAGTATTCAGAGGGTAATGTCTTGAGGAACAGCTGCTTCATCTCCCTCTCATTCAAGGCCGGCTTCACTTGTGAGGCCATGGTCCTCCACCTTTGTGCGAAGGCCTTGAATGACTCATTCCTCTTCTTCTCAACGCGAGTCAACTCTTCCCTCGTGGGGGCAAGCTCGGTGTTAAACCGGTATTGTTGTAAGAACTCATTGGTTAAGTCGTCCCAACTAGTGAATTCTTCAATGTCCAGCACAATGAACCACGTCAGGGCAATGCCTTCCAAACTATCTTGGAATGTGTGTATGAGGAATGGCACGTTGTCAGCATAGCGAGCCATTTTTCTCATGTAATACCTAAGGTGAGTCCTTAGGCATCCCGTTCCGTCATACTTTCTTGTGAACTCAGGCTCCTGGAAATTCTCAGGAAAGCTCGTCTTGGTGTATGGAGATAACCTATTAGCTCCTTTCAACTCGTAACCTTGCAAGACACATAGTCGCTCTTTCATCTTTGCCAAACGTTTTTCACTCTCGTCACTTAGGCAAGGTATTGGGTTTTCCTTCGGAGGAGGATCCAAATTGACGATGATTGGCATGGTAGAAGGAGCTTCTCCGGCAATTTCTTTCCCAAGGAGATCAGCAACGTGCGTGCCTCCCATCGACAGGAAAGCATGTCCTGATAACGCAGGAGTGGATGTTCTAGTGACAGCTACAGCGGGGGGCTCCTTAAGCTTCTGGCTTATTTCAAGCATCATTGCAGTGAGTTGGGCTAGCTGGTCCTCCATCTTTGCCATGCGCATGTTGGTGTCATCGTTCTCCATTCTGACTTTTGCGCGCGTGCGAATTGGGGATCTTCGCTTGGCCGTGTCGACGATCAGTAGAAGACAATTGATCGGTTAGTACCTAAAGCAAAGGTAGATAAGCATATATAAGTACAAGTAATAATTAGGCGGTCGGTCCACGACAAAGATCTAATCGCCACAATTTGCTCGTTTCATTGAAAGCCAGGTTGCTACATAATACAAGAAAAAACGCAAAAGAAAACCCTTAAACAACAAAGCTATTTCAAAGACGAAAAGATATTATCCTAACTCTCAATTTTCAACATCGAGACTCGAGACAAACTCCATAATATTGCAACGTATGCGAATATGGTCCCGCTACATATCGCGCTCGACTCAATCTAACTAATGAGGATGGCTTCTGCTTGTGGCAGCTCCACTAACTCGGGTTAACTTCGAAGCACGCTCCTCGGCTTCCTTGAGCTCCCTCTTGAGGCGCTTGATCTCGGCTCAGTGGGTGATCTTCAATGGCACTTCAGGAATCTTCGGGCGGAGGCTCTCTGGAATCTTGTATCTAAGGATGTATTCTTTCAAGGCATAGTAAGTCTTTTCTTGCCCCTCCAACTCTTCTTCGGGCCAAATTAACTTTCGGGGGTGGCACATATCCCACATCAACTTGACCAACGCAACAGAGTCCTCGTGATCTTGGCATCCGTTTGGGAAGTCTATCCTGAGCGGGTCTTCCTGGATCGCCGGTGGAAGCTGCTAAACCTCTTGAAATTGACGGGTGACTCGAGTCGGGCAATATTCGGTGACTCCAGTGATTCCCAACAAAGGAATAGGTCTAATAAGTCCACACACGAACCGCGATTTTTGAACTCGGAGCCATTTGGCATGCCATTGGAAATCCTCAGGTCCGGGGTTGGTCATGAAAACTAACCACTCAGAATAATGATAATCAGGGGCAAACATTTTCCTATCTCTAAACTTTAGGATAGAGTGGTTAGAGTCAGAAATGTCATTCACGTTCATCAAGTTACCGAACCCCTTAATGTGAGAAAAAAACCAAATTTGCAAGAGTTCAGGGGGAGCATAAAAAGCTTTGTTTTTGTTTTCTTTAAAACGAGTAAGGGAGAGAAATGTTTCAGTTAGGACGACATTAACAAAACCCTTTCCCATACATACCTCACGAACTACCCATGCCACGGAATGGTTAATAGCATTCCTACAATGTGGGAATATTACAAACCCGAAGAAAGCTAAGAGGAAAATCCTATTCTTTTGAAAAGATTTGGCATTTTGAAAAAGCTCATTTAAGAATGAAAACGGGCAGATCTTGCGGTTGGCTTTTAAAACTTTCCTCACGTCCTCTTCTTTAATTTTAAGAAAATCAGATAAGGTCGATGCATGCTCGGTCCCTACAGGTGGGCTAACTAACTCCGACACCAAGGGTTTTCCAATGGCAACGCCGTATTCTTCCAAGGTTGGAGTGAGTTCGTGATCACCGAGTATGAACGTGCAAGTTGCAGGGCACCAAAAATGCGCTAATGCTTGCACAACACCAGAATGAGTTTCTATCTCCAATAGGGGAAGTAAACGTCCAACATACGATCGCATCCAATCACGGCCTGCTAGATCTAATCTATCCCACCACGCACGAAGCTCAGCTTTCGGGACGGAGATGATGCAAAGGTCGGGTACCCCCATCGTATGATCAACCTAATTTGTCATGGACCGGCCAAAATGAAAACAAATAAGTAAATTGCGATGAAAAGAATTCAAGAAAAACTTACCATACTCATTGAGCAGCGATGTAAAGGTCATAGACATGCGCATGGACAGTGGTTCAATTTCTACTTTAGATGGCTCAAAATGAAGCCATGGGATCACAGGACTGAACCAACAAGCTCGTGGCTAGGTCGTGTTACCCATGACTCCGGCTTCGTCAAAGGACCGACCCGTGTCGCATGCTCGCAGAGACCGGGGTGGGGACCTTTGACATCAAGAAAGAAATTTCGAGGTTAAGATGGACAACTCGTACTACATGATTATAGTTGGAGTGGTATCCATCTCAACACCATCCGAAGTGATCCTATGCGGCCAGTCCGGCGGCGAGTTGTGTGTGCTAAAGTATAGTGCAATGCGGGAGATACAGGCATGACAATTCATAAGCAATCAACACTTCATACATGGACAATAGACCATACATTCCTTCACCTCCCTACAAAACAAAGGTGAGCAAACACTTCCCATTATACCTCCCATTCTACAAAAACATTTAACACCTTTAATGTTAGGGACTAACTTTGAAATCCTTTGCCAAACAAAAATATTTTTTGAACAAGATTAATTTTGGCCTAAGTCCTCTAAGGTTCAAAACCAAGTCCCACGGAGTTGCCAAGCTATCGCGACCTACCCTCGGGGGAGGGAACAGGTTTAGGGTATTGCCCTGAGACGGGCTAAGGCCCGTGATCGGCGCAGGCTCTCCAGCCCATACCCCGCGTGACATTGGGATATTCTTTAGAAATTTTGCACAAAGGAGTCGCCACTAGCCCATTGGGGTCGGCTAGAAACCAAGTGAGGTATGGGAGTGTACCTCACTTCTACGCAAATGCAGAGAATCTAGGTTCGGGGACTTGATTCTACACTAATTAACCATTAGTCTTTCGGTACCTAATCTTGTTCATTTTAACAAAATGATTTTTTGACAGGCAGTTTGAATTGATTTTATACTTATCCACTAACATATGAGGTGATCATCGGGTCGCAATCATTAAAGTAATAATCATAACTATCAAGATCATAATTGCCATAAAATTAAACACATGCAATCAAACATAATTAGATATGCAAATTAAACATGCAACGTAATCAAAATACGAGCACATAAAGGTCTAATTACGCTAAAATGGCAATACATGGCAAGTCCTAATCAAACCCCATCATTTTTGGATTTTCGAAATTTTTATTTTTTATATTTTTTAATTATTTTTTTTAGAAAAATAACTAATTTCTAATTTTTAAATATTTTTTTTTTGGATTTTCGAAATTTTTTAAATTGTTTTTTTTTATTATAATTTTTTTAAAGAAAAATAACTAATTTCAAATTTTTAAATATTTTTTTAATTTCGAAATTGTTTTAATTTTTTTTATTTTTTTATTTTAATTTTTTTAAAGAAAAATAACTAATTTCAAATTTTTAAATATTTTTTGGATTTTTGAAATTGTTTTAATTTTTTTTTTTTTTTTATTTTAATTTTTTTTAAAGAAAAATAACTAATTTCTAATTTTTAAATATTTTTTGGATTTTTGAAATTGTTTTTTTTATTATTAAAAAAAATTGGACCGGGCTGGACCGTCGGGTCCAACCCGACCCGGGTTTGGTCCGTCGGCGCGGATCGGGTTGTCGGTTAGGAGCGAGTGGGCCGGATCGCGGGCCCAACCCTAGAGGTCCCTTTTTTTTTTTCTTTTTAGAAGAAACTAAACCTATAAGCCCACACTTAAACAGCCCAAACCCACAAGCCCAAAAAAAAAAAAAAAAAAAAAAACCATAAGCCCATATACAAGAATAACCTAAATCCGGCCCGAATTGATTAAAAGAACATACCTAGTTTTGGGCCGAAACCCTACCCGACGAAGCTTTCGCCTGAGCCGGCCAAGACTCGGTTCGTCTCACCTCTCTCCTGATGTGTTGCGGCGGCGAAGGGGGATGGTTGAGACACCGAGTGGCGGTTCTGTGTCAACGGTGGCGGCAAAGCAGTGGGTGGCGAAGGCGATGCGGAGGGCGGCAGCAGCGGCAGGGACGGCGACGCGAGCTGGAGTGCGAATCGCAGGTCGTCCGGTCGCGGCGTCGACTGGCGAGGCCACGGGAGTAGACAGGTCGCGGCGTCGTCTAACGGAACCGTGGGAGCAGATGGGTTGCGGCGTCGATTGGGCGTGAAGAAGCCCAACGTCTAAGGGCGTCGCGGGTCAATCGGGTCGCGATCATCGAAGCTTCAGCACGGGGGGCTTTGGCGAGGGATCTGGTGGAGGCGAGCGCCTGGAGTTGGACAGGGCGGAGGCGCGGTGGTTCGGACGGCGTCAAGTTGTCGCGAGCGGAGGTGGGCGCAGTTGGTCGGGCTGCAGCAGCGGCAGCAAGCAAAGGCCGCAAGTCTTCTCCAACTTCCTCTCCTTCTCTCTCGTACTCCTTTGTTCTCTCTGTCCCCCCCCTCCGTTTTTCTTCCTCCTCTCTCTATTTTCTTCTTTTTTTCTAGTGCAGATCTCCCCTTGCTTCTCTTTGTGTGCGCGCGAATCGGCTCCGCGTGCGTCCGAATTGGCTCCTCCCAACCCGCTGACCTGCCAGCGAGATGATGCTGTCTCCTCTGCCTTCCCCCCCTGCTTTCGGCTTCGCCATTTACCCAAGCGGACAGCTGCTTTACCCTTATTTGGTTCCCCGTGCTGAGAAAACAGCTGAGGGAGAAGACAATAGGGTGGGCCGGGCCGAGAGGGAAGAAGAGGGCTGGGCCGTGCGAGGAAAAGAAGAAAAAGAAAAAGAAAAAGGAAAGGGGAGGGTTTGAGCCCAAGCCCACGCAGGGAGAAAATAAAAGGAAAAAGGGGCCGGGTCGGGCCAAGGCCGGATCCGGCCCAACCCGGACCTCACAACTCTTTTTTTTTTTTAAAGGAAATTAATAGCTAAAATTTTTTGATTTTGAATTTTTTATTTGATTTTGATTTTGATTTTGATTGATTTTTTTTAATACTATTTGAAAGATAAAAAAACTAGGTGTCAATAGGGACACCCTGCATTCATGATGGGAAAAATAGTGATCAATGCAATATCTGCAAAATTGAAGGTGCCAAAATTTCACCTAAGCAAACTACCGAAAAGATTAATTTTGTCTTTACCAAAAAAAAAAAAAAAAAGATTAATTTTGACATAACTTCATGCAAATATACCATCAGAATGACATATAAATGAAGACATCCAGTTACCCAAGATTTTGTTATACATCACAAGTAATAACTTTTCCACGCAAGACTAACAAACTGACTAAGCCTCATTAGCAATAATGACTTTAAAAATCCACTAAACTGGATAATCCTAATTATAAAATACATGCACCAAAATAGAGTTCAACCGAGACATCTGGAAGCTTGCCCTAAAGAAAATGCTCAACCAGAAAAGAAAGCAACAAGGTGTTTGATTTATTATTATTATTATTATTATTATTATTATTATTATTATTATTATTATTATTATTATTATTATTATATGTGCAACAACAATAGAAAGGCCATGGAACCTACTCTGTGATAACCACATGAGCACATCAACCAAGATCAACTATTTTCTTTGCAATAAAAAAGGATGAGTCTGATATTCAATAGCTTATAGCTCTTGCGTCACACGAGAAGCTAATAATTAGTTGTTAACTCTGCTCTAGTTAGTATCTTTAAAGAAAACATGAAACTCAATGACTTGTCGGTGAAACTTCTATGAGCAGGGGGAAAAACTGAGAAAAAGGATAAATTGTTGTCACCCTATCAAACAACAACGGTTGGTGGAGTATCAATTTCTTGAATCATTGAAAGGAAAATTTGAGATCAAAAAATCAGATGTATAAAGAATACTGCTAATTGACATCTAAAACTACAAGCAATCTGTTCTAGGATGTGTCAATTCCATGGCAAAAACCTAGTACCAACCATGGAGGTCTCAGTTACAAATGATCTGCAACTGGCCTGGACATGAGCAATGAAAAATAACATACAATATGTATGATCTGATTTCCACAAAAGCTCTTTCTGGGAATTGGGCGATTCATTTCCGAGGCTGGAATCAAGAACCAAGTCAATTACACTTGGCTGGTTTCAGGCCGGTTTCCAGTACTCAAGAACCAGGTTTTTTTTGTAAAAATCAAGTCTAAAATATCATTGATCATCTTTTATAGCTGTCATCAAGCAAACTCTTGTGAGCTTAGTGGTGTTATGCATACACCTCATACTTGAGGTCACGGCTTCCAATCCCTCTCGGTTGCAACTTGCTATTACATTTTATTTTATTTTTTTAAATAAGGTGAAACATGGGTTCTGGATTGGTTCAAGCCTAGAACCCCTTGGTTGGTCGGTTTCAAGGTCCAATAGATGATTTTAGTATAAGAACCGGGAGCCAAACCAGAAAAAGGCTGACTCTACGGTTTCATTATCAAGAAGTGGACCAATTTTTTTGAGAATTGACCTGGAACAGGACTTCATCAGGATGGCTCTACCCGGTTCTTGGCTTGAACTGGACTTGCTGTGCACCGCTAATCCAAGTTCTCCAACTAATTTCACGAATATTAGATGACAAACAATAATATGTAGTCAACAAGAAGCCAGTATTGAAGTCGTAAAGCAATATGTAACTCTTTTATGTGTCCTTAAGCCACCTACGACTAAGCAATTATCAGGAGTATCAAATAATAATTTTGGGGCTCATATTCTCATCTCTCAACACCTTTCCCTGATACTAAAAGATTATTATGAGTGTCAAATGTTGAGCAACTTAACAATTTGAAATGAGTACTGGGATTTAAGGTCTTCTTATCTAGTGGATATACATCCTCTGTACCTCACTTTATTTTAAATGTGATTAACCATGAAAGTTTTCTATTATTATTACAATTAACCATTGAAGTTACTTGAAATGTGATCAAACAGGTAGCAAATTTTGATTCTGGCAATTAAACATGAAGCTGTAGATGATGTGAATGAAAGTAATTTAGATAGATCATTTTCTTTATTAAACTCTAAACTACTTCATTGAAGGAAGAAATAAATACGAGAAGTATAAATGAAGTTCATTTGGGACATGCTGAGAGCATAGGCATGATGAGAGTAGATCTTCTACATGCCATGTCCATGATACGGAATGATACTTTGTGAGGAAAGATATCCCAATCAATTGCAAAAAAAAATGCAGTGAATTCAATTCTAGAAGTTTAGAGCTCATCGATTCATGTGGAAAAGTTAAATAAACGAAAAACATGGTAATGTCAGATATCATAAAGAATTTAACAGCAAAGCTCAAATAGGGATTCTCTCATAGATCTATACATCCAATGATTTGAATGCAGATTCACCTTGAACATCAGTTTCGTCCACTTCTTTAGCATGGAGCAATACCAACTCCTGCAAGGCTGCTTCCTAATAAAGACAATAAACAATACATAAGATGAAAAGCTAGGTTAGGTGCTGATTTAAACCACCAAATAGTGCACATATTTGTCCATGCCATAGATTTTAGAGGGACTCCTTTTTGTTGAGGGGGAAGGAATGCGCTAAGCAGAAAAACAGAGTCTAGCTTGCCGCACAATTTGCCAATAAAACTAAAGGAAGTGAGCAGCTCAACTTGCATTGAAAAATAGGATGGAGTAAAAGTTACCAAAAAGAACATAGTGTGGTTTGGTTTGGTAAACCGTATTAATTCAGTTTGTTTGGTTCGGTGCCCAACTGAATGAAAAAGGGCTGTGCTCACCTCCACTATCAGCGTTGCAATGTGCATCGACCGACAACTTAAATGGATAGATCAATGAAGGTATAAAACGTTAAAAGAGTAGAGCAGCACATTCCATGAAGCTCAATACCTGAAGGGTAGATTGCGAGAGGAGGATGGACACTCCGATCTTTAACAAGTCACGCAATTCCAATGCATGCAAATTAAGCAACTCAACTTTGTCACAATCATCAACTTCCACAATCTCTCGCACTAAGTGGCACTTGATAGCTAGAATCTCTTCAAGTTGTGGAAGTTCTCTCAATAATGAAAGAGGAAACAAAATTTCCATCTTGTCACAACTTTCGACTTGTATCACCTTTAATGCACTGAAGGACTTGGAGGAAATAGAGCAGTTGCATATCTTCTTTAAGTTGATGAGATTCTTGAGAATTAACGACTTCAATGTTTTAAAATCTGTATGGGACGGCGATTGGAGGACATAATGGATGGAGGGACTATTCTCAACATGCAAATGCTTTAATTTTGGAAAGCCTTCTTGGGATAACTTGCAAATACTTTGCTCAATTCCGTTTGATCCATCTAAAAATAAATTGTTAGTTTTGCTTAAGAAAGTCTGCATGAACCCTTTATGAAAAATATTGCTTATTGGATCCAACTTAACCTGTAATGTGCTCGACCCTTTGTGATTTGGCCACCCCCATGCATCACCTATCTGGATTTTGTACTTGGTTAATTTCTCAACATTTAGATCGTCAAGGAGCCTACTTGGATCGACAATGGACACATGCAAAGTGCAGAGATTTTTCAAGTTATTCAACTCAATAAGCTTGGCATTAGTTGGTGGAGTTTGCTCCATAGCTTTCCATCGATCAAAGCTATTCTCCATATACAACTCCTCCAATTTCATCAAGCTTCCAAGCACACCCGGTTCAATTATCTCAAGTTGTGAGCAATGGTTTAAGTATAACAACCTTAGCTCTACCAATTGTTCAATTTCTTTTGGCAATTGTCAAATTTTAGAGTTCACAAAGCTGAGAATATGTAGCCCTTTTAGCTCGCCAATCATGGCTACATCATCTAATGAACAACCATCAAGACACAAAGTGTGTAAATTCTCCAAGAACTGAAACGGCGAAGGTAAATGACTAAGACATACCTAAGAAAGATGTCAGACCATGAGTTTTTTCATAGAGTTGAAATATGAATTTGGGACCTTGAGAGATTCATTGTTTGTGAATAATAAAAAGATCCGCATTTCAGGGCAATCTAACTCTTTGGGAAGCTCCTTCATGTTAACATAGGGAAAGCATACCGCCATACAACTTTTGAGCTTGTCCTTTGGCAACTCTATCACTGACTTATCATTATCTTTCAACACAATAAGAGGGTCATCTCTCGAAGCAACCGAGGCAACAAATCCACGAACCAAGTCATGTATCTTGAAACCATCAATGTCTTCATCGTCTTTTAACAAAAGAGAGGAGGCTTTCAGGGTTTGGACAAGTGAGCTCATCCTATATGTAACTTCTTCCATGCTATTATCTTCTCAAAATAACCTTGAACCCACACCATACCTCACCAGGTTTTCAAGAGAGGGCTGAGGGACACCATAAATAACACAAAGTCGTAATAGCAACTTCACCTCCTTGCCATCCTCCCCTTGGAAACAATCATAACTCAACCGCAGCATCTCATTTATCCTCTCACTGATTCCTCTGTTTGTAGACTTCTCAATTTGTCTCAAAACATCCTTCCATTCAGTAAAATCGGCGTCTTTGAAAATATTTGCCATTGCAATTATGAGGAAAGGCAAACCTGCACATCTGTGGACTGCTTCATCCACCAAGGATTTGACCGGGTCATCATGGACTTTGTTTCCCACCGTCCTCTCAAACAATCTTTTTGCCTCTTCATCCTTCAGCTCTTCAAGGCGGAAGTCCCTGTCGCAGCCCATTTCCCTTCGCAAAACATCTTGAAATCTTGACGTCAGCAACAACTTGCATCCTATGACTTTGTTGTCATGTCCGCAAGGAATGCCCACTGATTTCAAGTCCAGCCCCGTCCATAGGTTGTCCAGTATTATGAGGACCTTCTTTTTTGCCTTCTCTTCATTTCCCAACCTCTTATTAGTCTCTTTGTTCTTTATCTCAGTAAGGGCCAAGCCGTCCGGAATCTCTCTTTGAATCCTCTTGTGCTCTTCATTTTCCAACCTATTGCGCAAAAGCCCTGCTCGCACGCTGACAATCTCTTCGGTCTTTATGTCCGCGCCCAAGGCGTGCGCAATCTCTCCTTGAATTGTCTTGATGTCTTCATTTTCCTACAACTCGGCCTTAGCGACCCAATCAAATGACTTCTCTTTCCTTATTCTCTTTTCCACTTCCCCCAATAGGGTGGACTTGCCGACAACACCCCCCCCCCCTCCCAAAATCCCATAAATCCCGACCACGCTATGGTTGTTATCAGCAAGAGCGGCCATGATGTCCCGAATGATAGAAGCTCTCTGGATTCGAAGACATCATTGTCCCTAACCTTATTCGACGTCGAGGCAAAAGAAGCGGAGGCCGTCACAGTGGCCAACTGGACGACATCTTTGCCCAGAGCAGCAACGTTCCCTGGAGCAGGATTACGGAAGGAGATGTCGTTCAATTCCTTGAATCCACTGCTTCTTTGAGTGAGTCGTTGAATGACCTCGATCTTATCCTCAGCCTTCCTGCTAAATTAATAGCGACACTTGGGGTCGGGAAGAGTCCCAAAGCAGCAAGTCTTGCTCGCCTCTTGGAAGTCGCCCAACAGGTCTCGCGCCTCCTTCAAGGCCTTCTCAGCACTTGCATGCCACTCCGTGACGCGACTGTAGACATTCCGAAGATTGTTTCTGGCCTCTTCAGCGACGTTGTGGACCCTATCAACCTTATCCGCAAGCTCCTCGGCTTCCTTCTGAAGATCTTGGGCGTGCCTCTTCGAGTAGATCACGTATCCGAATTGACGCTTGAAGGGATCAACTACGGACTTCAAGACATCCCACGCAATAGAAATAACGGGATCGATCGACATCTTCCTTTGATATTTTTCCGGGAAAGAAAGAGCGAGAAAACAGAGAGAGGTGAGAGAGAATGACAAAAAAAAAAAAAGGCAGCAGATGAGTGAAGAAGAATGGTTATGCGGAGGAGAAAGAGCGAAACAGAGTAAGAAGGATGAGAGATGAAGGCGAAGATATTTGAGTACTGAAAAGGATGAGGGATCAACGGCTGAGATTCGTACCGGAGATTTAACGATTTGAAATAAAAAATTCCGCTGTCGGTCGCCCCTATCAAGCCTCCAATGTGGACTTGCAAAGATCGTTCCTTTCCTTTCCTCCACCGAGAATAGATAGATATCTAATTAATGTGGACCATAAAGTGAAAACATGTCTCGACTTTTTATGAATTATCTGTCCAAAACCGATTAAGCTCAGGCCTTGACCTGTGTAGGTAGCTCTAGCCTAAAACAACTTGCACGCAACTTGTGAGATTGAAACGGCCGATTTCCCAGTTCCGAACAGAAAATCTCGCAATACCTCAACCAATTGAACAAATCTTGCAAACATAACGTTTTATTGTAACGAGCAAGTGTATTTTGCATTATGTTTCATTTCTTAAGAAATATGATAATGTCTACATAAAATTATCGTACTATTGACGTTCAATAATTGAATGATAGGGAGGCTAAATAAGCATAATGTTAAAGTAATAGTATCATATGATAGATATTTATGATGTTGACCTCAGGATATAGAATGTTAGCTGGCTAAAATTATATGCGTTTATTAGTCCCAGAGACAAACATGCCCATCAAAATTGTTAGGTTGGAAAGGGAAATTTACTACCAATGCGGTAGATGCAGTTTGACCGTTTGAAACTATTTTCATTAAGTATAAACAATTAAAGTCATGAGGCACATATTCCTTGTGATTACGTTGAGTAGAACATCTATCTAGTTAACAAGAAATTAATGCATATAAAATGTTATTACATATGAATAATCTATCTAGTGAGTAGTGCATAATATTAGCTTAGGTGGTCGCCACGTTTTTTGTTAGAGAATATTGCAAATCCAATTCTTGGAATTAGGAGAAGACCTCTCTACTTATCTAGAATGTTATGTGTCAATGTTAGATGCAGCCCTTACGGAGGAAACTGTTACATGATTATAAATATAGATTCTCCATTTAATTTTTGTACGCGAAATATCTTTCGTATAAAAAAGTACAATTTCTCAAAAAGAAAATGTACACCCAAACAAAGACAATGATAACATAATCAAATTCAGAGTCTTCTCCGCAAAGACTGATATTATTTAGTCATATAGATATAGATTTCAACATGAAGTTAGTACATAATTTTGTGTCAACAAGTTTAATTCCTCAAAAAGAAAATTTACACCCAAAAAACACAATGATAAACGCTATCAAACCGAGACTCCCTTTCCACACGCAGAGATACCGTAGGTGAGAAAGGAAACATGGAGAAGTTGCTACCTCTTTTTGCCCGATAATCGTCAACCATTATGAGATTGTTAGATGTGCAGCTACCCTTTTCGCACGATAAAAAGTTCGTCTCATTTTTCCCGACAGCTTTAATCTATGTCCCTCTCCCTCACTATGTGGGAAATTGCTCCTTTTCGGGCATCATATTTTCAGACTCAAAGTTTCGCAATGGAAAGTGCATATGGACACACTGATACCACATGGCCCTTGGTGTCAGATACCACATGGCCCTTGGTGTCAGATGCCGTTTTATTATCGGTGACTTGAAGTCCTTTTTTAACACTCTTCACCAGCACTGTATGGTATCGGTGGGACATTACAATGGTCTTTTTGTAAGAACGGGAAGCCTTTATATTCTACTGAGGGTCCTAACTCCAAGATTTTATTGGAGTAAAGGGTCTACAACAATGCCTTTATTATTATTATTATTATTATTATTATTATTATTATTATTATTATTATCAGGGCTGATAAAGAGAAATAGTGTTGTGGTCCTTAGGATGACCTTAAAATGCTATGACCACCGGGAAAGTTTGGGTAGAGGCCGGGATCCGGGTCTCGAAAAATATCCTGGCCGAGTCTTTATACATGAGGATTACTTTTTCTTTTTGTGGTGAGCCTGACAAAGAGCGAGTAAAAGAGAGAGACAGAGAGCAGTGATGAAACGGATGCCGAAGAAGAAGAGAAGCAGGAAGAATGGTTGCGCCCAAAAAAGGATGAGGGATCAACGGCTAAGATTGATTTAGTACCAGCAATCTAACGATTTCGAATCTTAAGAATGACCGAAATGTTGAGGTAGAATGAGGAGATGGGTATGGATGGAGATAGACTTAGGAAGTTGAACGGTAGCAGACTGCTCCACGTTGTCGCTAGCCAAGATAGAATTAATAGCATGCTTATTAACAATCGTGTCATAGAAATGGATGACCCATAAAAATGGTATAATGTTCTGTTATTGCCATATTAGACTTGAGGTGACTTAAACCCTTATAATAAAAAAATGTTGACCCTAAGTTGAAAGTAATTTTGACTTATTATGTAAGGTTAATACCATGAAAAACTCTAAATTGGTATATTTATGACAAATTGATTCCAAACTAATTTTTTTTACCACAAAAAATCCAAAATTGATACACATGTAACAAATTTACCTCCAATTAATTTTTTACCACAAAAAATCCCAAATTGATATACATGTAATAAATTTACCCCAAATGACTATAAAAAAATTATAAACCAGTATACTTGTGACAAATTTACCCTAAACTAATTTTTTTGACTATCAAAAATCTCAAACTAATACATTTATAGTAAATATATCATCCGTTAAATTAAATTAATATCACTAGAAATCACAAATCTAGTACAACTATTAAAATCTCAAATTGGTATACTAATCAACTATCATGTGTCATCTAACTCAGTAATTTAACGGTAAAATTTAACGAAAACTAACAAAGAGCAAATTTGTCACAAACATACCGATTTTGGAGAAATTTGTCAAAAGTACACTCATTTGGAAATTTTTTGATCAAAAAATTAATTTTAGTAAATTTATCATAAGTACACCAGTTTGGGATATTTTGTAATATTAACTATTTATGAATTATCTTCAAAGGACGTCTAATGAAAGTGTATGCCAGCTGGAGCGAGTGCGATAGTCATGGCCTTCGATGTCAAAAATGTGACTTTAAATTATCAATTTCTATTTACTCTTTCAAGCTCTACGTGAGGTCTCTTCTTCGAAAACTTGGATGTAGTGATATTTTTCTGTTTTTTACTTTTTGGTCCTGCAGGGATTTTTTTTTTTTTTTTTTTTTTTTTTTTTTTTTTTTTTTACAGCTGCCCTTTTTGCTGGATAAAAAGTTGGTTTCATTTTTATTGACCGCTTTGTTCTCTCTCTCTCTCTCCAGAAGGAAATGTTGGCTTTCTTGAATCGTCTTTTTCACAGAGTTCGGTAACAGTAAGGTGAAGATGGACAAAATGATAGAAAGTATAACGCGGCCCCTTCACGTCGTATGCCGGTTGTATCAGCGGTGACTGGAAGTCTTTTTCACACTCTTCGTCTGCAGTTTATATTAATGGGGGAACAGTATTATGACTTCTCTAAACACCAAACCTTCGCTAAGGGCTCTACCTAAGCATTATTTTTTCTTTTTCCGGTAAGTCAGATTTTGGTTCTTGACATATCGATAATCTTCAGATTTTGGTGATAGAAACACAACAACTTTTTGTTGGAATAATTGATAATCAAAGGCTGAGATTTAATACCAGAGATTCCATAATTTAGAACCTTGGCAAAGACCCAAATCACGAGGAAGAAAGAGGAGATGAGTACAAACTATGGGGCTTAGCTTAGGCCTTAATTAAACACCAATCAATTTCTCGAGTACGGAAATTAGAAATGGATGAATTTCTGCATTAGTGCCCTTTTATACCACCGGTCAGCATCACCAATGTCCATGTCTCCATTCTTCCTCCACCGCTTATGGACAGACATTGATGAAGTATACATCCTTTCCTCCTTTCCCACCGCAAATGGTCCTTTCATGCTTTCCCTCCGCCAATGTGCTTGTCCTAATCCATCCTTTCATCCCTTCCTCCACTGTTAATTGACAAACATTGATTAAATACCGGTGCTGGTCAATGATGTTAAAATATAGAAGTAACATTAGAATGAAGCTATAGGAAAAAAAAAATGAAAGTTTAAATGTCAAAATGATATATAGATCAAAATAGTTTTAAAATGTAATATAGCCATGTTAGTGTTTTATATATTGAATAGCAATTTTTTGTAATGTTTTATTTATTGACATAATAGAAGTGGGTTAACTTAGATCCCTTTATCCAATTAATGTTTTGATCGTTCATTAAAAACTTTCACAGATTTGTTGACAAGAAACCCCTCAAATCATCCCTTTAACTGAAAAAAAAAAAAAAAAAAAAAAAAAAGAAGAAGAGGAAAACGAAGTTATTTAAATTTTCTTGCCAACCATAATTGTTAGATTATAATGTCAAATTACTCCTAACTTTACGTGTCATAAAAATCTATCCAATTTTTCTTTTACTAAATAAAGTCTTTGGGTACTTTATTTTTGTGATTAAGTTGATAAAGACCTTTGTCATTTATAAGGAGTAATGCATATAAAGTAAGTATATATATATAATCCAAGGATACAAGCATGGAAACTTGTTTACTTAGTAATTCATGAAATGTTTTGCAAACCCCATAAGCTTATTAAGATTAGGCTTTTGGCTAGCAAAGTGACTATCTCGAAGTAGTTTACATGTTTGTAGGATTCAAAGGGGAGACATCTAGTTCCCAAGCTAGAAATTCCTAACACCCCTATCAATTGCACTAATTTTTTTGGTTAAGTACGCATAATATTAATTATAGATAATGTGTATTTTGCATTCTGTATTATTTTTAAAATAAATGAATGCTAAAATAAATTTATCATATTGTTTATATTCAACAACCGAAAAAAAGAGATATTATGTAAGAATAATTTTTATTTGTAAAAAATAAGTATCTTTTGCATTCTGCATAATCTCTTAAGAAAAGATAGTCTCTAGTTAAATGGTATGGTTTTGCTTCTTTTGGTGATTGATTTGCATAAATTTGATGTGGATGGAAAATCCATTACAATAAAGCCAATAACACATATATGATATCTTAATGATTAGGGAGTAAGGGTGAACAAGCGGGCTTGTTCAAAAAGAGAATGAATTGAACCAGCCTTAGTCGACCGATTTCAAGTCTATTCACACTAGCATACATTCGATTCCCCAGTACAAATTTGGGGACCGGCCTTGATCGGCTTGATTCCCTATTCTTGGCCTTGAACGAGTCAATTCTATTTAGGAAGATTGGTTCCGAGGTAGAATAGTTTTTAACCGATTTCAATGCTAGTTCTCAAGTACAATCGATTTCTGGGCCGGTTATCGATTAGAACCGGCTTTGAATTGGTTTAAACCAAACCCTACAAGTCTTTTAATGGAGATCCTTTGCAAAAAATAAGTTTGAACATTCCAACGTAAACATGCCTTTATGGTGTCCTAATTGAGAATTTGTGCAAATATTGAATATGAAAGAGCAATTTAATAAAAAAATGAAATAAAAAAAAATAGGCCAGTTCCTAAGCGGACCTTGGAACTCATTGACGCGGTTTAAGGCTGGTTTCGGGGTCCACCAATGAAATAAACGTGGCACTTTTCTTAGACAACTACCTTTATTGCACGACAAAAAGCTCCTCTCATTTTTACCGATAGCTTTAATCTCTTTCCCCCTCCCTCACCACGAGGGAAATTGCTGCTTTTCTTGTGTCATTTTTTCATAGTCAAAGTTTGGTAATGATAAGTGAAGATGGACACAGATGTGTAGTACAACATGACCTTTGGGGTCAAATGGCAGTTGCATCACCCATGACGTGAAGGCCCTTTTTACACTCTTCCTCTACACTTACAGTGTAAACAATGGTGGGACAGTACAATGATTTTTCTTATGTCACACCCCGATTCTCGAGCATGCACCCATCCCTCACCTTGGTCGATTAAATAGCAATGTCCCAGAACACATTGCCGACCTATTCATTTTTTATATGCACGCGGAAGTATAATAAAATCTCCAGACAATAAAACAATGAGATAGGAAAGCATGACTATATTTTTCAAACCTGAAAAACCACAATCACGCTTTTATACTAAGCAAACCTCATAGTATATATTACAATATTATTAACAAATTCAGATCTATCACACATGGGTTCACGACTGAGGGTTTGCAAAACGGGGTGGGGTCTCAATCTTCGTTGGGGTCATACTCTAGATCCTTCTCTGGATCCTCCTTCGACTCCTCTTCAGGTTCTTCTTTAGGGTCCTCCTCCGGGTTCTCCTTCGAGTACTCCTCCTCAACGACCACTCCTTTTTCCATGCTCCAGCTGGAGTCCACTGCTGATTGCTCTGGAAAGTCGAGATCATCACCCACCTTGGGATCCTTAACAATCCACCCCTAGGATCTATTGTGTCCTTCCCGAGCGCAACCTTTAAAACATATCAAGGCACATCAGACTTCGGCAGAGGACCCTCCCTTCGCCCATCATGATAGTGACAATACCATGACCGATACCTATGAGGCACTCTTTCGGGTTTACCCACGTCGACCTAGACGGTGGATTTTACCATTACATACTCCAATCCTTCAGGGTAATGGTGTATCAGAATATGATAACCTACTTCTATGACTTCCTCTGGTATACCAAAATGCATGGGAAGAGGGGGAGGTGTTGACATCTAGGGACCTAAAATGTTGTCCCACAACGGGTTGAGACTACATTTCAGCAAGTTCTACCCCCTAAGACCCTTTTAAGAAGCCAATACATCCTAAGGGCTGCCTAAGCACAACATGAGTTAGAAGACTTACTTTTGCCTCAGTTCCACCCTATAAGTCAATATCATTTACAGGTATCCCAAATCACATCAATTCCTAACATCAAATCAAATCATTAATCAATCGACATAGTCGGTTACATGTCATTTCGACCCTTTCTTGGTCGACTTATCTTATACTATCTATAAAGTCCACTCATATTAGGACTATTCACTACTGAGCTGATAAATAGATAATAAGCTCGCTTATGAGATGATCAAGTATACTGCTCTTTGCTAAGCTGTTATATCGTCCGTAGGCTAATATAGTATACCGATAATGCTCAATCCAAGCTGATAAGTTATACTGATCTCTACTAAGCTACCATATCACCCGTAGGTTGATATAGTATACCAACATATTCCATTAAAATTGATAAGGTATACTGCTCTTTGCTAAGCTAACATATTATCCATAAGGCTGATATAAGTATACCATCCCAATTATCTATAAATTCCATATTTTTATTATTCTTGATAACTTAACAAAATATAATAATTTCAATTTCATTCTCCCACTTCTTTCAACAATCCAAAAATAAATTTTTGGCATGAGACCGATGCCTGGTAATTTTTCCATTAATTACCAAAATTAATTAATTTCGGAATAAATTCCTAAAATCACAATTAAATCAATTCAACACAATTTAGCACTCAAATAAATAAATAGATTACGTCACAATAATCAAAGATAAAATTAGATTATTGCCTACTATCCCGCCTAATTTTCGGAAAATAAATAAATAATTAAATAATTACGGAAATTATTAAATAAATGCAATAAATCCAACTTAAGCCCGTAATACCTAATTGGACATCGAAACGAACCCGAAAAGATTTCGAGGTTCGTCAGATAAATACTAGAACCTATTTACTCGCTAATTGCTACAACTAACCACCTAACATGCATCGGTAAATCACTAATTTAATTACTCTAATATAATCTATCCACCTAATCACACTTAATTAAATCTAATCAACCCCTAAGTATCATTAGTATACTAAGCGAGGATTAGTGAATTAAACTCACTTGTTTAATGAGCGGTTCGGTGCAAAACAACAGGAACGTCGTGGGGCTCGACTTTCCTCAAGGCGGCGAGCCTAGCAATTGAGGCTCGGGACCACCTTAAAATGGGCCTAGAGCTTGCTGGAAACCTTCTGGTTTCTCCTCTGTTCTTGGTTGCAAACAAAGAGAACAAGGGTTGAACAAGGCAAGCAAGATTGGTGAAGGCTCAAGGAAGGCTGCACGGCACTTGGTGGGCTGAACGACGGCTTTGGCGGGTTTCCATAGCCACTCACAGTGGCTGGACAACCACCTAGGTGCACGAACAGAGGCGGATGATAGCTGGGATGCGCAGACAAGGCTGCTGGACGTCGAGCTGGGCGGTGGCGTGGCAAGGCAGCGGCGCGGGCGGATGGCTACGGCGGCGAGGGCGTGCGACGATGGGGTTCCTTCGACAGGTGGCTGGCCTCAATTGGTCTTCTTGCTGGCTGCTAATGTGCAAAAATGGAAGAGATGGAGAGGCAAAGCTGGTCGGTTGCCTTGGTGAGGAAGAGAGGGGGACAAGGGCTCCACCGATGGCCAAATTTTCCATTCCCTTGTCTCATTGACCATCCACCACCACCCATGTCTTCCTTGGCTGCAATTCAGCCACCCATGCACTCTCCACAACTCTTGAAATGGTCCAAAATGAACTAGGCAATGGAGCATATGAATTTAACAAGTTTTGGCTTCAATTGGACTTGATTTCCTTTACAATCAAATCACATTTGGCACTTACAAATTCAATTGACACCTCAATTATCAAATTAGTATTTTTTATCACCAATTGATCCATCCTGCATCCCAATTGCACGATCAAAAACAGTCATGTGCTTTTTTGGACAAAAACGGCCCTAGGATGACTTTTTCCCAAAAAGTCTCAGGTTGCAAAAAAATCTTCTGAGACTAATTCGACATTCTTAGAATTTATTATGACATGACAGAATCTTCAATTTTTGAAATCGGACTTGAATTCACGGTTAATTTCCAAATCGGCGCATTTTTAGCATGACCTAAGCTACCGGGTAATTTTCAGAAATTTTTAGTGCAAATGACGTGGTCAATTTTCTTCAAGCCACAATTAACCCACTTGACACATTGGCGACTCTCAGTTGTCGTGAAAATCTCGAGGATTCAAATACGGACACAATGATGTCACCAAAATGATAGAAAAATCGATCCAGTCTACTGCCCATTTAATTTTCCAATTTAGTGATGTCGCGCGATTAGTTACACATCTCAGTTGAATCAACCTATCTTTGATCTCAAATTGATTTTTAAATCGCGCTTATAACGACTCTAAAGATGGAAGAGCATTTGATGAAAGCCAATTCATAAATCAAATTCGAGTTTATTGCATTAAAATTCCTTAATGGCTTCTCTGAATAGGTTAGTTATCTCAAGAATGATCAGCTCTAAGAACAGCCTTATAAACACGTCGATGAAATCTCCGATTTATTCAATGGAAAATAGGATTGAAAATCTGGGATGTCACATCTTATGAGTAAGAAGCCTTTTCACTGAGGGGTTTAGCTCCAAATTTATTGGAATGAAGGGCTCCAATGACGTGTGTTATTTTTAAGTAAAGGTGATGGAAAGAAATACATGACAAGTCTCAATGCCTAAGCATTATTTTTCTTTTCCTAGTAAGTCAGATTTTGGTTCTTGACATGTTGAAAATCTTCAGATTTTGAAGATAGAAACACAAGAACTTTTTGTTGGAGCATTTGATTATCAACGGCCGAGATTTAGTACTAGAGATCAAACAATTTAAAACCTTAGCAAAGATTCAAATCACAACGAAAAAAGAGATTGGCACATACCATGGAGCTTGTTAACCGAAGGCCTTAACACCCGTCAATTTCTTGGGTATAAAAGTGGATGATTTGTTGCATTATTGTTCCTTTACTCACCAATGTCCTTTCTCCATCATTTTCTCTGCCCTAATAGACTAATAAGAGTAGGTATCCATCATTTCATCCTTTGCCACCGCAAATGGTCCTTTCATCCTTCGCCATCGCTTATGTACTAGTCTTGATCCAGCCTTTCATCCTTTGCCGCCGCAAATGATCCTTTCATCATTTGCCATCGCTTATGTACTAGTCTTGATCCATCTTTTTATCCTGTTCCACCGCAAATGGCCCTTTAATTTTGATTCTAGTTTTCACAAATGCTTGGGTCTATTTGGATTTTTTTGCTTGTAACATCTATTATCCTAATATTATAGTTACCAAAACTATACAATTATTGACAAGTGGAGTTATTTGTCTTTCATAAGTTATAAAATCTAATTACTTCCATTTTCAAAATTTTTGAGCAAAAGCAAAATGCAGAAAATGGTACTTAAAAAGTGTAAACGAAAAGAACGAGTTAACTATAGAGGTCAACAAAAATGATGATAAAATGTCGTATATAGTCTTTTTGGAATCGCTCTTGCATATTCCTAATTCCTGACAATCATCCTAAACAACGTTATCAAAATGAATATAGATGTTTGGAAAAAGAATGACTAAGAAAATACTTGGACAATAAAAGACATCTTAAGTGGAGTGCTATTGTGCCGCGTGGATTGCTGGCTTGATAATTAATCTGCAGCTTGCTGAGCCATCCGTATAACTACTACACGCAAGTTATCCCAAATCATATCTTAATCGAACGTAGCATAATATAGTTTGATAAAATTATGAGGTCAAATTAACTTTTGAACCCTTTTTTTCTCGTTTTTCATAAGTTATATCTTTGGCCTAACGTTAAAACCCATTATGCTTCTCTTCCTCACTTGTATAAGAGAATGAGGATGAACTTGAGATATGATCCAAATAGTAATTATCGGACCATTCTATTAGTGCATTACCATACATAAAGACGGCATGCATGCAGCTCCTCTAATTAGCGCATTAACACTTTGTTCTACTTAAACCAAACAAAAGGCATGAGATGTAAGTACCAACGCTTCCATTTCATGCACAAGTTTCTCCTCCTCCGCTATCTCCTCTGCTATTTATAGTCCCAGGGCTTGATGTCTTCTTCGTCGGCTTGCTCTACTGGAATGCCGAGCGCCTGCACCACTACCTCACTCCTTTTTCTCAAACTTAGCCATGTATGATAGATCAGAATGTCAAATTACTCCCAAATTCATATATTTGTTATGACTAATTTCTAACAAAGAAAATGTGATCACGAATTGAAGTTATGAGGAATGTTCTCTTTCTAATTAAGTTGACAAGGATCTTTTGGGTAATAACTACCTAGTTTTATGAGGAATAAGTGCATACGAGCAAATTTTTATGTGAAATTATCATTCTCCCAAAGTAAGTACATTAGTTTTTGTAATATAGGGGCATGAACGTGTAGATTTGTCAGGCTAGAATCTTATGAAACATCCCATAAGTCCTGTAAACTAGTCAAACTCAAGCCTTCGACCTATATAGGCTACTCTAACCCAGAGCTATTTGCATATATTTGTAAAATTCAAACTGACAACCTCTAATTCCTAAGCTGGAAATCCCCAATACCCCAGTTAATTCCGCCAATCCTGGAGTTAAGTGGGCATAATTTTTTTATGTTAAAGAGCAAGTGTATTTTGCACTATGTATCATTTCTGAAGAAAATGAAAATGTTAACATAAATCCATCATTTTATTGATAAATCAAAAATTACAAGATAGAGATGCTAACCTAACCTCAATTTTGGTCTTAACTGCATACCAATCAATTCCTTGATTATAGGAATTGATGATTCTCTGCATTATTATTCCTTTACAATAGTCAACATCATCAATGTCCATGTCTCCAACCCATCCTCCATCACTGATGGACAGACATTGATCGACAAATGGTCCTTTTCTTCCTTTCCCACTGCTAGTATGATAGTCCCATTCCATCCTTGCATCCTTTCTTCCACCGTTAATGGACAAACATTTCAACTAACCCTAAACCCTCTTCTTGGGCAGTCAAGGAAATCATGTTAAAAATATACAAGTAACATTATAACTAAGCTACCATAAATAAATAAAAAAGTCCAGAAGTTTAATGTTATTGTTTTATATACTGAATAGCAAATTATTATATTTTTCTGTTCACTAATGTAATAGAGTTGGATTAACTTAGATCCATATATACAATTAACGTTTTGATGTTAGTTGAAAATAAGTACTATCTTTCAAATTTTCACAGAATTGTTGACAAAAAGCCCCTCAAATCATTCCTTTAAGTGAATAAAAAGAAAAAAAAAACTCGGTTCATAAGGAAAATTTGAAGCTGTTTAAATTTTTTTACCAACTATAATTGTTAGATTAGAATGTCAAAATACTCATAACTATATATATATAGCGTTATCATAATTTTCTAACCAAAAAATTATATAACTAATGAAAGTTATGAGGGACTTCCTCTTTGTAATTAAGTTGATAAGGACCTTTTGCAAAATAACTTCCTAGTTTACGAGGAATAATGCATATAAAAAACAATACCACATAAAATAAGCATATATATATAATAATGTAAGGATACAAGCATGGAGACCTGTCTACCTAGTAACTCATAAAACATCCTACAAATCCCAGGGATTAGTTAAGCTCGTGCTTTTGGCAAAGGTGACCTAAACCCAAAATATTTTACATGTAGTTTGTTGGATTCAAACCAACGACCTCTACTTCCTAAGATGGAAATCCCTACCACCCCAATTACCTACGCCAATTTTTTGGATTAAGTAAGCAAAATTTTGTTGTAAACAATAAGAGTATTTTGCATTCTATATTATTTTCAAAAAATGACAATGTTGGCATATTATCATATTGCTAGTATTCAACAATTGCAAAAGTAGAGATGTTAATAAGCATAATCTTTTATAGTAAAAAATAAATGTATTATGCATTTTGCATAATTTCTTAAGAAAAGATGGTATCTAGTTAAATGGTATGGTTTTGCTTCTTTTGGTGATTGATTTGCATAAAATTGACGTGGATGAACCCCGCTGCAATGTTCTTAAATAGAGCCAATCACATATTTACAATATCTTAATGATAAGGATTAGGAGTGAGCCACCAAGTCGGCGGTTCACTACAAAATCGAACTTAACCAATCTTAACCGACCGATTTTAAGTTGATTTGCATGAGGGCCAATTCAATTTTGTGTAAAATTTGGGGACTGGCCTTGGTCGGATCACTTTCCAATTATGGGCATTGAATCGATAGGTTCTCTAAACGATTTAGAACTTTAACAAAGACACAAACGACAAGGAAGAAAGATGAGATTGGTACAAACCGTCAAAGATATTTAGGATATTTCCTAGCCATCAAAAGAGAATGAATCAAACCAAACCCCAACCTTTAATTCCTTTATGCAGCCATCTTTAGTCATCTCACCTTCAGTAACTTCTCGATTTTGTTAATGTTGTTTTTAGTCATTTCATCTTCGAAATAAATATTATAAATATCTTTAGAAGATATCTAAATATCTCTAACACGGATAATGGAGCTTGGCGACTTAACCTTAGTTTAGGCCTAGACAAAGCGCGATTGATTTCTTAAGTGTAGAAATGGATGATTTTCTACATCATTGTTCCTATGCTTGAACAGTAACCATCAACGATGTCTAGTCTCCATCCTTTCCTCCCCCCACTAAAAGACAAACATTGATTGTCCAAGAGTACTTGCCTCCTTTGTTTTTTAGCATTTTCAAAACACATCTTTGTTAAAAGTGGTCACGAGAGGGAGATAGATGGTGCACCCCACTATGTGATGTCTATTCAAATTATTGCATCTTTTGGACCAGTTCTAGTCACTCTCTTATTATTGACCCTCATATGAGGGGACTACATTAGGCATAGCAAAGGACAAGGAAAACGCAAATTAGTCCTCTATTTTTGACAAGATGTGATCCTTAACTTCAAGAATTATCATTTTCCTCAATATAGACCTTGAAAAGTCCAACGGAATTGTTTGCCCACATGCTTATTTGAATATGCAATGTAGGAATATGAATTTAATATCATAATACAAGCGCACAGAATGAGAGAAGACACAAGATGAATTCACAATTCTTGATAGTATTTGCCAATTTCAAGAGTTATAATCAGCACTCTTTGCTTGGTCAAGTGGCTAAGTTAAAAACCCCATATCACCAAATCTCTAGCTCTAACGCTTGACTTAAACAAAAGGGTCCGACAGTACACAAAGTCTCCTGGTCCAAAATTGAGAATTCATTACTAAATCAACCAAATAGCAATTATTAGAAGCAAAGGCGCAACACCCACACCAGCACACAACGCAACCCTTTTGAAACAAAAGCTACCATAGAAGTACTCAAAAACAGACTAACCACAAAAGAGGCACACACCAAAAAAAAAATTTTAAAAAAAATAAAGAAGCAAAGTTCATTTCAATAGGAAAAATGAACATTGCCAAAGGAACACCATTTCTGCCTAACTATAAATCAACTTGGTTTATCAATAATCATTGGTTTATTTCCACATTGTAGCAAAAATATCTTGGCTGGGATGCTCTGCTGAAGGTCAATTAGAGATAGAGAGAGTGGGATACTCCATTAAAAACTATCTTGTCAAATTATTGCATCGAATAGCCTGCACAATTTGCATTGCTTTTTTTCCGGTGACAGAGCTCTATCAAATGAGAATACATGTGGACCTCATTTCTTGCACGAATGGTTCAATCATGGGATTTTCGTGGCTGCTTACTAGAAAATAATAACTTTCTTGATGATGTCATAGAAAACGAGAGTTTCCTATTTACTATATAGACTTTATTCATGTGACAAATTATACATTAGCTAACATTCTTCTTCTAATGCCATAATCAATTTGAAACTTCTATTTATATTGACTCTATATTTCAAAATACCAGAAAATTTTAAATTAAACATAAAGAAAACACTTGATAAAATGTAAAATGGCTGCATGGATATAATGTGTGTGTATGAATAATTTTTTATAATGTTCTACCTATTGACATATTAAACTTGGGCTAACTTAGACTCTTAGGTTGCATTTGGCGATTAGGATAAAATTCAGGATAGGATAAAATTTATCCTATCCCACGTTTATGACTACTCAAGATAGACAAAGTCTTATATAAAGGAGATATATATTGGATAAAATTATTTTGTGGGGAAGGTGGGATAAATACGATAGGATTTTAATGCCTATAATGGGAAATTTTTTTCTCAAATAATAAATTTCTTAAAGTAAAAAAATTAAAATTATATTTCAATATAAATAATATATGAATTCTAATATAAGAAATTTTAAATTACAAAAAAATAAAAATTAATTTTTTAATATAATCTTATTTTTTATTTATATATTTGAATTTAATTCTATCTTATAGTATAAATTCAATATATAAATATATATTTATTACATATTTTAGGTGTTTTATTATTTTAGGTATATTAATACAATTTTCTTTTTAATAATTTTTATTAGAGAATGATGGAAGGGGAAGAAAGAAATAAAAAAATAAATTAATTAAAAAAGAGAGGAAAATAAAATAAAATAGACAAGAGTGTCGCGATAAATTTTTATCATTTCTATTTGTAAAATTTATGATTCATATAGGTGTTAATATCAAACAATATACATAATGTGATGTGAATATATTCGATTTTATTATTGCAATCACCAAACAATGGATATGATATAGTAAAATCGCATGGATTTCATATCATATCATATCCAGTCCTATCATGATTAAAAATTTGAACAACCAAACGTGGCTTTATATCTATTTAATGTTGTCCATTAACTGAAAATAAGTCTTGACCTTTCATGCATTATCTCTCCAATTTTCACAGTTTTTTCTTTTTACAGAAAACCCCTCATATCATACATGAACCCAAAAAAAAAAAAAAAAAAAAAAACTCATTTTATAAGGAAATTTTGAAGCTGTTTATTATTTTTGCGTAATAGTAGGATTAGAATGTCAAATTACTCCTTAATGTGAGTGTGTCTGTATACATATATGGCTATTTATAAAGGTTGTGACTACATTTTAACAAAAAAAAAATTGTTATGACTAAACAAAAACATCCAAACCGAATATTCTCATGTTCTCATTCTTTAACAGCATTCTTCCAAGTTTAGGAATTATGGATTTTTTTGGATAACACCATAGACTTTTGTTAACCAAATTGATATGCAATCTTATTCAAAATTTCATACAAGTATTTCAAGTCCTCATGGTGCAGATGAATTTGGTTTTTAAAAAAGACCCTCCTATCATGCACATGAAGCCTTGGCCCATTTCGATTTCGAAGGTCAGGTCCGAAAGACCTTTTGATAGCTTGGCCCCTCCCCCTTTATAACCATAATAGCATGGAATCATACCATGCTCGGGCATGATTCCTTGCCACCCTTGGATCACCTTAAGCAAAGTAGGAATCTAAGGCATGTGTAGAAATTGACAAAGGAAAGGGACAAGATTCATGAGATTGAAAAAGGGAAAGAATGAATCAAGCCACAACTAGACATAGCTCGATTCATGATCAGGACAGGGCCTACTACGTGATCCACATGTGCCCTAGTTTGTTGCCAGCATACATGTGATCAGGCCTAACTTGATCCATGATCGGAACTTTCTTTACTTGCCATTCCCCTCTATTGATTGTCACCACAATTTTTCCGTTCCTCAAATTTCTATTATGTTTTTTCATACCACTGTGCTATTGGTCTATATTGCTTTTCTTTAATATACTAAAATGCCCCCACGTGGGAGTAAAATTGAATGATGGAGTGTCGTAATTTTGCAACTACATGTCAATCTAGGTTAATCGCATTTAATAAAACATTGGCACCATGTCGATGTTCAATTGAATTCATGCACATATCGAGTGGCCTTCAGAATGTATACAATTTAACTAAAGTGCATGCTTAGTTTAAATTAACGATCGCAATTTTGTACAATTGTATGCCATCATAATATCTTCGAACCACTAGCTCCGAAAATTCTTGCCACCCTTTCAACAACAAAATGATGTCATCACTACGCATTTCTAGTTTCATAGTCCAGGTTGATCCGCTTCAAACATTGAGAAGCGCCAAATTTAGAATGCAACAGATTTGTTGCTTACTTGTGATCTTCTTAAATATATGCATAAACCTTTTATGGAAGTTTCTTTGTAAAAATGTGAGGTTGAAGAGGTCATTGATGTTTTTATTTGATAGAGTAGATTAATATTCTAAAGAATATTTGTTGCGACCTACTCCTCAAAGGAAGGGAATAAGTTTATGGGTATTACCTAAAGGACGGACCTAAGGCCCATGATTAGGTACAAGCTCTCCCAAGCCCATACCTCGTGTAACATTGGGGTACTTTTAAGAATTTTGCAATAAGGATTCGCCACTAGCCTATTAGGGTTAATTAGAAATCAAACGAGGCATGAGAGTGTACCTCACTTCCTACACAACTAGAGAATTTAAGGTTGGGAACTTAATTACACTAATTAATCAATCAGTGCCATTTCAGTACATAATCTTGTTCATTTTTAAAAGGTTTTTGTCAGGCAATTTGGATTGATTTTATACCTATCCACTAACGTGTGAGGTGATCATGCGAGCACGCAATCATCAAAATAACAATTAGCAATCAAGCTCCTAATTGTAGTAAAATTAAGCACATGCAATTATATATAATTAAATACACAAATTAAACATGCGATATAATCAATATACGAGAAACTAAAGGCCTAATTACACTAGGAATGCAAAACATGGCAATTTCCAACCAAACCTACATTTTTCAAATTTTTGAAAATTTTGAAAATTTTTAATTAATTTTAAAAAAATAAAAGTAAAAATAAAAAGGGCCAACTAGGTCGGGTCCGACCGGACCCAACCCAAGTTTGACTCAGTTGGGCTAGGCCCAACTAGCCTTGGTCGGGCCTTCGCTCAGCCCGCATTAGGCCTGTCGATCAATCCTCCAATGGACCAGGCTCGACCAAGGTGGTTAAGCCTTTTCTTGGCTTGGGTTGGGCCCAACTGACGGGCCCAACCCCCTTTTTTTTGCAAAAGAAAGAGGCCTTCACAAGCCCGCAGCCCAAATCCACTTTGGGTTGTCGGCCTACACGTGAGGGGGAGGCCGAGTGGGATAGATCTATGATCTGGCCTAGCTAGGCCTACATCCTCTAGTCAGCGACCACCCGGTCACAACCATAGAAGGCTACGCTGCATAGCCCATGTGCTCTGGTGAGGATGGTGGCGAATGGCTTCGGTCAAGCAACTCCAAAAGTGGCGAGGCACCAGTCAAGGGTGGCATTCTGTCGCCCGCAACCCCTACTCTATAGCTGCCTAATCGCAACAGTGGAGGTAAGGATGTCAAATGGCGCAGGTGGCCTCCGGTTAGGGTGCAACGGTCCTGTTTTGGCTAAGTAGAGGCATAGCCCGGCTTCTAGGCAATCGACAGCGCCACTCCAGTGACCAACGATCCTAGTTGAGCTCTACATAGGGGAGGAAATGGAGGTTTCGTGGGCATTTCGACAAACAAGTGGGAGGCACTCAGGAGTCGGGGGTTTCGGGCTTGGTCGAGGCCCGAGCACGAGTCCAAACCACCGGTGAGTTGCGCCAAAGCAACAGGAAATGCGAGGGGGACAAGTGGTGGCTGAAGCTTGCACAAACTAGTCAAGGTGAGCTCTGGCGAGCTCGACTCTGGGAATGCATGCAAGATGTTCGATAAAATGCCTACCTGAGTTTCTAGAAAAGATTGCGGCGGTTGGCGTTGGTCAACGACAGTAGCCTCGATCCATTCTCGCCTCTCCTCCTCAACTTCCCTCTCTACCCCCCAGTTCTATTATCCCCCCTCTCTCTTTTTCCCTTGCGGTCTGCTGTCTCGGCCTTTCTTCTCCCTGGTTCCACCCCGTCCTATCCCCTCCTTCCCTACTCTGCTCCTGCTATGCTGCCGTTGCTTCTCTGCTCTGCGCCCCCTTTTTCTATACCCCGCCCTCCCTTTTGCGCCTGCTTCTTTGCTTTTGCTGCAGGTTTACGCACACCAAGACATGGACAAGAGGAGGACTCCCAACCGGGCGCATGCTGGGCTAGAAGGGAAAAGGGCCGGGCCATGCGGGGGGGAAACAGGCTTGGGCCGCATAGGGAAAAGAGAGGAGGGCGGCAGGCCAGGCCAAGGCCAGATCCAGCCCAACCTGACCTCTAGGTGTTTTTCTGTTTTTTCTTTTTTATGTTGTTTTTCTTTCTTTCTTTCTTTTCTTTTTTGTTTAAAAATAGGTGTCAACAATATTTTTACAGCTTTATCAAGTTCAAAGTATAGTCTGCATCAGTCTTCAACTTATATTTTAGTGAACCTTTATTTTAACTTCTAAAAGAATACCTTACATTTTTTTTTTTTAATTTCATACCAATTTTTCTCATAGGGATATTAAAGTATGGGGCCATCAATATTTCTATCTTGACATGAATGTCTATATAACATAACATAGTAATGAAGTATGAAATATATTAACTAATAATCAGGATGCGACCAAATTAAAATTCGAAGCTTAAGGAAAATAATCAACTTGAAACATGAATAAAGGCAAAATGAAATTAAACTAACATTTAGAAAAATATGTGGAAACTATAGTCTTGGAGCCGTGCAACAAATATGTATTTTGCTAGGTCTATGTAGACTTCATCTGCAATAACCGCCAACTATTTTATTTTATCAATAGAGAGGTAAGATGGCCACATCACAAACATAAGAATTCACTAGCGCATAAACGGCTCACTCCGCAATTTGACTAATCGGGCCTGCGCAAAGAAAGGAGAATTCTCGTAGACAATGGCAAGAACTTTCAATCATTCTACTTAGTTGAAATTAAAATGTTGTTTGTGCATCGAAAACATGTGATCTAGGAAACTATAGATTAAGAAAGGCATATTGTGAAACGGTCACGAACTAGATAAGAGATTGCACAAAATACTATCTATCATAAAAACATGAGAAGCACTGACATTGAGAGATTCTATTCAAAAACAAAAACAAGAAAGAGCAGATAAATTACAACTAGCTCGAAAAAGGGAGAAATAAAGGCAGAAAGAGCACACTTCTTCATCGATCCGTCACAACTGCACAAAGGAGGCATAGTTAGGAATTCTAAATTCAGTCGGCAATGCAAAAGGCCTAAAATGACATTTTCGGTGTTTTAACTCAATCCTCTATTGGACTAGTGGCATTAGTCCTTTGCCGTTTCTTCTTTGTTTGGTTTCTTTACCTGGTGGAGGATCAATACGTCCACCTATTTTCCCAACTTAAGTTGTCCTTATTAATAAATCTTGGTTTAAGACATTGAACCATGAAAACTCTAAAGAAAATAACATTTCACATGCTCTCCTACACAACAACAAATCCACTTGGCACAAAAAATTAGAATACGAGGCAGCATTAGATAGTATTTATGGTGAAATTTGAGATATGTCAGTAATGAATTAAGCTCGAGATCTTCCTCCCCCTCCCCCCCCCCCCCCCCCCCGGCTAAATCATGAACTTGAGAAAAATAGGTCCTCCAATTTGAATTTGCCAGCCAATTCACGAGCAAGGAGACACGTTGGACTTGAAGTGACCCTACATCTAGACGGTTTGACCTTATATGTACTTTAAAGAGGAGAAATGTAATAAACATTGTTGACACTCGAATTTTTGTTGATCATCAAGGTATCTTCCATTTTTTGGCAAAATATAAAAATACAAAAAAAAAAAAAAAAAGGTTGAAAACCACAGAATATAGTAATAAGAAAGAAAACGAAAATAAAAAATAAAATAAAATTCGGGTAGGCCATTTATGCCTGGCCCGTTTCCTTTAGCAAAATTTCCGGCCCATTCGGGCTTAGTCCATGAATTGGCCCAATTTCCCTCTTACTTTTCTTATTTTGCTCCAGCCCAACCTTTTTCCTTTGGTTTTTCTTCTCCCTTTCTCAGCCCATTTTGTTTCCTCAAAAGCCCGGCCCTTTGTCCTTCTCCTCCTCTGCATGCACACCTTGGTGAGAACAGAGCGTCCATGACGCAAGGAGAAAATTCTGTTTTGGGTTGGCGTCGGCCATTGAAGTGGGGAGAAGCTGCAGGGAGCTTGGCTGAAGAGAAGCGAAAGAATCAACAAAAGTGGGGAGAAAAAAATCACTGCTTCATCTCTGCTCTATTTGTTCGGTTTTGCTAAAGTTTAGAGGATTAAACTTAGCCAATGAACTCACGAGAAAACCTTTCTAAACTGAGATCGTTTTCGTCGCTATTTGTGATGATCTAGAGGTTGATGCACTGCGTTAGACCAAGTACAGCATCAAATTTGGTCTCGGAACTTATAAACAACAAACGCACGCCACCTGTTCGATGATTTGCGCATTAGACGTTTTGACTCTGACTTTGTATAATCGGATGCTTGAGAATGTTTATATCTGTAATGATTCGTGTCCAGTACACTAACTGCTGCGTTCCTTTCCTTCTGGATGCATATCATGCTCATGGTGCCGTTTGAACGTGGTCAGAGTCTCAAATCCATCCTTGTTACTTTCGGCGACGATCGCGATTAGCTACGGCCGTGTTGGATGCCTCCACCTCTCTTTCGAGCACGAGTGTTTCGTCCGGTTCTGGATTGTTGTGTGCGACTGTCAAGTTAGAAAGGAATTCTGTTTCGGCGGAGGATGCGTGGGGTTACCGCAGGGTAAGCCATCGTCGGAGAAGGTTTGACGACGGTCGGAGATGATTGACAGTGACGGTGGGCGAGGTTGGCTGCTGACGTTGGAACGGTTGAGATTTTGAAGTGCGTTGGTGTGGTGAGCTTTGAGGTTTTGCATAGAGAAGATTCGGCAAGTTGCAGGGGGAGAGATTGGCTTCGGGAAGAAGACGACTTGAGAAAGGTTGAGGGAAATAAATAAATAAATCTTTAAGAATTTAGGTTTAATCCGACGCGGGTCGGGCCGGATAGACGGATGGGGTTGCCAGGTTGGGGGTTCGGACCGGGTAAAACCGGCCCGAATTCCTTTTCGCGAATATAGTAATATTAAAAATCATAAAAATAATTGAAAATAGAAAAAAAATCATAAAAAGCAATTAAAATAATAAAAAAATCATAGAATCCACATAAATCATTAAAATAAAAAATAAAAAATAATTAAGAAAAAATAACAAAAAAATAAAAATTTCAAAAAATCATAAAATTTCAGAAAATTGGAATTCCTTAAAAAAAAAAAAAATTGCTAGTTCTGCGAATATCTTTCTCTTAAAGTTTGGAAAATCCTATAAAAAATTAAAATCCAAAATTGAACAAGTTTTTATTGCTTTATAATGGGGATTTTGGATTGCTATTTTCTTTTAGAGACAATATTAGGCTACTTATGTGTTTTTACTTAAATTGCACATGATTGCGCATACCAATATCTTGAGTGTTTTTTTTTTTTTTTAAATGGTTAGGATGAAACCTAAAAATCTTCATTAGGTTGCTATAACATTAGTTAGCACGTAATCGAGTTAAGTACTAAAAGAGCATTTAAGACTAACGTAATCAAGCCCTTGTTCCAAGATCTTCGGTCGCGCATGAAATGAGATATTTTCCTATTTCTCGTTAGGTTTCTAGTTGACCTAAATATGCTGGTGGCAACTCCTTACGTAAAAATTTGTATAGAATTAATTGAATGAAAACCAATTGTCCAACATTTTGGGAGAACCCGAGTCAACATAAGGCCATTGGCCCGAATTTGGCAATACCTCTAAACTTAATTCCTTCCATATCAAGAGGTAGGTCGTGACAAAACTAGTATGAAATTTCAGTAATAAAAGAACGTGATATGAACACAAACATGTCATTGAAAAAAACTACTAGTAACACCACCAAGTTCTTGTAACAGTAGTTTCGGACCCGGTAGAAAACAAGGCATATGTAATTTAAGGTACATGTAATTTAGTCCTCATTTGTCGACAAGGTGTGGAACTTTCCGAATTTTCGAGCTCCGCGGTATTTTCCCTTTCCAGTCAAGGTTTGATTGATCCTTCATTGGTTATGCTCGAGGGATATTATATCTCTGAAGCACTTTATCAAATATTACCGCATGAGAAACGGAGTTCCCTTTGTGTTTTAAAACCTTGACGTGGCCACAACAATCGGAAGCTCGAGAAGCACCAAACTTGGATCCTTCGTAAGGACAAAGTGATAAAATCGTATCGTAGCTCCAAAGGAAGGAAAACAAGACTAGAAGAGAGTGCGCTCACTACTTCACCACAACTGAAGGAGGCCTTGACGCTTCCGAGCCTGGGCATCAGTCCACAGTTCATCACCTTTACGCATGTCACGATGGAATCCGAGAAGTACATCTGCGTGTGCGAAACGGCACCTCAGAATAGCGTGGTCATCATCGACATGAGCATGCCTATGCAACCTTTGAGGAGGCCTATTACTGCGGACTCAGCACTGATGAACCCGAATTCTAGAATTCTCGCTTTGAAAGCCCAACTTCCCGGAACCACTCAAGATCACTTGCAAATATTCAACATTGAGATGAAAGCAAAAATGAAGTCTTATCAGATGCCAGAGCAGGTTGTCTTTTGGAAGTGGATTACTCCCAAATTGTTGGGTCTTGTCACCCAAACCTCGGTATATCATTGGACAATTGAAGGTGATGCTGAGCCTGTGAAGATGTTTGACAGAACAGCTAATCTTGTCAACAACCAGATAATAAATTATCGATGCGACCCTTCCAAAAAATGGTTGGTTTTGATTGGGATTGCTCCTGGTTCGCCTGAGCGGCCACAACTGGTGAAGGGGAATATGCAACTTTTCTCTGTGGAGCAGCAGCGTAGTCAAGCCCTCGAAGCACATGCTGCATCATTTGCAAATTATAAAGTTCCTGGGAATGAGATCCTTCACCTCTCATCTCCTTTGCAACAAAGACTATTAATGCTGGTCAAATTGCATCAAAGTTACATGTTATCGAGCTGGGTGCCCAACCAGGGAAGTTGTCTTTTACAAAGAAACAAGCGGATCTTTTCTTTCCTCCTGATTTTAATGATGATTTTCCAGTGGCAATGCAGATATCCCACAAATACAGTTTGATATATGTGATCACCAAACTTGGGCTGCTATTTGTCTATGATTTGGAGACATCTACTGCTGTATACAGAAACAGAATTAGTCCAGATCCAGTATTTCTCACTGCAGAAGCTTCATCAGTTGGCGGTTTTTATGCCGTAAACAGGCGTGGCCAGGTCTTATTGGCTACTATTAATGAGGCAACGATTGTGCCTTTTGTTAGTGGCCAACTGAACAACTTGGAGCTTGCTGTGAATCTTGCAAAGAGAGGAAATCTTCCTGGTGCAGAGCAGCTGGTTGTGCAACGTTTCCAAGAACTATTTGCTCAAACTAAATACAAAGAAGCTGCTGAGCTTGCTGCTGAGTCTCCGCAAGGAATACTTCGCACCCTGGACACAGTTGCTAAATTTCAGAGTGTCCCAGTGCAATCTGGGCAGACACCACCTCTATTGCAATACTTTGGGACCCTTTTAACCAGGGGAAAGCTTAATGCATTTGAGTCATTGGAGCTATCACGCCTGGTCGTGAATCAAAACAAGAAAAACCTTCTTGAGAACTGGTTGGCTGAGGATAAGCTGGAATGCAGTGAGGAACTTGGGGATCTTGTGAAGACCGCTGATAATGACCTCGCATTGAAAATATATATCAAAGCCAGAGCAACTCCAAAAGTAGTTGCAGCTTTTGCTGAGCGGCGAGAGTTTGACAAAATTCTGATATACTCAAAGCAGGTTGGGTACACGCCAGACTATCTCTTCCTTTTGCAGACAATTCTGCGAACTGATCCTCAGGGAGCTGTCAACTTTGCATTAATGAAGTCCCAAATGGAGGGAGGTTGTCCAGTGGATTACACCACTATAACAGATCTCTTTCTTCAGAGGAATTTGATCCGAGAAGCGACTGCATTCTTGTTAGATGTACTAAAACCAAATTTGCCAGAACATGCTTTTCTTCAGACAAAGGTTCTTGAAATCAATCTGGTCACTTTTCCAAATGTAGCTGATGCCATCTTGGCTAATGGCATGTTCAGTCACTATGATCGTCCTCGAATTGCCCAACTTTGTGAAAAAGCAGGTCTCTTTGTTAGGGCCCTTCAGCACTATACTGAGCTGCCATATATCAAATGTGTCGTTGTGAACACACATGCTATCGAGCCACAGTCACTTGTTGAGTTTTTTGGTACACTATCGCAAGAGTGGGCTTTGGAGTGTGTTGGGAATGACTGATCCCCGAAAAACCGGATTCAACACTAAATCGAACCCCTAAATCAATGCGGAAGCGAAGCCCGGGAAAAACAACACGTATCACCGATCCTAAAGCACACCACGGATTCGAGCGTACCTTTTAAGCCACAGATTAGACACCGACACCGATAGAGTAAGAGAAACTTGGTCATGTTGATCCGGTGAAACAAAATCGCCTTCGCGCCTCACTGTTTGCCTTTTTGGAAGAGAAAGCGAGAGAGAGAGAGAAGCAGGGAGGCATACGTACGTTTTCTGTTTTTTCAAAACGGTACGTTCTCTCTCTCTCTCCTCCTTTTTATATGTCCCTCCATCCACGGGCCCTATTCCCGTGGGCCGGGCTTTTTGGGCCCAACTTGGGCAGACGGGCCTTGAGCCCTTTACATATAAAACCATCATCTCTCACTCGCACATGGTGGGCCAAACAGGATTCTCTTTACCTCTCTTCAACATTCATACCAGGTGAATAATCCGCGACCAAAGATACTTTGAACTCGTTATTATACATCTGTTAGGAATATATAGAATTTCATAATGGACGTCACACTCGAGTAGATTTAGTATGCAGATCTACCCTAGATCGATCGATCACATGTTATATCTCTCTTGATCTCTTTTAAACATGATATGTATATTGTATTCACAATTATAATTATCACAAAAAGACAGTCATAATTGGTGGCCAGAGTGAATACAAAACTACAATGTGATTCCTCAAAACCGATCTTCCTCTTTCCTTCAAACTCTCAATTTCAATTCAGCTTGCTTTTCTAGAAATGTCCCATTAGATCGAATCAATTAATGACCATTAGCAACATCCTAAGATAGCAAACACTAAATATAAACCTTGAGAATAAGTGTTGACACCTAAATTTTTGCTTAAAAATCATTTTCAAAAAAAAAAAAAGGAACTTGTTTTTCCGCAAAAATATTTCTCATCAAATTATTGCATAAGGATTACCTAGGCATTCGGTATGGTTTTTAAATGCATTTATTTTCTTGATATAAAAAAAAATCAAATAAAAAATCAAAATGAAAAAATATATACTAAAAAAAAAGAGATAAAAAAAATTAATTAATTAAAAAAAAGTTGGAGCTGATGATTTGAATGTGACTAGCCAAACTCAGGAGGTCAGATTGTAATTAAAACGGCAATTTGGGACCAAAATGCAATTTCCAAAAGTTGAGGGACCAATTTGCAAATTTCGCAAAAATTTTGCCCGAGCCCTTAAATCATCATCTGGGCCTCCAATTGAGTTGAAATCAAATTTGAGCCGGGTCGAATCTATCAAATTGGGCCAAAATGACCAAACTTGCATTAAATTAGGTATTTTCGGATGAGAAGAAGGCCAACTTTGAGGGATCTTTTTGCAAACTTGGGTGGGCAAAATCACAAAATTTGATCAAGATCTTAAACTACTATACATGAGCTTGCTAATTGATAAAAAAATCGCAGCCAAATCCATGGATTAAGGCGCCTCAACTAGCTGACAAATCCCAGTCCTCGAGTTGGTTTGAAGTCGGAGTTGTTGAGTGGGCAACTTGGTGGCCCCACCATATCCTCCTTAGCTATCCAGCCGGCCTGATCTTTGCACGTGATGGAAGACCGTAATGAGTAGTGCAAGTGGACGGAAATTTGTCAGGGATAAGCTGCTGGAAGCACGGGAAAGTCGCAGCAAAATTGGCACACTCAACATCTGCAAAATTGGAAAATTTTGACTAAGAAAGTGGTTGGACTGCTTAGTTGGTAGGCCTGGCAGGAGGGCAAAAAGCCGGTCAGGAGATCGTTGAATGCAGGAAAGAAGATCTATGAAGCATGCTCGTTTGAGGGATAAGAGGGAGGAGACGAGAGGGAGAGAGGAGAGCTCGGAATCGATCCCCAAAGAAGTCCTCGAAGCAACTCCAGAAAAAAAAAAAAAAAAAAAAAAACCCAGAAATTCCAGACAGACCTGGAGAGAAAAAAGTGAGATTTTCATACACCTGTGGCCAAAATTAGCCAAAATCTTCAACTATAGAGTGAAACTTCATTCAAAGATATTTCCAACCATAGGTCGCACGTCCCAAATGGAGATCGGGAAGGCCTCCTAAAGCCCCCCGAAAACAGTGCCCTCCTGGCGGGCCAAGAAAGTCCGAAATTTTTCAGTGTTGAGCCTGATTGTTCATGAGTGAGGAAAAGCGAGGGCTTTTGAGAAACTTGAGAGACAAGTGAGGAAAGCCATGACTTACAAACCAAACTATAATACATATAGTTTTGGCTGATTTGAACTTGGCCAACAAGGAAGGTTTGGAAATCTAATTTTGGAAGTCAACGAAAACCTTCGTTGTCACTTTTTCTTCTGCAGATCTCACTTTCAGCTTGAAGGAATCAATTTCCACGTGCTTCCAGAGGACAATTTCGTGGTTTCCTTGGCCAAGAGTCACTTGAAAAAGAAACTAGGAAGTAAGGTAAGAATCCTAGATGTATTTTTGTTCGATTTTGAATATGTCTTGATCATGAAAATCGAGAAGGAAACTAGCCCGAAGAACTGATTTCTGAAGCTAAAATTTTTCTAGGTGTTTAAAACCTCTTTAATGCCCCTACATGTTTGACTTGTTACTCCCCTTTGCATGCTTTTTTTCGTTGTTGTGACTTCGATGAATATTACATGGGAGTACTAATGATGCATAAGACAACTTGGTTTAGTCTTTAAATCTCCTTGTGAACCATGAAACCATCTATAACATGAGCCAAAAACCATATTGAGACATGGTTGGCCAGCATAGATCATGCACGGATGCTTCTTGGAGAGTTCATTTTGATGCGTTCGGTTGATCGTTTTCGGTGATGTTTGTTGCATTTGAAAGTAAGTGTTACTTATTTTCATCTAGATGGAGTAATATTTCATATAGATGTTGCATGTGATGGTTGTCGGAGCTTTAATCTGGGCATTTGACATGGCTGTTTGACTTGGGCTGAACACCAGATTTGCAAAACGGCTCCAACCTGCATATTGGAGGCCGTTTTCAGTTTGATTCTTGCGTGTTCTAGGCTGTAATTTCTAGTCAAACACGTTCTTTGCATGTAGTAGTATATCCTTGATACTTTACATTCACATGAGATTGCTTATGGGTCGAGATTGAAGGCCATGAACATGACCCGAAGAAGCCGTTGTGGGGTAATTTGATGCAAGCCGAGTATTCAATAAAATGTTGAAACCAAGCTTCAATCTCGAAGCGGTCGATTTGAGCTTAATCGTTGTGATATTCATGTGATGTGTTACTCCATGTTAGCATAGATCGGTTTAAGGAATTATTATTAATATTTTTTTTGAAAAAAAAAATAAATAAAAAAATAGAAAAATCTGAAAATTTCAAAAATATCAAAAATGTTGGATAACATCAAATTAGGATAGAAATGACATATATGGAATTTTCCTAATTTTAAAATGTCATTTTCCTAATTTAATGCTATTTTGGTATTTTTATAACAATTTTTGTAAATAATCCATTTTGCATAGATTAAAATTATCTAGAGTAATTTCATGCATTTAGAGTAATATCATGCGTTTTTAAATTCCCATTTTGCTCACGGGGGTCCTGTCCCGGGGCGTGATAACAATGCCATGTAATATTATTTGCCCGACTTGTATCGAGTTTTCCTTTTCCGTATTTATTTTCAAGTCATTTTAATTTTGTGGATGTATACTTACCGCATCGTTTTTTCATTAATTTGAGTGTAAATTTCTCTTCTAAATTAGGTTAGAATTAGTCTAGACATAAAAATAAAAATACAAAAACATTTGCATGGACACTTAGTGGTTTCATAAAGGTTATAATTGGTAATCAAGATTGTGTGACCATTTAGATAAATAACCTTCCAAGTTAGTGGTACCACAAGGGCGCTAATAGAAACATTAGCGTAAACAAGTCCCCGTTCCTAGAAATCTCTGGTTGCGTAGGAATCGAGACAACACTCCCGTGTCTTGATTGGTTTCTAGCCAACCCCAATAGGCTAGTGGCGACTCCTAGAATTACATAGGTTGTTAAGAATTAAAAAACGAATCCAACGTCGCGCGAGGTATGGGCTTGGGAGAGCCCACACCTAATCTAGGGCCATTGGTCCACCTCTTTAGGCAAATACCCCTAAACTTTATTCATTTTCCCCCAAACGAAAAAGAGAGGTCGCGACAATAAGTAAAAGTCATGAGGGCACTAAAATTGAGGAACTCTTTTCCTCAAGAGTCTCACACGTCATAAAAGTTGATATTAAACTTTTTTGCCACTCTTATTGGTCGTCTTATGCATACGTAATATGAAATACGTATTACGGTATTAACTCCTTTCCCATGGAGCGTATGTCTACACCATTCAATACCGTACAGATGATAGTTCAGACATACCCAATGTCTAACTTAAGTTCACGTATCTACTCTTTTACAAAATTCATCAGAACTCACATTTGGCATCTTAGATAGATAAAGTAAAATATGTGGGGTATTTTACTTTCGGACATAGTAAGTATTATGTCATCATCTTAACACTCAGTTAAGGCGACATACGTATTTTAAGCTTGAGCTCTCGATTATCACCTAGATAATAAGCTTAAAAAACAGTCTCATCTCTATTCATCACACAGTAAATAGAGGTGATTACCCGTGTGAGTGGGCTAATCTTTTATCTGTCCGACATACTTCCTCAACTTATAATAATACACTGAGTATTAAGATGCATAAAGATCATACAAAGATTCATAGGCATTAATAATGAAACAACACTAGTTCATAAATGTGAACAAATCAGGGAAATTACAATCCAAGACATCGACTCTACGCAATCCTAGAGATTTTACATGACCACAAAACACATCTCTAGGTATTGGCTTTGTCATAGGATCTGCTACCATTCTATGCGTAGATATGTCTGTAAGTTCACATCCTTTCGTGCAACCATATCCTTGACAAAGTTATACTTGGTATCTATATGTTTGGTCTTGCCATGATATTTTGGATCTTTGGTGTACGCTATAACTGCTTGGCTATCATAGTTAACCGACAATGAATTTGCAGCTTTCTCAATAACACCTAAATAATCCAAAAATCTCTTAAGCCAAACTCCTTCTTGTATTGCTGCTGATAATGCCACGAACTCAGCTTCCATCGTGGATAAGGCTATGCACGTTTGCTTCTTACTACTCCATGATATGGCGCCATTGCTTAGTAAGAAAGCAAATCCTGCGGTAGATTTCCTTTCATCCAAATCTCCTCCCCAATCAGCATCTGAATAGCCTTCAAGTCGCAGATCCTTTCCTTGGTAATTCAACTTGTAATCAGCAAGTTCCCTTCGGATACCTCGGTATTCTCTTAACGGCTTTCCAATGTCTTGGACCTGGATTGGATTGGTATCTACTCACCATTCCAACTGCAAAACATATGTCGGGTCTTGTACACATCATAGCGTACATCAAGCTCCCAACAGCACTAGCATAAGGAACATGTTTCATTTGTTCCTTCTCTCATGGAGTCATTGGACACAGTCTATGGCTCAATCCTTCACCTTTTGCAATATGAGTGTCTATGGGTTTACAATCTTGCATACGAAATCGTTCAAGAACCTTATTTATATAGGTTTCTTGCGAAAGAGACAACGATCTCTTCGAACGATCTCTTGAAATCTTAACTTCAAGAATGTATGCAGCCTCACCCATATCCTTCATCTCAAAGTTGGAAGACAACCAACTCTTGACAGTATGAACAAACTCCATATTACTTCCGGCAAATAATATATCATCAACATATAATGATATGATCACAAATTAATCCTTGGATCTTTTGATATATACACAATGATCATCATCAATCATCGTAAAATCATATGCCATTATGGCATTATGAAAACGTATATACCATTGTCTTGATGACTGCTTAAGACCATCTATCGACCTCAAAAGTCAACATACTTTTTCTTCTTGGCCTTTCACTATGAAACCAGCAGGTTGTTCCATATATATTTCTTCCTCTAATTCTCCATTAAGGAAAGCAGTCTTTACATCCATTTGATGTAATTCAAGATCCAGACTAGCCATTATTGCTAGAATAATGCGAATCGAGGTAAATCTCACTACAGGAGAAAACGTATCTTCACAATCAATTCATTCCTGTTGATTATACCCCTTCGCAACAAGGCGAGCCTTATGCCTTTCAATCGAGCCATCAACCTTTCGCTTTATTTTGAGAACCCACTTGTTTCCAATAGCTCTGCGTCCTTTTGGAAGATCAACCAGTTCCCAGACTTGGTTTGATTTCATTGACTCCATTTCCTCTTCCATTGCATGAATCCATTTTTCCTTACTAGGGCAATTCGAGCCTCATTAATATTTCTTGGTTCATCCTCATCTTGTGGAGCAACCATAAAAGTTTCCCCTTCAATGTCAAAACGTCGGCGGGGAATACTTTGGCGACTTGTTCGCCGTATGGGAGATTGTACACTTTGCACATCATTCCCCATTATGCTCCCACTTGGATGAACTCCACTAAGGTCATTATCTTGATCCAAGGTTTCAAATAGGGAACAATCTTCCCCTATTTCGCCCTTCTTAGGAAATTCATCCTCTAAGAATGTGACATCTCGTGATTCAAACTCAGTTATACTCCCACTTTCCTGCTCACCTATAAACACATACACTTTCGAGTGTTCTGAGTACCTTATGAAAATACTCTTCTTTCCTCTGGGACCCAGTTTCCCAAACTTGTGAGAGGACTCATGTGGAAGCATAACCCCATGGCTTAAGAAAACTTTAGTCCGGTTTTCTACCTATCCATAACTCATATGGAGTGGAAGTAACTGATTTGGAAGACACACGGTTAAGTATATAGGCAGCAGTTAACAACGCATCACTCTAAAAGGTAATAAGTAAGTTAGCATGCGCCATCATGTACCTAACTATTTCTAGTAGGGTTCTGTTTCTTCTTTCCGCAATACCATTTTGTTGAGGAGTATATGGAATAGACAACTGTCTTTCTATTCCTTTTTCATCACATAATTTTCTAAACTAATTAGATAAATATTTTCAACCTCGATCGGATCTCAATGTTTTTATTTTCTTGTCTAATTGATTCTCTACCAGGTTCATAAACCTTTTGAAACAACTTATTGCTTCAGATTTATGAGAAATCAAATAGACATATCCAAATCGAGTATAATCATCTATAAAAGTGATGAAATAAACAGCCCCATGCCTTCCTCTCACATTCATTGGACCACGAGACATCGAATGGATTAAATGCATAGGAAATTCAGCTCTTTTACCTTTTCCAAATGGTTTTCTTGTCGTTTTCCTTCTAGGCAATGCTTACGAGATGGACAAATCGACTTTTTCAATGTTGCCCAACAAGCCCTCTTTGGCTAGTCTGTTCATATCTTTGTTGGCCAATGTGACCAAGTCTAGCATGCCACACATTCACATCATTATCATATGTATTAGGAGACGTGAGAAGGGAATAACAAACATTTGTATTAACATAATCAATATCTAATACAATGAAACCATCCGGAAAATAACCACAACCATAGTAATTTGTATCCAAAAACAAATTCACACCTCTACTATAGAAGTTCATATTAAAACCTAATTTAACCAACACTAATACGAGACACTAAATTCGACGAATCTCCGGAGCATACAATACATCATGAAGGAACAAAGTGCGTCCACCACGCATATTCAGTTGGCATGTGCCAATTCCTTTCACTTCAGCTCTGGAGTTGTTTCCCACATAGATCCACTTAATTCCAGTTGGCACTCGTCGGAATTCCACGAATGATCCTCTATCCTTCGCTACATGGTCCGTCGCTCCTGAATCCACAGTTCACAAAGGATTAGACTCAGTTAAGAACACAGAACTCGACACAAAAGCAAAGTTCTGAAAAGTACAAGGGTTTCATACCTTCTTTGGCTCACGACAATCGCGAGCATAGTGACCCTTCTTGTCACAGTTGTTACATTTCACCCTTGCAAGCTTCTTCATGCGAGGACGCTTTCCTCTTCCATGTTGGTTAAACTTGGGTTTCTTCCCTAAAGGACCTTCTTCCTTGCCTTTCCCTTTATCAAACTAGTTAGGGTGTTTGCACTTGAAGCTCGAAGCTCCATTTGAGCTAGAACTAGCATGATAGAGTTCAGCATCCAGCTTAGCCGCCAAGAGGCGGTCCTCTTCCAGCTCAAGATGGCGCATTGCATCCTCAAAGGTTTTGATATTTTCATTATGAGTCAGGTGCACCTTCATATGCTCCCAACTCTGAGGCAAGGAACGAATCACGCTTGCACCGCTGTTCATCCGTGAGGACATGGCCAGCATCTTTCGGCTCATTTATCATGTTTGACATCTTTCTAAGATGTTGCTTCATGGTCTGACCATGAGGCTTCTTATAGGAGTCAAACCTAATAGTGAGTTGTCTCAGTCTGGTCACCGAAGTATGACCAAATCTAGCTGCCAATGCCTCCCACATTTCCTTGGCATTGTCAAAATGCCTAAACTCTTGCATGACGTCATTTTCCATGCTGCTCAAAGCAACGTGATGCGAGCTAGAGAGTTCTTTCTTTTCCACGCAGAAAAAGGTTCCTTGTCTCTTTTGTCTTTGTGCGGTGGTTCCATCTTCGGGTTCTACCATGGTTAGGTTAAGAGCCTCAAGTGCTTCTTGCTCTTCCAAAGACATATTTTGGATTTTCATTTGCCAAATTTCATAGTTGTTACCATTGAGCTTTTCACCTTTGTTCAGTTCGGCAACTATGCTCTTTGTGGCTGAAGCCATTGATATGAACAAATCAGAAAAATATGCACGAATTATTAATACCTATCATTTATGCATCCCTATTTACATAGACCCATCATATTAATGAATAATTTCAAGTAAGGCTTCAGAATCAAAAGGTCACTATCTTTCCAATCATCCTCCAAAAATCCTAACTTAAAACTATCATTAATATGATTGGTTCATGCAAAATCAATTCTATGAAGCTACAAAAACTTCTAAAACTACCCACAGCTAATTACCCACAGCAACCAGCAATAACAGAAAGCAACATATAATAGACATCCAATAAAAAACAATAATGCTTTCAATTAACACAATTCGGTAGTAAACAATACATAAGATGTCCACAAAGTACACTTAACTAAGAAAACAACCAATACATCTAACACAAAGTCAGCACACAAACTGGGAAAGATCATCTTTTGTTCAATTTCTTGATCTTTTCCCTTGTAACAATGCAGTAATATTCATTTACAAAATCCATCATAATTTTCTTATATGAAGCAGCTCCATTGACATCCCATATGCGATTCAACACATCTTGCCATTCAGGTGGAAGAGTGTTTATGAAAAATCGCACTATCTCTAACTGTGACATAGGACGACCATTCCACATGACCTGTTGAATTTTCCCGTTGACTTCAAGGACGTTATCAATTAAGTCAACTCTCTCCCATCGATGATCAGTCAGCTCAGCTATCAACTTAGACAGCCTATCCTTTTGTTCATCGGTTTTTGCGCGAATAGGTGTGCGCAATCTCAGAGGAGGCATTGTTCCTGCAACAAATACAAAACAAATAAGGGATCACATTATAATCCACATAAACTTAATTGAAAAAGAAACACATTCTTTTCCTCTTTTTTTTGGGTCAACGGTCAACGGTCGTCGGTCAACGGTCAACAGTGGTCAACGGTCATCGGACCGGTCGGACAGTCGAACCGGTGGGGCCTGCTCAGGCGAACCGACGGCACGTGCCGCGCGCGTGCCGGGTCTCGTGCGGGTCGGGTCGGGTCGCCGGCCGGTGACCGCCCGGCGAAACGTCGTCGTGCTGACGTCACTCTAGCGGTTATTGACCGTTGGGTGACGTCATGCTGACGTCAGCACGCGTCGGTCCGCGGACCGGCGCGTGCCGGTTCGCCGACCGGCGGTGCGCACGTGCCGGTTCGTCAACCGGCGCGTGTGCCGCACGCGCTGGGCGAGCCAGCGCTTCCAGGCGCGTCGCGCCCATGCGCAGCGGCTTCTGGCCGCGCGTGTGGGCGCGTGCGGCGTCGCCCGGCGGCGCACGACGTATCTCCAGACTCGTCTCGACGTCGCCTTTCTCCCCATGTGTTCAGAAAACGATTTCGACTTACGAAAACTCAGAAAAATGGCCGAAGAACGCTCGGGTGTTGGGATTTCTCACCCCGATCCATACGGCCGAATTGCTTTTGCGAAAAATCAACAAAAAATCGTTAAACAAGTCGGGAAAACGTGAACTAAGGCTCTGATACCAATGTTGGGAATGACTGATCTCCGAAAAATCGAATTCAACACTAAATCGAACCCCTAAATCAATGCAGAAGCGAAGCCCGGGAAAAACAACACGTATCACCGATCCTAAAGCACACCACGGATTCGAGCGTACCTTTTAAGCCACAGATTAGACACCGACGCCGATAGAGTAAGAGAAACTTGGTCCTGTTGATCCGGTGAAACAAAATCGCCTTTGCGCCTCACTGTTTGCCTTTTTGGAAGAGAAAGCGAGAGAGAGAGAAGCTGGGAGGCGTACGTACGTTTTCTATTTTTTCAAAACGGTACGTTCTCTCTCTCTCCTCCTTTTTATATGTCCCTCCATCCACGGGCCCTATTCCCGTGGGCCGGGTTTTTTGGGCCCAACTTGGGCGGACGGGCCTTGAGCCCTTTACATATAAAACCATCAGAGTGCATGAAGGATCTTTTGATGGTCAATCTGAGGGGCAATCTTCAGAGTATCGTACAGGTGTTGTATCTTTCCTTTTCTTCTTAAGTTTCTCCTCTCCCATTTTCAGTAACTACATGAAAGATATGTGTACAGGTTGCGAAGGAATACTGTGAGCAGTTGGGTGTTGATGCATGCATAAAGATTTCTGAACAATTCAAGTCATATGAGGGGTTGTATTTTTTCCTAGGCTCGTACTTGAGCTCCAGGTTAGTGAGGGATATATTTCCCTGTTATTTGTTCATAGTTCACTTAAAACTGCTGTGTTGGTATTTTGGATGAAGCTCTCTCCTTTCTTGTCAATTGTGCCAGTGGGTATCCTGACATTCACTTCAAGTACATTGAGGCTGCTGCTAAAACTGGACAAATTAAAGAGGTGGAACGTGTGACTAGAGAGTCAAATTTCTATGACCCTGAAAAGACTAAAAATTTCCTGATGGAGGCCAAGCTTCCTGATGCACGGCCACTAATTAATGTTTGTGATCGTTTTGGCTTTGTGCCTGATCTCACACATTATCTTTACTCAAATAACATGCTTCGATATATTGAGGGTTATGTCCAGAAGGTCAACCCTGGAAATGCTCCTTTGGTAGTGGGGCAGCTGATAGATGATGAATGCCCAGAAGATTTCATAAAAGGCTTAATTCTTTCTGTTCGATCTTTGCTACCAGTGGAGCCTCTTGTTGACGAGTGTGAAAAGAGGAATCGACTCCGTTTGCTCACTCAGTTTTTGGAGCATCTCGTGAGTGAGGGAAGCCAAGATGTACATGTCCACAATGCTTTGGGTAAAATCATCATTGAAAGTAACAACAATCCAGAGCATTTTCTCACAACCAACCCATACTATGATTCACGTGTTGTGGGTAAATATTGTGAGAAATGCGATCCTACTCTTGCGGTTGTGGCTTACAGGAGGGGCCAATGTGATAAAGAACTTATCAATGTGACCAATAAAAATTCCCTGTTCAAATTACAAGCCAGGTATGTAGTTGAAAGGATGGATGGTGATCTATGGGAGAAAGTTCTGGACCCTGAGAACTCTTATAGGAGACAGCTAATTGATCAGGTTGTCTCTATGGCTTTGCCTGAGAGCAAGAGCCCAGAACAAGTTTCTGCAGCCGTTAAAGCTTTCATGACGGCTGATCTTCCTCATGAACTGATTGAGCTTCTTGAGAAGATTGTGCTTCAGAATTCTGCTTTTAGTGGGAACTTCAACTTGCAGAACTTGCTTATCTTGACGGCCATCAAGGCAGATCCATCTAGAGTTATGGATTATGTAAATAGACTGGATAACTTTGATGGACCTGCGGTCGGGGAAGTAGCTGTGGAAGCCCAACTTAATGAGGAAGCTTTTGCAATTTTCAAGAAGTTCAATTTGAATGTCCAGGCTGTAAATGTCTTACTGGATAATATTCAAAGCATCGAGCGAGCGGTTGAGTTTGCATTTAGGGTTGAGGAAGAGGCTGCTTGGAGTCAGGTAGCCAAGGCCCAACTAAGGGAGGGTCTTGTCAGTGATGCTATCGAGTCATTTATCCGTGCAGATGATGCCACTCAGTTTTTGGATGTTATTCGTGCCGCTGAGAATGCTAATGTCTATCATGACTTAGTGAAGTACCTTCTGATGGTGAGGCAAAAGACGAAAGAACCCAAGGTGGATGGTGAGCTCATATTTGCATATGCCAAGATTGATAGATTGGGTGAGATTGAGGAATTCATCCTGATGCCAAATGTCGCCAATCTTCAAAATGTTGGTGATCGCTTGTATGATGTGTAATATATGGGTTCTTTAATAAAATAAAAGGAAAAGAAAGAGTTGAAAAGTCAAAGAAGGGAGGCTGAAGAGAATCGTAGAACCTTCGGCTGGGCTTTAAAAAAGAGAGAAAGAGGGAGAGAAAGAGAAGAGCGCGGGCAGAAACAGGGGAAGACGCAAAACAGGGGAGAAGAGAGAAAGAAGAGAAAGGAAAAAGGGAAAAAGGGGAAAATTTTGGCGCGCTCGTGACCCGGACGTCTCATCAAGCCGACTCAAGCGTGTTTTGCAAGGCTGGTAAGAAATTGAAGCCTTTAATCACTTGCTTGAAGCGATTGCCGCAATTAGGGCTCGAAATTCGAAATTCTTGGGAATTTGTGTGGCGAAGCCCAATTTTTGAGTCGTTAAGCTGTAAATTTTTTTAGAAATGGTACTTTGGGACGTTGTGAAGCTATAGCATCTTTCGGATCGTGATTTGAGCTTGCGGTTTGTTCGGAACGGAATTTTGAAGTTGGAGGCGCAATCTGGTACTGTAGCGAACAGTGGCTTCGAGTCTCTGTTTTTGTTATTTCCGGTGCTGTTTTGGGACGGCTGAGTTGGGGTTGTTGTTGTACGTTAAGAGAGCTTTCTAAAGACTATAAGACGGCTTGAAACGGAATTTTGTGGAGGAAGTTATGGCGTGATGAAGTTGGCGCATGGGCCATGCCTAGCTGAAAATGATGGGTTTATGCTAAATTATGAGCTTTTGGGGCGCGTAGGTGTCGTTTATCGACTAATAGGCCTAGTATAGGCGAGTCGTTATAAGAATATCATTTTTACTCGGCTTTTTGATATTATTTTCCCGTTAATTGTTAGGAATCCGAATGCGTCGGTTCGTGTGAGCGTCGTATTTGATTTTAGGCTTTTCCCAGGTGAGTGACACTATTTCTTCTTTGTATTTTAAACTCATGTTTTGAGAAACGTGGTGGATTATATATTCCATGAGTTGATAACAAGCATATTTTGTTGCATTAAACAGGATCGAGCTATTACTAACATTTTTGTTATTCGAAATGAGTTATATTCCGACTTTGATTCGAATAGTTGTTTGAAAAAGGATTTGTGAAATTCTTTGTGAAAGAATCGTGAAATGTTTTGGAGAATGCTTGATATTTATATATCAAATTTGAGTTGTGGCATGATTCTTTTTTCGATGTTGAATTACTGGATATTGTTATTGATGGTTGGTGCTCAATGTCACTGTGGACCCTGAGGGGTGTGGGTATGCGCATATTATTCTAGGATATCCTTGTGGGCCGAGCCACCGGCTAATAATATGTGGAGACCTTGCCAAGGGGGGAATCTTGGTCGTTTTGTCACGGGCGTTACGCGTGACCATGGTTAGACATTTGAGCATGAATTGGTCGATGGAGTGGACCATTGACGTGTGATTTGAGTTTGGTCGATGGAATGGACCATCGATGTGATTTGATGAGATTAATCAATGGAATAGACCATTGATGCATGTTTTACGAGATTGACTAATGGACTCGACCATTGGTGTTTTTGGTATTCGAGTTATGATTTGATATTATGATAAAGTGGGTTATATTTGTGTTTTAAAATGTGCATAGTGATTTCTCGATCCGCTTAGAAGAAATGTGTTACTCACTGAGCCGTGGTAGCTCACTCCTCTCATCTACTTGTTTTTCAGGTTCTTCAGCGAGTCGTGAGTAGGCGTGAGCGTTCGTTCGGGGAGGACTTTTTGGTGGAAATTTTGGGTATGGCTTATGCATAGTTCATAAGTTTATAAGTTAGTTTTTGTAGAAGGTTTATGTTTTGATGTTTGTGATTATAGATATACTCTGATATAGATATTGTAACCAAGTGCCCCTTTTTTGTCAAATATATATATGTGGATGTATATATGTTGATATCGGGTTGAATTTTGGTTACGTTGAGGCTGCGTCCTTTGGAAAAAGGACGGCCGTGTCATGCCCTTCTTCTTGAGAATCGGGGTGTGACATGATGAAGGCTTATACGAAGCTGCCAAAATCATTTTTGCCTTCATTTATAACTGGGCCAAGTTGGCCAGCACACTTGTGAAGCTGAGACAATTCCAGGGAGCTGTTGATGCAGCTCGAAAGGCCAATAGTGCAAAGACATGGAAGGAAGTTTGCTTCGCCTGTGTTGATGCCGAGGAGTTCCACTTGGCGCAAATGTGTGGTCTCAACATCATCATACAGGTGGATGATTTGGAAGAAGTCAGTGAATATTACCAGAACAGAGGATGCTTTAACGAGCTTATCTCTCTCATGGAGAGTGGTCTGGGTTTGGAACGTGCACATATGGGTATTTTTACCGAGTTAGGTGTCCTTTATGCAAGATACCGTCCGGAGAAGCTCATGGAGCACATTAAGCTGTTTGCTACTCGGCTCAATATTCCCAAGCTTATACGAGCTTGTGATGAGCAGCAGCATTGGAAAGAGCTTACTTACTTATACATCCAGTACGATGAGTTCAACAATGCAGCAACAATCATAATGAATCATTCTCCTGAAGCATGGGATCACATGCAGTTTAAAGATGTGGTCGTCAAAGTTGCCAATGTTGAACTCTACTACAAGGTCGTGCACTTCTATTTGCAAGAACATCCTGATTTAATCAACGATGTTCTCAATGTGCTTGCACTTCGTGTGGAGCATACACGTGTTGTTGACATTATGCGAAAGGCTGGTCACCTGCGGCTTGTCAAGCCATACATGATTGCAGTACAGAGCAACAATGTTTCTGCTGTTAATGAAGCTCTGAATGAGATCTATGTAGAAGAGGAAGATTATGACAGATTGCGTGAATCTATTGATTTGCATGATAACTTTGATCAGATAGGCCTTGCCCAGAAGATTGAGAAACATGAGCTTCTTGAGATGAGACGTGTTGCTGCTTATATCTACAAGAAGGCTGGTAGATGGAAGCAATCAATCGCATTGTCCAAAAAAGATAACCTTTACAAAGATGCCATGGAAACAGCATCTGTCTGGTGACCGTGAACTAGCAGAAGAGTTGCTTGTTTATTTCATTGAACAGGGAAAGAAGGAATGCTTTGCTTCGTGCCTCTGTCTGTTACGATTTAATCAGGGCAGACATTGTGCTTGAACTTGCTTGGATGAACAATATGATTGATTTTGCTTTCCCATATCTGCTTCAGTTCATCCGTGAGTACACTAGCAAAGTTGATGAGCTTGTGAAGGACAAGATTGAAGCTCAAAAAGGAAGGAGGAATGATTAGGAAATTCAAGGCCCGAAGTGGCAGCTCCCAATGTTTGACTTGACTAAATCATATATAGGCATCAGCAATATCAAAGATGGAGACATTGAACACTGTATTATTCTCTAATGATGAGCTCAAACATCCAGACGTTTTCCAGAAGCGAGCGAGTTTCTATCACGGACACGGACCAACTAGTTGCTAGGAATGCCCCTCGAGTGGGCTAGTGGATCCAGAGCTTCACCTTGCACGATCTGTCACAATGCCTAAGAGTTACGATGTGATTATATCCATCAAGATGTTCCTTGAAGAATCCAAAGGGAATTGTTTGCCGGGATACATATTTGAACATAGAATGTATGATTACCATAATTAGAGAATAGACAAGATGTAAATTCACCACACTTGACAATGATTGCTAGCTTCAAGAGTTCTAATAAGCAGCCTTAACTATAAGATAGAGTGCATAATCTGAAAGTAATCAATCTTAACTTGTCAAAATTTGTGCTTTTAGACTATATATAGGTTATACAATATAATCTCGAATTATAACGACAGGTATAAGGGAAAAATCAAACAAATTGAAAACTCGAACATGGACCGAATTGAGAATTCCACCGTTTGGTCATGCCTGTATCTAAAGATGAAAGATTTAATGGACAATGGAATATATTTATTGTTAGTTGACTCTGTATAAATGATTTAGCATAGATTGGTAATTGGTATTACCATGGAAAATCAGAAAAAGATTGATGAAATAAATTTACATCCCCCACACTATAGAGCTAGTGACCGACCAATTAATTACGATTTGCATGACCCGAATATTACATTATCAATCAACCGGAAAGCTCGTTAAATAGCATCAAATAATATGGAATAAGAACTTTAAATGACGCTAGTTTGAACATTTAACTCTAAAAGACTAAGGGCAGAATAGAAGTTAATTTTGTCATGGAAATCAAAATTTAGATAAGTTGCTTAAATAATTTTCGCATCCTCTTCACCTAGTAATATGAAGAGCTACACCTTTGGACCATCTTGGTGAGCAGCTCAGAGTTAATTGAGAACAAGGTAAATGTGGTTCAATCCTCATTCCTAGGCGGGCTGTGAAATCCTTCAGATATTCTGCTTTCACGATTTCCGTTTTTGGTGAGAAAAATTTGTTCCCAAGATATGATGTTGTGCCCCTGCTCAATGAATAACACGTCTTTGAAGCATTCTTTTCGAATATTATTATGTGAGAACCGTCCTTTTTATATTTGGCAACTGTGATTTGAACATGACCAATGGGCTAATGCTCTGTGAATCCGCACCACTCTTTTCACGGTGAACCGTGTCATCGTATCGCTTTTCTAGTTCATAGGCTGAGTTGAACCACTCACGACCTTGAGAAGCACTGTGTTTGAGAGGTCCTTTCCATATTTTCTTGAGAAACTTTTGAAACTCTCTACTATGAAAAATTTTAAAGTTACAAGCCCATGACACTAACTCATCATAGTCAAAACGGAAGTGCAGAAAATAAAGGGAGAAAACTAGGAAATTTTAAACTCTGCAGCATCGATGAATGATCAGTTTCCAAAAGAGGTGTGCTTCGGTGTAAGTGTGGATTAGATTTTAGTGATAGTTGCTCCATTTGAGAAGCATAAAGCAGGAGAAATCCACCCTATGATTAGGGACGCGATGACGTAGCAGAGTCCATTACTTTTGGCTATGGGACCGTCGGGTTTGGCTGGACAAAATTGTCATGCCAAAACAAACGGTGGACATCAATTTATCTTGATCCTATAGTTGAGATGCTTTGTCATCCAACGGTTGACATCAATTTGCGAGAAGTGAGCACGTGACATTCGGAAGAGAATTACGCTACCTATCTGGGGCAAATAAAATCAGTTCATCACTTGTCTTGTATTCCATCTATTAATTTATGCTTTCATTTGTTAGTTCAGCTATCATGTCATTCTTGTGTCACTAGTTATTATGTTAAGTTTGGTGAAAGAAATGTTATATCGCTGACATTAAATTTGTAAAATTTTTGCAATTAAGCCATGCACAAGGACAAACTAGTTCAAATTATGCAGATCCGCTCAGATCTTTAACGCTTTTAGGTTGCGCAATAAAATCCTAAAATCCATTAACAATATTGACGAGTACTTCACATTATTACAGCTGAACTTGATTTGTGGTCTTTTCATCTAGCTCTCATGGGATGGCGGCACACCAGTTAGCACAAGGACCTCGGACCAAAACCCTCCCGTGATTAATCCTCGTCAGTGGTGACAAGGGCGCGCCACTATATGTTGCTAATATGGTGCTCATAGTTAAAAGCGGCATTATTAGGTTATATTGTTGGTCATAATTGATGAAGCTAACTAAACTACTTGGTTGCATCTGTTGGAGGAAATCTAGAATTTGATTACACTTTCATTAAAAATTTTCAAAGTTTCTGGTGCATTTATCTCTATTCTATATAAAAGCATTCCTTGTACGGACACAAAAATCATGGACGATAAATTTGCATATATATATATATATATATATATATATATATATATATATATATATATGTATGTATGTATGTATGTGTGTGTATTTAAATGTCGTGTTTAACAGATATTTAGTCTAATTATCTCAGTCGATTCTCCCAGATCATTTCCTGCCAGCTCTTTTTTATTTTTGTGTTAATTTTTGGGGGCACAGTAGAATTTTTCTTTTAATCATTAATCTTTCGGAAAAAAAAAAAAATCTAAAGTGGAGACTCTCGTCGTCAAAGGAGAAGAGAAAGACTCTCCTTATATTTCGTGACGTCCGTTGCAGTGAGCTCAGCCACCGCAAAGCCTAGACCCCGTTTCCTCCTCTTCTTCCCCCACCTCCCTCCATCCCATCTTCTTTCCATCACCACTTCAGATCTGAATTGGTTGGTTCCCCGGAGAGTAAGACGCTTCGGATTCCAGATTTGTAGTGGCGGTCGGCGATGAGGACGGACGGAATTGAGGGTGATCTTATAATGGCAGCACCTTAGGCTTATGGCATTTCGTTGTGAAGTATGGCGCTTTGGGATTGGTTGTGCAAGCATGAAAGGGGGAAGATTTGGAGCGTTTGCAAGTTCCTCTGACGCACCATCAGAGGGAAAATGAAGACAAGCTTCGGACTGCATTCACCGTGATCGGGTGGCATGTGCTTTTGTTCCCCCTAAATTTATTTTTCAATCCTCGAGTTTTTCTAAATTTTTAATTTTTAATTTTCAATTTTTTTTTTATCAAAACTTAGTTGAAGATAATTGACTGGTTCTGGTTCCCTCAGGTAGGAAAAAAAAAAATTGAACTTTTTGTTTCTTATCGCGTGTATTTGTTGTTATTCTGCTTTGGAGAGAGTAAAGACACTTTGGATTGTTCTTGTCATGATCGGTAGATAATCAATTTTCGAAAGCAATAATAGATAACGTGCACTTTCTTTCATAGTTCAGTAGAACTATTTTGTTTTCTCGAATTCTTGATTTCCTAATAGCCTTCGATCATCTTAGTTATTTTTTTTAATCATCTCGTCTCTTGCCTTGTAATGGATGGTAGTTAAGCAAATGTTGTTATAGGATGCAGAGTATGGGACGACTACAGGCGTAACAGCGTGTGACGGGGCAATGACAGCTTTGGCTCTTGCGTCTAAAGACTCCAAAACCTGAAGATTTCAACAGGCCGGGACATGTTTTCCCAATTGAAGTACAGGGAGGGTGGTGTCCTGAAAAGAGCTGGGCATGCAGAGGCTTCTGTCGTCCTTGCTGTGTTAGCTGGATTGGAACCTGTGGCAGTTCTCTTCGCGAGGTTGTGGATGATGACAGCTTCATGGCAAGATTACCTGAGCTTCGCGAGTTTGCACAGCGGGAGAGCTTGAAAATTGTGTCTATTGCTGATCTAATCTGGTAAGTATTCTCTTCCTAGCAATCCAATGCAAATACTTTTTAAGGACATGTAGCCCCGATTGAATCAAATTTCAGCTGCAACTTTCACTTCTTAAGTATGGGCTTTTTTGGCCAAGATGTTGTCTCAGCGGCATCTCCCCTTTTGGGGAGTGGATAAATGAAGAGTAGAAACCTTGGAAACCTGGGTGGGGTGGGAAAAAGAGTCTTCTTATGGGTGGCTGTTGGGCTGTTGTTTGACTTAGCAAAAAGGAGAGAAGCATAAGCTATTTTTGGTCTATTCATGTCTGAACTTCAGTTTATGCTTTAAGCTTGTGGTTGTTATTCCGCTCGTCGACACCACGCGGATCAATGATTTTGGGTTCTGAAGAGTTGTTCCTCACAATTTTTTATGTGTATGATGTTGTTAGATTAGTATATGGTTATAAATGTCAACGAGCCTGTGACTGCGGTTATTTTTATGTACATTTTCTTGTATTTACCTTTTTTCGAAACGTATGTCTGCATGTCAGTTCAACTGAGGCAGAGTCTCATGCGCATTCTCGGCATTATCACCAGGAGATAGCGATAGCACATCTAGATTGTATTCTGACTTGTATATTGAGAAGCTTGTTATACTGTGTGAGTGAGAAATGATTCACTGCTTATTAGATGCATAAATTTTCAGGTACCACGGAAAAAGAGATAAATTAGTTGAAGGTGCTGCTGCTGCAGGATTACCAACAATGTGGGGCCTTTTACGGCCTTTTGCTATAGGTCAATATTAGATGGAATCGAGCAAATTGCAATGGTCAGGTTGAGATAGATTATGAGTTAATTGCTAAAACTGTTTTTAAGAATTCAGAAACTAATGAACAAAGAGTTTTGAATTGATTAATTGTAAACTTAGAAGATCTTGTTTGTAGCATTCCAATTTTTCAGCACAACTTCAATCTGCGCTTCATCTTATCTACTTCCATTGCATGATTTCGTTTGACAATGATTTTACTAGAGCACTGTCAAGCTTTAGAGTTGAATAATCACACCACTGAAAAGTTGATGGTATCTTTTGGGTGGAACTCCTTTAAATTTTTTTGGAAGCTTGTAAAAAAATATCTAATCATGTGTCAATCATAATTTGGAGTACCAAATTTATCTTAGTTGGATAACAAATTTTGTCTGGACAGGAAAATTAACACTGGGAGAAATGATTGTTAGGATTTTAGTGAACTGCTGGGAACATAATTCTTTCTTATAGTCGATGAAATGATTAATAAGGGACCTATATGTGTCTGCAATTGATTGATATAGGAATGCCGTAATTTTAATTAAAAGCAGTATCTCTAGTTTTTCCTATTTTATGTCCTCCCTTCAGACAGCAATATTTCTCATCATGTGATTCATACTATATTGTTTAACATCTGAGCAGAGCGACGTTGGAGGTGATCGAGATGTCCTTGTGAGGGTATCCTGCATCCCTGGAGACATGTTTGGATCTGCTCGACACAACTGCGACCAGCTTGCAATTGCGATGCAGCAGATAGAAGCGGCTGGTAGGGGCATGCTGGTCTTACCTCCAAGGGCACGAAGGAGAGGAATAGGTTTGAGGCGCATATCATGTGCCTATAACCTGCAGGACAGTAGGTGTGATACCATGGAAGCAAATGTGGAGCTTAAATTGCCTGTGTACTCTCAAGAGTATGGAATCGGTGCTTCAAAAAGTTGTTGATTTTTTTTATATACTCATGCCTTAGCTTTAGGTAGAACTCATTATCATAGCATCCCCGTTAAATCCAATTCAAAATTTTGGGCTCAAGGCCTTATAAATATTATCTGGAGCTATGAAACAGGTGAGCAGAGTTCAGTCATCCAAAGGAGGCCCAGCCCTTTCACTGCCCTCACTCTTCGCAGGAAAGTTGCTGGAGACAGCCTGATCTATAGACAAATGGACGCCTGGAAAGTAAGGGATAATTTTCCCGCATCCATCATTGTGAGTTAGGATAATAATGTGAGTGCAAATTGCAAAGTTCTTTCGAAGCATAACATGAGATTTGACCATCATCATACTGTCAAAAGGCAACGGATATTCATGGAACGTCATTTACAACTCATATTAGGCAATAAGACATCAATTTCATTTGATCTCACTCTCAACCAATGCACTCATGACATTTTGATGCACTCATTGTGATTTGTTAGCGTATCTCAAGAGCTATGACTTGTTCTTCTTTGATTATACTCAAGTTTGTAGTTTCCAGTGATCCTGGCCATTTGATAAAAAGTCATTTCAAACTCTGAGCTGAACATTACTTAGGGAAAAAACTAGAGACAACTAAAACCAACGACTTCAGTCAACCATTTCACTCTTTCGCCATAGTTTGTCACTTGGAAGTTTTTAGCTTGAAGAAGTCAGAATGCACCTTTGTGTTAGATATTGACATTTGCTAAAAGATAAAAATGTCCCTCACTCCTCATACAACCGTTGCCCACACCAACTCAGTCCCTGAGCCAGGAAAAAAACAAAATTTCTGAGGGAAGTTGCCTAAATTTTAGGGCAAGCATACTAATTTGATGCTAGTTGATACTCTGATCAAGTATGCATATGTTATGTCCTTGGCCCTTAAATACCCTAGGAGGGGTCAATACTTTCCTTATAGAATAGAAACTGACAGGCGAAAGAATTAATCAGTCAATTGTTGGAAAGAATTCTGATGGTGCGCATGTTTAGCTCAGTGACTGTCTTTTTCTTCCACTTTTTATGATTTAAAACTATGCTAATGAGTTCTCCCTTCTGGTGAACTGTCTTTTTCTTCCACTTTTTATGATTTAAAACTAGCTCAGTGACTGTCTTTTATGATTTAAAACGGGCAGTTTTGTGCATTCTTAATATTGGGATAGAAAAGGCACAATCCAGCTATGTAACTATGTCATTCAGATTTATGAACAATTTTGGATTTCATGTTCTCGCTATGCCTGCCTGCAAATATATAAACTAATTTGAGAAGGTTTGCTATTTAGACGCTTATGATATGAGCATGTCATAGTGTATGGTTTGTTGAAAAAATAGTACCCATTATTGCTTAATGGGATCTCAAAGTAAGCTTTTGCACCATGAAATAAATTTGTGCTTTGTCAGGTTAATGGTATTGATTTAGCTGAAATTGAAGGAGGGGAGGTTGCAATTACCAACTTGCATTCATGCAATGGTCCTGATTTTATAATTCAAGTCCATTTTTCGATCACAGAGGACACTGACGCAAATAAAACACTCGGTAAGTATCTGTAGTTCTCTGTCCCATTCTTTATAGAAGAGGAGACAGAGTTATATCATCTTTTATTCTAGGTTGTCCACCTTTTATCGTTCTTAGGCCATTCTTTCATTTGTTGGCATCAATGCTTTTAGTACTAGTTTTACCTAAGAATGTCACTTAGATTGTGCTTTTCTCTAATATAAAATGCTGCAATACTTTTCAGGTTCCACAGCAATTCATTTTGTTGATATGTACTTTTGATCAGGATGAGACAAGCTGTAAAAACTATGAAAAAGAAGTGACAGTTCTTGCATCTGCTGAGGTTGGAAGTAACTTTTGGGCTATGATAAGAATGAGCATATTAGAGTCAGGTAAGGATGGTAAGGAGTTTTTGATAGTACCAACTTTTGTTCTTTTGTTGCATATGTGGAGCTCCAGGTTTGTAATGTAATTTGTTGGCGATTTTGACAGGGTTGGATCAGGCTTTCCTCCTTTAGATGTTGCATGTTATGACAGATATGGGAACCTCATTCCATTCCCATCAACTCCAAAAGTCAATTTGCAATTCAAGATGGGCAAAGGGACGTTGATTGGTGTAAAGAAAACGAAGGCAGGCCTTTCATCTGACAAAAGGACTCTAAGAATTAAGGTGCCATGCACATCTATTTAATATGTCCGGCCCATCTCAGATTTGCACACTTTACTAAAATTTAACCCTATCGAGATACAGTAGTATCTCAAGCATTGTTGTGGTAACTCAGATTTACTGATTGTGTAGGATATACTAATAGAAAGTGGGGATTTAGACATCATCCGGCCAAACTATGAGGGCACAATGCTTTTATGTCCACCAGATGAGTCTTTGTCCATTTCTATTCCATGTAAAGGTATCGCATTCTGGATTAAATTCCTTTACAGGCACAAGTGCGAGATTTGTTAATTGTTTAGCTATCGATATGCCTGGAAATTATTTTCTTGACATTCTCATAGTTATTCCTGGACATGTGTAGCGAGTGTTGGCACATCCATCCATGCAAAGTATCCAAATGCTTCCTGGGTGCATAGTACAAGAACTCAAATTGGAGGTAAAAGCACATCCTCTCAAGCCTTGTGCTTAAGCCCAATTGTGAATGAAGTTTCTAGCACTATTTGTACGAGACAATACTCAATCATGTGCAGACTGTTACTGGTGTGCACATATTGCATAGTCGTGGTCCTCAGTGCATTTTCCTGATCGCAATGGCAATTATTTTACTTGCCATGTATATAGTTCTTAGTCTTTCATAGGGTATTTTATTGGATGGAAATTGAGGCCTGGTCTTTCTCTTTTCAATAGAAAAATAACAAGTATCTGAGACAGAACTTCTTTGAACTTTTTAATTGCGTACCTTGTAGAACTTCACCGTACAACAGAAAAAGGAGTGTAAGCTAACATGGTCCAAACTGGAATATCATTATGTTTAGCTAATATTTCGCTGTATATTTGCAGAAGAAATTTTTTGCCACCCTTGCTTATGTCTTTCGTTTGATTTATTTCCTTCAGATGTTTGATGCTTATGGAAATCATGCTTTGAAGGGCTCTGGAGTTCTTTTGAAGGTTGAGGGATTTTCCATTAAAGATCAGATGGGTAAAAAGCACAAGGTGATGTTCTTTCCCAGATTCCCTGCGGTGCTATTGCGTAAATTCTGTAATTAATTATTTGTTCTCTTATTCTATGTTTGGGATATGGAGGAAAATGGGTGAAATGAAAATTTGGGCGGAAAGTGGGTAGGAAAGAATTCGTAAATTCTTTTGAAGGTTGAGGGATTTTCCATTAAAGATCAGATGGGTAAAAAGCACAAGGTGATGTTCTTTCCCAGATTCCCTGCGGTGCTATTGCGTAAATTCTGTAATTAATTATTTGTTCTCTTATTCTATGTTTGGGATATGGAGGAAAATGGGTGAAATGAAAATTTGGGCGGAAAGTGGGTAGGAAAGAATTCGTAAATTCTTTTGAAGGTTGAGGGATTTTCCATTAAAGATCAGATGGGTAAAAAGCACAAGGTGATGTTCTTTCCCAGATTCCCTGCGGTGCTATTGCGTAAATTCTGTAATTAATTATTTGTTCTCTTATTCTATGTTTGGGATATGAAGGAAAATGAGTGAAATGAAAATTTGGGCGGAAAGTGGGTAGGAAAGAATTCGTAAATTCTTTTGAAGGTTGAGGGATTTTCCATTAAAGATCAGATGGGTAAAAAGCACAAGGTGATGTTCTTTCCCAGATTCCCTGCGGTGCTATTGCGTAAGTTCTGTAATTAATTATTTGTTCTCTTATTCTATGTTTGGGATATGAAGGAAAATGGGTGAAATGAAAATTTGGGCGGAAAGTGGGTAGGTAAGAATTCGGAATTTTTGTGGGAGTTTGGAAGGAAAATTCAAAGTTTTGTGTAGTCACACCTAAATTTTCTTCCCTCCGCTCTCCCAAACAAAGCTTCAAAGATGGCCTTTGTTGACACTGATTCAGCATGTTAGTCAGGGCACTATCTTTCCATAGTTGCGTATGAGGTGCATGAGACCATTTAACTGAAGCAACAGGAACTTTGTGGTGATCTTGCTCCCACATTTACCTACATTTCTGTTGTTATTATTGGGAATGACCCTGCTGGCATTTTAGATATAGGGCATAAACTGTTCAAGCGATGAAATAGCATGTCGGTGGCCCAAAAAGATTTGGCGAATTGTAGAGGTGTATTGTGTATTCATACCGTATTTGGAACAGCATATGCATTGCTGGTGGGTTAGCCTCTGTCGAAAATTATTTAAAAGAATGGAATAAATTTCTTGTTCAGGTGGATCATGATGGATTTGTTCATCTTGGTGGCATGTTGAAAGTTACTGCAGGTTTCAATCAAAATGGTATGAACCTTGGGTTTGTAGCTTGAACTTTTACTTTGATCTCTTCTAACTTTTTCTGAACATCAAGTACAGTAGAGTAGAGTATAGCTCAAATTCTTGCAATAACTTTCCCAAGCTATATCTAAATTTAATGAACATGGTAGAGTGACCATGTATTCACCATTTAGGGGGCAGGTGGTATGCGAAGACTTACTCTCAGGCATATTTCCTTCTCCTTTTGCAGTTTTGTAGCTCAGCTCATGATTACATATTTATTTGCTGATTGAGCCTCCAACCAAGAATACTACTACTAGTACTATGGCCATTCGAAAATGCGGCCCCTTCATGGTCTTAATTATAATCCCAACCTTCTACCATTAAAATCACATCGTAAACTATTATGGGATCCATCATTGATAGGGCATTTTCTTTTCTACGCAAAGCCCCGTTAATCTCTTGAAAAGTGCTAAATTTTGATTATCACAACTAACTTCTTAGTTCCTACATCTGCCATTAAATTAATGCAGTTTATTTTGAACCGAGGGTGGACTTATCTCTCTCAATATAATTAAGGAAGTTACAAGAAGCAAATAACTCAGAAATTCTATAATAAAAGAAAAACATACTCAGCCTATCATTATTACCTTTTATTACTGAAAATTTTCATCCTTATTCTAAACTAATCTATACCTGTTTTCATTCTTTCAAACTAATTCCTTTCCCTTGATGAGGGTTCAAAAACTCCTGCTAGTATAAACCTAAAACTTGTTCTCATATATATATATATTTGAAGTTTTTCATGTCTCTCTTGATGAAATTACTTTAACCTTGCTTGAATTGAGAATGGGAAGAATTTAGCCATTATGCAAAACATAAGAAACATTAGAGGTAGCATCATTGACTCATATATTGAGGTTTACTGTAATGACAACAAAGTTTGAGTTCCAATTTACCATACTAATTGTTATAATTGACTCAAAGGAGGGATTGCATTATTAACAACTAGTAGATTCGATGAATTAATATTTTAAGAGAATTACATGGAGTCACCTTTTGTTTCTTCAACTTATGCATTGACCATACTGTTTATTCAATTAGTATAGTTTACTCTCCAGGTTGATCTACTTTAGTTATTCATTGTAGCATTGATCAATTGAAGCTTAACATGATACCTATAAATAAAGATTTGGGTACTCCCAATTTATGAGGTAAATAACAGTCCTCTTTCTTGGAGTGCAGACTTTCTGCGGTGTGGACTCGAAATCACATAGTTTTTATCAAAAAGGTGTTTTATTATAATCTTGCTTCTGGGACACATCAGTTGATGATAATTATTGCTAGGAACTAAAATTATGGTGTTTGTATTTCATGTTCACACAGCATCTATCATAATAATTTTGCTGAAGATTTAATATGGAATCAGTAATCAGATTTGTGGGTAGGGAGATGAGTAAGGATCTGAGAATGTAATGTTCCCTTAATAATAGTGATTCCAAATGTTTGGTCAAAGTCTATATTTCTGTATGTGTAAGAAAATGTTCTCATAATTTTGAACTATTATAATAAGGATTAGAAGTACTAGGCATCTATGCCTGGAAAAGGTGCAATTTCTTTACCAACAACTATCTATTTTGTTAAGTTCATTGGAGGGTATGAATTCACATTTCACTACATTGAAGGAAACTCCAATAGATTCCATATGGTCATATCACTTAGCAGCTGTGCTGAAAGTGAAGCTTCAATAGTTGAACCATCAAGTGTTTTAAGTTTCAAATTTATAGCAACTACTGACTGTCTGGCGAAAGAATTAATCGGTCAATTGTTGGAAAGAATTCTGATGGTGCGCACGTTTAGCTCAGTGACCGTCTTTTTCTTCCACTTTTTATGCTCAGTTTGTTCTAATGTTGATCTATGCTGTACGCAGGGATTGATCCGCTGCTTTTAACTCGTTCAAGTGGCTCCCATCAGGAGCTAAAACATTGCTTCTCCTATGAAGAAGTGGCATCCTTAGAGATATTCCATCAGGATCTGATGTGTCTGCTAATGGGTCTGATCCACTTGCGTTGACTAGACCGCCTGAGCAGGTAAAATTTAACATTCCCCTAAATAAGCTTCCAGTTCCTGCGAGTTCTGCATAGAAGTTACTGCAAAATAGCAATCAATATATTTTGTGTTCGTATTTGGTCGTCTTATTTCATCCTAGTATCGGGTTTCTCTTTGATGGATCATTTTCGACTTTATTTTCCATGTTGAGCATGATTTGTGCCGGTTCTCATGACTACCTATTAGTTAACATAAGCATATTTTAGTCCCTGCCATGCGCAGGGATGTAGGATCCCCGTAACTTTAGAATACTCCGGTTGGGTTGGCTCCACTGTGGTCCACTTGTCTACTTGGCATGAGACAATGCATCCACTTACTTAATGCCCTTCTGTTGCCGGGTTGGTACTTCACTTAGGGAGGTGTGCCGAAGCTCGATAATCAGTGAAGTAACCATCCCACTCCCTATTGCTTGGAAAAAAATGTGGAAGTTCATGTTGGAGAAATGGATGGGGTAGGTTTTTCAATTGTTGACTCAAACCTGTATCTTAGTGGCTTAGCAAAATAGGGAGATACTTAGGTGCAACGAATCAGTGCAGCATTATGCAGTTTAAACCATCATTTTAATGGCCTAACTAAAATCATCTCATAAGACGTGTGGCCTCGTTTTGGCCAGGCAAACATATGTATTTGTACTCTTAATCTGCGTATTTATACTTTTAATATACATATTTATACTTTCAATCTTGTTCGACCCAATACATATAGAAAATTTTCTAAGAAAACTACCAGGGTGGCCACCTCTTAACCAAAATTACAGAGAAAACAGATAGAAAACAAAGAAATACCCTAACAACCACATCTATATTTTTACCGGACGCCCCAAGCTTACATTTATTCAGCTGCGGTTACTTGATCACGATCAAACCATTGTTCTTCCCATTTCAACGTCACATACCCCTTAACGCAACGCAAACCTCTGTTGGATCCATGGACCAAAAAGTCGGAGCATCTCCTCCAGGTAAAACCCTTTGGTCTCTGGCATTGTAATGAAGAAGAATAGCCATGCTCCCATAGCGGCCACCGCAAATGAGAAAACTGCCCCTCCAAGAGATATGGGCTTGTTGAGCAGAAAGAATATCAATGAAACCAGTGCACTTGCCCCTTGGTTCACCGCGTACGCAATTGAGCATCCCTTGGCCCTCAGCTCCAAGGGAAACATTTCGGAAATGAAAACTGAAGACACAGGCCCCATTCCGATAGAAAAGGAACCCACATAAAAAAATAAGGACATTACACAAATTTTGCCAACCCACAGCTCCCTCTTGTCATTTGGGTCAATATGGTCCATCTTCATCAAAAAAATGCCCAGACTAGTGAGGGATACTACCATACCACTTATACTGATTAAAAGCATCCGCCGCCGACCGTGCTGGTCAACCAGCAAAGCGGCAATAAAGATGCATAAAATCTTCAGAAGATCGATTAGAAAAATCCAAAAGATCTTCTCATTTATATCTATTACTCCAGCCTTTTCCAGTATCTGCGGTATATATAGGACAATGGTATCATAGCCAGAAGCTTTATGGAACAATTGAATCATTATTGCACACACGGTCATGTGAAGAACAGCTGGATTTGAGCGGCGGAGGAGATCCCGCCAGGTGGTCTCACTCCTCTGCAAACTGATGACGTCCCCTTTGAAGTGGGTCTCTGGGACGTTAGCAGCATGGCAGATTTTGGCATATATAACTTCTGCTTCTTGATTTGAGCCGGAGCACCCGGTGAGGACGGTCCTCGCCTCGCGCAGCTGACCCTTAATTATGAGCCAGCGCGGTGATTCGGGCATAACATGTAACACAACGGCCAGCAACGTCAACGATATTACTCCCTCCCAAAACATGACATGCCACCCGTTCAATTTCATCTTCAAGAAAATGTAATTGCAAGCGTATCCAGTAACGACACCAATGTTTATAAACACCTAAAGCACCAAAAAACTTATAAAAAACAAGAAAATGAGAGGACAGCAACGTCACTCCTTGGAGAGCGTAACGGCTACTGAGGCCCCCACCACAAGTGGATCCACTAAATTGAATTCAACAAATAAATGAACAAAAAAAAAAATCAAAAATCATATTCATAATACCGTTCTAACTTTAATTTTTCCTATAACACATAATGCATGTTCAGAGAATTGGAAAAGATGCCATGAAAAAAGAACGGAAACGCTGCATACCTCGGGGAAGCAGGTGTAGAACCCACGAGAGAAAGCTGGAGAAACTTCGGCAAGGTAAAGAGGAACAATGGTGAGGGCGTATCCTACGCCAAGTTGAGCGAAAGACCGGCCTAATAAGATCACTAAGTAGGTAGAAGCCAAGCCCATCAGGAAGGGCACACATAAGAAAATAATTCCTATTGAGAAGATCGTTAACCGGCGGCCGATTGAATCTGCGGACCGCCCTGCAATAACTGAGCCAACGAGTGCAAGTATGTGGAGTATCACAGTTATGAATTCAACGTGTCTGTCGCTTGGCTCCTGGTCCTTCCTTATAGTTGTCATTGTCTCACTTAACACGCCCATTTCTGTTGAAATTAAAAAAAAAAAAAATGAAAATCTCAATCATCATCAATTGTAACTATATACAAGAATAATAAAAATAAAAATAAAATTAAGTGCCCTATCTTTTTTAGAACGATAAGAATTATGAAGAAAAACACGTGCGACGCAAGTAGATTTTGAAATTAACGAGGACTCACCGAAACCAAGAAGTACAGGGCAGATGGAGGCCACTAACGCAGATCTCAATACGTATATGTTTAACTCCATTTTGTTGATGCTAGAATTACGGCTGTTGACACCTGCAATTCTCTCCTTCTCCTTCTCCTTCTCCTTCTCCCTCTCCTCTTCATCAAAATTCCATTCCCTCGCCCTCAACATTCTTCTCCCCCCTCCCCTCGACTCCATTCCTCCCTCAACCCTCCCACCTTTCCCGCACCCAGAATAGTTCGCTTGACCCGTAAATCCCCAAAATTATCAGAAAACCCTCCTTTTCTGTTGGGTCGTTGGGTGTTATTCTAGATGGACAAGGAGTAACCCGAGACTTTTATCCTTCCATTCAAAAACTACCTTTTCTGTTGGGTGTTCTTCTAGATGGACAAGGAGTCACCCGAGACTAAATCCTTCCATTCAAAAACTACCATTCCCTTCACGTATCAAACAGGATATAAAAGATACATAAGCCGTACCAACTGCCCGTAGTACAAATAACTAAAAACCATAAAGTGAAGATCAATCATTTGCCTTAATTAGCCATTACGTTGTCTCTTCGAACTTGTAAAATCTTCCCTTTTTTGGCTAAGATCAAACTTCATGATGAGGCCGGCCGATGATGCCTTCTCTCGGACATGGCAGAGGAGCAGGTTGGGCAAGTCAGAGGGCCGCCTGCATGTCGGGAAGTTCGAAAAGCAAGAATCCGATCAGGAGGAGGGGAATTCGGAAAGCAAGCGACGAGGAGGATTCATAAGACGAGGGGGAATTTTTACCTCACGGCAGCGGTCCTGGTTTGCGTTTGCTCCAGATGGCGGAGAGGGAGCTGGATTCACTCGCCTGTAGCGGCGAGAGGACATGAGTTGCCTATAGACAAGCACCAGGATCACGTAGATCAAAGGTAGAACTACTATAAAGGCGATGCCCAGCCTGGCACAAGCAACCAGAGGAAACCACATGCTCAGCTCCAGCCAAGTCACATTGTCCGGGACGAACCCGCTCATCGTTGCCGCCGGGGGGTTTTCTTCAAAAGAAAAAAAATCTGGTCAATGACGGTAAATAGTTGTTTCTCTACAAGATACTAGTTTTTTTTTCCACTCGAGAGAAGGAAGCTTGGGAACGAACGACCCAGTTACGGGCGAGAACTAACCTCTCTACAGGGGAAAAACAGAGCTCGGCAGGCGACAAAGAAGAGGAAGAGATCTTGGACAGAGAAAAAAGCTCGACGAGGAAGAAGACCCACCACGGCTCGGACGAAGGAGATGAAGGCTGAATTTAGGGTACAGTGCGAAAACCGCGTCATTCTTCTCATTTTTCTTTTTTTCTTTTTCGTGAAAAACAGCGTCATTTTTGCATGCACTAAAAATAGAGTCATTCTCGTATATGGAGTTCCTCAATTAAGGCCCGAAAAAAGAAAACAAAAAGGGGAGCGGTGAGAGAGAGAGAGAGAGAGTAAATTGGAAATAATAATAATAATAATAATAATAATAATAATAATAATAATAATAATATGGCTAAGACAGCCAAACTGAAGATTTTAAAGGCTATTTGTAATGTACGTAAACATGCTCATAAAAAAAAAATGTACGTAAACATGTGTTTTAATTGATGGTGAATTAGTGGCATTATCTGACCCAAAAAGAAAAAAAAAGAATTAGTGGCTGGCAACAAGGCTGACTCACAATCCAGTATGGTAAAAATTATGAATTTTATAGATTTATTTATTTGTTTGTTTATTTCGGTTTCTACTCCGATGGAAAGAGAGAGTCAAGTTGAAATAGAACAGAGCTCGGCGGGCGGCGAAGAAAAGGATCACTCGCCAGACGGGAAGAGATCTCAAACAAAGGAGATGAAGGCTGAATTTCGGGCATAGTGTGAAAACGGCGTTGTTTTTTCTTTTTTTTTTTTTTTTTTTGGTTCATGAAAAACGGCGCCGTTTTTACGTGCACTAAAATGGAGTCATTCTCGCATGTGAAGTTCCTTAGTTAAGGCCCAAAAAAAGAACAAAAAAATTGGAAACAGAGAGAGAGAGAGAGAGAGAGAGAGAGGAGAAAATAAAATGGAAAAATATAATATAGTTAAGACAGCCAAACTGCAGATTTTAAAGGCTGTTTGTGATGTACGTAAACGTGTGTTTTGATTGATGGTGAATTAGTGGCTTTATATGACTCCACAAAAAAAAAAAAAAAAAAGAATTAGCGGTTGGCAACGGGCCTGACTCATAATCTAGTATAGTAAAAATTATGAATTTTATAGATTTATTCATTTGTTTGTTTGTTTCGATTTTTACTTGGACGAAGAGAGAGAATCCATGTTGAAATAGATTGCCGTAGGACCAACAGCCCAGCTGGAGCGACTCCCTAATTGCTATTCTCCCTAGCTAGGCTTGACCACCATTTATGGGAAAAAATAATGTTGTGATTATCGTCAAAAACTAGGAAAATGAAGAACAACTTTTAATTTATTCAATAGAAACATTAAAATCGCTTCAATGCTCGTATCTCATGTTTCCTGACCAAAAACCTTAGCCCTGAATTTACGATAATCACCCTTGCAAATTCCCTTTTTCTGGATTATTGAAACTTCCCGGATTGATATGTAATTTGTTGTTCACTCTAAACCATGATGGTGTTATGAGAAGTGTGATTTGTTATCACTGATCGTGAATTATGCAATGATCGACCTTCAAATGTTGGAAGAGCACAAAAAGCTTATAGTCCACGACAACCTCGCCACTATCTCCAAGCTTATTTGGCTCCTTGGTTGACAAACGGTTCATGTATCCATTAGGGTGAAGACATAGGTTCCTGGAAAGGACAAATTAACTATCTAATTAGCTATGAATTGATTGGGCGTTTGTATCTCTTGATTGAGTTAATTAGGGCTTCAAAAGATAAGAGCAATCGAGTCAAATGAAAAGAACGGGCAATTTGAGAACTCACCACACGCGTCCAATTTTAATAATTCGGTAATTGAATTTTTCTTCACTATATAATGAACTGGTGGATAGTATCTACCGGTCACGCTCTGGCTAAAGAAAAAAAATCCACTGGAGCATTATTGATTGTATTCTTGGAGATAAGATGTTGTTCAATGGCTCCTCGTCACGTGCCGATTTTGACTATGCCATTGTCATGCGACTTTTGGTGGAGGATTCTGCCTTTGTTTTTTATTCTCATCTTTGTGCTCGCCCATGCACTCGTTTTGATTTCACGTCCTGAGATCTTCTTTCCTTCGTATATCCCCCACATAGGTCTAGCATAAATACTATGCATACACTTTTATTATTATCAAGAATCGCAACTTTTTTCATCCTATAAGAAACATGGATTTTCTTGGAATTTTTTAGAAATGATCCATATTGAAATTTGCTTTCGAGTTTGCTTTACAATATACAAACATTAAACATGTGTATCTCTAAATATATCTAGTGAGGGTGTCCCAACCCTCGCACCTAGGGATGAACATATCAAACTACCCAAATCGAGAATCGCTCGGACTGGATTTGGTCAAATTCCCAAAGGCATCGGTCTGGTTCCCAATTCCATAAAAATAGAACCAGTGATTTTTCGTCTAGTTCCTAGTGCTGGAGGGAAACCAAACCACCTCTTTTTTTGTTTAAAATTTTGTTTTTTAATTTATTAAAAATAACAATAAACTCTAAAATAGTAACGACTCTAGTAATTTTATTTTTATTTTTATTTTTTGCTAAGTGATTGATCCATGGGTAGGTTCGATCCTATTCCCGATCCTAGGACAGTTCGATCTATACCTCGGTCTCAAAAACTGGGAACTTGTCATTTCGATCTGGTTCCCGGTTCCTAGGTGGGACTGGATTGATCGGGAACTGATCACCCCAACTCACAATAGACATTGCCGAGGTCGGCGACTAGCATAGGGAATACGGAAAAAAGAAAAAAGAAAGTGGGGAAAAAAGAGAGAAAAAGGAAATAAAAAATAAAAAATTGTCCATGGCAGTCATATCATATAAGACGTCCAGCACTGAAAGTAATGTTAGCAATTTATGGTAAACAAATCCTTAAACATGAATGATCCTATGTGTAATTTAATATATACTCCCTTTATTTAAGACAATTTAATTCATACATTGTTGACTAAACTAAACAATCACTTCTTAGCATTCAGACCACATGATCCCCGCTAGTTCTCAACCGGAATGACAATGGAGCACAATAGCTATCTGATATCTATGACCATTTAAGGTCACTATCTCAGTCAGAGTTCCCAAATATTTTATGTACAAACAACTAATTATGTAGCTACAGAAAAATTAAAGTATGATTAATGTATCATTAGGAATTAATGGGTGATTTTGTATAATGGTGAATAAACATAGTTACAGTACATTATGAACTGAAATGGATCATCATCGCCATGCTGAGAAACTTACTTATTATAATCTTCTTTGGGATTGTAGGGCTGGTTAGGGCCATTAATGGCTATGGAATCCAAATCCGGCATAATCAACTAGGGTATGTGGTAGAAAATAGAAAGGAATAAGCTAATATTAAGGGTGAATTAGTGGCATTAATATATTTATTAACCAAAGGCTAAACTGATTATTTAAAGGCTCTATGCGATGTACATCGACATATGTTTTGATTAAGGGTGAATTAGTGGCATTAATATATTTAATCAATGGGCCTCTACGAAAAGGCAACATCCCTAATTCATAATCTAGTATAGAAAATTATGAATTTACAGATTCATTTATATAATTTGGTTGCTATTCTGGGGGAGGGAGAGAGAGAATCCATGCTGGGTGAATTTTGTTTTTATTTTTCCCAGCTATGCACTATCAGAAAATGATATGGTTAGTTGCAAGAAGGGAAATGGGCACGTGAAAAAAGGCATTATAAAAGAAAATGGATAGGTGAGGTTTAGTCACACAATTAATTTTACCTATTTTTTAGTTTCTTTCACACTATTTGTTCAATTTGACCAGAGAAAAATCAGAAAACAAGGCGATGGATATCGATGTCAACCCAGTTCCTACAAAATCAGCTTCTAATCTTTGTTTCTTTTTGTGTTTTTTTTTTCTTTTTTATGGGAGAAATGCTGAAAATAGGGAGGAGGGAGGGTGTTAATAGTCAATTTATTTATTGATTTGCGAATTCTTCCTTAAAACATTCTTTTTTTTTTTTTTTTTTTTTTTTGGATTTTAGTAATACCACATAACTTTTGAATATCCATTCAATCCTAAATCCAAATCTAATTAAATTATTTCACAAAAAAATTCAATGATATCGGAAAATATTTTCCCGTAAAATATTTTTTAAAATACGATTAGTTTTTCCTTTATTAGGTGACATATAATCGAAAGTGTTTTTGATATTCGGATTTTATTGAAAAATAATTTCGATCTCATGACTTTATTATAGGCAAAATAATTAAATATTTTATTTTTTATTTTTTTATTTTTTATTTGAAAAAGTGAAAGTTTTAATTATTTTCTTTTTGTTTTCTTCCGAGCCATTCGATGTTCGAAGATCGAGAGGGCATTCCTTCCCGTTTTGCGGCATGTGTAGGGTTTTGCTTATTGCGCACGTGTCCGTCTTTTTCACGCATGCGAGCGTGTGTCTCAAGCCTTATCATTAGGGCTCCGAAATTTTAATTTTAATTTAATTGAAATTTCGTATAATCACCTACGCCTTCGATTTCGGAGATTGCTTCAATCGGACAGCCCACAGTTGAAGAACACCGTTCATGCCTTCCCTCGGGCTACCCCACTCGCCCGTGAGGCGTGGGAGTCACACATCGCGTGTCAAGCCCATGTTTTCCACCCTATTATACTAAAATCCAGTATCAATATTTCTCGAGGTAAGTCTCAAACTTTTCGTTATCGCCGCGATTCATTTGATCTTAGGTCATTCCGACATGCCATCATTATATTAAAAAAAAAAGAATTAGGAATTGGGAAAAAAAGAGCTCAAATTTTTAATTTTTCTTTTTTTCTTTTTCAAAATATCAAATTATTAATTTTTAAATTTTCTTTTTTTCTTCTTTTCTTTCCTTTTCTTTTTTCTCCATTCCTCTACCCCTCCTTTCTGATCTTGGCGGAGCCTGAGCTCGCCCACATTTGGCGAGCCCCAAGCTCTTCATCATTAAATATTTTGGAAAATATTTTCTAATTTTTTCAAAGGGAAATTATTTTTCTGAATTTCAGTTTTGGTAGGAAAAAGTTTTTCATTTTGGTAAAATATTTTCAGTCGACTCATTTTTTTAAGTGAACCAAATGCCAAAAAATGAGGAAAACTATTTTGCGAGTCGTGAAACAAATGCACCCTACACAAACATTGGCCTACAATAATCGTTTTTTTTTTTTTTTTTTAATGATGGCATGTCGGAATGACCTAAGCTCAAATGGATCACGGCGATAACGAAAAGTTTGAGACTTACCTCTCGTTTCTTTTTTTTTTTGGGTGTTATAAATTGAAAAAAAAAAGGAATAATAGCTTGGTAAATTTTAATTAGGTATTTAAATAATAAGTTATATCCTTAATAATCCTTTGTTTTGCGGAAAATAAATAGTTCGAAAAAACATTTTCTTAAAAGTGATTGCTTGCATTACTTACAAAAATGAATGAACTTATGTCTAGATACGAATTGTTTCCGATAATGAAATTTTTTTATCAACTAATTATTTTAAACAATCATTTTTTGGGGATACCGTTACCGTGGCATAAACACCGCGTGATGGCTATATCATTAGTAATAAGCAAAAACAGCTTACACTCTTTTTCTTTTGATAATATCTATTTTGTTGGAACAATCGAGATTCAAATTATTCAAGTATTTCGAAATTCATCGTTCTATTTTCCTTTTGAGTGAATGCTACTTTTGTATTACGAAAGAATTTTGTTTCATGTATTTGTTGGATATTCTAAGCAATTTATTGAAGTATCTTGATAATACGTAACGGCGGAATCACTTGACTTGCAGATAAATTTGATTGATCACTGAGCACTTGCGTGGTCACCAAGAAAGAATTTTTGGAAAATTAAAAAAGAAAAAAACACGCACAAGAAAGCGTAAAAGTTAAGAAGCCTTGAAAACTGGGGGCAAAATCCATAGGAAGATTTATATTTTTCCGTGAGATGGTACGTGAAAACGTTAGCACAAAAAAATTGAGGAAAAATCATAAAAGTAAGTGGGTCCTAAGCCTCTATATTTGGCCAAAAAAAATATTGAAGCCTTTATATATGCGCTGCATTGCCTGCGCGAAGCAACAAGCCATGTGATCTTCTACAGCGTACCAAAACAACAAAGCAAGGCAAACAAAGATCAGTTATCAAAAGATCTAATCCACATGCAATACCACAAATTCTTCAATATCATTTTATTTTTAATTCACGAGCAAAAGATCACGCTAAGCGTGAATTATATGGTCCCCATCAATAATCGTGCTCATATCCCAATAATTATCGACTCGATCCATCATGACATATCTTCAATGTTGAAAAATTACATCTTAATTGCTTATCTATTACCAACTTCATTATGAGTTAGTTCGTGACGATGGTTTTTTGAAAAATGATGTTTATTTTGAAAATCGACAAGCTTTTTCGGTAGTCGTACTTTGACCCTACATTATATTCATCCTTCTTACCAAATCCCTGACAGTACAATGTCTCGCGCAAAGACTTTCAACTTTGCAAGTGCAAGCCTTGGTCAATTTTTATGGCATTAATTGAATAGCAGACAGATTGCTTCGTCGGTGGTCCAAGAAAACAACAGATATAAGTCAAAAGAAAATTTACCAAAAATACATGTACATAGACATATATGTACACGAGCACGCACACACATACTAGACTTTCAAGCTGATGTATACCCAAGTTCCTGCGAAGAACTTTCATGGTTTTTCTGGCCATTAGGACCTTAGTTGATGAGGGGCTGGCTTGGTTTTTAATGGCCCAACTAAAATCATCTCATAGATGTGTGGCCTCATTCTGATCAGACAAACCTACGTATTTATACTTTTAACCTTGTTCGACCAAAAATATATATACTTTTAATCCTGTAAAGGTTTGCTTTTAGTTGGCCTTTTAAATGGAATGTTGGGTTTACTCCTTCTGTGAAAAAATTTCTTGAAAAATTGAAAGCTCTGAAGAGACAAACATTGAAGTCCTACAAGGCAATAAACTAGAACCGAGGTTCTATTCAAAAAGGAAAAAAAAAAAGAATCACGATATGATCACCTCATAGAAGGGTAGAAAAACTACTTTCTATCCCCTTACTCTCGCCACTTGTATGATCAGGACTCTCTACTTTTTATTTTTCTGATCAAATCTTGAGGTGAGCAAATGGCCCAGTTCAACCTAAATATCAACCTTATCGGTTTCAAGTCAGTTCACATGGGTAAATAAATAAATAAATCTTTAAAAATTTAGGTCTAATCCGACGCGGGTCGGGCCGGATAGACGTATGGGGTTGGGGGGTTCGGACCGGGTAAAACCGGCCCGAATTCCTTTTCGCAAGTATAATAATATTAAAAATCATAAAAATCATTGAAAATAGAAAAAAATCATAAAAAGCAATTAAAATAATAAAAAAATCATAGAATCCAGAAAAATCATTAAAATTTAAAAAATGGAAAAATCATTAAAAAATAATAAATAATTAAGAAAATATAACAAAAAATAAAAATTTCAAAAAATCATAAAATTTCAGAAAATTGGAATTCCTTAAAAAAAATTTGCTAGTTTTGCGAATATCTTTTTTCTCTTATAGTTTGGAAAATCCAAAATCCTATAAAAAATTAAAATCCAAAATTGAACAAGTTTTTATTGCTTTATAATGGGGATTTTTGGATTGCTATTTTCTTTTAGAGACAATATTAGGCTACTTATGTGTTTTTACTTAAATTGCACACGATTGCGCATTTCAATATCTTGAGTGTTTTTTTTTTTTTTAAACGATTAGGATGAAACCTAAAAATCTTCATCAGGTTGCTATAACATTAGTTAGCACGTAATCGAGTTAAGTACTAAAAGAGCATTTAAGACTAACGTAATCAAGCCCTTGTTCCAAGATCTTCCGTAGTGCATGAAATGAGATATTTTCCTATTTCTCGTTAGGTTTCTAGTTGACCTAAATAGGCTAGTGGCAACTCCTTACGTAGTAATTTGTATAGAATTAATTGAACGAAAACCAATTGTCCAACATTTTGGGAGAACCCGAGTCAACATATGGCCGTTGGCCCGAATTTGGCAATACCTCTAAACTTAATTCCTTCCATATCGAGAGGTAGGTTGTGACAAACACTAGTATGAAATTTCAGTAATAAAAGAGCACGATATGACCACAAACATGTCATTGAAAAGAACTACTAGTAACACTACCAAGTTCTTGCAACAGTAGTTCCGGACCCGGTAGAAAACAAGGCATATGCAATTTAAGGTACATGTAATTTAGTCCTCATTTGTCGACAAGGTGTGGAACTTTCCGAATTTTCGAGCTCCACGGTATTTTCCCTTTCCAGTCAAGGTTTGATTGATCCTTCATTGGTTATGCTCGAGGGATATTATATCTTTGAAGCACTTTATCAAATATTACTACATGAGAAACGGAGTTCCCTTTGTGTTTTAAAACCTTGACGTGGCCACAACAATCGGAAGCTCGAGAAGCACCAAATTTGGATCCTTCGTAAGGACAAAGTGATAAAATCATATCGTAGCTCCAAAGCGAGGAAAACAAGACTAGAAGAGAGTGCGCTCACTAGTTCACCGCAATTGAAGGAAGGAGGAATGATTAGGAAATTCAAGGCCCGAAGTGACAGCTCCCAATGTTTGATTTGACTAAATCATATACAGGCATCAGCAATACCAAAGATGGAGACATTGAACACTGTATTATTCTCTAATTGAAAACTCGAACATGGACCGAATTAAGAATTCCACCGTGTGGTCATGCTTGTATCTAAAGATGAAAGATTTAATGGACAATGGAGTATATTTCTTGTTAGTTGACTTAGTATAAATGATTTAGCATAGATTGGTAATTGGTTTTACCATGGAAAATCAGAAAAAGATTGATGAAATAAATTTACATCCCCCACACTATAGAGCTAGTGACCGACCAATTAATTACGATCTACACGACCTGAATATTACATTATCAATCAACTGGAAAGCTCGTTAAAGAGCATCAAATAATATGGAATAAGAACTTTAAATGACGCTAGTTTGAACATTTAATTGGTGAATTAATTAACTCATTCTAAAAGACTAAGGGCAGAATAGAAGTTAATTTTGTCATGGAAATCAAAATTTAGATAAGTTGCTTAAATAATTTCCGCATCCTCTTCACCTAGTAATATGAAGAGCTACACCTTTGGACCATCTTGGTGAGCAGCTCAGACTTAATTGAGAACAAGGTAAATGTGGTTCAATCCTCATTCCTAGGCGGGCTGTGAAATCCTTCAGATATTCTGCTTTCACGATTTCCGTTTTTGGTGAGAAAAATTTGTTCCCAAGATATGATGTTGTGCCCCTGCTCAATGAATAACACGTCTTTGAAGCATTCTTTTCGAATATTATTATGTGAGAACCGTCCTTTTTATATTTGGCAACTGTGATTTGAACATGACCAATGGGCTAATGCTCTGTGAATCCGCGCCACTCTTTTCACGGTGAAACCGTGTCATCGTATCGCTTTTCTAGTTCATAGGCTGAGTTGAACCACTCACGACCTTGAGAAGCACTGTGTTTGAGAGGTCCTTTCCATATTTTCTTGGGAAACTTTTGAAATTCTCTACTATGAAAAACTTTGAAGTTACAAGCCCATGACACTAAGTCATCATAGTCAAAACGGAAGTGAAGAAAATAAAGGGAGAAAACTAAGAAATTTTAAACTCTGCAGCATCGATAAATGATCAGTTTCCAAAAAAGGTGTGCTTCGGTGTAAGTGTGGATTAGATTTTAGTGATAGTTGCTTCATTTGAGAAGCATAAAGCAGGAGAAATCCACCCTGTGATTAGGGACGCGATGACGTAGCACAGTCCATTACTTTTGGCTATGGGACCGTCGGGTTTGGCTGGACAAAATTGTCATGCCAAAACAAACGGTGGACATCAATTTATCTTGATCCTATAGTTGAGATGCTTTGTCATCCAACGGTTGACATTAATTTGCGAGAAGTGAGCACATGACATTCGGAAAAGAATTCGGAAAAGAATTACGCTACCTATTTGGGGCAAATAAAATCAGTTCATCACTTGTCTTGTATTCCATCTATTAATTTATGCTTTCATTTGTTAGTTCAGCTATCATGTCGTTCTTGTGTCACTAGTTATTATGTTAAGTTTGGTGAAAGAAAAAGGACTATTGAATTATGTTATATCGCTGACATTAAATTTGTAAAATTTTTGCAATTAAGCCATGCACAAGGACAAACTAGTTCAAATTATGCAGATCCGCTCAGATCTTTAACGCTTTTAGGTTGCGCGATAAAATCCTAAAATTCATTAACAATATTGACGAGTACTTCACATTATTACAGCTGAAATTGATTTGTGGTCTTTTCCTCTAGCTCTCATGGGATGGCGGCACACCAGTTAGCACAAGGACCTCGGACCAAAACCCTCCCGTGATTAATCCTCGTCAGTGGTGACAAGGGCGCGCCACTATATGTTGCTAATATGGTGCTCATAGTTAAAAGCGGCATTATTAGGTTATATTGTTGGTCATAATTGATGAAGCTAACTAAACTACTTGGTTGCATCTGTTGGAGGAAATCTAGAATTTGATTACACTTTCATTAAAAATTTTCAAAGTTTCTGGTGCATTTATCTCTATTCTATATAAAAGCATTCCTTGTATGGACACAAAAATCATGGACGATAAATTCGCATATATATATATGTGTGTGTGTGTGTGTATTTAAATGTCATGTGTTTAAAAGATATTTAGTCTAATTATCTTAGTCGATTCTCCAAGATTTTTTTTTAGAATTTTATCAATTAATTAGATTTGCAAGTGAAATCTATCCAAATTTAGGTATAGTTAACATTTACTTAATAAATGAGTTATGATGATTAAATTTATTTGTATCGTTTAAGTATGAGTATAGATGAATATTGTTGATTTGTCTAGTATAACAACTTAAGGTAATAACTATTGCAGAACTATTTTTTTTTTAAAATGTTCAAAAGATATTTAATATCTAAGAAAGTAAAGGAATACGCACGATGTAACATTTGCTTTTATTTTTGTGTTAATTTTTGGGGGCACAGTAGAATTTTTCTTTTAATCATTAATCTTTCGGAAAAAAAAAAAATCTAAAGTGGAGACTCTCGTCGTCAAAGGAGAAGAGAAAGACTCTCCTTATATTTCGTGACGTCCGTTGCAGTGAGCTCAGCCATCGCAAAGCCTAGACCCCGTTTCCTCCTCTTCTTCCCCCACCTCCCTCCATCCCATCTTCTTTCCATCACCACTTCAGATCTGAATTGGTTGGTTCCCCGGAGAGTAAGACGCTTCGGATTCCAGATTTGTAGTGGCGGTCGGCGATGAGGACGGACGGAATTGAGGGTGATCTTATAATGGCAGCACCTTAGGCTTATGGCATTTCGTTGTGAAGTATGGCGCTTTGGGATTGGTTGTGCGAGCATGAAAGGGGGAAGATTTGGAGCGTTTGCAAGTTCCTCTGACGCACCATCAGAGGGAAAATGAAGACAAGCTTCAGACTACATTCACCGTGATCGGGTGGCATGTGCTTTTGTTCCCCCTAAATTTATTTTTCAATCCTCGAGTTTTTCTAAATTTTTAATTTTTAATTTTTAATTTTTTTTTATCAAAACTTAGTTGAAGATAATTGACTGGTTCTGGTTCCCTCAGGTAGGAAAAAAAATTGAACTTTTTGTTTCTTATCGCGTGTATTTGTTGTTATTCTGCTTTGGAGAGAGTAAAGACATTTGGGATTGTTACTTGTCCACAGTCAGTAGATAATCAATTTTCGAAAGCAATGATAGATAACGTGCACTTTCTTTCATAGTTCAGTAGAACTATTTTGTTTTCTCGAATTCTTGATTTCCTAATAGCCTTCTATCATTTTAGTTATTTTTTTTTTTTTTAATCATCTCGTCTCTTGCCTTGTAATGGATGGTAGTTAAGCAAATGTTGGACGACTACAGGCGTATCAACACGTGACAGGGCAACTGCAGTTTTGGCTCTTGCGTCTAAAGACTCCAAAACCTGAAGATTTCAACAGGCCGGGACATGTTTTCCCAATTGAAGTACAGGGAGGGTGGTGTCCTGAAAAGAGCTGGGCATGCAGAGGCTTCTGTCGACCTTGCTGTGTTAGCTGGATTGGAAACTGTGGCAGTTCTCTTCGCGAGGTTGTAGATGATGACGGCTTCATGGCAAGATTACCTGAGCTTCGTGAGTTTGCACAGCGGGAGAGCTTGAAAATTGTATCTATTGCTGATCTAATCTGGTAAGTATTCTCTTCCTAGCAATCCAATGCAAATACTTTTTAAGGACATGTAGCCCCGATTGAATCAAATTTCAGCTGCAACTTTCACTTCTTAAGTATGGGCTTTTTTGGCCAAGATGTTGTCTCAGCGGCATCTCCCCTTTTGGGGAGTGGATAAATGAAGAGTAGAAACCTTGGAAACCTGGGTGGGGTGGGAAAAAGAGTCTTCTTATGGGTGGCTGTTGGGCTGTTGTTTGACTTAGCAAAAAGGAGAGAAGCATAAGCTATTTTTGGTCTATTCATGTCTGAACTTCAGTTTATGCTTTAAGCTTGTGGTTGTTATTCCGCTCGTCGACACCACGCGGATCAATGATTTTGGGTTCTGAAGAGTTGTTTCTCACAATTTTTTATGTGTATGATGTTGTTAGATTAGTATATGGTTATAAATGTCAATGAGCCTGTGACTGCAGTTATTTTTATGTACATTTTCTTGTATTTACCTTTTTTCGAAACCTATGTCTGCATGTTAGTTCAACTGAGGCAGAGTCTCATGCGCATTCTTGGCATTATCACCAGGAGATAGCGATAGCACATCTAGATTGTATTGACTTGTATATTGAGAAGCTTGTTATACTGTGTGAGTGAGAAATGATTCACTGCTTATTAGATGCATAAATTTTCAGGTACCACGGAAAAAGAGATAAATTAGTTGAACGTGCTGCTGCTGCAAGATTACCAACAATGTGGGGCCTTTTACGGCCTTTTGCTATAGGTCAATATTAGATGGAATCGAGCAAATTGCAATGGTCAGGTTGAGATAGATTATGAGTTAATTGCTAAAACTGTTTTTAAGAATTCAGAAACTAATGAACAAAGAGTTTTGAATTGATTAATTGTAAACTTAGAAGATATTGTTTGTAGCAGTCCAATTTTTCAGCACAACTTCAATCTGCGCTTCATCTTATCTACTTCCATTGCATGATTTCGTTTGACAATGATTTTACTAGAGCACTGTCAAGCTTTAGAGTTGAATAATCACACCACTGAAAAGTTGATGGTATCTTTTGGGTGGAACTCCTTTAAATTTTTTTGGAAGCTTGTAAAAAAATATCTAATCATGTGTCAATCATAATTTGGAGTACCAAATTTATCTTAGTTGGATAACAAATTTTGTCTGGACAGGAAAATTAACACTGGGAGAAATGATTGTTAGGATTTTAGTGAACTGCTGGGAACATAATTCTTTCTTATAGTCGATGAAATGATTAATAAGGGACTATATGTGTCTGCAATTGATATAGGAATGCCATAATTTTAATTAAAAGCAGTATCTCTAGTTTTTCCTATTTTATGTCCTCCCTTCAGACAGCAATATTTCTCATCATGTGATTCATACTATATTGTTTAACATCTGAGCAGAGCGACGTTGGAGGTGATCGAGATGTCCTTGTGAGGGTATCCTGCATCCCTGGAGACATGTTTGGATCTGCTCGACACAACTGCGACCAGCTTGCAATTGCGATGCAGCAGATAGAAGCGGCTGGTAGGGGCATGCTGGTCTACCTCCAAGGGCACGAAGGAGAGGACAGTAGGTGTGATACCATGGAAGCAAATGTAGATCTTAAATTGCCTGTGTACTCTCAAGAGTATGGAATCAGTGCTTCAAAAAGTTGTTGATTTTTTTTTATATACTCATGCCTTAGCTTTAGGTAGAACTCATTATCATAGCATCCCCGTTAAATCCAAAGGAGGCCCAGCCCTTTCACTGCCCTCACTCTTTGCAGGAAAGTTGCTGGAGACAGCCTGATCTATAGACAAATGGACGCCTGGAAAGTAAGGGATAATTTTCCCGCATCCATCATTGTGAGTTAGGATAATAATGTGAGTGCAAATTGCAAAGTTCTTTCGAAGCATAACATGAGATTTGACCATCATCATACTGTCAAAAGGCAACGGATATTCATGGAACGTCATTTACAACTCATATTAGGCAATAAGACATCAATTTCATTTTATCTCACTCTCAACCAATGCACTCATGACATTTTGATGCACTCATTGTGATTTGTTAGCATATCTCAAGAGCTATGACTTGTTCTTCTTTGATTATACTCAAGTTTATAGTTTCCAGTGATCCTGGCCATTTGATAAAAAGTCATTTCAAACTCTGAGCTGAACATTACTTAGGGAAAAACTAGAGACAACTAAAACCAACGACTACAGTCAACCATTTCACTCTTTCGCTATAGTTTGTCACTTGGAAGTTTTTGGCTTGAAGAAGTCAGAATGCACCTTTGTGTTAGATATTGACATTTGCTAAAAGATAAAAATATCCCTCACTCCTCATACAACCGTTGCCCACACCAACTCAGTCCCTGAGCCAGGAAAAAAACAAAATTTCTGAGGGAAGTTGCCTAAATTTGAGGGCAAGCATACTAATTTGATGCTAGTTGATACTCTGATCAAGTATGCATATGTTGGTCAATTGTTGGAAAGAATTCTGATGGTGTGCACGTTTAGCTCAGTGACTGTCTTTTTCTTCCACTTTTTATGATTTAAAACTATGCTAGTGAGTTCTCCCTTCTGGTGAATTCATAACTGTTACTTTGTGTATTACTGGGGATATCAAGGTAGAGCAATGTCTAAGATAGCAAGTAGTAGGTAAAATGATTTTTCAGAGTTATGCAAGTTTGCTTCTTCTTTGTAAGGATTACATAGGATACCTGAATTTGATTTATTTCTAATTAATTTGAATGTTTGCAGTGTGAAATTTGAGGAGGACTATCAGACCAGTCCATTTTGAGGTATGGAATGCACCGTTGGTGGACTCTAATATTAACTCCTTCGGCCACATAATGCTTTTTCTTTTTAGCTGGCCTCAATTAAGCTATGTAACTATGTTGTTCAGATTTACAAACAATTTCAGATTTCCTTGTTCTTGCTATGCCTACAAATATATTAAGTAATTTGAGAAGGTTTGCTATTTATAGTGTATGGTTTGCAGAAAAAATAGTACCCGTTATTGCATTTGTCTTTTTTGTCCACTATGAACAGGCAGTTTTGTACATTCTTAATATCGGGATAGAAAAGGCACAATCCAGCTATGTAACTATGTCGTTCAGATTTACGAACAATTTTGGATTTCATGTTCTCGCTATGTCTGCCTGCAAATATATAAACTACTTTGAGAAGGTTTGCTATTTAGACGCTTATGATATGAGCATGTCATGGTGTATGGTTTGTTGAAAAAATAGTACCCATTATTGCTTAATGGGATCTCAAAGTACGCTTTTTGCACCATGAAATAAGTTTGTGCTTTGTCAGGTTAATGGTATTGATTTAGCTGGAATTGAAGGAGGGAGGTTGCAATTACCAACTTGCATTCATGCAATGGTCCTGATTTTATTATTCAAGTCCATTTTTCGATCACAGAGGACACTGGCGCAAATAGAACACTCGGTAAGTATCTGTAGTTCTCTGTCCCATTCTTTATAGAAGAGGAGACAGAGTTATATCATCTTTTATTCTAGGTTGTCCACTTTTTATTGTTCTTAAGCCCTTCTTTCATTTGTTGGCATCAATGCTTTTAGTACTAGTTTTACCTAAGAATGTCACTTAGATTGTGCTTTTCTCTAATATAAAATGCTGCAATACTTTTCAGGCTTCACGGCAATTCATTTTGTTGTTATGTACTTTTGATCAGGATGAGACAAGCTGTAAAAACTATGAAAAAGAAGTGACAGTTCTTGCATCTGCTGAGGTTGGAAGGTGGCAACTTTTGGGCTATGATAAGAATGAGCATCTTAGAGTCAGGTAAGGATGGTAAGGAGTTTTTGATAGTACCAACTTTTGTTCTTTTGTTGCATATGTGGAGCTCCAGGTTTGAAATGTAATTCGTTGGCGATTTTGACAGGGTTGGATCAGGCTTTCCTCCTTTAGATGTTGCATGTTATGACAGATATGGGAACCTCATTCCATTCCCATCAACTCCAAAAGTCAATTTGCAATTCAAGATGGGCAAAGGCACGTTGATTGGTGTAGAGAAAACGAAGGCAGGCCTTTCGTCTGACAAAAGGACTCTAAGAATTAAGGTGCCATGCACATCTATTTAATATGTCCGGCCCATCTCAGATTTGCACACTTTACTAAAATTTAACCCTATCGAGATACAGTAGTATCTCAAGCATTGTTGTGGTAACTCAGATTTACTGATTGTGTAGGATATACTAATAGAAAGTGGGGATTTAGACATCATCCGGCCAAACTATGAGGGCACAATGCTTTTATGTCCGCCAGATGAATCTTTGTCCATTTCTATTCCATGTAAAGGTATCGCATTCTGGATTAAATTCCTTTACAGGCATGAGTGCGAGATTTGTTAATTGTTTAGCTATTGATATGCCTGGAAATTATTTTCTTGACATTCTCATAGTTATTCCTGGACATGAGCGGCGAGTGTTGGCACATCCATCCATGCAAAGTATCCAAATGCTTCCTGGGTGCATAGTACAAGAACTCAAATTGGAGGTATAAGCACATCCTCTCAAGCCTTGTGCTTAAGCCCAATTGTGAATGAAGTTTCTAGCACTATTTGTACGAGACAATACTCAATCATGTGCAGACTGTTACTAGTGTGCACATATTGCACAGTCGAGGTTTTCAGTGCATTTTCCTGATCGCAATGGCAATTATTTTACTTGCCATGTACATGGGTATTTTATTGGATGGAAATTGAGGCCTGGTCTTTCTCTTTTCAATAGAAAAATAACAAGTATCTGAGACAGAACTTCTTTGAACTTTTTAATTGCGTACCTTGTAGAACTTCACCGTACAACAGAAAAGGAGTGTAAGCTAACATGGTCCAAACTGGAATATCATTACGTTTAGCTAATATTTCGCTGTATATTTGCAGAAGAAATTTTTTGCCACCCTTGCTTATGTCTTTCGTTTGATTCATTTCCTTCAGATGTTTGATGCTTATGGGAATCATGCTTTGAGGGGCTTTGGAGTTCTTTTGAAGGTTGAGGGATTTTCCATTAAAGATCAGATGGGTAAAAAGCACAAGGTGATGTGCTTTCCCAGATTCCCTGCGGTGCTATTGCGTAAGTTCTGTAATTAATTATTTGTTCTCTTATTTTATGTTTGGGAGATGAAGGAAGATGGGGGAAATGAAAATTTGGGCGGAGAGTGGGTAGGTAAGAATTCGGAATTTTTGTGGGAGTTTGGAAGGATCAAAGTTTTGTGTAGTCACGCCTAAATTTTCTTCCCTCCGCTCTCCCAAACAAAGCTTCAAAGATGGCCTTTGATGACACTAATTCAGCATGTTAGTCAGGGCACTTATCTTTCCATAGCTGCGTATGAGGTGCATGAGGCCATTTAACTGAAGCAACAGGAACTTTGTGGTGATTTTGCTCGCACATTTACCTACATTTCTGTTGTTATTATTGGGAATGACCCTGATGACATTTTAGATATAGGGCATAAACTGTTCAAGCGATGAAATAGCATGTCGGTGGCCCAAAAAGATTTGGCGAATTGTAGAGGTGTATTGTGTATTCATACCATAGTTGGAACAGCATATGCAATGCTGGTGGGTTAGCCTCTGTCGAAAATTATTTAAAAGAATGGAATAAATTTCTTGTTCAGGTGGATCATGATGGATTTGTTCATCTTGGTGGCATGTTGAAAGTTACTGCAGGTTTCAATCAAAATGGTATGAACCTTGAGTTTGTAGCTTGAACTTTTACTTTGATCTCTTCTAACTTTTTTTGCTCGGTTCTAGAAAATTTGGGTTTGCTTTGTCTAGGTGAATATGGGCTGAGTTTGATCTACATGAGTTTGGGCTTAATTCGATTTTGACAGATTGGGCTTCCTTTACATTTGAGTTTGAAAAGGCTGAGATAAGAGCCTGTGCTTGTCTTCGGCGAAGCCCGTAAGACCGGAGTTGGCCCATGTTTGGATCTGGCCCAAGTGAGTCAATAAACATTGAATTCTTGTGAAAGTAGCACATTGTTCCAAATTCAGACTTTCATTTTGTCATCCAATCATTTCCAAGGTCATTCAATCGAGACCTCAAAATGTCCACTAGTTTATATCAGGAATGTAAATATATTGAAATGGTCACATTCACATATACATTACAATGCTGATTTTTTTTGTAATCATTTTTTATATACCATACGCATGTTTTTAGATATTAATAAGTAATCTTAGAGTCTGTGGTGGCACAATCAATACATATAATGATTCTTTTTGTCAAGAAGCAATCAGGTATATTATTAATCACGTTACTGTCCCATTATCTAATGATGATGTGCTCTTAAGATGAGATAGCTTTTGGGGAATGTCCCATTAAGATAAGATTGGGGATAAGCACCACTAAAATAGACCAACCAAGGATGGAGTTAATTAACAATATGATTTCTGTGACCTTTAATTAATTAATAAGTACGATTTCTGTGACCATTAATATGGGGGTGGAATTAGTATGGGCCATAACAAGCGATAATTATATGGTTTTATCGTTGAAAGGGTGGTGGGAATTCACGAAGCATTACTCATTGGTCACCTCATAATTTGCATAATACGAAGGGAACTCTACTTTTCATGTCATAATATCCAATAAGAGTGCTTTAGAGATAAATTATTCGCCAATAAGCGGCAAATTGTCAAACCTCGGGAGCTAATTTCTGTTAGCAAATGCAGAAAATGTTGTGAAAGCAGAAGATCTAGAGTAAAAATAAATGCTTCGTGAATTCCCATTCTCATCCTAGGCCTCACCGGAGAGAAGACGAAGTTGTCGCCCAGCTAATTTCTCTTAGCAAACCTCGGGAGCTAATTTCTCTCATCCTCATCCTCATCCTCATCCTCGCCCTTGCCGGAGAGACGACAAAGCTGTCGCCGAGCAGGACACTCCTCCACGTGGTAGCCCTCCCTTCTTCATGCTCTCCGACGCGCTAATTTGCCAGTTCAGTAACTTTAATCAAATTAAGAGGCTCATGTAATTCATCCATCTCAGTTAACTAGCAATCGAGAGCAAATTTTTTGAGAAGTGACTGTCCATTGATAGCTATTTTTCAGTTTGGTCACTCTGCAATTGCTACCCCTTATAAGCTGATATACCAATGACTCTTCTGTCCAATTCCTGCTTCACGTGTTCATCCCAGGAATTTCAAGCAAATTGCATTCTTCCCAGAAACTAACATTTGCTCATGTCGTTGGCAAAACACGAAATTGCCACATTCCAAGAGAAATCATCCCTGCACGGCATGTAACTAATGGATCCAGAGACTTACCCGCCTCTCTCATCCTCATGTATATCCTTCGATCGTCATTTTCCCAGTGAAGCTATTCTCAGTGAGGCATATCGTCAAACAGTCGTCGTGCATTACCCGTTTGACCGAACATGGCGTAAATCCGAAGGAAGAAGAAGGTTTTGCGAGCTTGATGGGCGCATTTTGAGAAACCAGTCACCTTCTCTTGAAAAAGCGCGCAGGAACAAAGCATAAGGAGGCCGTCATAACCGACCGCAAAGCAGGACAGACCATGGCAACTAGCCCAATGTCTAAATCTCGACGACGATGAGGGGTAGTGACAGAGGTGAAATCTAGAGATGGAGCAGCGAATGCCGAACTGAAGACTTGTCGGATCTCTCTCTCTCTCTCTTTCTCTCTCTGGCGTTTCGTCGAACGTGCGATTACCACAATGAAGACGTAAGAATAGAGCAACCGCGGGATAGAGGTAGGACCTTTGTGATCGGAAAAGAGATTCAAACTTCTCAATCAAAACAAATGGCGATGAGGATGCATCAATGGAGAAAACCGAGCAACGGAGCGTCGGCGCGATCATGAGATCCTCGCAACGCCAGGCACCAAGTCACAACCGAGGGCCAAAGGACGAAACGAGATTTCTCCTAATCCCGACACGTCGCCTCTGCAACCCTTATTGAACCGCCGGCCGATCTCGTCGATTGCTTGAATCCGCTGAACTGTAATAAAAGAAGATCAACAACGAAGGACTCCGAGGATTTCGCGATGATGGCGCTCGGCGACGAAGGAAACGCAGCAATGGAATGGCTCGACGAAGACACTCAGATGCGACACGAAACGGACCGAAGTCGCAACCGGGGGCTGAAGGCGCGATGTAGAGAGAGCTCCACCACGGGAGAGACACCGGAGATCACCGTCCGAAGGTCGGAAGATGGGACGCCGAGGCGGCGGAGATCCCCTCCGGCGAAACTCCAGTAGGCGAAAACGGGCTAACTACTAGGCTTATGTCTGGGACTGCGTTTGATGGGGCTTAAAACAAGGAAATGGATCCGAATTGGGTCTCTTTCTCTTCTTCTTTTTCTTTTTGTCAATTTCTTTAATATCTATTTTTCTTGAACTTTCCTGCTTTCTATTTTAATTCTTCATTTTTTATTCTTTTAAACCGATGCTTAATTTGTCGATTATAATTCAGGTTCCACCATCCCTTCTTATTTTCAAGAGTTTCTTCGAATGTATTCCCACACTGTTAGAATTTAGAAATTAACTATTCGATCACTAAAGTATTTCGAGGGTGCTTTAGTGTTGCCCTAAAATATAGAGGAGAAATTCCCTAGGGCTCCACACCATGCCACCAAGTCATTAAATTGGTGTGTCTTTACAACTCAGCATCTATATGAGAAACTTTGGTTTGAAATAATCTCAATAAACAGTCTTTTTTCTAACTTAATTAAGTAAACTAGTCTCCACTCCTAACTTGACGCCTCCTTTAATATAAAAATCATCCATCCACGTTAACAAGAAAGCAACAGAATGACTATATAACTAAGCATGTTGGCCGACTCTTTTATTTTCTAATACTCGATTGTCTAAAAGTCGCTGTTCTTATCTTAATTGCGGTGGCCAACCGCAGTGATCTTCTTTTATTTTTATATTGGAAAATTTGGACTTGTAGTAGTGTGCTACCAAGTTTTCCCCTTTCCAAATAATTGACCGCTACTTAATTTAAGTCCTTAACTAAGGTTAGGTTACCGAGCACCATGGTCCACACCCAAGGAACTCACTGGTATTTTTATTTGATTATTGTTCTGTCTATAGCACTTTGATTATTGATTTATTTCGCCATATTAAGACAGCTCAATTTCGCGCTCACCCAGAGTCGCCGCCAATCATGATGGGCATTCCACACATTGGGCCAATCGGGGCATGTTTTAGTGGGCTAGGCCATTCATGCTTTTTTGGGTAAAAAAAAAAACCATTTGAGTTGCATAGGATTAAGAATCATAAAAGCTATTTCGCATTATGTAAATTTCTTAAAGTCCAGTGAAAATGTTTCGAGTCCAAGAAGGAAGATGTTAGATTCTTTTTCAGCCATAAGGAAAAAGTGTCGCATTTTAATTAATTGTTTATCAATTAACAAAATAGAAATATGGGCCGAAGGCCCAACTCTTTGCAGAATGAAATATGGAGGATTGTTCGAAAAATGCATTAGAATTCTAAAATTTTTAAGTAAAGCAATCAAGTCATAAAATTGGTCAAGTCAGTAAAATCATTTGGGATTTAATTTCAGTTCGAAAGTCTTACGGCTCGATTATACTTTCTCGAAGTTTTTGACAATTTTCGATGTACTTTATTCCTATCATCGTCTCGCAAATCTTTTTTCATTTTATCTTTTGATCTTTGCTCTTTGGGAATGTGCCCTTTTTTGTTAAAATTTTTTGAGGATACATTTCGTTTGTTGTATTTTTTAAGGATACTTAGCTAGAATGATTAAATTGGCAAATCATCAATATATTTGAAATTGAATTGATTGTTGTGCGATAAGTTTAAGACTTTTAGACAATTATCCCATTGGCAAGTTAGCCATAAAGCCAAGTAATTAGATTATTGACGGAACAAGTAATTCACCACTCTAGCGTGACAATGCATAACATGTGGTGTGTGTGTGTCTATATACCTATGATAGTACAAGTAGGATTCTTAATATGGTACCACAAGTTTGAGAGGTGGCTCCCACAGTCTCACCATGTAGCGCTCTGCCTTATACCCAAGGTTCAACGGGGGAATTCCACGATTTAGCACTTTCTCCCGTCTACTTAGTTTTCACCGTGCATAGGTATTCCATTCATAGGTATTGTGCGTGAGGCCATTCAATCGCATATCAATCATTATACGTCATCAATATGTAATAACTTATGTAATTTAGTTTACACATAGAAGATTAGATGTAGGTAAAGCAAAAAGCTAGAGAGAGTGTGAACAACTTATAGATATCATCTCTAAGATCGTATAACAAGCTTCACTCAAATTCAGTTATAATTTTATTGAATGCCTCCAAATTGAGGCCAAAATTGCATGTTATGGTCACAAAAATCGCAAAATTTCAATGATGATTATTATAATTTACTCAAATAATAGGCAGTTTGACCTAAAACCTAAACAACTAATTCTAGCCTTGTTATGGAATTTTCAATTTTTCACCCGAAAATGGAATGAAAAGATAAATTAATAGAAGAACGAAAGCTAGAACTGCCATCGTTGATCATCATTACGGTTGTTTGGGGAAAACCGTGCCGAAGGCCTCCAAGGAGCAGAGTTTGTCCATAGTCCCCGTCCGAAGGCAGACGAGGCGGACGGAGGTTGGAGGCGTTGCGGAGGACGGCGTGCAGGACGTTGCGTAGCATTGCGCCATTGACGCTGTGGTTTTTGAGCTCCGAGCGGCTGGCCCAGGTGACTTAGAATTAGACCCGTTAAACGGGTGGGTCGGGTCGGGTCGGGTTTGGGTCCGATCATTATGATCCGACCCAAATCGACTCATTTAACTCGTTTATAAACTATTTATCATAGTGTAAAATTTTTGACCCATACCCGACCCATTTAATGAAACTTAAGAAAACTCATTTCTTATATATATATAAAATGGTATTGCTAAAATTGTTTTATACAACACAAATTTAATGGACAATTTTTATAATTTTTAAAATAATTATTTTAAAAAAATCGAATTATAATTATATTTTATTTTTAAATTAAATTTTTAATTATTTTTATTTTTTAAGAATATAATTTTATTTTTCTTTCTTCTTCTTCTTCTTCTTCTTCGTTGGTTGGTTGCCGGCCACGATGATAGTTGGCGACTGGCCACAAGCGAGCCTTGAGCTCACCCCTTGCCGGACGTCGGTGAGGCCTCCATCTCGCCAGATCTGGCGAACTCGAGCTCGCCCCTCGCCGGATTTGGCGAGGCTCGTTAGCGAGGCCTTCGCCTTGCCAAATCTAGCGAGCTCGAGCTCACCCAACGCCAGCGAGCTCGAGGCTCGCTAGATCGGCAAGGCTCAAGCCTCGCCCAACACCGGCGAGTTCGAGTCTCGCCGGATCGGCGAAGCTCGAGCCTCGCCAAATGTTGGCGAGGCATTCACCTTGCTAGATTCGTTGAGCTCAAGCTCACCCGATGCCAACGAGCTCGAGGCTCACTTGGCCATTCATCGGCCATCACCGTGCCGACCACCAGAAGAAGGAAGAAAAAGAAGAAAAGAAAAGAAAATTAAGATAAAAAATAATTATAATATCGATATATATATATATATATATATATATATATATATATATATATATACATATATATACATATACATATATATGTATATGTATATATATGTATATAATTGTAAATTTAAAGAGGGAAGAGAGAGATTGTGTGGTTTTGGTTGAAAATGGATTCTAAATCCAATTCATTTAAGGCCCACTTAAGACCCACCTATCTTAAGTCTTTAATTGTTAAACTCATTTAAGTAGTTTCTTCAAAAAACAAGTGACCCATATATGACTCATTTATGATTTAAATAGGTCATATATGGGTCTAAGATCCATTTTGCCACCTCTACTGAGAATACTACTTAGAATATGTGGCTGACGTTGGAGAGAGGGGAGATCTTGGCGATGGTGCTGGACTCATCAGAGATGTCTCACTGGATGTACTCTATGGAGTGGTCGGTGTTCCGACACCCCAGGGATGTTGGAGCATGGGAGGATCTCGGCCAGGACCAGCTCGCGGAAGATGACAACGTTTCAGAAGCTCGAGTTCTCGGTCCAAGACGTCCTGGAATGCACGGTCGAAGCTGCCAAAGGCTTGTGCTACCTGCACCGCGACTGTTGCCTGCTGATCCTTCACCGAGATGTGAGGTCGAACGACATTCTGCTAAACTTGAGCTACGAGGTGCAAAGTCGCCGACTCGGGGTTGGCCAAGTTCTTGGCAGACGGTGGACGGTTGGAGTGCATGTCAGCGACTGCAGAGTCCTATGGTTACATTGCCCCTGGTGCGTCACGCTTAAACTCTTTATTTTGATAATTCATTGATTAGTAGTTCACCAGTTTATTCGCATACATCACACAGGTCTAGCAAGAACACGCTGCACGCTTTTTTTATCAAGACCGCAACTATTACCATCCTCTAGGAAACATAGATGTTCTTGGAATTTTTTAGAGTTGCTTTCGAGTTTGCTTTACAATATACAAACATTAAACATGCATATCTATAAATAGATCCGATGAGGGCATCCCCGCCCACAAATTCTAACGCGTACCAAAACAACAAGCAAAGCAAACAAAAGTCAACTATTGAAAGATCGAATCCACATGCAATACCACAAATTCTTCAATATTATTTCATTTTTAATTTGCGAGCAAAGAGATCATGCTAATGTGAATTATATGATCCTAATCAATAATTTGTGCTCATATCTGAACAATTACCAACTCGATTGATCATGGCGTATCATGAACGACGAGAAATTACATCTTAATTGCCTCTCTATTATCAACCCGATTATGAGTTAGTTCATGATGATTTATGAAAGCAATATGTTTGGCTAACGGCATGTCATTTTTTTTTTCCCAATAATGGAACATTCTTGACCACTCATATTTCATGGAAACCGGACCACTTTCTTCATCGATTATCAAAAAATAAATAATAAATTCAGTTGCCATATGTTATCCTAACGCAACAATAATGGCAAATTGAGTTTTAAGTAAAGGAAAGAAACGATCCACGCGCATCAAACACTTCAGTTGACATACCAGAGCTTGTAATATCAAGGGTGTATAAGATAATTTTTCTTACATTTAAATTTTCTTTCAAAATTTAAAAATTTTAAAAGATTAAGTTTTAAAAAACTATAAATACTATATATGATTCTACATGTCTATATCGTATAGTTTGAAGAGTTTTTTTTTTTTTTTTGGCTAAGTAGAAGTCTAACTACGAAGGTCTTATACTTATGTTCTGCCTTTTCTTTCAAAATTGTGTACATGTGTTTTTGTGGAAGTGATTGTATTTCAGAACTCTATCGTCGATTACATTCCCACACCATTTGTATGTATAGTTCTGTTTGAAGTAAAATTTGTAGTCATTTCTTGTTTACCTATGATATTTTCTATTTGGAATCACTATAAAACCCATATCCTCTAATGAAAATCGAAGAACGACTTTCAATAAAAGATATGGTCATGGGATCAATTTTGGCGAAATTTAAGTATACAATTTTCGTAATCAACTTCTATTTGGTATAAAAAAAAAACATGAAACTTCTCAAACTATAGAAATATAGGCATGTAGAACCATATATTAATCTTTTAAAATTTTTAAATTTTGATATAAAATTTAAATGTAAGAAAAATTATCTTATACAATATTGATATCGCAAGCTCTTTATGTACGTCAATTAAAGTGATTGCTGTGCATGGATCCTTTTTTTCTATACTTAGAATTCAATTTTCGTTAATGCTGCATCAGAATAATTTATAGCAAGTGTATATTTTAATGATGTTTGTTTTTAGAATCGACAAGCTTTTTCAGTAGTCGCACTTATCCCGATAGTACATTGTCTTGCGCAAAGAATTTTAGCTTTGCAAGTGCAGGCTTTGGTCACTTTCCATAGCATTAAACGAGCATGCAGACCGCACCGTGGGTGGTCCAAGAAAACGATAGGTTAAGACAAAAGAAAACAAATAAACACTCATGACTATCGGAAGACATCCCATTTATACACGACGGACGGTTTGTTCAAACTAACTTTTATTCTTTGTTCTGTGTTCTTTCTTATATTAGAGATACATGTGTTGTAAATAACTCCTCGATGGTTTTGAAAACTGACAAAACTTTTATTGATTGACTTTTGATTCCGATGTTGAGTTTTTTTTAGGGGTGAGCATGGTCCAAGTGTATGGTTCTTGCCTTGGAATCGGGAACCACTTACTAAAGACTGATTGTAAAAAGTTTCACGCATATATCAATGCAATCGCTTGAATAAGCACAGAGAACTAGAGAAACTCTATCAGAACTAGAGAAACTCCTAAAGGGCAAGTTATACCCATTCTTGAGAATATATCGACAGCTGGGTACGGTGCAAAAAGGAATAAAATACCAACCTCAAAAGTATCAGTTGTGTTGTCAGAGCCATTCTAATTGGAAAAAGATATTACATACAAACAAACAGTAAAATAAATAAGTACAGCCATTAAAGAGAATATGCACACTCTCAATAAATTAAAAGAAGACACAGCAAGCGAACAACATATGACTTTTGCCCAATACTCACGCGAAGATGCAAGATGCAGCGCTTGTGAGGCTTAAAGTTGTTGAAAATAATTCGACTTTTGATCCGGTTGCCATTTGCATCTTCGAGATGCAACTCATTACTCTCCCATGCAATGGGACGCTTCGACCTTAGTAGTGATGGATCTTGCGCTTTGGCTTGATTGTACCTTTCTTTGGCCATTGGCATGAAATCTCGGAAGGCCATGGTCGGGTTGGGTTCCCTTAACGCGATTCCCACGGTAGTCCCATTAGGCAACAATATGGTGAATCTATATATTGTTGGAGGTAATGGGTTTGAGAGAGAAGAGGCGGTTGCTTGAAGTATTACACCAAGAGACGTCAAGTTTGGAACCTCCAGCGTAGGGAAACCCTAGAGTTTTTATATGAAAATTATTGAGCTCCAACCCATATGGACCCAAATAATCATGCTTTTACCTATTGGGCTTGTATGTGAACATATTATTTTGGATTATATTAACAATATATCCAACAATCTCCTCTTATGTTCACCATATAGCACAATCGAATAAGGTGATCGGTGTAATGTTCAAACAAACATGAATCATCCACATTCAGTCCAAGACAATCAACTCGAATCGGTTAAAGAGTTTTCCAGCAGTAAAGTATTAAACTCAATCATCCTTATCATGAATTTATTCTGAGATCAACCAAACAAAAATAAGTATTAGGAGTTTTAGATTCAATCTAAACTCATCCAAATCCCAACACCCAAAATAAATCTCACACTCAGTTCGCAACTAACATATGCATACTAGTAAAGTAAGTATAAGTAGGATAGTCAATATAGTCCAAGGCATTACAAATATAAGAAATAAGCATAATAATGTCCACAAAATAGAAATAGCAAAATGCAAGTATCAAGTAAATGGACTCCATCAAAATAGGCAACATCAGGTAAACTGTCAAGTCCCCACACGCTCTAAATAATATATATTCATTCATCAAGTAGGTCATTTTAGTCAGGATCCCACTCATTAAGCTCTCCTCCATCTCTACCATCCCCTGTAGAATGTCAAATATGAATTTCATATTATCATAAATTCAATCATTTGAATAAAAACTTAGCAACATTCCATCAGGTAGAGAAAAACATATATTGATGTCATGAAGCATCATAATATCATGTTCATAAGCATCAATCAAGTTTCATATATTATGAACAAAACCTAAACAATGTGATTTACAAAGAGCCATGCTCTCTTTGAATTAAAGAGAGCATTCTTGATGACTTGGATAGCTGCTCGATTATCACAGAATAGACTTAAAGAATTAATCTTTAGCCAAGTCAAAGGAATATCCATAACCAGATTATTTATCCACTCTGCCTCTTCATTGGCTGAGGCTAAAGCAAAAAGTTTCGATTCCATAGACGACAATACAATACAAGTCTGTCGTTTGGATTTCCAAGTAATAGCAGCTCCACCCAAAGTGGATACATATCCACTAGTGGACTTACTATTTCCAATATTTGAGCACCATGAGGCATCGGAATAATAGAGAGCATAATCTTTAGTACTTTTAAGGTATCTCATTAGCTTACTGAGGGCATTCCAATGCTCTTTACTAGGATTACCAGTAAAACAACTTAGCATGCCAACTGTAAAGGTTATGTTGGGTCTAGTGCAACTCATAGCATACATGAGACTACCAATCAGTTTCGAGTACTTTAATTGATCCACGTTGATCCCTTCATTAGGACTCAGTCTATTATTATAATCACATAATATCTCACTCGGTTTACACTTATCATATCTCAAAGTAGAAAGTAGTTGCTCAATATAATGAGTCCGGCCAAAGGAGATGACTTGCTAGTTAAAGCTAACTTTCATACCAAGAATAGTATTAGCAATATCAAGATCTTTCATGTCAAATTCTTTAGCTAAAGTAGCTTTCACGTTACTCACTACAGAATGATTAGAACCAAGAATTAACATGTCATCAACATACAAGCAAATAATGACTATCTTATTTGACATAGAACGATGGTAAAGGCATTTATTTGAATAACTAGACTGAAAGCCATAATTCTTTACCACTTTGTCAAATTTAAGATGCCACATCTTAGGTGCTTGTTTAAGACTATACAATGATTTATTCAATTTACAAACTTTGTCCTCAAGACCTTTCATAACATATACTTCGGTTGTTTCAATAAATTTCCTCATTTAAATCCCCATTTAAGAAAACCGTTTTTACATCCATTTGATGCACTACAAAGTGTTCAATAGATGCCAAAACAAGAAGAATTCTTATAGTTGATAGATGACACATAGGTGAATAGACATCAAAATAGTCTATTCCACTATGTTATTTATAGCCATGTCTGAAATCATATATGTAGATCCAAAACCATTCAAGCCTTGATCTCTGAGAAACTTATTTTCGAAGAACACCTGCATCTCTAGATTCTATCACTGTGTTAGTAGATAGATGTAAAAACCTATTTGCAGCACTATCTTCTGCACTACCTAGATATACACAAGTAATGGTTCTAGATCCCACCTTAGGTTTCTTAGTTACTGGCATGTTTACATAAGCAATACATTCCCAATTCTTAAGAGTATCATATCTACAATGGCGCTTATGCCATATCATATCTACAAGGGCGCTTATGCCATGTCTCATAAGGTGTCATGGACAATTTAGAGAGCGACAACTTATTCAAGATGTAATTAGCAGTTAAAACTGCTTTCCCCCAGTAAGAGGAAGGCATACCAGCTATAAGTAACATAGAGTTTAACATTTCAATTAACATTATATTCTTACGCTTGGCAATATCATTTGATTGGGGTGAATAAGGAGCAGTGGTTTCAAGTATTATACATTCGAAAGTACAAAATTCCTTGAACCTTGACATAGTATATTCTCCTCCTCTATCACTCCTAAACCTCTTAATTTTCAAGTTGAGTTGATTTTCTACTCTAGACTTGAAAATCTTAAATTCTTCAAAAACTTCATCTTTCGATTTTAATAATAGACATGACAATATCTAGAAAAATCATTTATGAATGTTATTAGATACTTCCGACCACCTTTAGTAATGTAATTTCTAAAATCACAAATGTCAGAATGTATTAGCTCAAGAAATTGTGTGCTTTTAGAAACTAACTTAAAGTGTTTTCTAGTGATTTTAGCCTATGCACACACTTCACATTTGTCAAATCGAATAGAAGTATCTAATGGAATGTTGTGAGTTTTAGCTAGATGTTGTATTTTCCTGTAATTCACATGTCCAAGTCTATTGTGTAGTAACTTTGGATTAATCAAAGTAGAATTCACATGATTTATGCTATCAATATTTAAAGTCAATTTATACATATGAATGCATAACCGAAATAATATGAGTTAACAGATAAAATTACTCTACCATTCATAGTTGAAAAATACATACCAGCTTTATAAAGTAAACTCATAGATATCAAATTCTTTTTAAGTAAAGGTACTACTCTAACATGTTTCAGAGTTAGTAAGGTCTGCTTGTTTCGATTTCTTTTTTTTTTTTTAAACAATTTTATTTGTTTTTCTGTTCCTAGGAACAAAAAAGGAACATAAATGCGTTTGTTTGCGTTTTTGTTTCAAAATTATTTTTTTGTTCCTAGAAACACATCTGAAACGGAAACAAGAAACAAAAAAAAAAAAAATTATGTTTCTTGTTTCTAGAACACATTTTAAGAACAAAAAAGGAACAAAAACATCAGCTCTCGTGTTTCTTTTCTGTTTCTTGCTCAGCCGTTCGAACACCGCCTCTCCTCCTGCATCTTCTCCACCATCGTCTTCTCCACCATTGTCTTCTCCGGCGCCTCCCACTCTCCGGCATCGACAGCCACCTCTGTCTCGAGACCATTCGGCTTCTCCACTGTTGTCCTCTCCGGCGTCGATAGCCACCTCTGTCTCGAGACCATCAGGCTTCTCCACCGTTGTCCTCTCCGGCGTCGACAGCCGCTGCTCCTTCATCAAGTGAACTTGCTCACTGCTCCTCCTTCACTGATTGACAAGGGCTTCGATGAGAGCCACCACTCGTAGATCTGGGCGATGGCTACTCGGAGCTTGAGCGTGAGGGCTCGCTCAAGCTAGTGCTTGCCCAGATCTATGAGACGCTTGCTCAAGCGAGTCTCAATGCTCGCCCAGATCTAGGGCACCGTTGCTCGCCAGATCTGCGGCAGTGGCTCGTTTGCTTGCTCGAGATTTGGACGAGCACGCTCACCCAGATTTGGCAAGCAGACGCTGCCCGAGATCTGGACCAGCACGCTTGCCCAGATGAGCAGCTTGCTTGAGCGTTTGCTTGTAGCGAGCCCTGCTCTGCTCGCTCGTTGTTTCTCATGCTCGAGCGAGTAGAGCAACGAGCGTCTGCTCGCTTGCTTCTCTGCTCACTTGCTTCTCACTTGCTTCTCTGCTTGCTCGTTGTTGCTCACGCTCGAGCGAGCGTCTGCTCGCTTGCTTCTTTGTTCGCTGCTGGTCACGCTCGAGCGAGCAGACTTGCTTCTCTGCTCCTCGCTGCTGCTCACGCTCTAGCGAGGAAAGCAGGGAGCAGACTTGCTTCTCTGCTCACTGCTCTGCTTGCTTGCTGCTGCTCACGCTCGAGCGAGCAGAAAGCGGAGTTGCTCACGCTTGAGTGAGCAAAGCAGCGAGCACCTAATGATATTGATTATTGAACTTCTTGAAGATCTTTGGATTGTGTTGCAACCTATGTAGCACCGACACGGACACGCGACATGCGACACGACACGACTCGACACGCCGACACGTCATTTCCTAAAATTAGAGAATTTCGACACGTTCCGACACATTATATATTAAATATATTTTTATATATAAATACATAAATAAATAATAAAAAATAGCCTATAATTAATTTACACAGAAAATATTAAATAATATCATTCATTATTTTAATTTGTTACAATAATACACAAAACTTAGAGGAAAAAAACATTGTTTAAAGAAAAATGCTGAAATGATATTTTTAAATTTATTTATTTATCATATATAGAATTTTTTATTTTTTCTTTCATAGTAAAAGACTTTTTAAAAAAATAAAACAATTCTAAAAAAATTGAAAAAAAATTGACTCCTTGCATGTATATTTATAGCAATTTTATTACTTCTTTTATTACTTCTTTTGTGTATATTTATATTTTGACCCCTCAAGTATTAGAAATTTTTAAAATTAACCCCGTGCGTGTCGGAATTGCGTGTCGGAATTCTGGACTTGCGTGTCGGAGCGTGTCGGAGAGAGTTGACCACGTGTTAGATTCTTCGACACTCGTTGACCGCGTGTCGGACACGTGTCGGAGTGTCAGACACGACACGAAGGCTTCCGGAGAGTGTCCGTGTTACATAGGTTGCAACTAGGAGAGATTGATGCATAGGTGGATGCATCCTAATACTATTAATTCTTGTATTAGTGTCAATCCTGTTGATCAAACGATAAGGTAACATGATTGTATGAATGACACATTAAATAGAGAGAGTATTGTTTGATGACTAACAAGTATGTCGTTCCTTAAGCGGAAGTTTAGAATATCCCAAAATTTTAAATTGCATGGAAGAGTCCCAGTTGAAAAAACACCTAATTCTAAATTGTCATCACATTATGTGATTACTAGGGTACTCTTTTTGGGAGCTTAGGCAACATAAACCAAATTGGGTTCTTACAAATATTGACAAGATAATCATTGGATTAAATAAATGTAATTATAAGAAGCGAGTCAATTTTTCTTATTGATCAAACGATAAATGGAAAAATCATACAAGTAGTATTAAAAACACGCAAATACTTTCAAATGATAGACTTGGAGTTTATTTTACATAACTAAAGAGAGGAAAAGGACCTCTCAAAATCTCATCCATTCTATTACAGTAACACGTTACATTTTCTGGCAAATTAAGTCATTGAAATCATTTAACTAATTACTTTATAAAAGTTGTGAAACTTAAATAATCATTTTCAAAGGATTTTTTTGCCAAAATAGGATTGGTACAGTGATTTTTGGCAATGATAATGTCTATCTCCATCATTTGATTTTTGTTGCAATGTGGAATTAAAATTTATCTTGTATTGTGGAAGCCACTTGCATATTTGCACTCATTTTGGTGACTGTTTCCTTCTCTTTCCCTTGTTTATCACTCTATCTCAATTAGTTGTCTCCTTCCTAGGTGAAGAATGCTGGTGTGGGTGGATCCATTATTGACGCTAATGCTTTGAGAACTTCGGTGGATCCATCCAAAGTTCTGCCTTGCTGGTGCCAATCCACGAAGACGTATTTTTTTTTCCATTGCTCCGTCCGCAATTTGCTAGTCCCTGCCACATAAATCGCAATTTACTGACTTTGGAAACAGTTATCCGCACGCTAAGGTTAGTCTTTCGGCTTCTTTTTTCATTGTCTTACTATTAGAAATCTTATAATTTAGTTGGACCATGCACAAAATAGGATAGGGTATACGGATCCATATAGGTTACCATGTTGATTCTGTGTATGGCGTGTAGTTCTTATGGTATTATGTTATTGATTTAATTCATAACTCATTTGATGCTCAACCGGCCAAAGATTCAATGGCATATAAGAGATAGTCATTCAATGCAAAGTGGACGGAGTCTGTAACCAATATACTTATCGGTTTATTGGTGGATGAGGTAAAAAAAGGGAAACCGCACCTCTTCCACTTTCAACAAAGCGGGGTGGAGGAATGTACAGTCTGAACTCAATAGACAGACAGGATTTCAATATACCATGGTACAGTTGAGGAACAAGGTAAACAAACTGAAAAAACAGTATGGCAATTTTCACAAACTCATTTCTCAGTTTGGATTTGGTTGGGATAATGTGAACAAAAGAATTGTTGTCGTCGATCTAAGTATACAAGAATCTCATATCAAGGTATTTCTTAACTTTGTGGTCGTTTTGATATCATTACATATGTCAATTTTAAAATTGTAGGATAATGTCATTATTGTGAAAATTGTAGGATGATGTCATTATTGTGAAAATTGTAGGATAATGTCCAGTGGGCAAGATTCAAGAATAATGGATTTCCTCAGTATCCTGAACTCTGTATTATTTTTGGTGGTACATATGCTACTGGGGATCATGCCATAGGAAGTGCTCAAGATGTGAATGTGTCGGATGATAATGACAATGGTGATGACAATGTAGGTGGTGACAATAGTGGTGGCGATGCAGATGGTGTCATTGCAAGTGGTGACTATGTTGGTGGCAATGCAAATGATTTCATTGGACACCACAGTGATGACAGACTCTTTACAACAGACGATGCTGGAACTTCAGTTCGTGGAAATCACAAATTGGATAGAACTCCACATAGTAAGCGGAGAAAAAAGAGTAACCAATCCGATATTGCTGACACTTGCAGAGCCATACAAGATTTTCTGAAAGTTAGGTCATTAAGTCAATCTGGCGGTGGCTCTGTGAGCTCAGGGACTACACAACCACCTGTAGACCCTTTCTCCGTATCTGCTGTGGTCTAGATTCTACTAAGTATGCCTGAGATAGAGCAAGATGTTTACAATAAAGTAAAGGAACAAGCATGCGCCAGTTGTCAATGGAGGGAGGCTTTCATTATATCCACACCTGCAAGGAGAATTGGACTTCTTCAATTCCTTTAGTAGATATTTGGAAATATATTATGAAATGCATGGAGTTTCATTAGACTGTATAACTTATATTATCTATTAATCTTTAGTTTATTCAAATATGATTAGTGTTGAGACTCTTGTACTTATATGTAATGGCATATCTTATTGAGATTTTATGACTTATGTTATTGATTGTTATTGGGATGTGTTTTCAAAATCCATATTTTAATGTTTTGGTCATTTTTGTGATTGTATAGGTACTATGGAAGGGGGATCAAATAGTGTGTCTAATGAGCAGGTACAACCAGTTGAACAATTCTTGGATGATGATATTAACATATTGGTAGCGTGATTCTGCTTAGTTACGATGGACACGTCCCTGCATACGAGAGAACCTATTAGGGACAGTCAATTATCAGGAGTATAATGGATAAGGGAGATTGCTCATGAACATTCAGATAGGATATATGAAGCATTTATGATGGAGAGACATGTTTTTCTAAATTTATGTGACTTAATGAGGGTAAGGGGTTGGTTGAAAGATAGTCGATATGTTCAAATAGATGAACAAATTGGGATATTTTTAAGTTTAGTTACTCACAATAACTCAAATAGAGATTTATGTGAGAGATTCCAACATTTAAGAGAAACGATCAGCAAGTATTTCAACAAAGTGTTGAAAGCAATGATCAAACTTTCAAAGGAGATAATCAAACCACCATCCTTTGACGTCATTCCACAAGAAATTCTTATTGATCATAGTCATAAACGCTACTTCAGGATATGATTTTTTATATTGATTTTATACCATCAAATACATGTAGTTGATAATCTTATATAATATTAGATTGTTAATATATTGACAGGGCTACGTAGGTGCTATGGATGACACCCATATAGATGCTACCGTTCCTGTGTCTCAGCAGATTCCATTTAGAGGTGGGAGTGAGAGAACAACCCATAATGTGTTGTGTATTTGCTCTTTTGATATGAAATTTACTTTCGTGTATGTAGGATGGGAAGGATCTGCCAACGATTGTCGAGTGCTGATTGTCGAGTGCTTTCAGCAGCACTCGAAAATCCTCAACTGCAATTTTCCCGACCACCACCTGGTACTTACTTTGTTTATGAAGACAATTTTATGATTATATATTATGGTTGAATATCACAACAAATTTTATATATATATATATATATATATATATATATATATATATATATCATGTTATAGGGAAATATTATGTGGTAGATTCGGGTTATGCAGCACTTTCAAGATTTTTAACTCCATTTAGAGGCGATCGGTATCATCTAAGCGAGTGTAGAGGGAATGGGGGACGACCAAGGACAACAAGAGAATTGTTCAACAAGAAGCACTCTTCACTAAGAAATGTAATTGATAGGTCATTTGGGGCATTAAAGAATCGCTTCACCATTGTGAGACAGATGCCTCCATTTACAATTCGGAAGCAAACACTTGTTGTAATTGTTTGTTGTCCTCTCCATAATTACATTCATGATCAAGATGTGATGGATAGAAACTTTTCCCTATATGGAGATCTGGAGTATCCATGTGGACCTACAGAAGTGGAGGTTGCAGATAATACATTGCATGATGCACTTGGAATAAACATGCTTAGGACAAGGATTGCAAATAAAATGGCGAGGGATCATAATATGCCTAAGATTTCATGACTTTGTGTTTCCGACTTTTGTAATTTTGTTTTTAAGTACTCACTTATCAAATTCAATGTGATGAAGTTGAACAATGAACTATATTATATGATTATTGTGATGTTATGATGCTATGTATGAAAGGGTCTATGTAGAGATCTATAAGATATTCTTCTTTTAGCTAGCTCTTATTGTACAAATTTTATTTACGAAATTTTGTTCCAAGTATGCACATGACCATGTTCAGAATGTTTGTCTTCACCCACCATGAACAAAATTAAATTGATGAGCATTTCATTAGAGTGATAATGCAATACCAAGTTTACACTTTATTGAAAAAAAAGGCACGTGAGAAAAATTTGGTACAAAGTTTATTTATAAAATTTTCTTCAAAGTATGCACTTATAACCATGTTCAGAATGTTTGTCTTCACCCACCATGAACAAAATTAAATTGATGAGCATTTTATGAGAATGAGAATTCAAAACCAAGTTTACACTTTATTAAAAAAAAAAAACAATTGGGAAAATTTTGATACAAACTTAAAAAATTTTCTTCCAAGTAAGCAAATATGATCATGTTTAGAATGTTTGTTTTCACTCACTATGAACAAAATTAAATTGATGAGCATTTCATGAGAATGATAATTCAATACCAAGTTTACACTTCATTAAAAAAAAAAAACACTTGAAAAAAAATTGGAACAGAAATTTTGTGCAGTTACCAAACGTGTTTTTGTTCTATTTCTATTCCAGGAACAGAAATTTTGTGTAGTTACCAAACGTATTTCTATTCTTTTTCTATTCCAGAAATAGAAATTTTATACAGTTACCAAACGCGTTTTTTTGTTCAAAAATTATTCCCTGGAACATAAACACTTTTTTCTATTTATGTTTCCTAGAACAATTTTTAAACAGAAACGTTCCCAAACGCACCCTAATTTACTTGAAGAAAGCACGAAATTTGTAGTTCCAGCATGAGTCACATTTGCCTCACCACCATTGCAATTTTCCACAGTGTCTTTCACTTCTGTGACTTTAGTGAGTAAGTTCTTGTCATTTGTAGCATGACAAGTAGTGCCACTGTCCAACCATCACTCAGAAGAGATGCTGGCCTTTCCATTCTTCGTCATTCCAATGAAGGCTTGAGGTTTAAATCCTCTAATTAGCATATTGGTCTCATTTTGTGATGTGTCATTATTTAGCTTCTTCGGCAACTTACACTAGACTGCCCAATGACCCCACTTTCCACAGTTATGACACTTACCATTCTTCTTCTTTTTTAAGATAGTCTTTTTGGCCTCTAATTGTAGAGAGGATTCACATTTTGGTGACTTTGACTTTTTCTGAGGTTTATTGGAATGTGAACTAAGTTGACAACTTACTTTTGTTGTCCCACTTGTTCCAAACTCTTCCTAGTAATATTTTGATCCTCAATGTAAATATACCTCTTTAATTCATCCAGTCCCATTTGTACCTTCAGTCTGTGCATTTAAGTCTTGAAAGAACTCCGTTTAATTAGTAGTTTGTTCAACACAAGATCAACAAAGAGATTATCGGACATATTAGAGTTATCATCTTTCAGCTTGTTCCTCATGTTCTCAAATTCAACTAACTGAGAGCTGATGCTTGAATTCATAGTGAATTTAAAGTCAAAAAAATTTTCCGTTAGAAGAGTTTTAGAGAGCCCCTCTTATTTTTGGAACTGAGCGTTCAAGTGATCCCATATCTCTTTCGCTATTTTATACTCACTATAAGTCAAAGCTAGATTAGGATTTAGAGTGTTCAACAAGTAATTTCTACAAAAATCATCATCTTTGTTCCATTGATATTCGTCCACATCTTCGGTGGTAGATGCAAAATCACTTAATATAGTATAAAATATGTCACGTTTTTTCATGCCAAATTCAACATGTAATTTCCAACCATGAAATTCAATAACATCAAAAGATTGTAACTTTATAATATCATAGGAACTACGCTTTGCTATTTTAATCAGAACAAAGTGTTAGAAAGAGTGCACATTGGAGTCCTCGGAACCACAGTCAAATAACTCCCCTAACCTTGATCAAACTGCTCTGTAGTTATGGAATTTGCAAAAGAAAAAAAAAAACCCAAAAATAGATCTGGAGTGCCCAAAAACCTTAAGATGAACTGCTCTTGTCGTCGAAACTCGCTGGAAATTTCCGCCACCAAAATTCGCTGGAAATTGTCCCCAAAATTCGCTAGAAATTCAGATGGAAACTTCCGAGTGCCGTAACTTCTCTGTCCAACTTCCGATTGACGCGGGTGACCACTCAAAACATTCGTATCGACAAGTAGAACAAAGCCCATGTGGTTTCACCCTCTAAAATTGGCTATAATTTTTGGGAATTTGAATCAAAGATTTTGGTCACTCGAATCTTCAAACTTAGATCTCGGCCAATACCACCGTCGAAATCGAAAGTAAATTACAGCCGCGAGTTCGTCTTGAAGAAATCTTCAAGAAGACGCTTTACTTGCTCAAATTTGACACATGAACTTAATACTTCAAGATTGTTAGAGGTTATGGGTTTGAGAGAGAAGAAGCGGTTGTTTGAAGTATTACACCAAGAGACGTCAAGTTTGGAACACTCAATAGTGTTACCTCCAGCGTATGGAACCCTAGAGTTTTTATATGAAAGTTATTGGGCTCCGGGCCATATGGATCCAAATAATCATGCTTTCACCTATTGGGCTTGTATGTGAATATATTATTTTGGATTATATTAATAATATATCCAACATATATCTTGTCGATATCACCATCATTCATCGCCTGATCTGTAGGCCTCTTCCTGATCCTCCTTAGCTCCATCCTTAGCCAGCCCGAAACTTGTCATGCAAAGAAGAGCGGTAACAAAGATCACACGAGTTGAAAAAGCACGAGCAAAAGAAGGTAGAGGAAACCATCACCCCCCTCAACACATTTGACAGTAGAGGTTCAAAACTGCATGCACGATTTCGAAGAAGATCATATTTTTCGGGATTTTCCCCTTCTAACATTCTTTCCTGTCTTTTCGTTATCCACAAACCAAACGAACACACGTCACCAGATATTGTAAACACGAGAACATTACGCGAATTAGCTGATAAAATGATCGTTCTAGCAAGGCTCGAACACGAGTTGGCAGCAGAAGCAGGTGAAAACTTTAACCAAAACACCATACAAAACTATCATGATGCATCGCGCAAGGATAGGATTCGACATGTGTGACGTCCTCGCCAACCGACTCCAGCTCCGGTGAAAGGAGAAAGTAGTTTAATCCGGCACACGTCAGAATCAACAAGCAAACACCGGCTGCCAATCGAAGCTCAAGCGACACATTCACCGGAAGAACGTCGGAAACGGCAAAAAAGAGGAAGCTTGCCTGAGGGAGTGGAGGCAATGCAATATAACAGAGCCCCCTGCTCTTCCGCCTCCCTCGCCCCCGCAGTTACAATCGGCTGCAAATTGCCGCTTATGTAGCCAGATCAATTGCCTTTCAGTTGCGATATACGATTTTTATCATTTTTATTGAGAAAAATTTGCAATAAAAATCCAAAATGCTCTCATTTTCTCAAAAAAAGAATTTAAAGTAGATCTTATTTTAAATTAAAACTGTACCGGTTCCAAAAGATGACCTGATGTGGTTATGGATGTTTTAAATAAAAGTCTAGCATCAGCATCGTCGGCCAGCAAAATATTCCAACCGTCAAGGGTATTAAAAAGAAAAAGAGCAAAACGCAACTGTCCCATCGCCAATGGAGCGGCAGCAAAGGCCAGCGAGGTCGTCGGCATCTACACGAGGGTCTTGCCTCTAGTTGGTCGTAGTCACCAGCCTTTGCTGCCACCTTGTCGACCCTATGTTTTTCCTCTTCTTAAAGTGTTTTTTTTTGTTTTTCTTATGAATATAAAAAGGAAAAAAAATTAAGAGACGAAATTGCCCTTCATAGCCAATGAGTTTAAGCCCCTTTTTGATATTGATATGCAAATTTCAAGTCTTTATTTAAGAAAATGATAGCACTTCGAGTCATTATTTGAAATAATATCCACTTCATGACCTTGTTTTAAATTAATATGGGCACTGCGGACCCCTTATTTGAAAAAATAACAGCACTTCAAGCCTTTATTTTAGAAAATGTCTACTTCAAGTCATTATTTCAAAAAAAGATTGCATTTTGGATTATTATTTGAAATTTTTCCTTTTTTTTATGACATAAATTATATATATATATATATATATATATATATATATATATATATATATATGTATATATATATTTGTTTTTCTTTTAGTTCGGTTTAGTTTGATGGAAGATAAAAACGAATAGATATTACCTTCAAACATGTTAATATATTAGTTTGCTTTTATGATCGCGTTTTGCAACGAGTTAATAATGCAATCATTCGCATTCTCATTCGTCTTCTTAAGCAACAACTCCGAGTTGGACCACATGCTGCATACTGCATTCTAAGTGGAGAGTCAACGTCGTGACTAGTTTTGTGCAAAAATAAAATTAAATGTTTTTAGGAGGTTTTTCTGCTGAAATTTTTTACGTCGAAACAAAAAGTCGCCTCATGGTCATTGCATTAAATTTACTGACTGTGTAGGGGTAAAATCCATCCCGTGGCACCTTTATTCTGAAATTATTTTGTTACACTCAAAATGTCAAATTCATAGCAAGGTAGTTTATCTTAAACATTTTGGCAACACAAAAATTCTCACACTTATGTTCATACGATACATTTATTCCAAATTTTCTTTTAACTATGCCAAAAATCCCAACATGAAATTCATGCCACACATTTACTCTTCATTAATTTTTTTCTTTCTAGTTCGTCTTCACCGCAACCCTCATCGCAACTACCCTCAGCATCTCCATTGCCACTATCCTCGCCAAATCAGGGAAGAAAACAAAGGAGGAAGTTTAAAAAAACAAAACAAAACAAAACAAAACAAAAAATAAGATATACATTGAGTTGACATATTATTATCAGGTGAGTGTCTTGTCAATACCTTTTGCTTTCCATCGTATCATAATCGATAGCGAGATTTCATGTCTTTCCGGTATATTTCATCGAGACATGATCAAAAGCTCTATGCATGCGCAAAAACGCAAAACGTAGGTAGCTGCACCATCCATTAATTGAATTAATTTATGATATATATTTGATACCAATATAAGCTTTGGGTTTATGATGCCATGGAAAAAAATTTAGAGCAAAGGTGTCGCAGCCAACATAATAAAGTATTTTGTGGCTTTTTTTTTTAGCTATTCAACATGATGCATTAATCAAGATCCGTGCAAATATTGTCTCCAGGGGCAGGGAGTACTACCTGACGGATGCATGATTTGAAGACTATTCATTTGAAAAATGGTCATCCAACTTTTACGAAATATTGAAGTACGGGCTATATTAATAATTAATTTTTCGAGGCCAAATCAAATTTATTTATCACGTACGGATGTCAAGTCACTAAAATCGGCGGTTCTTTTTGTATATGAAGACCGACCACTTCGCGTGGACGAGTAGCAAGCATGAAAAAAATAGCGACCGAATGAAGCTTTAGTCAAAAATAGTAAATCTATCGACCAGTTATATAACTTATTAAGTAAATCTACATTTCGTAATTATTTTTTTCTATATCGGGACTTACCAACAAGATTATCATTAAAGTTGCTTTTTTTTTTTTCCATGTGAAAGCTTGCTAATGGCGTGAGAAGTAGATTTAATAACTAGGGGCGCGCATGACAAAATTTCTAAAATAGAAATCAATTTCTGGCTAGAAATTGATTTCTCAATTTTTATTCCATAAACAAGTTTCTCAGCAAAGAAACGCGTTTGATAACGACTTAAAATTTCTATTTCTAGAGTAAAAATTTGTTTGATAAGAGAATAAAATTTCTATTTCTAGGAGCAGTGACGGCTGACACTCGATGGCTAGAGCCTAATGTTTGGCGATTAACGTCCGGCATTCGGCAATCGATGGTGGGTGGTCGAAGTCCGGTGTCTGGTGGCCAACGCTCGGAGCCCAGCATTGTGAAGTGCATATTATTCAATTTTACTTTTTTAGTAAGTTTCTATGAATTTTTCCATATTGCACCTTAGAATTAAAATTTACAATATATTTTGTCTCGTTCTTTGTTCTATGATTTTTCATTTGCCATTGTGAAGTGCATCATCACTATATATTTTGTCTCGCTCTAGTTAGTCACATAGTTAGCAATATAATCATATAATTTTCACATATTGATTTTTATTAAAATTTCAATTTCTCTTTTAGAAATTACACGTGACATTTACTAAATAAATATTGGTACAAAGCATGAAACTTATAAAGGCATACTTTTACGTTAACTTTTGTTCCCTATAGGTATTTATTATTTTGCTAAATGATAAGGTTCTGATTTTTTTTTAAAACTCTTTTAGAGGGAGCTTTTGTGATTTTGCAGCATAAGGGCCATTTTTAATAATTAATTTTGGAAATTTGTACTCCGGTTGCCCAAATAAGTCCAACTAGTATAATGAATGATTCGTGGCAATAAAAGCACGGTTACAATGTCAATATAACAGTACGGTTAGCCTAGCTGGATCCTTTACTAAATTAATAAAGGCAAGATGTTTATCTTTCGGTAAATTACGGAACCTAAATGATCATATAGAGCAAAGAAACACAATTTGTCGAAGGAGACATCAAGAAACCCGTAAAGAAGGTAAAATTTGATATCTTGAAAAGCCAATTCTCAATAAACCAATGCAAAAATCGTGAACAACTAGAAATGAAAAACAAAAAGAACAAATGAACGACCCCATTCAATGTAGAATCACCAAGGAAAAACTAATAAAAAGTAAAATACTCATTAAATCATTATGCTTTCCGGCGTATTCAAATGCCTTGTAACGTTTCCTCCGCTCACTCCTCTTGAAGGAAATCCTAATGGATTGATAATTCAAATACCTTGTAATGTTTCCTCAGCTCACTCCTCTTGAAGGAAATCGTAATGGGCTTGCCGATTGGCTTCGCCTTGTCAACGGACTCCTCCGTTAAGTCCTCTTCCTCCTCCTTCCTCTTTGCATTCTTCGCACTCTTCTCCTCTCGCCCACCCTCCAAATTAGCCTCAAGTTCACCTCCATCTTCATCCTCATCTCTTCCATCATGCGACGTGAGAGGATCATCGTGCCTTGGGCGCCTACTCTGAGTCATCATGGTCGAGAACAGACGCCCCGCCATGCGTTCCCTTTGTAGCCGCAAATATGTCGGGCGATACAGGGTGGCTATCGTGATCACGGTGTTAATGAATCAGTGCTTGATGCGCAAGAAACTATCAAGAAACTTCAACGATCTTTCTGGTTTTCGGAACGGATTGTATCATGCGACAAGACCTATCCGCCTAGAAACTCAATTGTGAATACTGGTGGAACGTCAGCGAGAAATAGAAGAAGACTAACCTGAGGAAATCCTCACTTCAGCGATGGTGGAACAGAGTCGTCTTGGTGTCACTGATGTGGTCCCTCTCTATCTGAGGTTTGTATGCGATACAAACGTGTTTGAGTGAAAAACCAGGTTTGTTTTGGTTTTACGTGTAGATATTTCCTTTTTTTTTCTCGCTCCAAATTTAAAAGGATACCCATATCTCTCTAAGTATCAAACAATTCTTTGCCAATCTATTGTCAATCTTTCTCTCTTGTAAAAGCTTTAGATGGTTCAAATTATTAAAAAAGTCAAAAGATGCCTAAGCTGCAAAATTTAAAAAAAGTAAAAAGTATAAGGCATTGGCAGCAAATTGAAAGCGATTTATACAAAGAAATAACTTTTATTGATTACAGACATGTTTTTGTTTTGACCTATCTAATAATTTCTACCAAAGTATGAAGAAGTAGGCATTGGCAGCAAATAGCTGTTCTCAGAGAGATCACTATCTCTAGATTGGACTAAACCAAGATAGTTTTAGGAAAATAAAAACTTTTTGATCCATTAATTTATTGATTTGGCTTTAATTGTTTTATGAAGTAATTATCAATAATTTGATTGAACCAAACTGATAACAACTTGATATCCACGAACGAAAATAGATTCATCTATAAACTAAATAGTTATGTTACAAAACTATCTGCTTCAACATCAATTATGTTTTTTTTATGAGATTTGATATGTTGGACGTGGAAAGAAACTAAAGAAAAGAATTTAAAAAGAAAAATAAGAAACCAAAGAAAAGGAATATTCTCACACATTTGAGAGAGAGAGAGAGAGAGAGAGAGAGAGATAATATCACAATGTGTGTAGGATACATAACAAATCAAATTGAAAGATTCTAAATCAGATAATACTCCATTCATTATATGACAATGTGTGAAGGATACACAACAAATCGAATTAAAAAGATTCTATTACTTTTTCATTCTTGAAATTAAAGATGTCAATATTTTTGAATTAAAGTCATTTGTGACTTATCATTATCTTTCAAAGAGATAAAGTATAACTAATTTATATTGAAATTGAACCTTATCAATAGGTCCTTAAACTGCTCCCCCAAAGCCATGCAGGGTTAACCACTCGTTATGGGAGTTATCCTAGGGGCCTCCCCCACAAAACCCAAGGAACAAGGAGGCCTCCTCCAATGAAGACAATAGGGGGAAAAGAAGCCGCCTGGGTGGGCCGAGGAGGGACCTCCCTGAGCAGGTCCTTAAAAGGCTTTGACATCCAAGAAAGATAGGATAGAGGCCGGGATCCAAGCCTCGAAAAATATATCGGCCTCATTGGGGCCCCGGCCACATTCGGGAAGGGGTGCCCCCACCTGACTGCCACGATGCCTTCCCCTGGGCTGCCAGGGCACGGTAGTGATGGTGCCAGCCGAAAGGCTGGGTGGCCCCCTCTGTATTGGGGGGAATGTGGCCGGGGGCCCCAATGGGCCGATATATTTTTTGAGGCCTGGATCCCGGCCTCTATCCTTACTTTTCCTAAGAAAAGAAAAGAAATTTGTCTATTTTCTCGGAGTCTCAAAAGCGCACGGAAACACATAAGAACTCTTGCATGGAAATGGAAAAGAGATGTAACTCCAGTTCCTTCGGAAATGGTAAGATCTTTGGCGCAAGAAGAAGGGGTTGATTCGTATCATCGTGACTTGGTTCTGATTTCTCTATATATTTTTTTTAAGAATACCGCTTTTCCTACCCGTATCGAATAGAACATGCCGGCCACCCAGCCTTTCGGTTGGCACCATCACTCTGCTGTACCGCACTCTGGCAGCCCAGGGGAAGGCATCGCGGCAATCAGGTGGGGGCACCCCTTTCCCTGTATTGGGGGAATGTGGCCAGGGGCGCCAATGGGGCCGGTATATCTTTTTTCGCAGAAAGTAGAAGAATTGGTTGAATCAAAAGCGCAATTTTTCGAGGCCCGAATCCCAGCCTTTATCCTGTCTTTCTAGGATGTCAGAGCCTTTTTAAGGACCTGCTCAAGTTTGAAGAACCTTATCAATAGGGCTTTGTAACTTAATTTGCCAAAAAAGAAAGTTATTTGGTTACAAAGAAAAAATCAATAAATTCGATTGGGCCAAATTGATAACTTGACATCCACAAAACAAAAACCACTGGATTCATTTGTAAGCTTAGTAATACCATCACAAAACTATTTGCTTTAACATCAATTTTTGTCCTGGCAAAAAAAACATTAATTTATGTTTTATATGAAATTGGATATATTGGATGTGGAAAGAAATTAAATTAAATAATTAAAAAAAAGAAATCAAAGAAACCAAAGAAAAGGATTATTCGCACACATTGGAGGGAGGAGAGAGAGAGATAACAACATTTTAAATTTCCTAATATAATGTAGTCTTAATAGTTATCATACTCTCTTCATTATATCGCAATGTGTGAGGGATACATGACAAATCAAATTTAAAGATTCCATTAATTTCGCAATTCAAATGAAAAATGTCAATTTTGCTAAATTTGAGTTATCGGTAACTTATCGCTATCTCTCAAAGAGATTAAGTATAACTAATTCATATTGAAATTTAATCTTATCAATAGAGCTTTGTAACTTAATTTGCCAAAAAAAAAAAAAACAAAAAGCTATTTTATGGTATACTTTGTTTGGTCCTAAATATTTTTCCGTCGTTCATTTTAATCTAAATGACCTAAAGAAACTCCCTTCACATGACTTTTCCTCAATGTGTTTTTGCCCCCGCCAATATGTTTATCTATTCCTGCCAACAGGCCCCTTCTGAAACCACTAAGTCGAATCTGATGGCCCTATTTCATTGGTATTTATAGTATAATCATCGCATACTTCAATTTAACTCACATTTTATGTGGATTATTAGATAAATCTATAATAAAATAGGAAGTACAAATACATTTAAGTACAAATGTCAATAACAATATAGAACATGACAAAAGCATGCATGGTTATCCTTTGGCTTTGCGTAGCTACAAAGAATATATCCAGTTCAGGGGAAGAAGGCCCATAAAAATAAACTATATCATTTCTCAAATTCACAATTGTCAGAATAGATAAATAACATCTTTTCTTATATTTATAGTAGTTTCAATATTTGAACTCGAGCTTCAAGTAGATTTACTTTCTAATCGAGTTCAGTCGACATTCCTCTTAGACAATCAAATTTAATTGAATTGAATAACTAAAGTACGATCATCGTGAACCCGATGGGAATAAGCCATTGTGCTATAATGTCAATCATTTTAAGTCAAGAAGTGCTCAACTTATTGCTTTTGGTCTTCGGGGGCCTAATGCTTCGTGAATCATGACTAAGAATGGACAATTCTGGTTAATAAATACACCTTAAAGAGTCTAACAAGTAAAGTGCGGAGTGATCAAATCTACTCTAAATTTGATATTTAGGAACAATTTCAGTTTTTTTGTACATAGCAATAGTGATAATATTAAATGATTTTATACAAATTAACCCTGTAATATATAAGACTAGTAATCAATTTTTGTTATGTTACCTTTTTATTATTGAGACGTTTTCTTTCTTCATTTAACTTGTCTCATCTTTTTTACTCAAATACCTCATTGAATTTATTAAAGTGGCTATATTTATCAAATTTTTGCAAATTATAGTTTAAAATTATTAGCACTGTATATTTTTATTATCAATAATTTAGTTAATTTAGTTTCATATCATTTTCTATAACTTTTAGTCTTCCACAGTAAGTAGGGGAAAAAGAGAGATTTCCTTTAAAAACACGATATTATATTGTTGACACATGAATTTTTGCCGACATTTTAGGTATCCATTTTATTTTACAAAAATACAAAAAAAAAACATTAAAAAAAGGATGGACAAGATTAAATTGAGAGAGAGAGAGAGAGAGAGAGAGAGAGAGAGAGAGTAAAATTTTAATAAAAATTAAATTAAATTAATTAAAATAAAATTAAAAAAAAAAAAAGAAAAAGAAAAAGGGGAATATAGAAACAAAATCGAGTGGGGCTGGTTTTGTCCAGCCCACTTTGGCATTTTCCGCTTTCTAAGCCCCATCAGCCCCCACCTAGTCCCGTTCTTTCTTTTTGGGGCCATCTTTTGTTTTTGTTTTTAGCCCATATTTGTCTCTCTTTAGCCCACCTCTTCCATTGTTTTCTCAGCCCACATCAAAATTAAAAAGGAAAAAGAGCCCAGCCCAGCATCCTTCTAACCTTGCTTCGAAGGAAAATAACAGGGCGTAACGTAAGCAAAACTAGAAGGTGAGCTGGTGCATGAGAGAGAAAGAATAACAGGCAAGATTCGCGCGAGCGACTATGGCTCGCACGAGAAGGAGGAGAGGATGGCGTCAGCCATGGAAGACAGAAAAGGAGCTTGGACTGAAGTAAAAAACCAGAAAGATTCTCGGGGCTGGAGGAGTTGCAGTCGCTTGAGTAAGCGGCCAGACTTGGTGGCTGTCAGTCGGAGTAGGTGACCGTTGGTTGGTGTTGGTTCGGTGGTGATGTGTATTGCCACTGACGATGCGTACTGAGATTGATTCGGCACCCAAAATTCAGGTTTGGTTAAGTTGCAAAAGGTGAAAAGATTCGGGGATAGAAGAAGGTGCAAGGTTGAAGAAGAAGGTGTAGGGGAAAAGGATAAAATAGACAAAAAGATAAAAGGGAGAGAATATAAGACATTAAGAAAATCATTAAAAAAATAAAAATAAATTGAAAATTTTCATTTTTTAATTTGATCAAACCGAATCCGAGTATACGGGTTGGGCCAACACGTCAGACCGGTAAACTAGTCCAAACCCATTCCCAAATAATAATAATAATAATAATAATAATAATAATAATAATAAAATTAATTATTTAATTAATTAAAATTTCAAAAAAAATTAAAAAGCAATGTACGTTAATTGGGCTAATTTTATGAGGAGGACACTCAAACTATCATTGACCACCATCAATTATGTGCTGATGAAATGATGTTTATCAAAGCTATTTATTATCCTTATGTCAACGAGAGCAATATATAACAAATTTCCTTATTCGACAACTAAGCCCCTATTATAATCTCAATTTCATTCAACTCAATTTTCCTCAATATTGTTCTAATCACCTTCTTATCTTCTACGTGACCATCTCCATTTCTTGTGCGTGCACTTCCCGGATTCCAAACAGATAAAATTACATTGCATAGGATTATAGAATTACATAGGAGAGTTATGATTCTCCATTTCTTGTATGTACGCGTTTTATGCAGAAGCCTTATACAACAAATACAGCCTTTAGTCATGTGAGTGATGGTCCTCTTTCTATTTGCCTGATAAGGCAATAACTTGTGGGTGACATTTTTTCCATGTCTGGCAAAGCAACAAAACCGGCTTCATTCTTTTATTCTGGTCTCCTCTAGCTTCTATTTGATGGCAAACTTTTTAATTTTGAGAATCTGACTATTATACCGTCTTGCCGCCCTGCAATGATGGCTTCTTATTTATGTGGACATACCGATTATTGAGCGTTTGTTGCAAAATCACTTGGGTTTGAATATAATTTTTTTTTATGTAAATTTGTATATTTCGGGAATCTTGTAGGCTTGTGTTGGCAAGCAGAGTTTTTCCATCGATGTCTTCAAAAAAACCTTTGGGTCGAGGATTTGCGGTTCCATTACCAAGATGCTCGGTGTAGAGCTTGCTTGCTAGCACTTTCGTTTTTAGTCTTTTTATCAGGAATAAATGCTATCATTAGTTCAATCAATGACGTTAACTTCTCTGTTTTCTGCCTTCTTGATAAAGCAGTTTAGTTGCTACACTAGGTTGTCATAGGGTCAAATCATGCGACAGAGCAAATACATGCTACGGGAGGAATAAAACTCTATTATGGTATTTTCTTTTGATACATTCGCAAAGGACATTGATGGCCAAATTGTGAAGATGTGCTGACAAAATTGCCTCACATGATTTTCTTTTGTGGAGGAAAAAAATTGCAAAATTATCAAGAAAATGTTTTGGAATGCTTTAGGGAGATGCAATTGCATGTCAAAAACTCTCTAAAGGCTTCTAGGCTAAGGTAGGTCCAAAGGTAATTTGAAATGCTACATTTTAGACTTGTAGACCATATCAACACGCAGCCAGCGATAATACCATTACGTTCCTTCTTTCTTGATTGCCCCCCCCCCCCCCCTCTCTTCAAGCCTACTCTTTTGTGCTTTTTTGATAAAAAAGAAATTGCAATTGAGCTTTAAAAATTTTAATTAGTTCGATTATATCCTAAATTTTATGTTGAAAAAGTACATTTTAAGGACATTGTGTAGCAGCAAATTTTAATTGACATTTGGACAATTTGAGGTAAATATTTTAAGCAACATTCTAACAATTTAAGTGACACTTAGAATAATTTTATTTTTGGGCAGTTCTTATGTGGCTTTTAGATTAACTATATGCTCCTATTTTGCACTTTTATTTCGCACCATCTCCTTTTAATTTTCTACTAGAGTTAAATGGCTTGAAGATTAGAGTCTTTTATTTTTCAAGGAGAAATTCAAAATGGACGTTGCTGTCCTTTGTGCATTTTCAATTGGCTTTAAAATGAATCAAATGTATTCTATCTTTTAAAGATATATTTCACACCCTTCTCTCTCTTTTTTCCTTTTTTTTTTTTTTTTGATAATTTGGGTAATATAACTACAAAATCTATTTGACCACTAACTAACATCGGTAAATTTGGGCAATTATCCCTTTTTTTTTACTTGACCTTTTTCACTCCAAATTTACATCCACTTTGCCGAAATATATTTCGAAGCCAAAGAAAATGTGGAGCAAGTTTTCCACATTCCTACTTAGTGATCTCTGTTTTTTCCTCCTTTTTATTAATTGTTGAAATTCTAGGATAAAATTTTTCTCGTTTACAGTAAGTTGAGAATGAAATTCACATTTTTTTATTCATTATTTAACATTTATCTGTTAATTTGAATTCGTAACCATTTAAAAGTGCTTCCTGAATTAAACAATTGATATACAGTGGTATTTTGAAAATTTCGAAAAATGGACATATTGATGAATGCAAATTGATTCAACCCATGGGTTTTAGTCTAATGGTTACATATATCATTCTTCCAAGCTCCCAATATCTTAATTGCTTTTAGCAAAATGGGCTTAGGGGAAAACAAAATAAAAAAGAGCTTGAAAAATTGGTGTATCGCAAGATAAAGAGTTTAAATTTTCCTTATCTCACATCAAGATTTAAATTTAATTTATTTACTGATTTTTATAGTTATTTGATCTGTTATTGTCCCGTATCTCCATACTCCTATCTGTCAACCTCCTCACTTCTCTCTCTTTGGGACGACAACCTTTCCAGCCAGCAACGCTCAGAGAACAGCCTCCTCCACAAAAGGTTGTCCTAGCAACGCTTAGAAGTATTTCCTCCGCTCAGAGGTATGTCCTTTTGATTTTTATTAATCGTGATTAGCGATTGTGCCTCTGGAGCACGAGCTCGTGGCTTTGGATCAACACATTGTGGATGCTTCCACCCTCAGTGCGCACGGGTGGTTGAGTATGTTGAGTAGTTTGAGTCACCCCTCCCAATTGTTTCCACTTTTTGTTAATCGATCCAGGAGGAGCTTATCTTGTGTTTGTAAACTGAACATATCTCGTCTGATTGTCTATCTTGGGAACTGTAATCAATATGGAGCTAGAGTTTCTTGCTCGGTGCATGTGGAATTGCCGGTTTCATTTGCACAGCTCATCCTTAGCAATCGAATGTTGATTGTTATTTTTTATTTTATAAAAATGAATAGTGACACACCACTGGAGGTGGCCGGACGCACCCACAAGTGCACAGCACGTGCTTGCCTATAATTACAATTTTGTCCCTCACTTTTCGCAAAATTGCAGTTTTTCCCTTACAATGTTTTAACAATTACGTCCTTCATTTTTCTCTCATGTTACCAAACTGACCAGTTGACCCAACCCAGTCATCGGTTGACCGGCATTGACCTCCATAAATTACGTGTAATCATTTTTTGTTATGCATTTTTTGTAGGAATCATGTTGCGTTTCATACACATGCCAATATTCGCAAGTACAGATGAACAAAAGGCGAGACTTAAAGGGCTAATAGCAAAATTAGCTAATTATCACTGGAATAATGGTGATATAGTGATGCACGTGAGATGATACAAGAAATCATTTGAAATAGTTACCTTATGCCAGATTTTGAGAATGTATCGGCCTTAATGAACACTATTTCATCTGAATGGCAAGTAGTGTTAAATAAACTAAGGGAGGCCAACGTGGTTCCAGCTTATAAAAAAACTTGCAAAAGAGTTTTTGAGGGAATACTCTAGGATTATTGCAATGAAGACTTCAACCCTCGGGTTGAATGCAACTTGGCATAGAATGAATGCGCCTTGGAGGAGTCATAAAGGGATCTCTGAGGGTCTTTTCGTGGCTGCCCAATATGACCTTAGAATTTTCAAGGGAATTTTTAGAGGAATTTGAAAAGTCTTTCCCTGTTTATGAGATGGTTAAAGATCATTGAATTTATTTATTTATTATTTTTCCTAGGTTGGTTTGAGATATCTTAGTTGTAAATGGCATATGTTCATTTAATGAAAATTCAAAAACTTCTCGAATATCATCATCATCGCAAAATCAAAATCAAGACATCTGCTACTGTCACATACATGTTCTGCTGTTTCTTTTGTCTCCACTGGCGGCCATCAGGAGGTGTATCAGAAATCAGATTTGAAATCCGTCAGGTCATTTCTCGTAATTATCGGTTTGCCAAGACTCATACCGAAAAACGTTAGAAGTACTTACAGATGGCTAACAAGTGACAAGATTTCATTGCACAAACTAAGGGACTCACGTGAGGTTTCAATGTTATAGCCGAAGATCGAACCGCCGACTGCAGTGATGAGGCATGTTACCACCACATGACATGCGTGCAGGTGGGCAGGAGGCGGGGGCGGGCAGGTGGGCAGCCAGCCGGGCGGTCGGCGGTGGGTGGGATGGACAAAAGACAAAACAAGTCGTCCTCAAATAATTGGTCAAAAAGAAAAACATGTTAACGAAAGTCTCAAGAAAATCTAAAAATGTAGATGTCAGTATATGTAGCATAATTTCTCATGTCACCTTGACGAATAGTTACTATGGAAGCCCTGCAAAGGAACCGTCCAAAGTTACAAATATGGGTGACTGCACTAATTATAGAATTATTGTTTTCCAATTATTTAGTGAAGCTCTTGAATATATATCCTTTTATCCTTGGCTCGATTGTTTCAATGCAATTAAGAGACTACAGAAGATTCAACATAAAGCCTATAGAGCAAGCCTGATGAAAATAAGCAACAGGTCGACTGTAATTGGAATCGAGCCCCAAACTGAATGACAACTAGCAGCTTATCAACCACTGGAACACAGACTGATATTTGCACTACACAAAATGGTAAAGAAGGTCGGATCAAAATAGGAAGAAGTTCCATGCCTATTTGATTCTTGTGGGATATTTGAAATTGAAAGTTTGTCAATATCGCTAGAAGTTACATTCTTAAGTTCAGCCAGCTCTAAAGTGCTATTCTTATAATTTACTGGTACCAAAATAGTGCACGCCAGGAATGCCACGGGAGCAAAAATCAATGGTATGGAGAAATTAGAAGAACGGTTTCTAATGCATCTACATTTGTGCATTGCCAACTGAACAGATTTTTAGCTATACAAAATAGTTTTAGAGAAAATATTTGGACATGTTTGGTATATGAACAGATTGCACTCCACGATGTTCATAACACGGAAAAACGAACAGTGCAACATCCTTAGTGTAAAAAGAGCTTACTTAGCTGTAATTAAATTAACCTGCAAACATACAAGTAGCCAATGTTACCTTGTTTGTTCTTTCCCTCCTTTTCAAGTTACGCAACTTCATCCATATTTACAATTCTCAAATGCCAGAATACTGCATATGACATAACAAAAAATACAAATGATGCAGGTCCTTTTGTCACTGGATCTACAGGCCCGTTTGGCATTCTATAAAAGCTCTGCAGTGATGTTGTCGTAGCTGAGTTGTGATGTGATGTGACCACAATTATTAAAGACTTTTGGCATTGCATCTCTTAGAGTTGCCCCCACCGGAGCAACATCTTAGAACAAAGTGGAGCAGCTCTCGGAAAAGCAGCTAAAAGAGGTTCTGCAACTTGGGAAGCTTCACAATGTCTAAACATTTACCAAAAACCTTATTTAAAAAGAAGCAATCTTTTAAGAGTTGTGGCTTTTGCCCTGCAAATATACTAAACGCCATCTAATCTACCCCTAACGTGCTTCTTTTAAGACAATCGGCACATAGGTTCTCGTTCTTGTATGGCAACCAGTAGCATAAGAAGATTTAGTTAACTAAAGGGCACAACTTGAGAACGATATCATTTTCATCTTTAGCAAGATATTCCTTTAAACGGAGCTAGGGGAGCATCTGACAATGCCTTTAATCCACAAGCGCAACTGAAAATCATCAAAGCAGAAGCAAACGAAAATGGTGCAATAGCAGTAGAAAACACATGATGGCACTTCCTGCATCCAGTAGCATAAATCTAGGATGAACTATCAAGAGATAACAACATTAATCAAATGCGGCATGACGAATCCATGCAACACGAGGAGAGGTCAAAATTTACTTTTGCGCTTCCACAATGTTCCCTTCCTTACTGAGCTTCGTCATCAGCCAAGTAGACCAAGCAATGTCCGATTTCGCGTCACTACTCAGCAAGTGAACTCTGAAACTGACAGAATCGCTTGTGGAGTGATAAACCCTAGAAATGCCCAGAACAGTGGCGATTCTCCTCGCGGCCTTGGCCGAGCTGAGTGATGATCTCCACAACCCCAACATTCCAAGCCCTTCCAAGGCCACGGCAACAACTCGACCAACACCAAGGGGATCATATTAACATTAGGAATCTCTTTTAAGTGATTTTACTTTCTTACTTACAGTTTTATTTTAGCAGTAAATTTTCCTCGGAAAAATTTGCCCATTGTTTTCTTTCTTTTTTTCGCGCGAAGGAAAATCCACTTAATGGGGGAGGGGCAAATCCCAAGCTGACAAATTTCTTTCAGATTTTCTAAAAAAAAATAGTAAAAGAGTTTAGTGGTGATACTCAATTCTCATATCAAAGCACCACGTCAAGTACGGGCGGACGGATGTATATTTATCTAATCGGATCCACTTTCTCTTTCGTTGTACAATGGCCATTGCCCTTATCCAGAAAGACACGTGATATAGAAGGAATCATCATCATTAACTTGCTTCCTCCTCCTGTGTAGGTTCCCCATCGTTAAATCGAAGGGCCCAAACCCGACTGAACTCATAAAAGATCCTCTGCATTATATATTTTAATATGATGCTCTCTGAGTCCGAAACTTCTTGTTTTTGTCTTTTTCCCACCTGGCGGCTCCTCAGCATAATGGTTCTTGTCAGAAGTTATACGTATAGGTGTTGTTTCTGTGTCCTTATGTATTTTGTTTCGCAAACTGGGTTCGCGGGAAGGAATCTGTGCCCTACGAGAGCAAGAGGAAGCAGGATTTTCAGAACGGGCCATGGAGAAGCATATTCGATCAACTCCACGTTTGTGCAGGATTTTTTTTCTTACTGTGTTTAGAGTGTTGCGGCCGGTATAGATACTGTAAGCGGCCCGTTATTTAATTTATGTCTTGATTCTGCTTCCCATTATTGTCCTCCAGCGGCTATTGATCGAATTTGACGGCGGTGTCTGATATCTTCCTCTTTCGTATTCTTGTAACTGTCAATCTGAGTTGTTTAGAGAACATTCCGCGTCTGCTGTTTATCCTTAGATTTATCTCTCTTTTACGATGATGAGGTACTCAAAAGAATACCTAGTTGTCCATTTGATTTAATATCCCACTAGATGTGTATTACCAAGAGAGTAGCTTAATCATTCAATTGACCCGAACCCGAACCACCCAAGACCCCTCGGGTCTCGCTATTCACCCTTAAAGGAGCCGTCACCTAACTGGAGCAAACCACCCTCCCAAGGACACGATCCTCCTCGAAGACCGCGTTGAACCTCCGGAACCAGTCCTTCGCGTGGTTCATCGATGTCTCTGCCCGCGGAAGCGAGGCCAGCACCTTGCTCGACCCCATCTCCTCGTAGTTCGCGGCATTCTGCTTGGCCTCCGCCTCTTTGCTTCGCCGCCCAGTCCTCCCCCAGCAAGTACCTGAGGCTCGACTGCCAGACCTTGACGACGACGTATTGGAGGTTGTTGGCCAAGGACAGGCACGACAGAGCCACGTCACAGCATCAAGAGTGCGAACCGCACTGAGATTGGCGACGCGTTGGAGCCGAGGTCGGGGACGGTAGCCTCCACCAGTCAGTCAGCAACTACATCAGTAAGGATCTCGCTGTAGTCGGCGAGGAAGGTGAGCAGTTCTTGACGTAGTGCGTGAGGGGTGGACCCCGCCGCCGGGACGGCAGTCTTGGAGGCATCCTTCACACGAGGCGTTCACTGGCATGAGCATGTCCTGTTGAAGAGAAGCAGCTCTCGATTGCGTTGTAATTAAAGTTTCCCTTGTGCTAAGGAGGGTTGAAAAGACATTATTTATACTGTCTATCTATGAGGACGTGATTATTTGCTTCTTTTTTTGTGTGGAAACTATCATGTTAGCACACACATTAGAGGAAAAGATAGCTCCAGTTCAATTCTGAAAGGCCAATTTCGTGTTTTATCATCATCTTTTTTTTGTTTTTTTTCCCCAGCGATGGAATTGTTTATTATCTCCACGAAGGTGAGTTTCATTCAAGCCATTTAATTTAATGAATAGACAAAATGTCACCCAATAAAGAAACGTTAGTTATTTGGTAATTTGATATATCAGTTATTTTAAAAGATCTTTTATAAGTAGCCGCCAACCTGATATTATATTATCTATAGGCAAATCCTTTTATTATGTTAATGTTCTTGCAGCAGCAATACAAATAGTCACAAAAAACATAGTGTTTGAGTACTCATCATATACAAGCGAATGGAATTTATCACATAGGCATGCACATAATAGTCTTATAAAGGCAAATAATATATTAGTAACTAAATGTTCAACTCGAATTCCCAAATGTGTCGTAGCGGGGCAAAAATTAACTTTAAGAAAGCAATCACATGCATCAAAACCAATGCCATATTCACATTTTTTCTATCCCATCTGCTTCAAATTTCCTTACCCCAATTGCTTATCTTAGATGTACTCACGACTCGAGTGTGACTGCATTTAAAATAGGCAATTCTACCTTGGAACTTTCTGCTTACATGGACGATCCATGCTTTCATTACTCATTTTAGGCTTTCATCATAAACATTTTTCATTTTGGATCCTCCCAAAACTTCCTCAAGGGTAATAATAAAAATATCCATTTTTCAAGTGGAGAAAGATCACCACTTTGGGTGCGTTTGGGAACTATTTTTGGGGAAAGTCCTTAGGAAAATGCAAAGACCTTGGAGCTAAAGGTGTTTTTTAAAATGCAACCGTGTTTGGTAAATTGTACTTTGAAAGCCCATTTGTGAAGTACTTTGAACAAAATAGTGTTTGGGGAATTGCAATTACAAAGGATCTTTGTGATAAAAAAAAAAAATTGACAAAAGAAAAATTTTAAAAAATTGACCGGCAAGGGCAGCGACCGCCGGCAACCTCCGGCGACCTCCGGCGACCTCCGGCGACCCCCGGATCTGAGGCGGTGAGGTCGTGCGACGGCGCCGCGACCTCCGGCGACCCGGATCGGGGCGGCGAGGTCGCGCGACGCCGCCTCAACCTCGAGCAACCCCGGATCCGGGGGCGGCGAGGTCGCGACGCCGCCTCGACCCTCGGGCGACCTCAATTCGGAGCGTCGGGTTGCGGGAGGACCTCGCCGCTCGACCCGGGTCGCGGTGGGGTCGCGGGAGGTCGCACGCGCCGCCGCGCGACCCAGATCCAGGGCGGCGGCGCGACTCAAAACTGTCGCCGCTCGAGCCTCCGCAGACCCCAGATCCGATCGCGACCGGACCCGCAACTATGGGTCGCGCGGCCCCGGCGAGCTCGGTGCGGCAGGCGACGGTCGCCGGCGACCGCGTGCGTTTGGCCACCAGATCTGCGACTCGCGGAGGTCGCCCGAATCTCCAACGAAGATCGCCTAGGTCGCGGCGTCTCTCTACGCCCGGAGAAGATGAACAGTGCTTGACAAGGGCACGCACCCGGAAAATCAAAAAATTCATGAGGATAATTTCGGGAAAAAAAAAAGTGAACAATGCGGGCGTGGCATGCCGAAAATGCCGAAAGCCTTCAAAATGTTAGCTTTGCCTTGAAGATACTTGGAAAGTTTTTTCCCAAACACTTTATTTTGGCCCAAGGGGCTTTTGATGGCCAAAGCTCCTTCCAAAGCTGATTCCAAACGGACCCTTTGTCGCCATATGGTGGAGTAGATACCTGCCAAGTTGACTTACCAAACACGTGCACAATAAGGAAATGATTACTTCAGAAGTAAGCAGGAATTATGCTCGTTTAAGGATTATAAGACGCCATTAAGGAAAGGAACAAATCGCATCCCGCCGTCCGAACTTGTGTTAGCCCTAGATTGCATAAACCAACGGCTGAGCACTACCTAAAACCCCGTTATTCTACTTGTGAAGACTTTCACAAAGATTTCCATTCGAGGCAAAAGATTAGGTCATTCATGCCTTCATTAGAGTCATCAACATTATTATGAACGGACAAAAAGGACTCGCGTTTATTAATTAATTCCGCTCCCTAGAGTAGACCATATGATAATTTTACAATAAAACGTAGGGAAACATACTTGTCATGTAAAAGAATGACCCAACTTTCCATATTCAAATATTCATAGTGAAGTCCATGTGCTTTCATAGATAGTAAAAGCAAGTGATATCGCGTGCCTTCTTTGCCTAAAAAGTATTACTCAACTTGATTATTAATATGAGGCATTAATTCATACGTAAAGATGATTTTCAAATATCCACCGCATATATTACTTTTGGACGAAAAATGATACCGACTATTTTTAGATAGGGAAAGAACCAACGTCCACCAATGTTGATTGAAGTCTTCCATTAATCATAATTACATGTGATGATTAAAAGATGTGCACTTGCTACCTAAAGCCTTATTGTTTTAGGACATCTATAAGTTCGAGTATAGTAGATTCCATGTATTTCCTATTTCACAATGTGCATGATTGTTTGCTTTGAATTGTTCTCTACTCACTAAAACTAGTGAATTCATGTGTCGTGGCAATGATAGGGAAGTGACTTGATAGCAGTGCTCTCTTCGGAACGGAAAAGGAAAGGCACATTACCCAAATTGTCAGTACATCCTACATCACTCATATATGAGATTTATGTGTTCTTTATTTACATGTGATCTTACTTTATCTAGTAGTTTAAACTTTCAAGTGTGACTTTAGAACATCGATATTTATGAATGTATGGTCCCTTTCATCAAATTTCACATGAGCTTACACATAAGAACATGTTAAAGTACCTCATATTGCTTGTTTATGGGACTTTTATATATATATATATATACATGGTCTCAATATACCCATTAATTTAAGTTTTTAGTTGGACTTTTGAATCTGAGCTTTGTTATAATTAGGAGAAAAAGATGAAAGTTTAAATGGAAGATAGAAAAAAGAAATATATATCTATAGATATGGAATTTCTATGAGAAGGGAAATGAGTAGAATTTAAATTTTAGGCACTTTTATCCCAATGTTCTTTTTCCCCCAAAGATGGCATAGTATAATTATAAAAAAATAAAAATTATGGGCCCTATCTTTATTGATGACTTAATTACGGAGTAACCTTTATTAGAAATCCTCCATTGAAAAAGAGGTTTGGCTCCACTTAACATTATAAAGATAATATTGCGCATTGCCTATCATTTAGAAATCATATTAAATAAATTAAAAATTCATTACTTCATTACACATTAATCTAAAATTTAGAAATTATTTATATAATTTTTCTATGTTTAAATTATTTGAATGGTTCATCAGATTGGGTAATTGGCAGGCGAAATTCGTGGGAAAGTACTTGGACGCTTTCACCCTTCGGTACCGACAAAATACGTGCGCAGCCCTAAATGACGTCATCCTAGATAGTGTCTATTTTCCACCCGTTGCAAGCGACAGCTGCCCCTGTTCCTTTGCACGAGAACAATCCCATCATTCGATGTAGATAAGATACGAAGCACACGAAGCACTGTCATCGGGCGAATGAAATTGTCGTTTTGTGATTATTTGTTGATACTTGTTAGTTTTTCCTAATCCAAAGGTTGTATGGTAACCTTCTTCTTAAAGAATATTCCTAAGATACCGATAGGCTTATTTTGACTTTGTGACTTTGTGAAAGCTATTAATCAATTTTCATTGAGACTTACTAGCTGATTTAATTTAAAAATATATGTAATTTATATAATTTGCAAGACTTTTAAGTAATTGTTGAATAAATACTATGACAAATGCAACAAAAAACTTCAAATTATACCAGTTATGACGCAAATACTCTAATATTTATTTTGTGTCAAAAAAATGTAATAGTGATATAATTACTTTAAACTTTTTCTTTTTGTGTCACAAAAATATTTAAATTTATAAATGTGTGATATATATATATATATATATATATATATATATATATATATAAAATTTATTTCAACTCCATCCTAGCATAAGTTCGAGGTTTTTTTATAGGGCATTTGTGTCGCAATGGATAAGTTGATGATTTTTAATGATACAAAAAAAGTTTGGGGCATTTTTTTTACCACAATAGGTATAATTTGAAGTTTTTTGTGATATTAACCTTAAAGACTAAATCAAATTAGATATATTATTTTTTTTTAAGGATTTTGAATGTATCCCTAGACATTTGATAAGACATAATTAAATATGTTTTGAAACTTGGCATTTCTACTTATTACATCATAAAAAGAGAATCTATTTTCACTCTTCAATGTTTTAAAACAGGTTTTGAACATTGATTTCTCCAATTTGGATACTTGTGGAGTGTCTTTAAGGCACTAACAAATATTTTTACTGAAAAAAGTGTCAAAAGTACTTTAAAAAACCAAATGGTTAGGTAGCCTTCAAAATGATTATTAAGTATACTTAATATAAAAATATCTTTATCTTTCATACGTGGGTTACACGCGACACAAGAGTAATAATCTATAGGTAGTTACAATATTTTCTTAAATTTTTTGTTAGAAGAAGCGTTCATGCACAAAATCCAAAGTAGAAAGTCAAGATCTTTTTTAAGAACCGAAGACTCTGCGTTCGGTCGAAGTCGGTCATGAATGCGTTTCGGGGGGCTTGAGGCTTTTGCCTAAAACACGAAGGCAAAAGAAGTGATGGTGATGACAAGAGAAGAAAGAGTCGGTGCAGAATTGAGAGCGCGGCTGTAGAAATTAATGCAATATCAAGCAAAGTTATGAAGTTGTAGGATCTAGTCTAGTCTAGTCTAGTCTAGTCTAATCTAATCTAACCTGTCCTAGTGAAAATCGATATAGAGATATTAGCTAACGGTCTTTTGAATCTCAGGCACGCCCAATCATGGGTTGACAAACTTGGCATTGGATTGAAGTCACGGAGGGATTCACATCAAACTCTATCTTTCCTCCTATCACTTTCTTTGGAAATGTATGAAATACGGCGAGCGGGCGAGGGCAGAATTGAAAGAAAGAGAAAGAAACTGGTGTGGAATTAAGATCATCTTATGCTCTCTAGATCGGAGGAAAAGGAGAGAATAAAGAAAAATGATGACTTTCCCTAGAATTTGGTGCAAAAAAGCCACAAGCAATTTCAAATATTTTTTGTGTCATTAAAATCCATAAATCTAGCTATTGTGATACTTATAAAAAAAATCCTGAATTTATATCCGTTTCACAAATATACTCTTGATGTAATTGAAATAAGGAGTATATATATTTTACACATATGTAAAAAAAAAAGGTTGAAATTATTTGTGTAACTGTATCACAGTAGGGAAATTTATAATTTTTGTCACATAAAAATGTTAAGGATATTTTTGTATAATGAGAATTATATCTTTTTCACCGATTGATTAAACAGAGGCGAGAGAGACAATTATTGTGAAATTATTGTAGTCACAATCCTCTATCCAAATTACTAATCTAGAATCACTCCATCAAAACCCTAACCCTCCTTCTGAGTCTATCCAATCACCATTATGTAGGTGAAGGTTAAATTAATCATGAAACAAATGGACAGTTTGATATCCTCGTTTTTTTTTGGGGGGGGGGGGGGCGGGGGTTGAACAGTTCCTCTTTCTATTTATGAAGTGAATTCTGATAATTAAACCTTATGGGGACCTATATAAGGCAAATATATTGAATACTATGATGATTTTTTTTGTCAAGAAAACAGCATTGTTGGATAATTGATAATACAAAATCATTGTTACGGTGTTAATCCAATAATACGTGTGTTGATACATGGCACCATTTGAATTCAGTTATAGGGAGAGAGATTGAGGATTCTGAGACAATTGGTTTCTACAATAAACCATTGAATCATAGGATGTCTAATTATACAAAATCGATGAAGTTTCTTGCTGCAAATTTAATTTCAGAATCAATAAGCAAATCAATTTGTTGCAAGCAAAATTGTCTCGCTGTCGAAAGAGTTGGCAAAGTCTTGCACATTTCTCAACAATAAAATGAAGATTTGATGATTATGCACACAAAAATTGCTAGAACAAGACCAAAACACCAAAAAGGTTGCTGTGGCAGGAGATGCTACTCTTGGTGTTTGTATCCTCTTCCCTGCTTTGAGCTGATCCAATGTCAATTAAGCTATCATACTACTGTGGGTCTAGTTCTCATCTCTATAACAAGTCCTCTAAATCTATAGTTGCTTGATCGGTTGCATAAATTATCATCTTTTTAATCTGTTTCACAAAGAGATCAGAGAAGGGTGAGAAACAGCTGAATCACCAAAAAGCAAAAGATGCAACGGCCAAACATATAAGGTAATATTGTGTGTTGCCTCAAGTTTGTCCTCTTTGGCTTTATGATTCCTTGGAAGTTGTCTGAACTCTCCACGGAGGCACTGGTGGATATTCTTGGGAGAGACAAAGTCGGTGGCAACTTTTGTGCATGACTACATGAAGAATGATGATAGGGCCAACAATTTAGAGGACTTACAATTCAAGGTGACGGTATAGGTAAAAGAGGAAAAGAAATAATTTATTTACCTTCAGATTTGTGACTTGGTGGGGACATCCGGTGGGAATAAAAACTGCTTCGCCTAAGTGTTGTTCGGATGTCCATGATTCAATTCCTACATATTATCAAAAGTTATGTTCGGCCATTGTATTAGAGGAAAAATTCATCGGTATCAGCATATGCTAACCAAATTCCTCCTTCAACTCCCTATTGTGCTCCAAAGTAAGATAAAACGATTGGTCATGGATCGGATGAATGACTTGAGCATTGAGAGAGTATCAGATCCAGGAACGTAGCTTACATATATGTGCCAACAACAAGAGTAACATGATTGTGCTGGGAAAAGATTCACCTCTTTAACTGGAGCATAGTATGTATGCCTAAATTCGTTATGGTGCTTGCGAAGATATGCCTCCAAATCGGGGACGTCCTCTCTCCAGAAAATGTCACACATCGCACCGCCTCTTTGATTGATTTCTTGGTCGGAACAAAGATCATTTCTGCATTGGTCTTCTTCTTTTCCCCAGCATCCCTCACGGCCATTGAGGCCTTCAAGACCCCGATCTTGGCATCCTCTTGCATCTAGGTTACGCTCTTCATGTGCTTGACATTGAAGTTCCTTCACATCCGGTGCTTTGTGCTTCTCTTTCAACGTTATCACTGCAGATTGCTGCTCTTCACGTAAGGGCACCTCTGCTGTGTGGATAAGGATATTCACCTGCCAGGCGGGTAAAAAGGGTGGGAAGTCAACACAACGCATGCAAGAGGTGTGTCTGATCATGACAGATAGTTATTCGCATGCCATCACACCTCATTCCTAATAAATGCAATGCATCTTCACAACTAAGCTGTGCCATCTACTGCCTAACCAATGTAGCGCGTTCTAATTTTGGTGGATGCCGCTTGGAAATCTCCGTCATATCTGGAAAGAAGCTATTACTGTACTGGACAATAGCAGCAACTTTCACCTCTAGATCATGCTTAAGGCGACACATTTTCTCTACTGTTTTGTTGAACACTTCCATTCATGCTTTTCTTATAATGTTCCATGCTTGGTAATAAAGTCATGATGATAATGAAACATTCAGTGATTCACAGAGAGAGAATTGGAGATAGGAACTGGTGGCCGAGGAACATCTTCTCCGGAAAGGATGCTCGCCCGAAGAGGATCCCGTTCGCATAACATAAGCAGAGAGACCCGTCGGTTTTCAGAGTGAGCGACAGAGAGTGCGTGAGGGGCTCAGCTGGTTTTTGGAGAGAGCAGTAGCAAAGTTGGGCTAGAGAGCGAGAACTAAAGAGAAGAAGTTCACCTGGTGTTTGGGCGAAGGCAAATCTGATTGCCGAGAGAGGCACAGAGAGAGAGAGAGAGAGAGGAGAGAGAGACAGACAGAGAGACAGACAGAGAAGCGGGGAGAAATGGTGCAACGTCTCTCGTACGGGAGGCGGCACAGCTACGCCACCAAAGTCCAACCAACACAGGGTTGTGTACTGGACCACGAAGAAGAAGAAAGCCAGAGGCTCCAAATGTCCCGTCAGCACTTGGCAACAGGATTCAAAGGATTCCTCATCTGAGATCTGCTGAACACAATAGATCTCGATTATCAAGAAACCGTCGTGCTGGGAACCGTCGTCCATGACCCCGTATGCTCCGCCCAGTCACATTTTGGATCTGTCGATGTTGCTGGCTCCCATCGTATCGCCAACCACCTCAGCGAATCTCAATCTTCTCGGTGTTCCTGCACCTTCCCCGGAGCCTTCATTGCTGAGACAGGTTGGTTCACGAAGTTTGCCACATCTGACCATTTCCTTGCAGGAACAACGACACAAGCCCATCAACTCTTAATTCTTTTGCCCGATCAGCAAGGTCGGCGCTTTTCCTCGTATTGACATGCAGCCCGGCGTTCGTTTACTGCACTATTTCACGATTGACAAGCAACCACCCAGCCAGCCATCCTTCCGATCCAGGTAAATCCCCTCGCTCAGGCCCTTTTCTGTTCTGTCCTAGCAACATGATATTACCGAATTGAATCATTGGATTTTCGAATGGATCAAGCGAAGATGAGTTATGCCCATGACATATCCGTGATAGTTTGGATTTTAATATGCCATGTTTGGACTAACGAATGTTGTAAATCTAAGTCTGAAGCTCGTGTCCTTCAATGCGTGCCATCTGTTCGACGTATTGTCTGAATGAAATATGTCATACTCAGAAACACCGAACTCTAATGGAAAGTTTCAAGTGAACCCCGATGATCTAAGACTGAGTTGACACAAAATATGTTTATCCATGCATTTATACATAAAATTGCATTATAGTCCCTTGCCATTATAGTCCACTTTTATTCACATACACACTTACACAAACACTCACGGTTCCACAAAAACATCCAACAGGAAAGGATTCGGGGAAGGAGGAGGAGCGCTTCTGGATGTTGAAGGAGTGTAGGGAAAGAAGACAAAACAGGGAAAAGGACGAAAGAAGGAAAAAGACAAAAGAGAAAAAAAAAAAAAGGAAGAAATATAGAAAATTCATTAGAATATAAAAAGAGAAAACTTTCAGTTATTTTTTTTTTATCCCATTGAATCCAAATCGACGAGTCAACTTAACAGGTCGGGTCGGGTATATCCGGTCGAAACCCATTCCCAAATATAGTAGTAGTAGTAGTAAAAATTAAAAATTAAAAATTAAAAATTAAAAATTCGAAAAAGTATTTAAAAAATAAAAAATGATAAAAAAATTGAAAATTTTATAAAATAAAAAATTTATAAAATTAGAAAATCAATTAAAAATAGAATTTCAAAAAAATCATTAAAAAATATGAAAATCCAGAAAATAATAAAAAATTTCGAAAAAATTCTAAAAAATGAGAAACGCTCGGAAAGATTAGAAACCCTTAGAAATTGAATCCCAAAAATTAGACAAGCCTTTAGGACTTTATGATAGGGTTCTTTGTTTTGGATTATCTTTTTATTTTTAGGGACAATATTGAGAGTGTTAGTATGAACACTTAGATGGGGGTGAATAGGTGTTTAAAATAAATCTTGGCAAATATATGCGAAATAAAATAAACTTCAAACAAAGAAGTTAAGGAAGAGAATAAGAACACAGAAATTATAGTAGTTCGGCTTAATCCAAGCCTACGTCCACTCTCCCACGCTAACAGCCTTCTTGGTTGGATTCCACTATGCAATCAACAAGAGATTACAACTGAGTGCAAACACTTAGTAGATCACACTATCTCACTAAGTCACTCTTTTGGTATTTCTCTCACGATCACAAATGTTTAAGCTCTCAAGAGACAAGTATATGATCGAAGGTCACTCAGACTTTGAAATTATAAATTCTATGCTCTATCTCTTACTTGCTCATCGGTCCTTCATCTCCTTAAATACTCCTCTACTTCCAAACTAGCCGTTGGAAAGTATTCCGAAGAATCGTCTTCCAATATACCCATTGGACAACTCTGTATTTAGAAGATTTGGTAGCCGTTGAGTGACAAAGGTAGAATCCCAAATTGATTCCGATCGCCCATACAAACGGAATCTTGGTTTCCATAAGTAAAATTTCTTCGTATAGAAAGTTCTAGTCTTCAAGATCCAATCATCAATCAAATAGATTGAGTCAATCAAATCAATCTTGATGTGGAATCCAAACCAGATCACTAGCCGTTATATGATTGGGCTTGAGTTACGTTCTGTTGAGTCTGGATGTAAAGTCTGAGAGCAATAGACTTTACAATCTGAGTCCGAGTGCAATAGACTTTGCGATCTGAGCGAACATATTCCGCTACGAGCAGATTTAGCTTTAAGATTTGTACTCGATTCGGCCAAAGATAGAGTCTGTCTTACGGTTCATCATTCACGTTGATCTGGAATTTGTCGAGTGAGCGGACTTACGATGTAGAATAGACTTTGACACTAAAGTCTGCTAGTCTTCGACTTTGATCTAAGTCCGGAAATCTTGAATATACTTTGGACATATGTTACGTTCAGTCTTGGTTGTCTTCACACTTTGACAATATCCTTTACATGTTCTATCATCTGCATGGTCTATTACTTAACCATTAAGCATATTAGTAGCCTTTGATTTATTTTGTCATATTCAAAACATCATAAGGGATTTCCCTAACAAATATTAGGATGTTTGTGTGCTTTTCTTTACGATTATAACCGATAGGATTTCAATATTTTGGCTGTTACTTTCCTACTCTAGAAGGGTTAGTATGAACCTTGGATTCTTTCGGATAGGATACTATGGCGTTTGTTAGCACATGATCAAGTCAAGTACCGAAAATGCATTAATCTTAAGGCTAACGTAATAAAGTCCTATAATCTAGAATTTATGATTATGTAAATAATAAGATATTCTCCTATATCTTACGAGGTTTCTCGTCGATCCCAAAAAGGCTAGAGGCGACAACGCTAGTGCGACTCCTTAGTCAAAATTTGCATGGGCTTAAACAATTTAAATCTTAAACATCCATCATCACGCGAAGTATAGACTTAGGAGAACCTGGGTCAATGGAAGGCTGTCAGCTCGAAGTTGACAAACGCCCCTCAAACCTAATTCTCATTCCCTAGTTGGAAAGGGTTATATAATACCTAAAATGCTTGCTTGGCCCATTAATTTATATAATACCTACCCCCAATAAATATTTTCTATTAATATTTTATCTAATAAGGAAAATAATAATAATAAAAAGAAGTATATAAAAATTATATATGGAAACTAAAAGGAAAATAATTATATATATATAGAAATAAAAATTGGTATGAACTTTTAACTTTACATTAATGAAATACCGATATTTCTACTTATGCTATTCTATTATTTGACCTAACAAATTCGTCCATGTAAATTGTATATATGCATAATAGTGATAAATAAAAGGAAGGGTAAATTTCACGCAATTCATCATGAATTAGTTGATATGGTTGGGTACAAATAGGGCATACATAATGATAGCCGGGAATCCAGCTCTTAAATTTTCTGTTTTAAAAATTAAAAAAAATTCTAAAATTGATTTAATCTAATATACAAATAATTGGTTTACAATATGGAAGAAACCCATGTATATGTGATATTATATATTGCTACTTAGATATGAACTAAAAATAAATCTGATCTAATTTGCTCTACATTATTATGAATTATCATTTTAGATAGAGATTTCAATATGAGTCTTTCCTTTCGTCTATGACTATGAATTGAATGACTAAAAAGATGAAATCAATAAAAAAGAGTGAATAATTCGACTAATAGTTTGGAACAAAGAAATGGAAGAACAAAAGTAAGATGGATTCACAAAAATCTTGTCGATAAGAACTAAAAAAGAGATATAAAGGTAGTTCGGATGATTCAGTAATATTATTTCATTACTTTAATTTGGTGTTGCTAATTACTTCGCCAGAATGAATCTTAGTGATGGAATAATTAAGTCATAATTCATTGGATGATTACATCATTAACCATTACTTTTTGTGAGGAACTTATCATAAATCCACTAATTTCTACCGCTTTCGTTATTGCTGCTGGTTTAGCTGTTGGGTTTGCTTCTATTGGACCTAGAGTTAAGGGTGAGTATGGTTCTAGATAGAATCGGGAATCGGAGAAGAATAGAACCGGACCCACTTGGTTTCTGGTTCTATTGAGGGATGGGTAGGCTCTCGGTTGCATTTTTTAAGAAACTGCTGGTTAGCAGTTCCTATAGGAATCAAAACCGGAACAGAGACTGGATTCAGAACAAGATTCAGAACCGGAAACCAGAACTGAGAATTGAACCCGAACTAGGAATTGGAAATCGAAAATCGGGAGTTGGGATCCCAAACCCTAAAACAGCTAAATCCTTAATTTGGTTTCATTCTTTCCCTTTTGTCATTCTCGTTCATCTCTATCGACAGCAAGACGAAACCCTTTTCTCGTTCACCTCTGTCAACACGGCGTAGCTTGTTTTTATTTTAACCACAGCCTTGTTTTGCTAAGTGAAGAAATAGGACCCCAATGAGGCATGCAGGTCTGCGTTCGTACTGTTGTGCTCTTGAGGATCATCATCGTTTGTGCACTTACTAAATGCATTCGTGGAGCTGTGAACTGTTTTCAGTTTTTGTTTTTGTTTTCTTTGTTTCTAGCGGGTGTGCTCCCATGTTGATTTGTGCATGTGAGTATATATTTTTAATGGCCGAAACATCTTGCTCCTTCCAGAAACTATTGCCCTTAATTTCTTGAAAGAAAATTACACTGTTTTCTTACCTGTAATGCTCTAGTGCTTTGCATTTTCTTTGTTGGATCTTGTGTCCTTGTACGGTGTAGATTAGTTGGAATGATTCAACTTTCAAGATAGTGATTCTATGTATTACAAGAACAACCAATGCATTGAAAACCGTATAATTTCCTTAATAGTATTCGATAAATGCATATAGACACTTGTTTTTAGGTAATTGATGATACAATCTTTGTTCATTTTTATTGTTGTGTTTATTTATGTTTTGCTTAACTGAAAATGAAAAAAAAAAAAGAAAAAAAAAAGAGGAACTTGTTAGACCTTAGAATCGACCTCCAAATTTGTAATAGGGTAGGTTTCATATTCCCAAAAATAATGAATTTATCCCCGATAGTAGGTTCCAAGTTCCTAATGGAATCTGGAATCACTCATCCCTACTTGAAGTTGGTCAAGGTACTACTATGGACCAAGCTGTAGAAGGTGTCACAAGATGGCCCGAAGTGGAGGGAAAAATATGAGGTGCTTTAATGCTTAGTTTGCTTTTATGGGAGCGTCAACAATTTATGGATTGATTGTAGCATTAATGATTTTATTTAGAAATCCATTTTTGTAATATAATAAATATATAATATATATATATATATATATATTTTGTGGTTGGGGTTGTTTCTTCTTTTTTCTTGAATTATATCAATATTTTACTCTAACAATTATTTATTCATTGAGACACTAAACCCTACGAAGAATGGAATTGTGGATTAGGAAAGCAAACTCTTTTTTTAAGAGAGCGTTACAACAAATGAAGTATTCCCCAATTGAGATTAAACTCGATCGTTGACTCTAATCACTATTTTTCTTATTAGGAGTTTCCAATTGAAAAAAATCCATTTCAAAATCAACTACATTTTTTTATTCTATCTAGAAACAAGAAAATTAACTAAATAATAATTTAATATATTGAAATACATAAAATTATAAGATAAATATACTACATATATAGACCTAAGAAATAAAAAAGAAAAATAAATGAAGAATAAATAAATAAAAAATGTGAAGTGATGCAAAAAAAAAAAAAAAAACTCTTCAATTTTTTTTTTTTTTTCTATAAGAGGAGATTGTATGAAAAATGTAAGTAATTCTTTCGTTTCCTTGGGTCACTAGCGATTGGAGTTTAGAATTTAATATCAATATTTTAGCAACAAATCTAATAAATCTAAGTGTAGTCCTTAGTGTTAGGGTGTGTTAAAATCAAATTGAAACCAAACCGAACCAAAATTTCATGTATTTTCAGTTCAATTTCGATTTCGGTTCGCATAATAAAATAATGGCCATTTTTTTAATATCGGTTTGGATGGTTTCGGTTTGATTAAATGAACTGAACCAAATCGAATTGAAAATTGTCCACAATTTCTCTTCTTTTTCATCCCTCCCAAAATCGCAGTGAGAAATCCTAATCGTACCAACACTCCATCTTTCTCCCGAAGGCACAGGGGCTAAGATCTTGCGAGTGCCTCTCTGTTGACCACCTTCACCGCCTGCTTCTTTCAACATCAACGCTGACTCCTCCTAGCTCACCATCGCCCATTGAAAGCCGTGGAGTCATCGTCCGCCGCCATTCGCACGCTGTGAGGCGCCCCCCTCTCTCTCAACAAGCCTCGTTTGAGCTGTCGCCTTACCATGGCTGTGTGCCGGCCTCCCTTGAGCCATGAGCGACCTCAGATCGAGGTCTTCCATGGCAGATCGCGATTACCAATTGATGTCATGAGCCACAGTGAGGTCAATCGAGGTCGCCTATGGAGGCGGCAAGGCTCACCATCTCAGAAAAAGCATGGTGACGGCAAGAGGGATCGTGTTGATGGTGCCAACGGCTGAGGTTGGGTGCAGGGGCAAGTGGCCGTGGAAGGTGGTTTGTATTGGAGGGGAAAGAGATAAAGAGGGGGAAAGGGGAGAAGGGGGTGGGGTTTGGGGGAACAATGGAGGTAGGGTTGTGAAAAAATATTTGAGGAATTTTAAAAGGGGCAAATCTGGTATTTCCCAAGCTGTGAGCTGTGGGGTGAAAAAGAAAAGAAGGAGAAGAAAATCAAAAGCAAAATTAAATCTAGTTGAAACCGAACCAAAATTAAACCGAGTTTTTGGTTCAGTTCATATTTGGTTTGAGTTAAAGTTCATTTTTGTTTGATTTAACCATATGGTCTAATGGTTCGGTTTGGCTCAATTTTTCAAATTGAACTGAGTTGTTGACACTCTTATATGATGCATTTATCTTTTTTGGGAAATGGAGCATGAGTTGTTTATTTCAAGAATTGGCTAGACCAAACTAGCTGCACCTTTTTTCTATTGTAACTAGTACAAAGAAAAGGATACATGACCCCGTGAATTACTTCTGAATAAATTAAGTTCATTAATTAAGAAATAATATTTAAGAGCCATAATTTTCGTGATTTATTGATAAATCCACTTGATTCTTTATTAACCAATAATGTGGGACCATTCATATGGTTAAAGCTAAATCATCTTAAGTTTAAATGTAGTATGATAATTTTTCTACTACACATTAATTTAATCCAGAAGAGTTTCAAAATGGATCATTAAAATGTTTTCTTCAATAGAGAGCACTAATATTGATGAAATTATTTGAGACTTTTATTGGAAGAAAAGGTCAAACTCCTTTTCTTTTAATCTTAGCCGATGCTAATTCGATACTCATGCAATGTAAAATATATAAAGTTGAATTCTTTGGATTTTTATAAAAGAAAAAAAGAAATGGCTTTGCTAACAATTCCATAGTTTTATTTGGTTAGAAAAGGTAACTCTTTAGATATGTTTCAGGGGGAATATGACCCATACCGCCAAAACACAGAACACCGTTAGAAATGTAGGACAATTTTGTACAATTTACTAGCAGTTCTCTCTTACCTTTGAGTCCATTTATTAAAGTTTTATCTATCAGAAAGAGCATTAAAGAGTAGTATTGCTAGTAAAATTAAAATGTATTGCCTACTTTGCCGATTTCTCCAATTCCTTGCCACCATGGCTTGACACAATTGACAGTGTCATATCACATCCTTTAGAATAACATAGAACATTAGAAAAGTCTTGTAGGTCTATAAAAGCAAGCGAACTAGTTTAGTTAAAGGATCACTATTAGACAAGAGCATAACCACATTGGTAATCTCACAGATTTTGTAATGCGATGCTCACAATATTCCAACAAAGGATGTTTGCTACCAAATGAATATAGTTTTAAGATGTAATTTGCCCTAGTGAGCATATTGAGGTCCAAGCTTGTGAGCGACAATCAAATTTCTCATGACGAGAAGTAAACACTCTACTGCATTGGTAACCATCTATTACTCGTGCAATCTTATCATGTGTGATGTCAAGTACTGAATTTACAAGCTATAAAGGGAGGATGGTGCCATTCGTACTCTCTCCTTGAAGCAGACAGACTTAAGGTTAATAAAATAAAGAGATGTAGCCCATATAGACTATTGCGAAAAGCGAGTGATCGAAAGATAAAATAAACATAACAATAAAATAATCGGACGCCGAATTTACATTATTTGATTATAATGACCTACGCCCACAGGAAGAGTAGTTACGAATTTCACTATAAGTCAAGCATATAACAGAGATTAAAGACTTGAGTCCCTCAAACATTTTAAGTATTTTTCAAAGCCCAATTTATATCCAATAATGCATGTAGTGTTTAGCCTCACAATTTATTCAAAATAATATCTTAATTTCACGAAGAAATTAACAAATTTTGAACTCGCAAGATTTAATCGGCTTGAACACTAAATCTTCTTGGTGTAATTGCATGAACGAAAACCCGCCAAGCATTCACTAGAAAAACCATGCTTCAATGCTCATATCAACAATTGTGTTCTTTCTTGCGGCTAAAAACAACCCATGTATATGTTCTAGTTCAAACAAGATAAAGATAACCCTTTCTGAAGCAAACTTCAACACGGAAAGGAAAGTTTGAAGAATGTGTGGTCAACTTTCCTTTTTTATCTATTTTCCTTTCTTTGACGATGTTGACTGAGTCCACACTAGACTTTCTAGTTTGAGAACAAACACCAACACGTAAACGGAAATTGTTGGTTGTGCTTCAACAACCTTGTATCCAAAACCAAGAAGTCCACTTGCTTGTGAATTGGAATTGAGGAAAAGTCCATCATCTTCTTGATGAGTCCACTAGCCTATGCATTGGAATATAGGAAAAGTTCATTATCTTCTGGATAGTGTAATATCTCGGACCCCATTGTGTAATATTATCCGCTTTGGGTCACCCGCCCTAGCGCGAACAAACCGCCATCCCAGCCACGATCTTTTTCCTCACGGATTTAAAACGTGTTACACAGATTAGAGGGACCCAAGCCTTATAAGCTAACCAAGACCTCCATTCCTAGGCAATGTGGGACAAGAGAGGAGGCTGTCACACTCTCCACCTCTTAACAGAACAGCATCCTTGCTGTGGCCCCATGGGCGTCATAACAGCATTCAAGCTGTGGTCCCACATGCAGTCGGGAGTCGGCTTTGATACCACTTGTAACATCTCGGGTCTCCATTGTATAATATTGTCCGCTTTGGGTCACCCGCCTTGACACGGACGAATCGCCATCCCAGCCACGGTCTTTTTCCTGCGTTACACATATTAGAGGGACCCAAGCCTTATAAGCTAACCAAGACTTGTGTGAGACCACAGCTCAAATGATGTTCTGACGCCCGTGGGGCCACAGCGAGGACGCTGTTCTATTAAGATATGGAGAGTGTGACAACCTCCTCTCTTGTCCCATATCGCCTAGGGAGGGAGGTTTTGATTAGCTTATAAGGCTTGGGTCCCTCTAACCTGTGTAACGCGTTTTAAAACCATTAGGGAAAAGACCATGGCTGGGATGGCGATTCATCCACGCCAGGGCGGGTGACCCAAAGCGGACAATATTACATAGTGGGGCTCGGGATGTTACAGATAGAATGTCCCAATAGCTCGTAGATCAACTAGATTTTCAAAGTCTCGGCTTGCAATATGTGGATTGTTGGAAAGCGAAGAGAAACAATAGCAAGTAGACCATCGTACAAGAATTGTGGCTCAAATTAATCAAATCATTGTAACAAACCTTCTATTCAGTACCCATCTTCAAGCCTATCTTGACCAGAAAGAGCCACCAAAGAAAGGAAATTAAAAGACTTACAAAGCTCTATAAGGTTTGACACTAAATACTTCATATTTTGAAAAGCCCTTAAAGGTGAAAAGTTATTTATTGAGGGGATTCCAAGTATAGCTTCCCCAAATGAAGGTGTGTTATGAAGCGGAGCAGTAGAAGTAACGAAGATCTTGAACTGATTGTTAGTTTAGTGAAAAAACTGTCAGATCTGTTTGCTTTCTAGGGGAGATCATGAATGTAGTTCTCTCCTTTGCAATAGAATGATGGCTATCTTGGTATCAAATCTTGATTATTCTAGCTGAAACTTATGAGATAATGACCATCTTTAGTGAATTTTTAAATTAATGATTTGGACATTCAACATCATATAAAGTGGGGCTTGGAACCAAATTCTCATAAAATAGTGTAGCACAATGTGTGACATCCTAGATTTTCAACCCTATTTTCTACTGAATAAATCGGGCATTTCATTGACGCGCGTATAAGGCTATTTTCAGAGCTGATCACTCTCAAGAAAACTAGACTATCTAAAGAAAGCATTAAGAATTTTAAGGCAAATAGACTTGAGAATTCGATTAGGAATCAACTGCACAACCGTGTTCATCTATCGAGATCATTATGGCACAGATATAAGATATGTGTTCATCTATCTAATTTGAGATCAGATATAGGTTGGTTCGACTAAGATATGTGGCTAATTGTGGGTGACACTATTAAATTGAAAAATTCTCGTCAACCGGTACTAAACTGATTTTCTTATTATTTTGGTACCCTGTGTCTGTATTTGAATTCTCGAGATTTTCACGACAACCGAGAGTTGCCAATGTGTCGAGTGGGTTCATTGTGGCTCGAAAAAATCGACCAGGGATTATTTGCACTAAGAGTTTCTGAAAGTTACCCGGTGGCCTAGGTCACGCTAAAAACGCACGAAATGGAAATTAACCGTGAATTCAAGTCTGATTTTAGGAACATCGACTCATCCTCTAAAGAATTTTTAAAGATTCCGAGATTTTTACGGAAAATCGGTTCGGAAGTTACGGAAAATTAGCGAAAATTTGGATCGGCCGAAATGAAGAGATTTTCGCCTTGCAAATTGAGCTATGGCGAGGGGAACTTGTGGAAATTATGTGGGCTTTTTCTACATCAAAATTGGTCGTCGAAGTTGGTAAATTGTTGAAGAAATTTAGGTCCAAAAATTGTGAAATTCGGAATTGGCAAGGGCAGCATTATTTTGGCATCAATTTGGTGAATTTAGTGGGAAATTGTTATTGGAAAGTAATGAGGGGACAAGCATTAAATTGAATGGCTAAGTTCTTTGACTTTTGGCCCCCATTCTTGGCTTCTTGAGCAAGAATTTCCAGCTACCTATCCTCATCCATTCCCCTCTATCTTCGCGCACGTCTCCCTCATCCGGTGCTCACAGCCTGCTTCCGTCCGTGACTTCAACCACGCGTTTCATGGTCATCAGCGAAGCCATCACTCCACGAAGCCCCACCCGAGTCAACCCAAGCCACCACTGAAGACCCTTGCCAGCGACGCCTACCTCTCCACGCATCCACAGCTTGTTCTTTCATGATCAACTACAGCAAATTCGTCCCACTTTGCTAACCACCCAACACTCCACGATCGTTTGCCACTTCTCCGCCCCTCACGGCCACGTGGTCTTCTCCTCCAGCAGCTGCCCGAAGACCCCACGACGCCAATAGCTGCTTCCTTCGTCTCTGCCACGTCCCAGTCAATCGAAGCAGCTTGAAGATACCGAAGTTGACTCAGCACCGAACGAAATTCCCCTGCCAGCGAAGCTCGAAGCAGCCGCCCTCTCTCCACTTTGGTTTGTCCTCTCTACCGCATACGTCCACGCCAGCTGCTTCCCTGCTCCATCTTCATCCATGCATCGCTAGCCGCACGAAGCAGCTTCCCTCCGTCCTATGTTTTCGTGGCCCAGCTCGCAAGAAGCGAGCCCGTGAATTTCCAGCAACCCAGTTTAGTTTCTGTTTCAGCCTTTCTCCAAAGTCAGTCCACAAATTCAGCTGGCCCAAGCCCAGATCAAGCTCCAGTCCATCTTTTGCCGCAAGCCTAGCTAATTTCAAGTCCATTTTCAGCTTTGGGTCCAACCCATTCGAAGCCCATGAAGTCTAGCCCATTCTCAGTCCATTGAAGCTTGAGATTTAGCCCAGGTTTTGGCCCTTGAAGCGAGCCCAAGCCTGCGAAGCAAGTCAGCCCAAGTTTGGCCCAAGCCCAACTTTTTTCTGTGGGTTTGCAAGACCTGTTGGGCCCGGCCTGAGTGTCCACCAACGCCGCTGAAAACTTGGATTTCGACCGCCGTCACGCCATCATTGTCATGGTGATCTGGTCTTCGCAAATCAAGTGAGTTTTACTCACTAATGCTTTCTTAGTATGCTAATTATGCTTAAGGGTTGATTAGATTTAAGTAAATGCAATTAGGTGATTAGATTATAGTAGATTAGTGATTATTAGATAATTGTGATGCATGTTAGACAATTGAATTGAGCAGTTAGCAAGTATAGACGTACTGTTATTTATTGAATACATCTCAGGATTTTTTCCGACCCTTATTGGGCTTCAATTAGGCATTACGAGCTTAAATTGGATTTTTAGTATTTAATTATTAATGTTTGAAATAATTTATTTATTTATTTATTTTCTGGAAATTAGGTAGGGATAACCGACGACTAGAATTTTATGCTGATTGGCGTGGCGCAGTCTGTTTATTTAATTGAGCTTTATTTTGTGCTGAATTGAATTATTTGTGAAAGTGAGAATTATTCTTTAATTGGATAATCGTTGGTTATTAATTCAAAAATAACCAGGCATTAGTTGATAATACCAAAAATATTTGAGTGGACTACAGAAAATGTGGGAGCTATGGAAAGTAAAAATATGATGTTTTGGCTAAGGCTAGCCATGTACCCACACACGATAAATTTTTATCGAGTATCGTTAATACGAGGAAAATAGGCCAATTATTATTTTGATTGAAGATTCTAAGTGTGAAGCACACAGTCCTTGGCCGAGAGTAATTAATCATGTGAGGGTTATTAGTCGCATTGATAAGACTATTGGAAGATGAAATGATGTATGATGGGTGTGTGACAGTGTGGAATAGGGCATGGAAACCACCGGATTTGGAATTGGTTGTGCTCGCTAAGCCGTAATTTAGCATTATCATCAAAATATGGTTTTGTCCATTGGATCATAGGTTACCACCTAATCTAGGTTGTGCACGCTAAGCCGTAATTCAGCATTACCATCGAATTTGGAATTGGTTGTGCCGCTAAGCCGCAATTCAACATTAACCGCCAAAGAATTAGTAAGCTGTGCCCATTGAGCCGTAATTCAGAATTATCGCCTAAGTTTTAGTTGGCCGTGCTCGCTGAGCCATAATTCAGCGTTGGGATTGAGTATTTGAGATGACTGTGTAAGCCGTGCTCACTAAGCCATAATTCAACATTGAATTTGAGTAAATAAGATGAACCGACCAAGAAAGAGTCGAGATGACATGTAATCGACTAAGTCAATTGGTTAAGATGTCAATCTCTGATGTGATTGTTTGGGTGCCTATTGAACTGTGCTAATATGCAGGTGGAATCTGAGGCCAAGTAAAGTCCTCTAACCTGTGCGTGCATAGGCAGTCCGGTTAGCATATTAGTTTATTAATCGAGTCTTAAGGGGTAGAACTTGCTGAGATGTGGTCTCAATGGTTATTGTGTAACCATTTTAGGCCCGTAGATAAGCCTGAGGATGAGGAACCAGAAGAGGATGATGAGCTAGAAAAAGATGAAGAGCTTGAAGGAAACGAACTTAGTGAAGAAGAATCATAAGAGAATCAGGATGATCCTGAGTACGATCCAGATGAGAACTGAGATCCCATCTTGTCTTGTCAGACTTGGTTTTTATGTGGATAAGTGTTAGATCAGACTTCTGTGAATAGTAGTATATTATATACTATGACGTGCTTGTATAAAAGTGTGGTTGTGAATTTTCAGTATGAAAAATATGGACCTACTTTTCTATCCCATTGTTTTATTGTCTGGGGATTTATAACTGCTTCCGCATGTGTTATCAGAAATGAATGGGTCGACGATACATAGTCCTGGGATATCGCATTCTAAAATCAACCAAGATAAGGGATGTGTGCGTGCCTGAGGATCAAGGCGTGACATAGTGAACTTGCAAGGTGCATATTTGATCGGTCTCATCTTTATGCAACCTGATACATTTCATGTCAATGGTCCAATCATGACTCCAAAAAGGACAACATTCATCTTACCAGTACAATTTGTAAAATTTGCCATGTCGAGAAGTGATTTTTGTGGCGATTGTCAAACATATGTGGTACATCACACTAAATATCTAATATAAATAGTTTATTTGTCTACTGCTTGTTCTAGAGACTAGAACACATCCATGATATGCTACATGGACAACCAAAAAAACCATGCATGCTTCAAGCACCCTATTGATCATAAATTATGAAACTACTATGCATCGGAAGGAGGGCTTCTTGTTAGAGGAATTTTAGACACTGATGTATATTTTTATTATCTCACTTTCTTTCTCCCCATTGTCCCATTATCATGTAGAATTGCTCACATCCACTACACAAAAGTCATTTGATTTCTTATTTTCTTCCGCTCAAGCGCATGAACATGAACTTCCATTACCACGACATCCAACTACGACCGGTTTGTTAATTGACTAACTAAAGCATTACTAGCAAAATTTGAGGAAGAATCAAGATATAATGTTGGATAAAGTGCACAAGAAGGCATTTTATGCTAAATGAGTATTAATCATGCCAACTGACTGCAAGGTGAACGAGCTAGAAGTTATACAATTTTGATTATTCAAAAGTCTATGCAAAAGACTATCACGATATAGTCTGATATGATAGTTTCGAATGTATCCATCCCACTTCCATTAAACTGACAGTGCTCAAATGTTTCCAAATTTCGAAGTTGTAAATGAAGCAATTCCTCCATCATTTCTTCCTTTAATAAGATAAAACTTTGCATTCAATCCTGATGGCACATTATTTGAAGAAGCAGCCGCAGAAGTCAATTTAGCAAGAGCTCGGTAGTTTCGCATAAGACTAAGTAAATAGTATTTGAACTTCAAAAATCACTTCAAAGCACAAAAAGAAATGCCAAAACTGGAAGGTCCCCAACAAAGACGAACAACTATAAGCAAAACGAAGATCAAATTGCTATACAAAGCACCGAGGAAACACGTTAATGAATGAATTCAAAGGTAAGAGAGAACTACTAGTTAATTGTAGAAAATTGTCCGATGTTTCAAATGAAGTTCTCTGTTTTGTCTCCTTCCTCATCCTTTTTTAGCGCATTTTCTTCTTTATTCTATTCTTCACCCTCATCCACTTCCAATTCTTCTTCCGCCTCTTCTTCTTCCCCAATCTTTCTAAAGGAGTATTTTTCAAATCTTCTCTAATCTCTAAGTCATCCTCAAATGTGCAACTTTCCTCAAAGGTATCGAGCTTTTCAAGCGCAGGTTGACAGTCATCACATAGCCAAATAACATCTTTGTTGAGAGCTTTAGGCATGGTTCTAAGGCAATACCTAAAAAGCAAGGGAAAAAGACAATCGTATTTCAAACAGTGAGCATCCTTTACAAGAATTGAACTTGCATACGGGTGTGTACATGTATCTTATACTTCTATGTGAGCATGGTTGCCTAAGACTACGTGATGTAATTATAAAGGATGCGAGGTCAAAATTACAAGTGAATAGCATATATTTGAAGGAAGTGACAATAGCTCAAAGCCTCATAGAGGCCGTGGTCCCCACACATTGTGGGCAAATAGTGGCTTGCAAAAAATCCAAAAAATATTTCCTGAAAGTCATTTTTCATGAAACGAATAGGGCTAATGTGAGAGGAAGTTACATTCAATATGGGTTTAGTATTAATGGGACTAGATTTGGTTTTAATAAGTATAGGTTTTGATTAGTTTCTAAGGGGAAAATTGGGTTTGATTCTATGATTTGAGCCTAGTTTGAATTTTGATTGAAACATCCCATTTCAAACGGCTAGGGCCCAGCTCAAGTCCTCATTTTCGCAATAAAAATGTAGAAGATAGCTTTGAAACAGGTCTTGATTATGTGGTTAAATTATTAGCATTATTTTTAGTTTAATTTCATTAGTTAGTATATATTATTTAGACATTTTAGCATGTGCCCTTGACATAGCTTAGTTTTTGGTGTCTTGATCTTCCAGCCAAGAAATTGTATTCAATTTGAATATAGCCTTAAGGACTTAATAACATGTCCATATATACTTTTGTTCGGTACTTTACTGAATTTACATGCTTTATTTTTTTTATCATACTTGTTGTGGTTACTTACTTTTTCTTGATTGTGCATTTATGCATGGACATGGTTTAGTAATATGGGTTCATAAGTTTACTTCATATGCATCTGATCTACCTTAGATTTTAGGCAAGAAATTGGACTCAATTCATCATATGCTACCATGATGAAGACATCAGTTCCACTTGTATTTTTTTTTTCTTTGTTGCTAAGTAGCTGTGTGAGAAGTGTTTGCAAGAGACACATGCCAAGGTCAACAACAATTTGCTGAATGGAACTACTTTAAGGGTTCATTGCATATCCAAGAAAGACGATCTTGGAATTAATGATATAATACACAAGTAGGGATTCTCATTTGTACCCAATTTCAGTGAAGGTATGTTGTTATTTTGTAGCTTTTCATGACCTAATTGATTTGAGTAATTGGATATATATGTGCAAGGCAAGGACCAGAGTGTATGCAAGAGTGTATTTGGAAGATCTCGCCTAAGGTCCTTGCAGGCTCAATGAAGTGACGGGGCAATAAAATGTTTGTTTTTTTTTTCTTTTTTGGAATCCATTAAAGCTAGTTAAAAAGAAATTGTAAATGTTGGACAGTTTATCAAAGACCCTATTAAGAACTAGACAATTAGGAAGTAAACATAATCGCATTAAGAGAACAAAGCAAAAAAAGAAGAAGAAAAAAGTGAGAAACTCCAATCACATATGCACGCATGTGAAAGGAAAAGTTTAAAAAAATGAAGAAAAAAACATGATGACAAAAAAAAAACCAAGAGCTTTGTTTTTTGTCTATCTTATTTTAATTCTTAATTCACTCTCCGATTTTTGCCATACTTTTTTTAGAGTGTTAGAGTAAAAAACCCACAACTGAAGCTAATGTCCCCACATCAACCCCCTTGATAATATGGAGTTTCAAACCCTCCACTTTCCTTTTCCCATGTGGAACAGTTGGCACTAGAGTAAGCCTAAGTAGTTAAAGAAAAAAAATCACATGGGTTGGACATATTATAAATATTCCAGTTTTCTTTAAGGTAGAGTTTGTAGGTAAATTCTTCTTATTAATTTTATCCTTCTTTCTTTTTCTATATTAAAGTTGATAGGCAATCGTTAAGATTAATTTTGTTCTCAAATATCCATTATTAAATTGGAAATGAAATTTTGGTGTTTTTCTTTTTTCAGTTTCAAAACTAAAATAGAAATTTTGATTTCAATTTTAACCATTCAATAAAAAATTCCATAAATATTGTCGGAGCCAAATTACCAGGAGTTGGGATGTAGGATCTGCTTTCTCAAATAAACTTGAAATGATTATCATCATTCGGCACTCTTAACGCTAGAGCCTTTTGTAATAAGAATGCCTAAATGTTACAATTCATCATTTACTTTAACTAAATACGAAAAATATGTGTAAGTAACATCAGTGTAAATCAAAATATACATATTTCATCTTAAAAATTGAGCTTTCTGCTGGTGAGTTTGAATTTAAAAATAAAGTGTTTGATAAATTACTTGCTAGCTGAATAAAAAAGAAACTCTTTTCGCCATAAGATTGTGGTCTATTTATAATAGATCAATGTGCTCTATTTTCATCATTAAAAAAAAAAAACAGAATTCCTTTAATTACCCTGATAATCAATGAAAAGAACATTAGAGAATTAGGGCAAGGCAATTCCCACAGCCTGCGAGATGAGGCACATATTTCATTATGAACTTGACTAAATTGCCCTCAAACAGTGGTCCAACCTTTTTACCAAGGTCGCATTTCTTCCGCATTTCTCTCTTTTCTCTTGCAATTGAATCTAAAAAGGAAATATATATTTTTCGCCGATTGATTAAACGGAGGTGAGAGAGACAATTATTTTGAAATTATTGTCGTCACAATCCTGTATCTAAATTACTAATCTAGAATCACTTTGTCAAACCCCTAACCCTCCTTCTATGTCTGTCCGATACCCATCATGTAGGTGAAGGTTAAAATAATCATGAACAAATGGACAGTTTGATATCCCTCATTTTCTTCAGTTCCTCTTTCTATTTTTTTTTAGTCGAACACTCTTTCTATCTGTGAAGTGAATTCCCATAAATAAACTTTATAAGGACCTATATAATGCAAATATATTGAATTCTATGATGATTTTTTTTTTTGTCAAGAAAACTATAACGTTGGATAATTGATAATACAAAATTATTATTACGATGGTAATCCAATAATATGTGTGTGGATACTTGGCACCATCTGAATGCAGTTGTAGGGAGAGAGATTTAAGGATTCGGAGACAATTGTCTTATGCAATAAACTGTTGAATCGTAGGATGTCTAATTATACAAAATCAATGAAGTTTCTAGTTCCAAATTTAATTTCAGAATCAATAGTCGATTCAATTTGTTGCAGACAAAATTGTCTCACGGTCGAGAGAGTTGCCAATTTCTTGCACATTTCTCAACAATAAAATGGAACTAGATGATTGTGCACACAAAAATTGCTAGAACAAGACCAAAAAACCAAAAAGGTTGCTGTTGCAGGAGATGCTACTCTTGGCGTTAGTATCCTCTTCCCTGCCTTTAACTGGATCCGATGTGAACTAAGCTATCATACTACTGTGGGTCTAGTTCTGATCTCTATGACAAGTCCTCTAAATCTTTAGTTGCTTGATCGACTGCATAAATTATCATCTTTTTAATCTATTTCACAAAAAGATCAGATAAGGGTGAGAACGGCTGAATCACCAAAAAGCAAAAGATGCCAAGGCCAACCATATGAGGTAATATTCTGTGTTACCTCAAGTTTATCCTCTCTGGCGTTATGATTCTTGAAGTTGTTCGAACTCGTTAGTCAAACGGAGGCATTGCCAGATATTCTTAGGAGAGACGAAGTCGGTGGCAACTTTTGTGCATGACTACATAAAGAATGATGATAGTGCCAACAATTTAGAGGACTTACAATTCAAGGTGATAGTACAAGTAAAAGATGTAAAGAAACAGTTTGTATACCTTCAAATTTCTAACTTGGTGGGGACACCCAGCAGGAATAAAAGCTGCTTCACCTAGGTGTTGTTCGAATGTCCATGGTTCAATTCCTACATAGTTTCAAAAGTTATGTTGGACCATTGTATTAGTCGGTTTTAGCATATACTAACCAAATTCCTCCTTCAACTTCCTCTAGTGCTCCAAAGTAAGATAAAATGATTGGTCATGGATTGGATGAATGACCTGAGCATTGAGGGAGTGAGTATCAAACCTTGGAACGTGGCTTACATAAATATGCCAACAACAAGAGCAGCATAATTGTGCTGGGAAATTCACCTCTTTAACTGGAGCGCAGTATGTATGCCTCTTTGCTTGATTTCTTGGTCCGAACAGAGATCGTTTCTGCGTTGGTCTTCTTCTTTTCCCCGGCATCCCTCACGGCCATTGAGGCCTTCAAGACCCTGATCTTGGCATCCTGATGCATCTACATTAAGCTCTTCATGTGCTTGACATTGATGCTCCTTCACATCCTGTGCTTTGTGCTTCTCTTTCAATGTTTTCACTGCAGATTGCTGCTCTTCACTTAAGGACACCTCTGCGGTAAGCATAAGGATATTCACCTGCCAGGCGGGTAAAAAGGGACGGAAGTCAACACAACGCATGCAAGTGGTGTGTCTGATCATGACAAATATCTATTTGCATGCCATCACCTCATCCCTAATAAAGGCCATGCATCTTCACAACTAAGCCGTGCCATCTACTGCCTAACCAATGTAGTACGTTCTAATTTTGGTGGAGAGTGCTTGGAATTTTCCTTCATATCTGGAAAGAAGGGATTACTGTACTGGACAATATCAACAACTTTTTATGGCAACACAATTTCTCTGCTGTTTTGTTGAACACTTTCATTCATGCTTTTCTTATAAATGTTCCATGCTTGGTAATAAAGTCATGATGATAATGAAACATCCAGTGATTCATACAACACTTTTTGAAGAAGGCGCACTGCATCTGACATATCGCAGTGAAGCTTGGTCACAGAGTCACCTCTTCCTAGCTCTTCTGCAAAACCATAGGCAATATAGGTCTTCAGTCCCATGTCTGGCTTCAAGACACTTGGTGGTAACTTTGTAGCCAGGTTGAGGAAGCCAGATCGAGGGTTGCTATAGGCATGAAATGGCAGTGCAGCTATGAACTCCTCACAATGGCGTGGCAAAAGATCCTCAAACTTGTCTGAAGGAGGCCAGTCCTTTAGCTTTAGCACCAGAGGCCAAAGGTTAGAATACTTTTCCCCCTTTGAGTAGCCTTTGAAGAATTTGTGGGTGCTAATGTCCACCTGAAAGTTCAATCAACTGCCATAAACAAAACGTTCTAGGTATGATAAAAGATGATCTTAAATGCATGGAAAAGAAAACAACAGGTTTCCAGATAGATTGTAGAAAAAGATGATATGATTGTCAATATTTTCAGTTGACACCTTTATGGTGAGTACTTACTAAATTTTCCTAAAACATTGTCTCCCAATATCTCTTGCACTTATAAGAATCCTGAGTACATGGACAAGTAATTTTGTGTCTTTACATGTTATTTGAAAAACTAAGGGTGGGATAATGATATTACTTGGCAAGCAGCTAGGCAGTCAATGGCATTGACTTTGGATTTTGAACCAGATGCTGAATCCTTATTTTCACATAATGCACGCTGCATAACCATGGGTTCCCAGCTCAAACCAGGGGTCCGCTCTAAAACATTTTGAACTATGACAGGTTCACCTTTAATCCAGTGACTTCGGAAGCATAGAAACTTCTCTTCATCCAATACTGCACTTGATGCTGGACAATATAAGTAATCGTCAGCGGAGTTTCTGCATGCGGCTTTTCATAGCATCTTATCCCCAGTTTCAGAGCAATCATGCTTCTGAGTGGTATGTCCGGATTTGCCAAATTTCAGCAAGTTTCTTGCTTGCAACTCAAGCCTGCTCATCCAATCTTTATCATGCATGCGCTTAAGCTCTAATTTATGATTACCACATCCACCCATCTCACTCGGAGCGCAATTGATGCTCCCGCCAGTGTTAGCGTCCCATTCAATGGATTGAGCAACATGACTTTGAGAAGTTTCCATATATGGCACCGGATCCATGTCATGAATTGCCACAGGCTGTCCACCGTGAACATAGTCGTTGCCTCTGTTCTCGTACTGAAACTTCACCTCAGCACGAGAAGGAACTTTCCCCTGACGAATTTCTTGGCAGCAATTGAGACAAAGTTCAAAATGGCACTTTGGACAGCTTCTATGGAAGTCTACAATTGAAGTAGCACAATGTCGCTGCTCCACACCGAAAAAAGAAAAAAAAGAAAAGGACAAATATATATTGTTAGTCACGTAAGAATGAAAACGCATGGAAGTATTGTGTTTTGTACTCTCCACATGTATGCTGAACCTCTTACCAGTAGACACGCTCCCGGTTTGGACAGAGAGACATCGGCACTTCAACCTCACCAACTAGTGTTCCTGAATATATCTAATCATATAAATCACGTACTAACATGAGACAAAAGGGTAAGCAATTTTTACAATGTATACCTTGTATGTTGGCTTCAATTTGTGTCTCCTGAATTTGTTCTTCGCAAATTTTCCTTAACAAGGGAAGCAGTGCTTCAATTAAGTACTTCAGGTGCTTAACCTTTTCATCATCAGACATGCTCACTTTTGATTCCTGAAATTGTATAACACCGTGCATTAGTCAGAAAATAAATTGGACAAAATCTGACGAGGCATTTCCATGAGCAATGGTATGAAGCATCCTAAAGTTTCGATAGTTTGTTACAACCCATTAAGCACCTCAACGAATAGAATGCCGGTGGTTCAACTTCAGTTGTCAGCATAACAGCAGGAAGCTACAGAACCTAACAGGTAACTAGGCCATGAGGGAAGACCATGGGAACTCCCCCATAAATTGGGGGCTCGTTAGTTTTACTGATTGTCAATTGTCTTTGTTTTTGTTCTTTGGTAGTTACCACGGGGAAAGGATGATGAGACATCTAGCCCATGACCTTTGGATCTAATTACTGGTGGACCATCAGTTGACCAAGGCCTTATTCCTAGTTGATGAGAGATGAAGAAGTGGAAGATTAGTGATCGAGAAGAAATATACAGTCATCACAAGCAATACTAATGAATATTGAGAATTCCACTGTTGGGTCATAGGTTTGGTTTCCCTCTTAAATGGCTGTTGACACCTAGTTTTTGGCAACTCTAAGAAAATAAAAAATAAAAAATAAAAAATAAAAAACATCAAAACAAATAAAAGGAAAATGAGGAAAAATCAATCTGATTGATTATGCATAGAAATTGAAAATTTTGATGAATATTCATATTTTGGTAAATGTGAAAGCAATTAGAAAATTAGGTGATTAAAGGGTAAGAATTTTGATAAAATGGAAACAATCGAAGCAAGATCGAGCTGCAACATAAGAATGGAAACTCGGAAAATACCATATCCAGAATCACTATAGAAGAGTCACAATTTTTGTTACCAAGGGAGAGCGAATTCGAAGAAAAATTTGTGTAAGAAGAAGGCCTCATCTGTCTTGGTCAAAGAGAAGGCCTTTCCCCTTTTCTTTCTCTGACAAGAAAAGGGAAAAGTCAGCTGCAGAACAGAGAAAGGTGCTAAAGGGGCCGAATAGAAGTTACGGTGGTCCTTTCGTTTTTCTTTTTCCCGGTCACGCGTATTAACAGAAGCGGCGTATGATGTGTGCGATTCTTTCATTTTCTTTGTTTGGCTTGGGTTTGAGTCTTGGATGGTTCTTGATCAAGTTGACACTATACTACAAACAGATCAAGATTCACGGAGAGAGAGAGAGAGAGAGAGAGAGAGAGAGCCATTTATTTGGTGATAATTATCGGTTCTCACCATGAAAAAGTGATGATGAGAATTAAATTCTTCTGCAAATAGCTATGGATAAAGTAATTCATCATCCACAGGAGTTTAAGGCGCTGGAAGACCAGCTATGGCATAGGGTTAGGGTTGCATTTTCTTTTCTTTTATTTTATTTATTTATTTTTTGCCATTATTAGCTGCCGTGGATGATGTTAGAGAATGGGTGACGGCTTGATATTCTCCTCCCTCTCTCTATGTGGTGTCCTTTTTGTAATTTGATCACTTCCATAGGTCATGGGCTCTGATTTATTGATGGCTCTCTCATGATCTTAGTGACATGTTTAATAATAATTGAACTTAATCCTTAATCTTTCAATTTTTAACTGCACCCAATTCTAGTTTAAATGGAATTATGAAGAACTTAATTTAATGCATGAATGCTGCCAAAGCAATTGTTAAGCAATCATTGAAAGAGGTTTCAACCATCCATATATCGATTCTGTGTTATAGACAATGAGACTTTTTAAAGTGAAACACTAATTGAGAACTCACATTAATCTAAACCTATTTTGAGGAGTCACTTTGTTATATTTGACTTGATCCACCTCCTCAACTTGATTAAAAGTAGCGCTGCAACTAAATTATTTTTGAATATTGATTATTGCATTGAGATTTATACAATCTCCACATTGTCAATGTGAAATCAATTTTCCACAGGTATTGGTTTTTCTACAATAAGAATAAAAATCATCATAGGTAGGTGAACAAGAGAGAATAAAATTGAGATAATGTCATATATCAGGTAATATATGAGCTGAAATCTGAATGGGTGGCACAAATATGCATTTGCATTGCACTTGGTGTTGCGGAAAAACCCATGCAGTGCATTAAATTCCCTAGCAATTAAAACATATGCAAAGAGGGTTTATTTACTTAGGTTTTGAGATATGTAAGCAACATTTTATGCAGGTCAAAAGCTGTTGACACCTAGATTTTGACGGTCCGTGTAGTGATTTATCGCATTAAAAATTAGGGTTTAATTTTATCAATATATATATATATATATATATATATATTAATTGCGTAGCATATAGATTTAGGTGCATTTTTATTTTAATTGGCGTTTTATTTTTTGGACCGGTGCGGATGGGTTCAAATTAGTTGGATTAAGCCCACGAAAGGAGCAAATTAGCCCAAGCCCGTTGCTTTTTAATTAATTAATTACCTTATGAGAAATTGAGATTTGATATGATATTATGGTAGTTTTTTTTACATTTAAAAAATATTGCTATCTTATCTTTAGTTTTTTTTTGTGGTAAAATCGTTGGGAATATTAAGGAGGATAAGAAAATAATCTAAAATATTATGTTGCGGATAGATATCTCGAAAGATTTTAGAGTTGGATAATGGAGTTTTATCTTGAGTGAATTATTTGGAAGATCTTCACAAAAAAAAAAATTCAGTTTATCTTCAATCGCTAAGTCAGTATATAAAATATTTAATGGTCGAGTGAGTCAGCTTGGAAGATTTTAACAGATGATTTTAGATTTTGGAACCTCTTTTCGGTTGAGCACATCTCGTATTTTCGAAGGTAATCCTCAACGATTGGGTTGTTATGCAAATATTCGTAGGTAGGGTTTCCACTCTATAAATAGGGGGCTTTCTCTTCGTAAAAGGGGAAGAAAAAAATTCATAAAAAGAAAGAGAGAGAAGGGGCTTTTTGCTAGGTTTTCTTTTGATCAAGGAAGAGAAAAAAAAAGAAGCAAAAAGTGGAAAAAGTGAGAAGTGAAAAAGAGAGTGACAGGAAGAGACAGAGGAGAAGCGGAAAAGCAGAAAAAGGGGGGTGATATGACCCCTACTGTTCATCGTCTCTCCAAGTTTGCTGCCCCCGCGCGTTGTTGCTCCATCCGTGACTACCCAGAGCTCCTCCGCCTCACCACGCGACTACCGCCGTTCACCGCACCCGTGTGGCTGCTCCGAGAGCCCGACGCCCCTGCAGCGCCTCCATCTCCGACGCCCCTGTAGCTGCCAAGCCTCCGCATCATCGCACAATCCACCACCGCACTGCTGTGCCTCTTTCCCGCCACGCCGAGACCCGACGTTCCTGCTCGTCGGACGCCACGCCTCCGCCTACCGTCCTCCGCGACGGCAGCCCCTGTTTCTGCTCGCCACCGCCAATCCGCCGCAACGCCGCGACGACCGCTACTGCTGCCGTGCCGCGACTCGGAGTCTTCTACCCGAGCCGGCCCGACTCATCGCTGCCCTACCGTGCACAACTTCCGATCCGACGCCGTTCCGCTCGAGTCGATTGACCCGAGCCGAGATCGCCCGACGCCGTGCCCAATGCCTAAGCCTGCCGCGCGCCCACGCCGCCGAGCCCGACCACCGTGATTAACACCCACGGTGACCCCCGCAACGTTGCTGCCCCTCGCCGGACCTTCACCGGAGCCCCGACCGCGACGCCCTTGCCGAATCCTCTTTGCCGGATTGATCAACCGGCTCCCTTGGAGATCCACAGATGTGCGTGGAGAGGAAGGAAGAAAAAAAGAAACAAAAAGAAAATCTGATTAGGTGGTCTTTCTTTTCTTTTATTTTACCTTTTTTTTAATATTATGTTTTAGTGAAATTGTTCCTCAATATATTATTGATATTCCAACATGAAATAGTCCCTCAAGTTAGGGATTGACAGTCCGATTTTCGCGCCCGAAATCCGACTCGCAATCTCTTACAAAAATCGACAATCCAATCTCAAGCCCGAGATTCGATTCGCGATTTAATTTAAAATTGGCCAACCCGATCTCATGCGCGAGATATAGTTCGCCAATTTTTGGATATCAGTCTTATCTTGTTTGATTTGCTGTCGTCAAGTCAATCTTATTTTCGTAAAATAAAAATAAAAAAATATATTTGAGTTAGGAATAGATTTGCTTTATAATATTTCTTGTTTAGGATTAAAATTGCAATCTTATTTCGAAATTGAAAAATCCAAAAAGGTTGAATTAGGATTAGTTTTTTTTATATTTAGAATAAAAACTTTATTTTGAACCATGGAAAAGAAAACCAAAAAAGAAAGCACATACATAGGATGTTAGTTTTAAATCTAAATTGCATGGCAATTTTTAATTTCGAATTTTATAAAAAACACAAAAAAAGTCATCATGCATATGTCATATAGAATTAAGGCACTCTTTATATGTCATGGCATATTAGATAAAATTGCATGTTTCATTTTAAGTTCATATTAATTTTCTAGATAGATTGCATCTTAAGTTAGAGATTGCTAGGTTAAGATAATATCTTAGTTTTAATTAGGATTTAGTTTGACCTGATTAATATAAGCTGGATAAAATCTTAATCTAGATAAATAATTTTTGCATTTTTCTTAATTTCAAATTTCATGAAAAATACAAAAATTGTCTTAGAATAAATTCATTTCATTATCTAGAATATATTGCATTTTTAAAATAAAAAATGTTATTTGCATGTCATATAAGATTAGATTCATAAAATGCACGTCATTTAGTGATTGTTGTTAAGTTAGAAATTGCCCGTCATTAGATTAGGTCATTTAATAAAATGTCACGTGACATATAGCTTGCATATTAAATTGTATGCCGCATGCCATTTTAGTTAAAATAATTTTGCATGTCATCGCATTGCATCACATCACACGTCATTAGAATTAAGCCATTGCATATTTAATAATTGCATGTTCATTAAGAAATCACAAAAAAATTATTCATAGAGTTTAGAAGATGTTATCATGCAATATCATTTCATATTAGAATTAGAAGCAAAGCATTGCATTGCATATGGACTATATTTTCATTGAAAAAGAGAAAAACAGAAATTGAGTAATTGCTTGTTAATTAGAAACCATATCTAGGGTTGTTGATATGGATTTTTATTTAACATTGCAGATGCTTTCGTAGCTTTGGAGGTAAGTCCTGCATTATTTAATTGTTTTCTTGGGTGTTAAATTGATGGTTTGTGCACCTGCATGAACACCTCATATGTTAGGGAACGAGTTTAAAATCAATTCAAGCTACCTACCAAACCTTTTTTTCAAAATAAAAAGAAAGGTACCGAAAGGGCGTTAGAGAAATCTAACGTAACCAAGTCCCCATACCCTTAGTCTCTGGTTCGTAGGAGTAAAGTAAATCTCCCGTTACTTTACTAGGGTTTCTAATCGACCCACCAAAAATAGATTAGTGGCGACTCCTAGTTAAAAAAATCAATTGCATGTTAACAATTCAAACTTAAGTCGCGAATTGATCTGGGCTTGGGAGAGCCCGAGTTAAGCCTAGACTTAACAATCCATTAGCCAAACCCTAGGTGGTTCACACCCAAAAAAATTGGTCGCGACAAAAGTGTATGTTATCTGACCAACTTAGCATCACTCATTTGTGAGAAACTATGCTTTCATAACTGCACAATGGGCTAGGGTTCATCACGTGATCGTGCCCGCACATGATAGCATCCTAAATCATCTCAAATTTTCAAGTACTTCTATTTATCCATAGTACGCCCATTGCATCCCCCAAAGAGAGCATAAGACACCCATTGCATCCCCCCAAGAGAGTATAAGACTGTGAAAATAGACCGACCCACTCATGTGGAGTCTACCTAACCAAATGTTGTAAAAGGCCACTAGGTATATTAAGAGCTTGAGTGTAGCATGCAATGCAAAAAAAATATATTGAAATAATTGTGGGAGAGATGTAGAAAGAGATGGATTGTGTCGAGGATTATATCCTAAGATCTCCTAGAAAGTTGACAATAATGTTTTTTAAGTGTTTATGTTGTTTCTTTGTTGTGCTTTTAGTTAATTAACAGAAATGATTTAATTGAGAGAGAGAGAGAAAGAGAGAGAGAGAGTCTCAAGCCGGGTGTATTGACAACGTTTCAATTCCGTTCAATTAAGATGGTAATTGATATTGGTTTTTTGGGCTTTATATTTGCATGTGTTGGTTTTTAGAAACTTTTGTCATGTTTTTATCGGGCTAATTCCATAAAAAACACGAACTTTATGTGTTGTTCCAAATCTAACCCGAACTTTATTTTGTCTTAAAAAAAAGCACGAACTTTAGATGTTATCCCAAATTTGGCCCGAACTTTATTTTGTCTAAAAAAAAAAACACGAACTTTAAGTATTGTCCCAAATCTGGCCCAAAATTTATTTTGTCTAAAAAAAGGCACAAATTTTCACTTGCGTCCCAAATCTAGCCATCCATTAACCTTCATTCCACAGTCATCTGACATGGCATTTCCACGTCAGCACTAATATCCAACACAACAAAACAATGATGCATTTGAGTGTTTGGAGGAAGTGTTAAATTTAAGTCTGCCCTCCAATGAGGTAAACTTTACAGATGATTCTCATGGGAAAAATAATTCAGCAGCTTTAGTTCCAGGGGACGAGGCACATAGCTAGGGCCATTAGATCAAATTAACAATTGGCAAACTGTTTGCAATGTCAGAAGCTGGGTTGGAAGCAAAAAATTACATTGCTTTAAAGTGATATATTAAAAGCATGTGCATCTTGTAGTTAAATAGAAATGTGAAGCCTATTTGTAATAGAATTACTTTATTTTGTCTCAAATAAAGTTTGGGCCAGATTTGGGACAACACCTAAAGTTCGTACTTTTTTTTTTTTTGAGACAAAATAAAGTTCGAACTAGATTTGGGACAACCCCTAAAGTTCATGCTTTTTTTTAAGACAAAATAAAGTTCGGGCTAGATTTGGGACAACACCTAAAGTTCGTGCTTTTTTATGGAATTGACCATGTTTTTATCCTAAAACTGTGTGTGGACACCTCCATTAATTTTCAACAAAAGTAGGCTACTCGCTTTTAGACTTCTTTAGGCAAATGTGACAATCCTAGCGAAGATGAGTCCCATCTCCCATTGGAGAGCGAATCTCACTTTCGAAGGAAATTTCTATCTAATGCTTTATGCAAGATAAGATAAACAATTGCATCACCAACATAATCCATTTAATCAACCCATATAGTTTAACATATCTTTTATGAAGTAACGGTTTCTTGGAAAGATAATATTTTACTTATTTATGAATCAATAAAAATAGTCGGGATTGTGAAAAAATTTAGAGGTAGAAATACTAAATTTGAGACGATTGCAGTGAAAGTCTTAAAACTTGTAGTTTTCAAGTAGTTGAATTATGAATATTTCATATCCTGAATTTAACTTTTGAACTTGCAATTTCAATATACTTGACATCTTCCATTAACTCCATCCATTTTAAATGAGGGAGGACTCAAGTGCATCAAACGTACGAGTTTGAAGGCTAGGTGAACAAAATAAAATTTAAGATTCAAGTGCACCAAATTTGCAACTTTTAGTATTTACATTGTTATTGTTAGGGGTGAGCATGGTCCAGGTTGGTCCGGGCCACCCCTAACCCTAGGACCAACCTATACAGTGTCGGTTCTCAATTTTTAAGACCGAGAATCAACCCTATTGAGCTTGGGACCAAGGACCGAATTAACCCAATGGGTTCGGTCCGGTTCCAGGGTTAACCCAGGACCGATCAATAATTTTTTTTCGTCTTATTTTTTATACTCCCTAAAAAAGCAAACCTATAAATTCAAATTACATATCTATCGACAATGCGGCAATGTGCAACTAAACTATAAATACTAATACATATTTAGCAAATTTAAGATGACACAATAATAGAAATTTCGTACCCACTAACCGCTCATCGAGATATGGGACAAGATGGAAAGTTCTTGTAATCATCTATCTTTAATATCCATAACACCATATGCAAAAGTGTTTCCTACATTTGATCATGTAGAGTCCACTCAACCAAAAAATAGGCTTCACACCACTCAACTACACCACTTAACTAGCAAATCACCGTAGCAACTGCAGTACTACTCTACTCTTCAAAAACTTCTACCATTTTATACAAATTGAAAAGCAAAGTGCAATTGAAATTTATTAGTAAAATACAATTAAACCATAAAAAGTTCAAAACACTTAATATAAACCATGAATATATAACTTCACATCTTGTTAATTCACTTGAACTTCTAAACACCTAAAAACAAAACAAACGACACTTAATTAATACTCGACAAAAGTTTTAAATTGAAATTACTATTAGTGCTATTGATAGAACATCTTAATATAATACAATATAACAAACATTTTACTTAGGTTTGAATATATAAAAGAATTATAAATAATATAATATAATATAATATAATATACATGGTTGGTCTAGGGTTGGACCGACCGAAAACTCTTAGGACCGAGGACCAACCCCAACTTGCACAGTGTTGGTCCTGGAATTTCAGGACCAAGGACCGACCCAGTCCCCTTGGGAACCAGACCAAGACCGGCAAGGTTGGGCCGGTCCAGGGTTAGTCCAGGGTCGACCCTAGACCGCTGCTCACCCCTAGTTATTGTACCTTTAATTTTCAAGCGCTGTTTCCCTTTTCTTTTACTCTCTTTCTGTCTTTTTCCCAGTCAACGTCCGCCTTCAATGTATCCATCAGTAGATGGAGATCCGACTCCGTAAACAGGTGATGAATATTCCTCGCAGTACTCCTTGTTATGTTGTGTAATCATGAGGGAAAGCAAGCGTACACCTGCGCATCAGAGTGAAACTAGTTGCTTAATATCCAAATATTGAAAATTAGTAGTTCTTCGGTTGCAATAAACAGAAAAGGCTAAACCACCAGTTGACTAGTGACTGGTAGAGCCACTGGGAGCTTTATTTTTCCTTTTCTATTTCTTTCCACGCCACTTTGGCTCAACAAGTGATCCTATTGGAACCCAAAGCAGGGGAAAGAGCTAAATCAGATATGGTAAGTAAGACTTGATCGAGTAGCAAAGATTTGCCTCGCATTCTCGAGCATTCTCGAGCAAAGGACTAGTTCGACAATTGTTTCCCACAAAATGACCAATTGAGCTAATTCCAATTTGTGATTTTTCATTAAAAAAAATTACTACAAATTAAGTATATTGCAAACACTATTAGATAGGTGATTGGTATGAAATCCGACAATATCAAATCAAAATGCATTACTTTTGGTCAATAAACATGCACAAACACAAATGATAAACATAAACATCCACACGAAAAAATAAAACTTCTTTGGAGGTTCGCTTCTCTCTGCTCCTCTCTGCTCGAGGAGGCTTTGTGCCGGTTGCCAAATTCCACCTCGTACCCTCTTCCTTAAACCATTAGACTACGTATAAATTCGAGATATGATATGATTTATCCTATCTTATGTTTGTTGCTCGCTCAAGATAGAATAAAGTTGGATATAAATGGGGATATAAGGTAGGATAAAATTATCCGATGGAGGTGGGATAAAGGTGGATAGAATTTCTAATGTTTATAATAGGAAATTTATTTTTCTCGAATAACAAACTTATTAAGTTAACAAAATAGAAATTGTATTTCAATATAAATAATATTTGAATTGTAATTTAAGAAATTAAAATAAAAATAGAAATTTATTTTTAATTAATCTTATTTTAATTTATATATTCAACTTTAATTCTATCTTATAATAAACATTCAATCTATAAATTAAATATTTATATTTATTATATATTTTAGGTATGTTAGTACAGTTTACTATATGATAAAATTTTATTAAAAAATGATGAAAGGAGAAAAAGAAGTAATAAAGATAATATAAAAAAAGAGGAAAAATAAAATAAAAATAAATTAATGAATATTATTACGAGATATTTTCATCATCATTGTTTATAACATTTAGGTTCATTTATAATGACATGCCATTTATATAAATAAAAAAAAAATATACGTGATATGATGTGAATATATCGACTTTAATATTGCGATTTACCAAACAATGGACATGATATAAAAAAATCTAAAGATTTCTTATCATATCTTATCCAGTTTTATTCCGATTAGAAATCCAGACTACCAAACGTAGCTTTAGAGTAATTGAAATAATAATCCCATTTCCAATGGGAGGAAGCCTTGGAAAATGAAGTCCCCACAACACGAGCCATCTTGGTCTTGGTGCCCGATGACGTCAACATCAAACATGGCTGTCTGATGCGGGGAATATGATTTTAAAAAGTAAATAGGCTTAAAAAGTGACCAAGATAATGCTAGCTGCTATTGCGCACCGCTAAACGTGAAATTCAGTCAAGTAGCCATTGCCAGCGTGCCGGTGCATGAGATCCCAGCTCGTACTCATCGTCAGATCAGGCAGGCTCTTCGTATGGCCCGTCTCATCTAACAACGTATATGAAGCCCGGTCCATTTGTGATTTCTTTCCTAATAAATTGGCAGGGGCAACATGGTTCCCCCATGCGACCCGTTCCTTTCCCCTGCTCCTCCTTCCCACCCCCACCCCCCCCCCCCCCCCCAAAAAAAAAAAAAAAAAAAAAAAAAAAATCCCCCACCCGGTCCTCAAATCAAGCGGACCACAACACAATAGCTCACCGATCCATTATACACCCGCCCGCACCAGATCCTCGCCTCCACCCCCAGCCCCCTCTCTCTTTCCTTTTGTGTTACCTCTATCTTTATAAGCAAATACTAAAAAATTAACGTTCAGGCAACGATCCGTGTAATTAGCTTGCATCGTGACCACTTGACGACCCATGTTCAATATAATATCAACACTAAATTCACTTAAAATTTCTCATGTCCGATATATTGTGACTGAGGGTTAGAATAAAATTAAGTGAATCATTAACTAACATATTGGTCACTTGTTAAGTCTATTTGCTTTTCAAAATCAAATTCCAGGCATTGATTTCAAGTGACACAAGAACTTAATTTATTGAAAGTTGCAAAGTTTCCATTGTTAATTGCTAATCATAGCTTTAGGTTGAATATCTTAACTCTACAACGTGTCAACCTTCAACGTTGGATTGGGGGGAGACCTCATTTAATTTTAATCTTGTATCACAACCACAAATTGACGTCAAAGATATTAGATCTACAATTGTTTGACTCGTTTGCCATGGTCACCAGTCTCAACCTTGAAAGGTGGAAGACCTCAATCACCTCGAAGGCGTTTGACCCCTTTTAAGGTCGATGAAGTCTCAACCTTGAAAGGTGGAAGGCCTCAATCACCTCGAAGGCGTTTGACCCCTTTTAAGGTCGATGATGGTGAGGCAGACACTTTTGAGTGGCCTTGCTTGCTCAATTGCAGAGCAATGTGGAAAGAAGAAATGGCCAAAAGAAGAAAAAAAAAAGAAAAGAAAAAGGAATAATCACCTAAAACAGATGTCAACCTTTCAAAATTATCGAAACACAATCAATATTTACAAACATGGCAAAAACCATCCCATCCTCGTGGAAAATTTGTCCGACCTTATTCAAAATCGAATGCCGTAAGAATTCTTTTTAACGAAATCCAAATAAAAATTCACAAATCATGGGAAAAAGTGACTAGATTTCAATAAATTCATTAGTTTTATTTCCTCAAACACTTTCCTTTTTCTAAAACCTTTACTAAAAGTAAAAGCTCAATTCTTCAATTTACTCCAATTTAAATTGGTTTTTGGCTAGATTATCTTTTGATCCAATTCGATAATGGGGTTCCAACCGAACTGTACATGTAAAACATTTAGTTAACTAGGCCGATTGAGGTGTTGGTGGCCGATGGCACGGTGACTCGATCACAAATGACAACCTCTAACGGCAGTTGCCGCAATCTTGCATCCACTGGCCGCACTAGCAAATATGACACCTGCAGTTATTGCATCAGAAGAAGATCCCATGGACACTTGGTTCCCTTCTTCTTGCTATTACCAATGCAAGAGCATCCCATCATTTTTTTAGTTCACAACTTGCAAGTTGCCACCTTCGCCCAAAACCCATTCCAAAATTATAGCTTTTCTTTTGTCGCTTTTTTTCCTTAATTATCTTACTTAGTGGGAGGACGAGACGAGGAAACAATTCAATTTCAAATTTCTTGAAATCGAGTGTGCTGGAGGAGCCACGTTTGTTAACGGTTTGTTTGCTCATCATTTTCCTTATAAAGAGGATTAATACATTTGAAAAATACAGTTTGCATGAGTCTCAAAAGAAATATTAACGAAATATAGCGTGTGATAACGCACGAGCCGAACTTTTGATAAATGGACATCATTTAGATTGCTTAATGGTACTTTGCTTGCATAAAAAGCGTGTGAAGCAGGATTTGGATGGAGGGGTGGAAAGTAATTGTTTTAAAAGGAAAATCTAAATTGATTAGAAATGTGTGGAATTGAATTACATGATAAGTAAAGTACTGAGAAATGTAAATGGGCAAGGAATTGAAAAATGTCAGGATAAGGAAAGTACAGGGAAATGTAAAAGGGCAAGAAACTGAAAAATGTAAGGAAAATATAAAAATAGAAAGCTCTTATAAAGTGTGTTCCCATGTGTGTTTTCTCTGCTTCAAGTGTTGGGGTTTTTCTATGCTATTCTCACCTAACTCTATTAAAAAAAAAAAAATCTCTACTTTTAGGTATAATTTCAATTCTATCTTGAATTGAATCTTTTTTATCTAATTTTTTTTTTTCAAAATTTCACTATAGTCTCAGATATGCCCATGAATTTAAAAAATCTCCACTAGTTTCTTCAAACCTTCAAATTCATATAAAACAAAAAGTAACCTCTTAATATTGGTAATCTTGAAGAAACTAGTGAAGGCATGAGAAAAGTTGGAGATTTTTTTTAATAAGAAAAGCCCAGATCCTAATTGGAATTAAATCTAAAGTTGAGGGAGAAAGGACTACACTAGTATGACCACACTGTTGCTTCCTTAGTAATTGTACAATTTGAGCCATCCATTTTGTTTTTGTATAATGGACAACTCAACGTAAATTTGCTGTGAAAAACCATGAGTGAGCTCACTGAGATTTCTTGATTGAAATTTCCCTCTTATTTCTTCCCAATTTCTCTTCACTTTCTCTCCAGATTAATTGTCGATAATCATCTCCGTCATTAGGAATTGTAGCTCTTTTTCCGAATATAGCTACCGGAGATTCATAGTTGCAAATGTCATTGTTTTTCTTGTTGATTTAAGTGTAATCGTTTCAGATAATTTCAATTGCCTTTCCAACCACCATTGTTTCTCCATTTTCCAAAGCCATGCCTTCAAAGCTCTCTTCTCCCCTATTTCACAACCAAGAGATTTGCATAGACTATTTCGTGTTCGATCCTTTGCTAATGCTTCCGACCCTCGTTGGTGACATTTCAGGATATCCACACTTTGATTTACCTACTAACCGGAGTTAGAAGTCCTGCTTTGCAAGGTTAAGAACTACATGGCTTGTTCTCAATCTCTTTTTGAGTGAAAAGCAGAGTCTACGTTCTGAGTGACATTGATTTGGAAATCTACTATCATTAAGACTGAGTTGATAATTTAAGTTCACTTAGGTTGAAATGAATTATTGCTTCAAAACTTGCTTGTAGACTCAACGACCGAAGCACACACAATGTGCTTGATGAAATAAAAAAATGAGATTTATATCAACTTGTCTCCAATTTTTTATTACCTTGAGCGTGTTTCCATATGTATTATCTCTGGTGTTCCTTTCTCCACGTCCTTATATTTTCTGTGTGATTATCCCTGGAAATGTCATTGAGTGCTTGCATTTGCCTTGTTAGTTCTTTGCATCCAGCCTATGTTCTGCAATACTGAGGCATCATTGTCGGAAAGGCTGGTGAACGGAGATGGTTGTCTTGTGGAGGTTGAAGATGGATGGTGGCTGAGTAAGAGGTAATTCTTTTGGCTTTTGCTTAGAATGTATGAATGAATTTGATATGTTAGATTCTGGAACAATGAAAAGTTGAAGAAGACAAAACACAAGGCGTCCAGTGGAAAGAAATGAAAAAAAAAGAAAGAGATGTAAAACAGATAATAAAATAGAGGGAAAGTGATAAAAAGCTGTGTTTAGTAAAGATAATAGAAAAGGCTTGAGCCCATTTATATTTGTTTCTTGGGCTTGTGAAGTTGAACATCTCATTCTTCACGTGGATCAGGCCCAAAATCCTTACCTGCCTCCATGTCCCATTTTATCAGAATAAATAGAATAAAAATAAACTAGCAAAAACAGAAATAAGGAGAAGGTATAATTTGATCATGTCGACTGTGGGCGTAGTAGGAGCAATAATAACAAATAACAAAATAATAAAAAAAAGGATAAAAAATAAATAAAAAAATGGAAAAATAGTTGAAAAAATAGGTCTTGATTAGATTGTTCGATCTTAGTATTAGATTTAGTCTATATTCATTTAATTCGTACACATATGGTTTAGGAAAGGTCATGTTTATGTTTCTCTAAGTTTAAGTTTAGGTTTATGAAAATTTGTAGGAAAGTGGGTTTAGAGATAATGACAAAGTTGGACCCAAAGTTCCATATGGATTGGGTTTTCCAAACCTTAGAACGGTAGCCCAGTTTCAATGTAACAAGACCGTCTCACTCCTGTGAAAGCCACTGCGGATCCATCTAAATGCCTAAGGAAGTGGGGTCGTTGGGCAAACTTGCTGGCCTCTGCTGCTGCACAGCTCATGGCTTATTAGGCAACGCAAGGACCGTGAGGGGATCAAATTGCAATCACGTCTTTTATTTATTTAGGCTGACAATGTTAACATGCTCCCCTTCAACCCCCTCTCCCTCCGGGTCGGTCACCTTTTTCGTCCCCTTCAAGATCCCACAAATCAAAATGACCCCTATGATGGGGTGCAACCAAGAAAGAGGAATGAAAAAAAAAAAAAAATCTTCCTTTAAAAAAGACGGTGGATATTGGGTCTGATTTCAATATGTCACAAAGCTTTTTTTATCTAAAGAAAAACCCATAAATTTTTACTCTAATCCCAAATTTGTCTATATGTTCATTATCACAATTGACACTTTTATGGCGGTTTTGGTTTTGGTTTTGGGATGTATGATCATTTGTTAAATAATTAACAGAGAAATTTCTACAATTTCTAATGTACCAATTGACCTCGTGTCGCACGATCAGTGCCATGAAAATTGCTCATAGTATTAAAGCTCATTTAACAAGGGCGTAAAACAACACTTGTGTGAGTAAAAACTGGTCAGATAGACAGCTGTTTTTATCGATAAAAGCAGAAACTTTGATGGTGCTCCTCGTCAGCGGGTGGTCCCCACCGCTTTTTCCGCATAGAAAAAAACCCAACAAGCCGCGATCGCTTTTTGCGCAGGGGAAGAGAGGGAAAGAGCCTCCAGGGACGTGCTGGAGTGGGTCCTTCTGAACGGCAAAGGAGGAAGAGAGGAGGAGAGGAGGAGGAGGACAGGAGCTTGAACTTGTCGACAATGTCGGGTGAAGCGGAGGCGGAGCGATGCTGGCGTTGGTGTTGTTCTTTGAGGAAGAAGGCGAGGAGGAAGCCCATGCTCTAGCCCTTGCTTGTTGCTAATATACCCATTTGCTCGCCTTCTAGTTCTACCCACTCTCTCTCGATCTCTCTGTTTCGATGATTGCTTGCTTGAGTTGATCGTGTGGGGTTCTTCTTTTGTTTGCCACCATTTCTTTGACCTTCCTTCCCTCGTATACAATTGCGAATTTTGTCGAAACTCTCGAAATTTCTTGATATATAGCTTTTTATCATTCGTGCCATCGATATTCTGAAAATTGAAATATTTACGTTCTAAACATTCATGAAAAAGGCTCTCATTATGAGAAAAATCTTAATTTGATCTCCTCTCCCCTCCCTCTCTCTTTCAATCAATCAATCGATTAGAAATCCAAATAAAATATCGAGAGAAATACTTCACCCTTGCACAACAAAACTAAATTATACTAATTAATCATCAATGCCACTAGCTAAATCTTGTTTAAACATCAAGTTTGATTTTTTTTTTTCATTTACTAGAAAAAGATACTCAAATAAAACATTTTTAGGCCTTTCCTAATTTCAGAAATTTTTGAAATATTTTTCGTCCATTTTTAAGAGAAAAAATGCTCGAAATTAAAATTAGGCCTTTACCTAAAAGTAATTTTTCTTTTGGATTCTTTATTTCTTTTTTTATTTTTTAAAAATATAATAAATTGACCCGTTCAGTCAGACCCGGGCCGGCCCGACCGACCCGGGTCTCCCTATGTTTCCTCTTTTCTTTTTTCTTTATTTTCCCTCTCTTTTGTCTTTTTCACTTTGGTTTTTCTTGCTCTCTCTCTCTCTCTCTTACTTTTTCAGACGATCGGGAAGTGGCCTATCTCACTATTTTAAAGGCCCCAATTGACTGCATAGCCCACTTTTTGTCTTCTTTCATTTTTTATTCTCTTTTGATTTTTCTACCATTTTTTTTAGCTCTCTCTCTCTCTCTCTCTCTCTCTCCTCTTGTCCCACTCTTCCCCTCTGCACAACGCAAGAATAGCATGAGAATGAGAGAGAGAGAGAGGGAGACCCATGCAAGAAATGGTCCGGCCAACAACTTAGGCCGGATCCACCACATCGCCGGCTTTCTTTTCCATCGCTCTAGCTTCGGACCGGCAAGTTAAACATCTAAATTCCCTGAATTTTATCAGATATTGGCCTTAGAACATTAAATGCCTACCGAGGACCTCCTTTGGGACCAACCGACAAATGTTGGAAAAACCCCACAATGGTAGAGATTAGATCTCGCGTGGGTAAAATTATTAAACCCGCACAGGAGTTGATGGCGATCGAGTAGCAAGGCATGGCGGCAGGAGCAGCATGCCATGCCTTGCTTCCTGCCCCCTACGAAGCTCAATAAGCTCAATGGCTAGGTGGGGGCTATACCAATTAGGGGCTCTCCTCGGTCAACCTCAGGAGGAGAAAATATTGAGCACATCACCTCAGAGCGCGACACGTGTCGCATGTGGGGGCCTAATTCTCATGCCAAAATTTTTGAAGTGCGCGGCCTTCTTTTCTCCTTGTTTTGAGAGAACGTTCTCTCGCTCTCTCCCCACACCGACCCTCTCTCTTAGTGCCCCTCTCCCACATCTCTCACCGACGAACCACCGAGCCTACGTCGGACCGACAAGGCGCCGCGCCGCGCCGCCCCTCCGACTTGTCTGTTGCCTCCGCCGTCCCCAAAACGTTGGCTCCTTCCGGCTTTGCCATCTCTCTCTCTCCCTCCTAGTCACGACCGAGTGCCCTAACGGCGTGGCCTCCACCACCACCATCGTTGAATCTTGACGAATTCAAGGGGATACACTGACTATGCCGCCCCATTGCCTCCACCTCTGCCTTCGCCTAGACTGAGCCCTAGTCATGTACAGTTGTTGCCAAATCGCGATAAATCCATAGAGTTTAAAAAAAAAAAAAAAGAATTTCAATACTAGTAATGCAAGAGCTTTATGTGTTGTACAATCTAAAGATTATTTTTTTAGAGATTAAAAATTAATCACCAACTGTCGAAATTTAGGTATGGCAAGAACAAACATTTTAATTACTTTTTTCTTGGAGGGAAATATTTAGACCTAAACATGCGACTATCTTCTAGGACTATCTTTCGAGGCATATCACTAAAGGAGGAGCCTAAATATGGGCTTGTGAGGCAAATCACCAAGGAGGAGCCCAAATATGAGCTCATGACCCACTGACTCTTGACCTACCTTTATTTAAAAATTTAAGTCAATTAGCCAATTATGATATATTAATTACTCTACAACATATCAATTCTTATTTTTCTAACACAACTCACACATGTATCACAACAATCTCCCTCTTACTTGTGAGCCCGCTCCCTCTTAAAATCAAGTATCCTTCTACATCAACTTATGGCTCGCATTGCTACACTATAACACCCACGTTCCTAGAAACTGTGACCATGCGATACCATCTTCCAAGGAGAACGCCAAGTAGGAGCCTTTTTTTCTTTTCAATAAAAAAAAAAAACATTTCATAATGATTTTCTTTTTAATGCAAGATGGACTTTGGAAAAAATTATGTGTCATCATCCATAAACTATAATACTTATAATTTTTATATTCCAAAGCGATAGTATTTTTTTTTATCAATGGTCGAACCATAATTTAATTTGAGGCCTTTACTTTTTTTTATTTTTGAAATGCAAAATGGGTCGGTGCTAAGATTTAGATGTCAGCATGTATATTTGGTCTGTGCCTTGTGTAATTTTTCTATAAGTGGTAATATTTTGGGAAGGTTAAACTGAATATAGATTACAACATCCAGATTTTGATATTTTAGAGAGGTAAATTATCCTTTGATTTTTGTAACGTGGCAACTAATTTCTTTGAATTCCCACCTCTCAAGGCCATAATATCTCTTAAAGGTCATATCTATCACCAAAAGGCACGTTATAAGATGTTTCGGGACCTTAGAATCACAGGAGAACTTACGGTTTTATCTATGGAGCGGGTAGGCTTTTTGTTTGCGGAGTTTGTTTTCATGCTGGACATTCACTCTTTCTTGCTCCCTCTTTGTTTGTCGTATGAAATAGATTGGATATGAATTCATTTGCATTCACTCAAAATTTCAATAATAGATTCGAGGACCAATGCGCACTCACCACATGACAACTGCGGAGAAGCCTCACCAGATTGTAGAGTAATAATGTTGTCAAATAGTGTCACCTACTGATACAATATAACCGGTTGAAATTGAAAACTCATACTCTGATGCGAGTATGGTTTTCGTGTTAAGGATACTCACTAAATCTTGCCGTAATGAACAACTCAATGCATTCTTTCATAAACTTTTCTAACATTCTTTCCTCTATGTCCGATTAAATCGAACTTTTTTTCCTCTATTATATCTTGTATTAACTGCTCCGGGTCGTGAGGATTGATCCCTCACTCATAAATCTTGATCCTATGAAGCTTTCCAAAAAGACTACCAAACAATTAAATGAGATGAAAAGTAAAAAAGATAAGACTAAATTCAAAAGGTCAGCTTTATGCTTGAAATTTGTGCATACAAGAAATTTACCGGAGAAGATGGAATGTACCTTTAGGGGTCTAACTAGCATGATCGGTATTAACATGGATAACTTTTAATTGTAATTTAACTTTTATTGGCTATTTAATTGTAAAAATCTTGACACAATATATGGGAAAAATACATATGGCTAATAAAAAATTATATGTCTAAAGAAGAAGATGGAATTTTCACAGTAAGCTCATTTTTTTCTACTAGGTATGGAATCTTGATGTGAGCCTCTGTCTGATCCGCAAATGGAAATGAAGCAAGAGGAAGAAGAAAAGCCACAAGCCCATATGAGCGCCTATGCTCGGCCCTTGTAATAAGCTCCAATTCTAGTCACAGGTGTCTTAAAATGGTTTGCGCGACTTCTTCTACACAAGCTATTTGCTTTACACATATGCCTAGTGATGATCATTTTAATTCTAGCTTCAAAATGTTTAGGAGGTTGAGTCCATTTCCATGTGCTACTACTGGAAGATTGAGTTAACCTAAATTTCTTTCGCAGGACATGCAATATCTCTATGTTGCACTCAAATACATGAGGTTCTATTGAATAATTCATAAATATACACATGCTACTAGAATGACCACAATTTTATCCGATTGCTCAAGAGTACTACTTTTGAAAGTTTGATCCAAGCGGAGCCGATGAAGTCCTCACATGTAGTGTTTGAGCATGACCCCATTTGGCAAACACAGGGTTCGTGAGTGGATTTGGCCTAGTGAACATTTGGGTACTAACCGTGGCTGGTTTTGAGAGTTAGGATGTGGTTGAAGGGCAATTTAGTCACTTTATACATAGGTTTTATCTCTGATACAAAATGGCATTTTCAGAAATGGAGGGAAAGTAGTAGCAGGATTATATATAGTGTTTTCTCTATTAAAATTCTATAGTTCGGGCCTTGAAGTTTAAAATGATCAAAGTAAAAAGTCTAAACAATTAGACAACCAAAACGATTATGCCTTTAAATATCACATAGATTTCTTATTTTGTAGCTAGAAGTTGCATATATATGTACAAAGATATATGTAAAGGATTTTCTATTTCCTTTGATTAAAAGTAAGAAATGAAATGTAGCAGAATTATTATAAATAGAAAACGGATCATTGAAATATATCTCTCTCAATCAATTTATAAGTGTTGCATTGTGTTCTGTCCATCTATTTCTTTAGAGGGTTTTGTATATTTGGAGCCCATCTTAGTTTCAAAAAAAAAAAAAAAAAAGATTGGTTGGCTGGATATTCCATTGTTTTGTGTCCATGTAAATATGCCCCATCAATCACATAAGTTGAGCAAGAGAGAAAGATGATAGCATTTAGGATATCCATCTAAATGAAGTAATATGCCGAACAAAAGAAACTTTTTTTGGTTAATAACAATCCCTTCACTGAGCATTTTCTCATTGTTCAATATCATCCTTAGAAATAATCCATTTTGTTTGAAGCTTTAGGAGATCGGCTCGGTGTGCATCATGTCACTTGCCTTTTCTTCTCGTTCTTCTTTTTTACATGGATCGCGGGGTGAGTGTTGGCCAAGGAAATAAAAAATGTTATGCTGATAGTAGGGATGAGCACCAAGTCTTGTACAAGAAGGGGATTGAGCCGATCTAGACCAACCAGTTCAAGGTTGATTTTAAGAAGACCAGGTTCAATTCTTGGTTTTGTGAACCCAGAACCTGCCTAGGACCATTTGGTTTCCAGTTCATGAAATCGTTTCAACTAATTCACTTCCCAAGTTGCACCGGTTTAGAAGCCTTTTAAAAAGATATATATTTTGCCCTTATAGAGAATCGAAATCATGGTCTTCAACATGAACAAACACAACATAACAACCGTTTGACAAACTTTTTTTTTTTGGTAATGAGATTATACAACTTTTATTTTTTATTAGAATTTGCCCATCTTACCCAAAAAATAAAATTTTCCAAACTCAATAGATTTGATTCACTATTCCGAAACCTACACACCTTAAAACTGATCACCTAGTAGAGATTTTATTTTTATTTTTCCAAGTTAGTGAAATCAACTTTTTTCGCTAGCTGAGATGCATATACTGATGTGAATGAATATTAGAATAATTCATCAAGAATGTTTAGATTTGGTGTCCCTCATGTTCTGCATCAAATTCACTAAACATGGTTTTGTTTCTTGCTGCAGGCTTGCACCAGAATCTATTCAAAATCTTGAAGATCTTGTTAGAAGATTCTTTGGATGTCTTCCTTGTGCCACAGTGCTCTGTATAAGTGTTGCTGATAGTTCTGATGCTAAGTTGTTGCAAGAGCTATTGTTGTATCCTTCTCATATCCACGCGTGGATGATTTTATCTCGTTCGAACCACGGATCGCAGCCTATCGTAATTGTGGTACTTATGCCCTTGGATCCAACGTTGGAAGGTACTTCCTGTTTGCTCCATGAATATTAGTTGTCAGAATCTTGCAGTACTATTAGTAGGTACAAAAAATATACTACGTGTGTCAACAACATTTTCTTCATGTAATTCTGACTCCCATATGTTTCATCACGTGTATGCATGAAATTATGCTTGAGATATGATGCAAAGTGTTGGCATATATTGATAATAAATGCAATGCGTGCTATTTTCATAGTTCACTTTTTACAACAATTTTAGAAAGATTTGTAGACACTTGTCCTTATATCTTCAAACTTCCTTGTTTGGGAAACTTTTAAAACTAGGAAGCATGCGAAAACCCAACTCTTAAAGATGATCATAGGGTCAATTTGATGTCCTTCACACATCTTTGATAAAATGAGTGCATGTTTTCATTAAGAATGAAAGGATAAGGCCGCATTACAATATAAACTCCCCCAAACCAGAGGCTTAGGATTAGAGGTATGAAGTATTTTCATAGTTTCTACTTACAGAACAAATTAAAACAACGAAAATTCCCACACTAGGAAAAAGAGATGAAGTTTAAAGCTGTGCTAAGCAAGCTATCCTACTCTGAAGGGTTGGTGGTGGTGAGGCAAGCGTTTTGCTCTTCAAGGCTCATTTGTATAATCTTGGATCGAGTTCAAATTGGTGATCTTTTGGAAGCCGTAGCTTGAGTACCTTTGAAGTTGCAAGATAAAAATGAAAAGAGAAGAAGTCAATATATGGAAGGGAAAGGAATATAATGCTTCAATTCTATCATCTCTTATAATGTAATAGAGATAAGAGAATTTTTATAAGAGCCCAATCTCATATAGACAATTGCTTATCATGATTTCTTCACAAGAGACTATAAAATCGAATGGTTTATGCATAGCAATTGATCGAATGCCCATCATAAAGGGAATCTTCATAAATTACATCAAAATTCATGAAGAGAAATCCCTATATATCATCTACAATAATAAACCCACCTAATAAAGACGTATTATTATTATTATTATTATTATTATTATTATTATTATTATTATTATTATTATTATTATTATTATTATTATTATTATTATTGTCGTGATTGGGTTACAATTTTTTTAGGGAATTTTTTTCTTTAATCTTTAAGAGAAAATTACTCAAATAGCTAATTTTTAAATTTTTGCTAAGATTTCTGAATTTTCTGAATTTTTATTTATTCTCTAAATTTTTTAATTCTTTATTATTTTTATCTTTTAACATTACCTAGCATCGTCTCTAAAAGGGAAAAAGGCATCCAAAAAAAAAAATCCTGTGGTAAAAGCTCTAAAGACTTATTCAATTGGATTTCAATTTTTTTTAAGGATTTTTTATTTACGTTAAGAGAAAACTACTCAAAAAGTAATTTTTAGGTTTTTTTTTAAAAAAATATTTCTGATTTTTATTAATTTTCAGAAATTTTTAATTTTTAATTATTTTTCTATTATATATTATATTTTAATATTACCTATCTAAAAAGAAAAAAAAAGGCATGAAAAATAATCCTTTTCCGCTCACTCATTAAATCGGCATGCACACTCAGTTAACGTTTCACAACATCCACAACGAAAATGAAAAATAAAATAAAACAAAGAAACCTACTGAAGCAACTCCAATGGCGAAGAATTTTCACGAAATGACCACAAGCAAAATAACTGGATATCGTAGGCTCATGAAGCACCTGTTATAATCATTACGCGATACCAAATCAAAAACCGCACACATGCACGAGAATGTGCACACACGTTCACACATCTATCTTCCCATTTCATACTTGACAAGACACCACGGACACACCTACTACTTACATTATAAAAAATAACCAAGTGAAAGCCAAAGGATTATAGAAACTCAAAAGCTCCAAGCTTGGGTGTTCCGACGTGGATAGGATCAACATACTAACAACCTTGAGGTTCTACTTGAGGAAAAAATTTCAACAACAAGGGCACAAAGCTGATATGGATTCCAAATAGCAATAGTTTCTGTTAGTGATCATTCCCCTTCATTTCCCTAACTTGACGATACATGTCAAAATGCCGAATAGGATGGGTACTCCAATCTAGAGCTGTTAATATGGGTTAAAAACCCATTTGTGACTCACTTTTAAGGGGTCGGGTTACCTATGGATTACTTTAAAATTTTACAAATAGGTAGAAATGGGTTTAAGATATCTGAGTCTAATTTTAAATGGGTCTATATGGGTTTGCACATGACCCATATTCGACCCATTTAGTTTACTAACCCAACCCATATATCTGTCTTCATTTTGCTCACTCGACTCGCTTAGAAAAAAAAGGAAAAAAAGAAAAACTGCTCAACAACAATGCGTAGCCGACACTCATGCTTGGGGATCCGTAGCTCTTGGATAAGCTGCATCGAAGGAGTCGGGATGCATCCTTGTGAGTGTTGCAAGTCCTCTGTAACATCGGCTTCTGGTTGCTCGACGTAATGAGTTGGCCACCCTGTGTTGGGAATCGGTATAGTGAAGTTGGGCGGTTGATGGAGAAGTGGATGGAAGGAGAGTGCTACGCAGGGTAGTGGAGGTTGACGTGTGTCGAGGAGGTAGATCTGTGGAAAGAGGTGATGGTAGTGGCGGAGGCAAGAGATGCAAAGGTGAAGGAGGAAGAGGAGAAGGGGGCAGAGGAGGAGGTAGAGGAGGAGGCAGCAGAGGACAGTGGTATGTAAAGTCGCCGAAGGAGGAGAGGGAGTGAACCACTGCCCTGATCAGCTCGGGCTAGGTCCTTCTTTTGGTGGTTGTTGCCATTTTTCTGTTGCAGTAGAGAGAGAAAGTGGATTACTTTTTTAAAAAGAGAGAGACACTGGCTTACGTTCTGAATGAAGAAGAAGATGAAGGGGTTTTTTTTTTTTTGATTTCATTTTTCAAGAAATTAAGCGATCGGCCATCAACTCTTCCTCAGATGAATCAAAGAGAAAGGGATAGGGAAGACAGCGACCGACAACGACATGAGTCAACCGGGACGGTCCCCATCGTGGACCCTACCTAATTGACCATTTTTGGCTCTTTTTTCACTATTGCATGGGTAGTGCAGCTTTAGGTTTTATTTCAGGTGTGTTTAGTTCAACATTCCCAAGAGACTTTACTTCTTACTTAGTTGAAAATGCTTTATGACTTATTAGTACTTATGTCAATTGGGGTTGTGATGATTTTTTAATTGAAATTTAGGTTTTTCATGTTGACGTTGGAATATGCACATAATACGCACGACGCTAGCACGTCATGTGCACGATGCTAGCATGACATGTGCATAACACACTTATGGCACATAATTTTTATAAAGCAACAACGTGATATTATGGTGATTGTCATTTCCTTTCGTCTCCTAGTGTCTTAAAAAAACTTGAGCTACACCTCTTTTTCTTTAAATTAATTTATTATTCTTATTATTATATTTGGGAAACGTGCTCAGACCGGTTTATCTGATCTAGCCCATTGACCCGATCCAAAATCGGATGGGACCCACGTTAGAATAAAACCAATTTTTTAAATATTCTCATTTTTTAAAATTTTCTCATTTTTTTTTATTTTCTAATTTCTTTTCTCCTTTTCTCCTCCCATTTTTGTCCTCTTTCCCTACTTGGTCTATTTCCCGCGCAACTCCTTCTTCTTTCTCATGTTCTTCTTCACTGATGCGTTTCTTCACCCACAACGAGCCCTCACCGACTTTTGGGAGCGTTGACAGGTCATTTTCTAGCTTCGGTCGCTCGGCCCGACTAACTCCGGTCACTGTCAGCCACTACTTGGCCGGCAGTTTCTAGTATCGCTGATGAACACACTAAACAAGAATTCAAAAGAAATAAGCATTGCTCTCAAACAAGTCAAGCCAAGCCAAGCCAAGCCAATCAATCACAATATTATCACGTTGCTGCTTTATAAAAATTATATGCCCTAAATATGTTATCCAGGTGTCGTGCTAGCATTGTGCACGTGTCGTGCCACCATCGTGCGTATTATGTGCATATTCCAACATCAACATGAAAAACCTAAATTTCAATTAAAGATCCTCACCTTCGCTCGAAACTTCATTTCTAATTACTCGCTTCCCCTTCTCCATAATGCTCCTGAGTTAATGCGATGGCCTAGTAGATAAGGCCATCTCAGAACAGCATAAAACGTGATAGCATAATGCTAAAATTCACTAACTCTTGAAAACATAACTAGCTCCTATCATCAAAATGTCCTGATCCACATAGGTATTTGGGCAAAACAGGCTCTTAAAATGCAAGAAACAGAAACTCCATCCACCGGTTCAGGAGAAAGATTGAAATTTTACCAACGTAGTCACAAGTATAAGGGGCAATGTACAAGTAAAAGCGGCGATGTACAAGTGTAGAGCGTCAAGAACAGCAAAGATGAGAAGACAAACAAAGATCCCCACAAATTTAACTTGAGGAACGAGTTAGAGCCTGAAACATTCTTTCAATTGGAAAACAAAATCTAAAACACTAAGAGAAAGTCAAAAGTAAACGAGCGCAAAACGTCAAGACCAGGAAAGTAGGAGTGGCAATGTTCAAGTGCAGGATGTCAAGAATAGAAAAAATCAGAAGACAAACAAAGATCCCCACAAATTTATCGTGAGGAATGAATTTGAGACTGAAACATTCTTTCAATTGGAAAACAGAATCTAAAACACCAAGAAAAGTTAGAAAGTAAACGCAAAAGGAAGTAAAAATGAGACCTTAGCAGCAATGTTCGAGTGCTGAAAGTCAAGAACAGCGAAGTAAGAGCGGCAATGTTCAAGTGCAGAACATCAAGAATAGCTAAAATGAGAAGACAAATAAAGATCCACACAAATTTAACGTGAGGAACGAGTTTCAGCCTGAAACATTCTTTCAATTGGAAAACACAATCTAAAACACCAAGAAAAAGTAAAAAATAAACACGAAAGGAAGTAAAATGAGGCCTTAGCAGCAAGGTTCAAGTGTAGAACATCAAGAGTGGCAATGTTCAAGTGCAGAATGTCAAGAACAACAAAAATGAGAAGACAAACAAAGATTCACACAAATTTTACGTGAGGAACAAGTTTGAGCCTGAAACATTCTTTCACTTGGAAAACAGAATCTAAAACACCAAGAAAAAGTCGAAAGTAAACACGAAAGGAAGTAAAAATGAGACCATTTCAAGTGCAGAACGTCAAGAATAGCAAAAATGAGAAGACAAACAAAGATCCCCACAAATTTAACGTGAGGAACGAGTTAGAGCCTGAAACATTCTTTCACTTGGAAAACAGAATCTAAAACACCAAGAAAAAGCTTAAAGCAAATGCAAAAGGAAGTAAAATGAGACCTTTATGAAAAGACTTGATGATCATGAGAAGATCGCAGAGCCGAGAAAGAGCAAAGATCATAAAGACACAAGCAACGTCCACACAGGAAAAACTTTACCTAGAATGCTTGAAATGAAGGCCTTACCTCGAGACCTTTGAGGTTGAGGATGGTTTCTGTGTTCTTCTACCTTCCGTTTCCCGTTCTCTTCAGCTTTTCTAAAATGTTTTCTCATGGACCCTACCTGATTGACCATTTTTGGCTCTTTTTTCACTCTTGCATGGATAGTGCGGCTTCAGGTTTCATTTCGGATGCATTTGGTTCAACATTCCTAGAGGCTTTACTTCTTGCTTAGTCGAAAATGCTTTATGACTTATTAGCACTTATGTCAATTAGAGTTATGATGATTTTTTAAATCGAAATTTAGGTTTTTCATGTTGATGTTGGAATATGCACATAATATGCACGATGCCGGCACATCATGTGCACGATGCTAGTATGACATGTGCATAACACACTTATGGCACATAATTTTTATAAAGCAACAACGTGATAGTATCATGATTGTCATTTCCTTTCGTCTCCTAGTGTCTTACAAAACTTGAGCTACACCTCTTTTTCTTTTTCCTTTCTGTTCATCCCTTTGCACGATTTGTCTTTCATTCTCTTTGTGACCCAAAAATGAAGCACTCTTTCTTTTCTTGATTTGGCATTCTTTTATTATCAAGCTTGGTTCTCCTCCAAGTCAAGCCCTAGCCCTAGCCCTAGATGAAATGGGAATAAAAGATTTAAGAAGAAGTGAGCTCTTTGAGAAGAAGTGAGATGAGGAAATGATTTTTACTTACCTTAATGATTCTTCGTCTAGAATGGGGTTTTTAGCAAAATCCTCCAAAAAACATTTGACCCATTTAGTTTACTAACCCAACCCATATAGTTGTCTCCATTTTTCTTGCTCGACTCGCTTAGAAAAAAAGGAAAAAAAAAAAAAAACACTGCTCAACAACAATGCGTAGCCGACACTCATGCTTGGGGATCCGCAGCTCTTGGATAAGCTACATTGAAGGAGCTGGGATGCATCCTCGTGAGCGTTGCAAGTCCTCTGTAACATCGGCTTCTGGTTGCTCGACCTAACGAGCTAGCTGCCTTATGTTGGGAACCGGTATAGTGAAGTTGGGCGGTTGACGGAGAAGCAGATGGAAGGAGAGTGCTGCGCAAGGTAGTGGAGGTTGATGCGCATTGGGGAGGTAGATCTGTGGAAGAATGAGGTGATGGTAGTGGCGGAGGCACGAGATGCAAAGGTGAAGGAGGAAGAGGAGAAGGGGGTAGAGGAGGAGGCAGAGGAGGAGACAGTGGAGGACAGTGGTACGTAAAGTTGCCAAAGGAGGAGAGGGAGTGAACCATCGCCCTGATCAGCCCAGGCTAGGTCCTTCTTTTGGTGGTTGTTACCATTTTTCTATTGCAGTAGAGAGAGAAAGTGGATTACTTTTTCAAAAAGAGAGAGAGAGACAGACAGTGGCTTATGTTTTGAATGGAGAAGAAGATGAAGGCTTTTTTTAATTTTGATTTCATTTTTCAAGAAATTAAGCGATCGACCATCAACTCCTCCACAAATGGATCAAAGAGAAAGGGATAGGGAAGATAGCGACCGACAACGACATGAGTCAACCGAGATGGTCCCCATTGTGGACCCTACCTGATTGACCATTTTTTGCTCTTATTTCACTCTTGCATGGGTAGTGTGGCTTCAGGTTTTATTTCGGGTGCATTTGATTCAACATTCCCAAGAGGCTTTACTTCTTGCTTAGTGGAAAATGCTTTATGACTTATTAATACTTATGTCAATTGGAGTTGTGATGATTTTTTAATCGAAATTTAGGTTTTTCATGTTGATGTTGGAATATGAACATAATATGCACGACGCGGGCACGTCATGTGCACGATGCTAGCACGACATGTGCATAACATACTTATGGCACATAATTTTTATAAAGCAACAACGTGATAGTATTGTGATTGTCATTTCCTTTCGTCTCCTAGTGTCTTAAAAAACTTGAGCTACACCTCTTTTTCTTTTTCCTTTCTGTTCATCCCTTTGCACGATTTGTCTTTCCTTCTCTTTGTGACCCAAAAATGAAGCACTCTTTCTTTTCTTGATTTGGCATTCTTTTATTATCAAGCTTGGTTCTCCTCCAAGTCAAGCCCTAGCCCTAGCCCTAGATGAAATGGGAGTAAAAGATTTAAGAAGAAGTGAGCTCTTTGAGAAGAAGTGAGATGAGAAAATGATTTTTACTTACCTTAATGATGCTTCGTCTAGAATGGGGTTTTTAGCAAAATCCTCCAAAAAACATTTGACCCATTTAGTTTACTAACCCAACCCATATAGTTGTCTCCATTTTTCTTGCTCGACTCGCTTAGAAAAAAAGGAAAAAAAAAAAAAACACTGCTCAACAACAATGCGTAGCCGACACTCACGCTTGGGGATCCGCAGCTCTTGGATAAGCTACATTGAAGGAGCTAGGATGCATCCTCGTGAGCGTTGCAAGTCCTCTGTAACATCGGCTTCTGGTTGCTCGACCTAACGAGCTAGCTACCTTATGTTGGGAACCGGTATAGTGAAGTTGGGCGGTTGACGGAGAAGCAGATGGAAGGAGAGTGCTGCGCAAGGTATTGGAGGTTGATGCGCATTGGGGAGGTAGATCTGTGGAAGAATGAGGTGACGGTAGTGGCGGAGGCACGAGATGCAAAGGTGAAGGAGGAAGAAGAGAATGGGGTAGAGGAGGAGGCAGAGGAGGAGGCAGTGGAGGACAGTGGTACGTAAAGTCGCCAAAGGAGGAGAGGGAGTGAACCATCGCCCTGATCAGCCTAGGCTAGGTCCTTCTTTTGGTGGTTGTTACCATTTTTCTATTGCAGTAGAGAGAGAAAGTGGATTACTTTTTCAAAAAGAGAGAGAGAGACAGACAGTGGCTTATGTTCTGAATGGAGAAGAAGATGAAGGCTTTTTTTAATTTTGATTTCATTTTTCAAGAAATTAAGCGATCGACCATCAACTCCTCCACAAATGGATCAAAGAGAAAGGGATAGGGAAGATAGCAACCGACAACGACATGAGTCAACCGAGACGGTCCCCATTGTGGACCCTACCTGATTGACCATTTTTTGCTCTTATTTCACTCTTGCATCGGTAGTGTGGCTCAGATTTTATTTCGGGTGCATTTGATTCAACATTCCCAAGAGGCTTTACTTCTTGCTTAGTGGAAAATGCTTTATGACTTATTAATACTTATGTCAATTGGAGTTGTGATGATTTTTTAATCGAAATTTAGGTTTTTCATGTTGATGTTGGAATATGCACATAATATGCACGATGCCGGCACGTCATGTGCACGATGCTAGTATGACATGTGCATAACACACTTATGGCACATAATTTTTATAAAGCAACAACGTGATAGTATCGTGATTGTCATTTCCTTTCGTCTCCTAGTGTCTTAAAAAACTTGAGCTACACCTCTTTTTCTTTTTCCTTTCTGTTCATCCCTTTGCACGATTTGTCTTTCCTTCTCTTTGTGACCCAAAAATGAAGCACTCTTTATTTTCTTGATTTGGCATTCTTTTATTATCAAGCTTGGTTCTCCTGCAAGTCAAGCCCTAGCCCTAGCCCTAGATGAAATGGGAGTAAAAGATTTAAGAAGAAGTGAGCTCTTTGAGAAGAAGTGAGATGAGGAAATGATTTTTACTTACCTCAATGATTCTTCGTCTAGAATGGGGTTTTTAGCAAAATCCTCCAAAAAACATTTGACCCATTTAGTTTACTAACCCAACCCATATAGTTGTCTCCATTTTTCTTGCTCGACTCGCTTAGAAAAAAAGGAAAAAAAAAAAAACACTGCTCAACGACAATGCGTAGCCGACACTCACGCTTGGGGATCCGCAGCTCTTGGATATGCTACATTGAAGGAGCTGGGATGCATCCTCGTGAGCGTTGCAAGTCCTCTGTAACATCGGCTTCTGGTTGCTCGACCTAACGAGCTAGCTGCCTTATGTTGGGAACCGGTATAGTGAAGTTGGGCGGTTGACGGAGAAGCAGATGGAAGGAGAGTGCTGCGCAAGGTAGTGGAGGTTGATGCGCATCAGGGAGGTAGATCTGTGGAAGAATGAGGTGATGGTAGTGGCGGAGGCACGAGATGCAAAGGTGAAGGAGGAAGAGGAGAAGGGGGTAGAGGAGGAGGCGGAGGAGGAGACAAAGTGGAGGACAGTGGTACGTAAAGTCGCCAAAGGAGGAGAGGAGTGAACCATCGCCCGATCAGCCCAGTGCTAGGTCCTTCTTTTGGTGGTTGTTACCATTTTTCTATTGCAGTAGAGAGAGAAAGTGGATTACTTTTTCAAAAAGAGAGAGAGAGACAGACAGTGGCTTATGTTCTGAATGGAGAAGAAGATGAAGGCTTTTTTTTTTTTTTTTTTAAATTTTGATTTCATTTTTCAAGAAATTAAGTGATCGACCATCAACTCCTCCACAAATGGATCAAAGAGAAAGGGATATGGAAGATAGCGACCGACAACGGCATGAGTCAACCGAGACGGTCCCCATTGTGGACCCTACCTGATTGACCATTTTTTGCTCTTATTTCACTCTTGCATGGGTAGTGTGGCTTCAGGTTTTATTTGGTGCATTTGATTCAACATTCCCAAGAGGCTTTACTTACTTTTGCTTAGTGGAAAATGCTTTATGACTTATTAATATTTATGTCAATTGGAGTTGTGATGATTTTTTAATCGAAATTTAGGTTTTTCATGTTGATGTTGGAATATGCACATAATACACACGACGCTGGCACGTCATGTGCACGATGCTAGCACGACATGTGCATAACACTCTTATGGCACATAATTTTTATAAAGCAACAACGTGATAGTATCGTGATTGTCATTTCCTTTCGTCTCCTAGTGTCTTAAAAAACTCGAGCTACACCTCTTTTTCTTTAAATTAATTTATTATTCTTATTATTATATTCGGGAAATGGGCTCAGACCGGTTTATCCAATCTAGCCCATTGACCTGATCCAAAACCGGATGTGACCTGCGTTAGAATAAAACCAATTTTTTAAAAATCCTCATATATATATTTTTAATTTTTTTAATTTTCTAATTTCTTTTCTCCTTTTCTCCCATTTTTGTCCTCTTTCCCTACTTCGTCTCTTTCCCCTGTAACTCCTTCTTCTTTCTCACGTTCTTCCTCTTCACCGATGTGTGTCTCCACCCACAATGTGCCCTCACCGACTTTTGGGAGCGTTGACAGGTCATCGTCTAGCATCGGTCGCTCGGTCTGACCGACTCTGATCGTCGTCGGCCACTACTTGGCCGGTGGTTTCTAGTATCGCTGATGAACACACTAAACAATAATATAAAAGAAATAAGCATTGCTTTCGAACAAGTCAAGCCAAGCCAAGCCAAGCCAATCAATCACGATATTATCATACTGTTGCTTTATAAAAATTATGTGCCCTAAATATGTTATCCACATGTTGTGCTAGCATTGTGCACGTGCCGTGCCACCATCATGCGTATTATGTGCATATTCCAACATCCACATGAAAAACCTAAATTTCGATTAAAAAAGCATGACAATTTCAATTGACATATGTCATAAAGCATTTTTGACCAAGCCAAACGTTCCCAAATCGAGCAATTAGGTGCCGCACGAAGTCAGACAAGCAATGACGACTCGGTTTCAATCAAAAGAATAGGAATCCACGTCAGATCTAACCTTGGCATTTGATCGAACAGTCGGGGTGCTGTATTAAATCCTAAGGTCTCTGGCTTAACTGAGACTCGAATGTGCACCGGAGGCCTCGACGCACGACAAACAAGGACCATGGAAGCAAAATGTAAAGGGCACGGAGAGCCGGAGCACTTGTGAGTCGTATGGTCATGAGTTTTGGCCCAGCACACGCTTGAAAGAAAACACGATGAGAGCCTAGCTTACCCGTTCGGCTAGAGGATGTCGCCAGGAAGGATGTCGGACGGGTCTGCCCACGGCTGAGATGCCCTCTCTTCCTCTGCTCAATCGTTCGGACCTCTCACTCTTTGTTCGCTGTCCCTGTCCCTGTCTCTATGTGAATGAACCTGGAGCATTCTCTCCTGCTCTCCTTTCTGGTTTTCCTTTTCCAAGCCTCCTTTCTGTCCAAAAAACCACCAAAACCCCAATGTCCAACCACTACCAAAACCCCCCCAAAACCGGAATGTCCAGCCTCTATGCAAAACTAGTGAGCCCCACCCTCCTCATGCAGCGAGCATGCTCGAATCCTTTCCGTTACGCGCTCGCGTCCGAGAGGGAAAGGCAAGAACTGGAGGCTGGGCCTTCGTTGCTCTCTTCCTGGGCTGAAACATTGGGGTTTAAGGAAATAAGGGAGACTGGACTGAGCATAAACAAAAGAGGGGTAGATGGGTTAAACAAAAAAGGGGAGAGAAGTAGGCCACAAAAAGGAAAATCAATGGGAAGTTAGGCCTAGCATTCCAAAGGGCCGAAAATTGCTAAGTGGTTGGCGTGCTCGGCCCACGAGACTTCATGTTATTTTTATGTCATTTCATTCATTTTCAAATTATTTTATTATTTTTTCTTTTTTTACCTTGTTTATAATTTTTATATTATTTTTGCAAAACAAATGGATATTAAAAACATCAATGAAAAATCAGATGTCTACACTATTCAATTCTTGTTTTATAAGCCCATGAAAACTTTAGGGGGAAATTAAGGATTGTTATCATAAAAAATACCCGTGCCACGTTTATTTCAACTAGATATATAATGCACCGTCTACACATTAACATAAATATATGTCACATTAAAAATCACAAAGAATTTTCTTAATTAGATATTTAAGGATTATTGGAAGTTCATGCAAGACATAAGTTTCACACGTAGTTCGGCCCATGAGACTTCATGTTATTTTTTATGTCATTTCATTAATTTTCAAATTATTTTATTATTTTTTACCATTTTTATAATTTTTTATATTATTTTTGTAAAATAAATGGATATTAAAAATGTCGACAAAAATACTGATATCAACACTATTGAATTCTTGTTTTATTAGTCCGTGAAAAAATTAGGAGGAAAATTAAGGGTTGTTATCACCAAAAACACCAATGCCACATTTATTTTAACTTGATATATAATGCACCGTGCACGCATTAACATAAATACATGACATATTAAAAATCACAAAAATTTCTTAATTAGATATTTAAGGATCGTTGGAAGCTCATGCAAGACATTAATTTCATGCGTAGTTCGGCCCACGCGACTTCATGTTATTTTTTATTTCATTTCATTCATTTTCAAATTATTTTAATATTTTTTGCTTTTTTACCTTTTTAATAATTTTTTTATATTATTGTTGCAAAACAAATGGATATTAAAAACGTCAACAAAAATTCAGATGTCTACACTATTCAATTCTTGTTTTATAAGCTCGTGAAAAAATAAGGGGGAAATTAAGGGTTGTTATCACCAAGAATACCCGTGCCATGTTTATTTCAACTAGATATATACATCATGCACATGATAACATAAAATACATGACACATTAAAAGTCAGAAAAAAAAATTCTTAATTAGATATTTAAGGATTGTTGGAAGTCCATGAAAGACATAAGTTTCAGACGTAGTTCAGCCCACGTGACTTCATGTTATTTTTTTATGTCGTTTCATTCATTTTTAAATTATTTTATTATTTTTTGCTTTTTTTAAACCTTTTTTACAAGTTTTTTTTATATTATTTTTGCAAAACAAATGGATATTAAAAACGTCGACAAAAATTTAGATGTCTACACTATTCAATTCTTGTTTTATAAGCCCATGAAAAAATTAGGAGGGAAATTAAGGGTTGTTATCACCAAAAATACCCGTGCCATGTTTATTTCAACTAGATATATAATACACCGTGCACACATTAACATAAATACATGACACATTAAAAATCAGAAAGAATTTTCTTAATTAGATATTTAAGGATTATTGAAAGTTCATACAAGACATAAGTTTCACACGTAGTCCGGCCCACGTGACTTCATGTTATTTTTTTTTATGTCATTTCATTCATTTTCAAATTATTTTATTATTTTTTTGCTTTTTTATCCTTTTTATAAGTTTTTTTATATTATTTTCGCAAAACAAATGGACATTAAAAACGTTGATAAAAATTCCAATACCAACACTATTCAATTCTTGTTTTATAAACCCGTGAAAAAATTAGGAGGTAAATTAAGAGTTGTTATAACCAAAAACTTTACTGTGCACACATTAACATAAATACATGACACATTAAAAATCACAAAGAATTTTCCTGATTAGATATTTAAGAATTGTTGGAAGTTCCTACAAGACATAGGTTTCACATGTAGTTCCACCCCCCTCTCGACAATACCTTCTCATGAGATCCATAGGACCCATGCTCTAGGAAGGGGTGATTGGGTCTAGGATGGGTAGGTTCCAGACTTGACCTCATACTCAACCATATTCTAATCATTTTTCCTTTTTTAAATCCTATACCAAACTCTATTTGCACTAAACTCTATTTTAAAACCACATTGTTTTTCCTACCCAATTCCATAGTCAACCCTATTTCTTGGAACTTATTTTGCACGCACCCGATATCCTATAGGACTTTGAATTTTACACTAATACACGAGAAATAATGCAATCCTCCCAATTTGTATTTAAACATTAAGCACATGAAATCAATAAGTACATAAACTTTTTTACTAGATAAAACTAAAGATTCACAAGGCCAATTATCATAAACAAATATCATGAGGCAAAGCGAAAATCTTGTACGATGGATGGTGCAACCATGAGCCGGTGAGGGAGGAAGGCGAGTGAGGAAGAGGAATGACAAAGAAGGAGTGTTGTGCAAGAGGAAAAATGCAATTTCAATATTAGAAATAGGGAAAACAATATAGAGTTTTGGACTAGTGGTCTTACAAAACCAATTTGCAAACCAATTTGGTCAATTCGATTCCCGGGTGGGTATTCACTCGGAATTGGTCAATCCGATTCCCGGGTGGGTATTCACTCTGAATTTTGAGAACCAATTCTCAGACTAGTTTTAATGGGAATCAGTTTCCAAACATGTTTTTCAAGTGAGTTGATCCGGTTTTTGAGTAAATTCGGTTCGGTTGCATATCGTTACTAGTCAGCATTGGAGATAAAAAGGTATTCTTATTGTCTTGTTGAGGATATGTGGAGGGGAGGGGCTCCATGGCAATCGCCCACAGTGAACTAGCGGGTGGGTGCAGGGGGTGCTGCCACGTGGCTTTGCTCTCCCCTCACCATGGGAATCTAATTTGTGGCCCCACCACAATATCACGTTGAAATGAAAAAGACAAAAAGGAAGGACTTCCACTTCCTAGTCTCCTTCTTGACAAGGCCTTCTTTCTCTCTCCACAAGTTGCGGCAAGGCAAGGAGAATTGCTCGTTTCCAACCAAATGGAAAAAGAAGAGTAAAAATAAAATGTAATAATCGCTCCTATATTAAAAAAGAAAAAAATACCATTATTTAAAGAGCATAGTTGTGGTTGTGTGGAAATATATTTGGAAGATGCCATAGTGCCCTAGATGGGGGTGCTTATCGGACGAATTCTAGTGAAACCTTATGATCGCATGCTTAATTCCTTAATTGAGCTCATTCATCCTAATACAGACAAATTTGTGGATAAGATGGCCTCTTTGACCAAATGCCATTGCTCGAGCTTGCCCAATAGCGTCTTTGGGCTCTCATGACTCTGATTAGGTTGAGAGCACATGGTTCCAATTTGTGGGATACATAACTATTATTTGTGATGATTGTGCCTAGGGAGCAGGACATCGTCGTCATCGTCCTCCATCATCTTCTTATCCCCCCCCCCCCCCCCCCAACTCCCCAAAAGAAATGCCCGGCGGCCTCCTCTCTCTATCAGCAAAAGCCGAAGTATCTAATAATCTCGCTCTCTCGCTCTCTCTTCCTAGGTTGAGCTTTCGATAGCGTACCAACGCCATACTATGTTTGCTTGTTGATGGTACCACAAAGCAGCTCCCACTTCTTTCTTCTCTCTCCCGACCACCGCCATCATCTCGGATCCAATAATTCCCACTTCTTGATTTCATTTAAAACATTAATCATAACGTCACTAGAGGATTAAGATCACAATTGAAAGGATATGACTATCTTCCGTAAATAAAAGATAGTAAAATTATTGATATTGCATATTTAGTAAACTTATAAAATGACCAGTTTGATTTCGAGTGCTACAAACCAAGACAGCTCTACTTTAAATTCTGGAAGTAGTTGTTATGGTCAGCAAAGAGGGGACTATGACCCTCTGTAGCTGTAGATATATCATTACCATCGTCATGAATTATTTTCATGATGAATGAGTCGCATGTATATTTGGTTAATCGCAAATGCTAGAGTGAATGTTTTACAATTATTTTCACGATGATCTTGGAATAACAAACGGGGGCAATTCACCGGCGCTCAACTAACTCATCTTGAGCTTCATGGTGAAAAAGCACCTACCTAATCTCGTAGATATGTGTAGAAACTTGATTAGTTTTTCAATTGGAAATTTTCTATAATATGGGCTTCCATTACTTAATTGATTTTCTATTTTAAATAATCGGGTTAATGGATATTCCAATATTTGTTAAATCTTAATGAATTGGGTATTGGCATCTATTAATAACGGGCTTAGTTGAGCAATAAAGTGTAGGCAATTGTATTTAACTGAAGCCTGTAATGGGAGGGGCCCAATTGACACCCTATTGATTAGGGTTTGCTAAGCTGTTATATTGAAATAGGTAATAAAGAGGAAGATTCAACATTCCAATAGATCTCTAATTATCAAAGTGATCTATTTTTCTTCAAGTGAAGTAATGGCTTAAACAGGTACACTTTAATTCAATTGTGCTTATTGATTTCGGTGTTTTACAGTCATATATGGATTCGATTCTTCTTGATTAATTAATTGTTTATGTGAATAATTTTCTACATGTGGTATCAGAGCTAATCATATATGATTGTAGAACCCAATTTTATTTTATTTTTTTATGGAAAAATTCGAAATTTTTCTCTTTGAGTCGAATATGGGTCTTATTTTTTCATGTGGATTTTTTACTCAATTGATCCTGAAACCATAAAGCTTTTGTTCTAATGTCGAGATCTTTCCAACCATATATAATTTGTATAATTTTGTTGAGAATTGAGAGAGTTTTTTAAATTTGAAATTATAGGGTTTATATATGATAAAGTTCTAGAATTTTCAAATAACTTGCAATTGATTGATGTTCGTTGCAAATCATTGCATGGGTATTATTATATATACATTATGCATCCTTTTGTTGTATTAAATTAAGTTTTTAGGGCTTAAATTTAAGAAATTCAAAATTCGGCCATGGGAGGTTAAGATCTGAAACTTTGAAGCTTTTATGTGGTAGATTTACTTGGTTTTCCTTCGTTTAATTCATTATAGTCAATCATATTGATGTTATATGCAAGACCCATGGAGAAATGTCATAAAAAATAATATGCTATGTTGGAGTTTCGGGTTAGAAAATTCGGGACCTGGCTGGAGGTTGAAGAAGACCTCCAGTCGGGCCGGGCATATAATGGGCGTAAGCCCATTTTGTCTATAAGGAAAAGAGTTCTAGGTGTGAGCCTAGAACCATCAGTGAAACAAAGGTTTTGGGCTCTCGCCCAAAATTAGAAACATATTAAAAAAATTTGCACATGGGCCTATAGCCTAATATTTGGATTTTTTAAAGTGCCTTGGGCCATTTTTATAAGTGGTCCGCCCGTTCCAAGCGGCCCGCGTGGGCTTCTGCGGGTCTATGGGCCGGGCGAAGGTCAGGGCCCGCGGGTAGGGTCTGAAATATTATAATAATATTAAAATAATTTTAAAAAATAATTAAAATAATTTTAAAAAAATTTAAAAAAATTGTGGCAAAAATTGTTGTTTGAAAGAATGCAATATGATCTTTAGGAAGCACATGTTGTAAAATGCTTCATATTGTTAAATGAATTTTGGACATTGATTAAATGAAACATTATTTATTAATTTTATTGGAGTTCCCTATTAATAAAAAATTAGTATATACAATTACTCGCCCAAATGGGGTTATTGTGTATATTAATTTGGAACATAGCATGAAGATTAATTCCTATATTTGAAAGATGAGGATATATAATTGAAAAATATTACGTTTTGAAAATTATATGTAATTCCCTCTAAATTGATATTATGGAGATGTATGATTTAAAGGATTTGTCTGTCCAAAGGAGATGGATCCTTGATAGTTATATGTAATTCTCCTTGTTATTACTTTATAAACTTCATGCTGTGGAAAATAATGGTGCATTTTACACTCTGCCCAAAGGGGAGTTTATAATGTACTAATTATTTTTGTTGAATTGCTTATTTCCCATAATTGATCTTAGTGTATTATGTATAACAAACAATTACTTTTACTATAAACAACAATAATGCCTCGGTTAAAATATTAACTTGATCAAATATTAAACTATTAAGGACTTGGTAAAAAACGGAGACATTGTGATTGGAAATATTAGAATTGAGTCCATGTTGGCTGATCCTCTAATAAAATACTTACAACTCATTTTGTTTAAAGAACATGTAAAGAATATAGATGTTTTAGATTCTTTTGATTTCTTTTGTTAGTGAGAGCTATATATAATTTGTATTTTTGAATATTATAGTTATATGTGAACTGATAATGCTTTCATGATATCTATTAAAGAATTTATTTACAATGATTATTATTATCTATTCTATTATTATCCTTTCTCCTATTGACTGAGAAATGGAAGTATAAAACAGTATCTTTAAACAAATTTTAGTTTAAAGATGACTGAATGTCACTGATTATGAGATCTCATGTTGGATTGTGACATAATCATGCAATTTTATGTTGTTTAGAAATTGCGCTAATGTAGTTTCATGTCGTTGAGAAATTGCATTGAGGCCTAATAAAAATAGTGTACATTTTGATCACATGTTGATACTATTTCTTACTACACTACTAGGCCCATGATCCATGAAAATATAATGCTTATTATATGTGATTATGGAATGTCATGTGTAGTGGTATTTTCTTAACACATTGATCTATAGTCATATACTGAGGTTATATAGGATTTGATTGGTTTTAAGATGCCGTTATTGAAATATTATTTTTCAAAGTTGTGGCCACATAAAACAAAAATTTCAGTTATTATCCCAATAAAGTCATTTTCAATATAAAATCATTTTCAAATTAAAATAAGTTAATTAATGTAGCCCAAGTGGAAGAATGTTGGAAATTTTATATAATATGGGCTTACATTAATTAATTGATTTTATATTTTAAATAATTGAGTCAATAGATATTCCAATATTTGTTGAACCCTATAGTCATCTTATTGAATTAGGTATTGACATCTATTAATAACGAGCCTAGTTGAGTAGTAAAGTGTAGGCAAATGTTTAATCAAAGCTCGTAATGAAAGGGGCCTAGCTGACATACTATTGATTATGGTTTGCTATGTTCACTCTCTAGCCTATAAAAATGGTAGGTTATACCTATCAATTGTTTGATCCCATTGAAAGCTGCTATATTAAAATAGGTCATAGAGAGGAATATCTGACATTTCGATAAATCTTTGATTATTAGAGTGATTTATTTTTCTTCAAGTGAAATAATGGCTTAAACAAGTATGCTTTAACTCCGTTGTGCTTATTGATCTCAGTGTTTTATAGTCATATATGGATCTGATTCTTCTTGATTGATTAGTTGCATCTGTGAATAATTTTCTACATTCCCTGCATTCATGGGGCTTATGAAATTTGATAAGCGATTCTTGCTAATAGCCTCGTGCCCAAAAATAATACTAAAATATTCATATAAACATTACAGCTTGTTATCTTGCATTAGAATTAGCCAGACCCACGCTAATTAGCCACTAGATGAATTGATTGACGATATATTACATGTTACCTAGTAGGACACTACTACTGTGGAGTCATACATTCAAAGGGCAAGTAAATCAAAGGTATTATCTCACCTTTGCCATATGTTCATAATCATCTGCCACTACCTCCTTACTAGGTAAGAGACTCTGCGGCCAAACTGAGAAAATAATGGCCTAAAGGTCAGCTCGCTATGATACCGTTGAGAAAGATTTGTTCATTATTCTGACGGATGCTGTGCTACTAAACATAAAAAGGTTTCCTAGGGTATTGCAACCTCTATTTGAGATTTTTTTTTTTTTTAAAAAAAAAAAAAACTGCGACTTGCATTGGGAGTGGAAAATGAGAAGAACAAAGACACGACATGAATGTACTATTGGCTAAAGAAAATCAGTAGTTATTGTTTCCCATCATGAATAGAAGCTAAAGCCACATAATGGTGAAAAGAAATTGCATAATGGATTCAATCTTCTATATCACTTTTTCTATCGGGCTACTTTGTTTCTTTATTTAAAGGCAAAACATATTCAAAGCCCTTGAAAGCAATTCTTCCTCTACGTGCTGAAATTTCTAAAAGTGAAAAAAGGCTGCTCTTATCAATGCAAATTCCGAAATGAATGAAAGTCATACCTAAAGGTGGAAAGTCCTAGCTCTTTCTCCTGCAAGGACTCCTCTAGTTGAGTGCAACTCCTAGGACAAACAATTAAGATGACATAATAAGCGATTTTTATGGATGAATATGTCTTGATTAACTTGCATTCTATGTATACCTTTCAAGTGTCAACCAAAACAACCTTGAGAACGGCTATGCCATGTTCAAGCCTAACATTGTCAAAGTGGACAATATTGGATAAATTGTCTCCTTCGTGGATAAGCTCTAGATCAGCCAGCTTTTCCTTTAGCACCTCTATTGAGCAACAATGGATGAGAAGCTTTTCTCTGTAGCTTCTTGGTATGCTAATGCAGCTACCAACTGCCCTACTGGTAATCCTTTTTTGTTTTACTTGATAAAAGAGGCTTTGTTTTTTTTGGTTTCGTAGAACTAGTGTGTGCTTGAAGTAGAGGAAGGTGCTCTAACTGTACAAGTAGTTTTTGTGAATACTAAATCATCATTGTTAAGCAGAAGGCTCTCATTCCCATTAATGCAGGACTCAAGTTTTCATCTTCAAATGTCAAAGCTGTCTCTTCCCCTGTGCTTTCACATCCATAGTTGGTTTGGATAGTATTAGAACAGTTTTTCACATGTTATGCTGCCTGAAGTCAAACACAATCATTCCCTCATTTTTAGTTAAATTCATACTAAAGTAACCGTAATGCCAGGACAGTTCAAGTAATATCGATAATATAATTCCATAAAGTTGACAAGTAGTTACCAACAAACGATACTTATGCATCTGACAAGATAAATGAGAGAGAGAGAGAGAGAGAGATGCACAACAAACATTGACAAGGGATTAATCCCAGAAGCCTATTTAGACACTTATATGGACCCCCATCTCTCCCTCGGTGTGATAAATATTTTGAAAACAAGACAATGGATGAGAAGCTCCCTCTATTGAGTAATATTGGTATATCATAGCCCTTCATATATAGTAGATGTGCACTTTCCAAGCAAATTATAGAGGACACTGTGTAAGGCTTTCCCTTTCATGTGCTAATTTACTTTCATTCATCTTCCTAAGAACTAATAAGATATCAAAATACGAGAGGAGTTGGCTAAAATAAGAAGACTTCCCAAGCTTTTGTTTTTCAAATGAGTGATTTATTTCTCCTTCCCTTAGACATCCTTTAGTCAGTAAGGTATCCTAGGTGCTGTTTTGTTGGAGTGGAGATGGTATGACTTCATGAGCATGATAAATCTAGGTTTTAAGTTGCAAAAATTGCGATGTAAACTAAAAATGACAATTGACCAAAAGGTAAAGGCTGCCCGTTTTATGGAAACAAGCAAGAAATAGGAGAGAATGTAACACTTTCAACTTAGCAATCCAGTGGTAATACCACTGACCTATAATGATGAACCTCCATCTTTAAGATGCATAGCCATGTTTTGAGTTCAATCATATTCTTCTTCATTACACCTGTTTCCGAAGCAAGACATCGCCAAAAGATGGATTTGGATCAACTAGTGTGGACTCCAATGACTTCCTGCTTGAAACATGCTGCTCAATGGTAGATGCTAGATTTTGTTGAGCAACCAAATCAATTGAATGCTGTGAAGAATTGTTGCTTAGTTGAGTAGCCAAACCTTTGGAAGATGACCCTCTCCCAAATAGTGGTCCAGTGGCTTTTTTCACGACAGTTCTTCGGTCTATTAGACTTTTATTCTTTTCCACCACTAGTACCTCAACCATATAGAAAAGTTCAGAAATCAAAAGAAGTTCACCACTAATAGAAAACAAGGGAAAAATACCACTCATGCATGATCACCTAGTTTGTGTTATTGACCAAAAAAAGGAAAAAGGAAATGGCATGGACACCTCAAAAAACACAATATATTGTTAGGTACAGAAGGAGCACTTATAGAAATATTAGTATAACTAAAATTTCTAAAACTAGAATCTCTAATTGCGAACTCTTAACTCTCGATTGGGTTTTCTAGCCAACCCCCAAAAACGAAGTTAGCGATGACTTCTGTTTTTTTTTTTTTTTTAAGTTGTTCTAAACAAACTAGATAATACAATAAACCCGTATTGAAGGGTATGGATTTTGATGAGTCTCACCATAATTTAGCATACTTAATGTGGCAATAGCTTAAAGGATGAAGTGATACCATTATTATGGATAAAGAGTACGGCCGAGAGTGCTATCATGATAAAAATACCCATAAATTTGATATCCACACCCGACCTCTTCTTTAGAGGTGTGTTGCCCATGTGAATATGAATCACAACACTTTTTATTGTCATGCGAGGTACAAGCTTAGAAAAGCTCACAAGGGAACTCACAAAGGTTTGCATCGAAAGGCGAGATGATAATGTCTTTTGGAATGCGAACTGCGAGGGAACTCTCATGGCCGTGAGGTCGGGTCACAACAATACTCAGTATTTTCCTTTTAATATTTAAAAAAACTTGTTCCACCGTTTGCACTTGTGAAAGAATTGAGCAAAGGCTAGAAAACCAATTCATCTATCAATGGCGGAACCTTAGACAAAGCTCCATTCCTAGCATGCATGCATCTCTCTCTCTCTCTCTCTCTCTCTCTCTCTCTCTCTCACACACACACACGCAAGAACACCCCTTTTCAATTCAGTTCGATCTTGCCTCCTGCACCTTTGGCTAGCAATTGGGCTGACTTCGCACATGATCCCTCATCTTTTTCTGCATTGGAGCTTGGAAGCCTGCCAACTTCATCACATCTTTCAAGCTTGAAGAAAACCCAACCGAGATGTTGTCTTCTCTCACTCCAAGATCGTCTTTCTATTTTGGTATCCATGAAGTAGCAATTTTTGTGCTTGCCCATGTTCTCAAATTTGGTTATTTCTTTATTGTGACTAGTCAGTTGCGCGGTGTTCCTGATTTGAATACTCCGTTTCTGAATCATCTCATTTCTATTTTACTTTGGTTCCCCCATTGACCATTGTTCCATTTATCCATAAACCAAACTTGCAGTATTGTTGAGTCTCCTAGTGTGTTCTGGTATTGTGGTTCCTCTTCCGTTACATTGATTTGGGAAGAGTGAACTCTTCCAAGAATTGGATAAAGTGTGTCAAGCGCGAGGTTCACTCGATGTTGAGATTTTTAATGTTGGGAATTAGGTGTATCATGGTCTTGCTCTATGCTTGGTGGTGTGGATGAGAAGGTAAGCCAAGTTACTTATGAGAGGCCATGTGGAATTGATATGACGAGCAACTAAATTGCTACACCCCTTTGTGAGATTGTGAATTGCTATTATTAATACATGAACTGTTTCTGAATTGGACCCTCGGATTTGGAGAGATGCTAATGTTATGAAAGATTTTGTGTCCATGAAAACAATATTCATTTTATGTTTCACAACTTGGAAAAGAACATTAGCTTTTGTTTAAAAAAAAAAAATTACCGTGATCGAGAGTGTTATTCAAAGTGATTTCAAGCAAAGTACAAGGAAAATATCATTATGTAAAAAATTGGGTGGGAAGGTTTAATTTGCAATTTGAGTGTAAAAATCCCTTGGACAAATATAGTAAACATCGTTGAAAAAAGATATTTGACTGGGGCTGGTTGCACTAGCTAATTGATGTAAAAACATATTCCTAAGGAAGTTAATTTACTCTAAAATATTTCTTTCCTCTTCTTGTGGTTTTCTTTTAAGCTGGGGGGTTAGGGAATCCCTTAAAGGGTCCCTTGGCAAACCCCCCGTGGGGAATGAATCTTTTTCTAGCCCCTTACCTGGCTATACCCGGACTTTCCCGATGGTTATAGCCTTTTAAGGTCTTGCTAAGGACCTAGGTCTCTATATAGGAAGGTCCACAAATGTTGGACAAGGATAGAACCGCTTACATAAGAGGAGTCCCTTGATATTTATGTTGAATCAAGGAAGAATAATTAGTCTAATTTATTTAAAAAGTTACCACTTCTTTGGAACAAAAGACCACTTCTTCTATTTTTCATGAAAAATATCTTACTGAATATCCAAATGATAGTTTTAAGAAGCCATCAATTCCGAGTTATAGTATTATCTTTTATTCTGAGTTCTTAATATACAGGACCAAATAAGCTAAATGTGCAAGAATTCTTTGTGACCCTTGTTGACACTCAAATTTTTATCAACATTTTAGGGTGTCCTTTTTTATTTTACAAAAAATATAAGAAAATATAAAAAGAGAAAATCCAAGAAATTAAATAAAAATAATCGAGTCGAGTGGGCTGGTGTAGTCCAGCCCAATATTTTAGTCCCCTAGCCAATCTTCATTTTGTTTCCTTTCGGCCCATTTCTTTTATTGTTTCATGGCCCATCTGTTGATTCCTTTTTTCTAGCCCATTTCTCTGACTTTTTTTTACCCCGGAAAGAAAGAGAACAAGGCCCGGCCCAACATGCTCTCTCCTTTTCCCTTTGCACAACCAGCATGTGGGTGACACAAGAAGATGAACGCAGCAAAATGGGCAGAAGAGGAGAAACCGAGAAAGTGGGAGAGGTCGAGCAAAGAGGTGGTGGGCCATAGGTGATGGTGGTGGGGGTCCGGTCCTTGTTCTGAACGAGTAAAAAGGAAGGAAAAGAGAGGTGGGGGAGAGGGCTTCCTTATTTTTCCATGTGCTCCGATTAATTGCATGAAAAGAACATCTCAAAGAAACGCTTTCTCTTTAACTAAAAAATCTCAATGAAAAAGAAAAATCACCTGACTTAGGGATAATTACATAAACATTCCTTTTTAAAGGGCATAAGGGAGAGAGAGAGAGGTTTTGTTAAGATTGAACGTCATTCCGCCATGAACACCGATCTCTAGCTTTCCTATTCTACTAAAGTGTACATTATGGGTTTGCTAAAATGTCTTAAAAAAGACCGAAAAAATTCCCCATAAATTGACTGCTGTTTTTTAGGGGATCTTGAGGAAACGAGGCTGTTTTGTAGCTAAAAATGGTGTTTGGAGCCTGTACAAGTTGTCGCAAGTCTGAGAACCACGCTTGAATCGGAATACCACTATAGAACCTGCCACATATATCACGTGTTTGATACAATGCTTGAAAGAAGGCCGAACCTCATTCTTTATTGAACTTAATATTTTTTTTTTTTGGTAAGAAACTTAATATCAATTCGTGTTTGCTTCTATATTGGTTTGGGGTTAGTTTGCAACAACCCTCACTACAGTCGACCTCCTACTTCATTGGAAGTTTCATTGAAATGTTCTCATACTCCGGGAAGTCCATATTCATGACTCTTTTTAACTTTTACATTTAGGATACTAAATGTCTGAGAGACAAGCCCTCGACCAGCAGCATCAAGTTCATCCCCAGCTGCAATCTCCACAACCTCCAGAGGAAGATATGGTTGCTTGTGTTACTGCATTGGAGGAAGCTTTGCTGCCATGCCTGCCAACAAGAGAGCTTCAGGCTATAGACCGCTTGCAGCATCCTTCTCATCAAAGTTTGTCATTGCTTAATCTCTTATCCAATCTTTCCCCCAATGTGGGAAATGCTTGGTGTGCTATCATCTTATTTCTGCTACTTGAGATTGCTCCATATGCATTACCAAACCAGGACTATTTATATTTTGGCTTTTGTCATTGCTTGATGAAAAATGATTTCATTCGTTTATGTCCTTATGTTGTTGTTTCCTCCTTTTGAAGCCTTCCCTCAGTTAAATTGATAACTATGTTTTTCATATGTAATTTCCCATAATGTCAAATTATTACCAGATCATAGGTGCAGTTACGCTTGGTTCTTGTGAAAATTTCGATTGTGATTACATATGTAGTTCGGATTTGCTGAGTAGGACAAGGGTTAGTTTGTTATTGGTTAAGATTCTAGTTGATGGTTCTTTACCGCCACGCTAACATCAATAGCCCTAAGAGGAGAGAATAAAATATCACTAATCAATCATGCCCAGTGAGGACTTGCAGATGTGATGTTTTGTAAACCTATGAAGTTTTATTTAGATATATCGTGATGGAGCTAGTTATCTGGATCTAAACCATAAGAGGATATCCTGTAGGCTTTCTCTTGCAATTGAACTCAAAAGCAGTTTTAATAAATTGCCTTTCTAGGGTTTCTAAATTATGAAATCATATTTATAAGCTGCAAGTTTCCCTGTAGTTGTGCAGTTTGAGACAAACTGTAGGAGGGACTTGACCTCTTATGGAGCACATCAAGAAACATGAGAGACTGATCCAAGGGTGGAGGAAGGACCTGAAGGACCAATTGGACAAAATCATCTGTGAACTTGAGAAGGTATAGACAATTTTTAGTGGACTCAATCTGTGCTCAACTTGTAGGTAGACAATAGATGGGTTGCTTTTTATGCTACTGGTTATCTCAACATGAAAAGAATTTTATTCTTTGCCTCATGAGTGTGCAATTTTTTCAACCATTGTTCATTTTTTTTTCTAAAATTCGGTAGGTCTTGTATAATTATATGCTCTTGCTTCAGAATACTGCAAAAGGGGAAAACTCACCCTTCGTAGGGCAATCTGTGGGTCAACCAAGATGATTGATGGCTTATTTTAGCAGTTGTTATTCTAATTGTCAACTGTAGATATTTCTTTCGCATAATTGTGCGTCTATTGCTTTCGAATTAATGTCATGAAGAAGTCGCTATTTGCAACTCATTAATGGGATCAGAGCCTCCTCTTCTTCCTCGGGTTTGGGTGTGGCAATCCGTCACAAGAAGGAAATTTCAGATATATGAATGGGTGAACTTCTTTTAATTTCATGGGCAGTCATCACCTGAAAGAAAAGTTTGGAGAGAGAGAGAGAGAGAGAGAAAGAGAGAGAGAGAGAGAGGGGAACGTCTTACACCATAAGGTGTGTAAGATTCTAGCTTGATCAAAGTCGGTAATTTCTAGACAATTAGCACTTTTGGTTTATGCCGCATGATTCATGCAGATCCTGAATAAGCATGTTTTTGTCTTTCCTTGAAGCTGAGAAATGATTCTCCACTGGAACAATTTTAGAATGTAAGGGCCTATTTGTTAATTCTTATTAGGTTTCACAGATGATCAAAAGTATTCTGTCCAACATTTGGAGTCACACCTTTGGATCGAATAGGTTCCAGTAAGGCACATTGTGATACTATTTTTGAAGAATAATTTTACAAGTGAGGCAATGGTCTTAAGCTAGGCCTGCATTTGCCTTTCCCACAATCCGCTGTTTGTTTATCAGGATTTGGGATAAAGACTAGTTTTGTAGATAGAGCTGCTAAAAATGGGGAAGAAATTTCAATTCAATCTCAAACCCCGATCTGCTGCAAAGAATGTGCTTTGATAGCAAACTCATTCCCAAAATCTGAACTGCTCTGCATTTTCCAAGTTGGCTTGCAAACCAAAAAAATAATCTTCTCCTTTCCCCTAAAACATTTTGCCCATGTGCTAAATGCTCATGGAAAAATTTGCAGTTGTCCCCAAAATAGCATTTTCCTTGCCCAAAATAGCGGCAACATTGTGGTTTCCTAGGGCCTTGCTCAGCTCCTCCGGTGACGTTCCTTGGATTTTGATTCTCAATTCCCAATGGCTGCCCCTTACGAACCCAGTGTGGTAACATGAATGCAGTCAAACCTTCGTGAGCAGAATTTGGCTCCACACAGAAGCTACTCTCTCTCCATTACTTCCCAGGCATTGTACTTGCACTGCTCCATTTATATTTGAAAAATTATGACTAGGTCTCTGGTTACCCAAATTAGCATCATTCCGAGAATGCCAAAGTTCATGCTCAATTCTATTCATAGAGCTCAAACTTTTCCTCCATTCTGTGAGTCCCTGCGTTTCTCTTGAAATTGGTCTCTGCTACAATGGTTTTCTATTCTGTATAGGTTGAACAATTGGCATCCCAACACTGGCAATAGATGATCCTCTTAATTGCCCTGCTTCATTACCTGTTTTTGTGGTTGAGATTGATATTGGCAGAGCCCGGTTCTTCTCAGTGTTTTGTTTTCTGGAAGTCCTGGGCAGTATAAAAGTAAAATACTTTTGAAATTCAACATAATATTCTTTCAGAGCAATGGTGCAGCAAAAGTTGTGTACTGATTTTTCTAGACCACACTCAACCTAAAATCATTTATGATGTTACCACGATGGAATCCAGGAATTACCCAGGATTACCTGGTCCTATTCTAGGGAAAAAGATTCGTACTTGTTTCCCTTCATGAGTTTCCTCCTTTCCTTCTCTTGGAGTTGCGCTTCTACTTCTATATCAGACCTTGCTAATGAGCCCCTCGAACGCTTTTCCATCAATGCTTTGGCCCTCTCTCCTTTATCTTCCCGTCTCTGAAATTGACACCAGAGTTATTATGCCTGAATCAGCACGTTATCGACATGCAATCAGATCTCCTATATGGTTCAGACCTGTCTCATGGTGTTGTACAATTCTCTTTCCACATGGAGAACCAGTGGCACTCCGAGATGCTATGTTAAATTTGAGAAAGGAAGTACCAATTGTAAGTCAATAACTAAGGAGGCAATACAAAATAGAGGGTACAAACCATACAATGTATTTCCACTTAAGGAAGGGTGGAACATAAAATAGACAAATTTGACCAATCATATTTTTGGTTCACCAAAACAGAACCACCTGTTCAATTTTGCAAGAATATTCCACTTGAGCCAAAGATTGTTTCGACAACTTTTTTGGGCGACATATGTTTTGACTTTTCAAGAGGAATCTCATGGAAAACATGAAGTTTCTCAAAAATAGGAGGGAGAAAACTAATAGAGCGTCTCTTGTTATTTGTCTTGCTGCAATGGGTTTGAGAGGGCAAAACTATATCGAGGTAGGCTTTGAAACCAATAGAATATATATGCATACATGTATCGGTTTCGGTTTTCACTAGGCAGTCATAATCACAAAAGTGGACAAGATGACATATCAAGAAGTTACACAGTCCCTTTTATTTGATACGCAGCAAATGTAAGGCTTAGAGAGACCAAAAATGGGATGAATTAACAGATCACAAAATTCAGGATTATGTTCATAGTGGCTATTAAACCTAAAACTTCCATACTTGCCATTGAACCAACATTCGTTGATTTCAAGTTATGCCAGGAGAAATCCAAAGGTTAAGTACAATGAACAGAATCATTACCATCCCCAATCATGGAACTCATTCTTATCGGTATTTTTTATCCAGAAAAAAATTATTAGATGAGGAATGTTTATATTATGGTTAAACCAAATAGGTTAAGATAGAATAACTCATGTGGATACATGGACGAAGACAGGTCTTTCAATGACTTTGAAGTATCTCAGATACATAAAGACTTAAATTATGAACCACATAATAAATAAAAAAATAAAAAAACAAAAGGAATTGGACGGCTTATGTACTTCAATATCTTATTAAAACTAGAGAGTATTCAAAAAAATACCAGTTGAAAGTAAAGCTTCTTCAACTTCTAGCATCAACTGTGCACAATACTAATAAACACTTCGGTATCAATTGCTAGGACAGAGAGTTTACTATTCATAGACATTATGTTTGAACATGACAACATTACCAATGCATGCATCGCCTGCATAAACCCCCTGACACAGGAATAGAAAGGAAGCTATTTTGTAGCATGCTGCTATCTTTTATGTTAACTAACCAAAGAAGTAAAATATGAGGTGATGAGTAGCACATCACAACACCATTTCCTTATATTCATACTTTCACAAATTCACAAGAACAGTGTATGATGGGATGGAGAAGGCAGTTTTTCGGTTGGTGCTATGCATCGGGAAAATTGTCCAAAAAATCTTAAACCTTTTGTTTTTTGCCAATTCAATTCTAAACCTTTTAACTTTGCCAATTCAGTCCTAAACATTTTTACTTCTTGCCGATGCAGTCCATTTAGCCAATTTTGATCGGAAAATGATGATGTCAATGCCGACGGTGCCATGTAGGACTGCCGGCACTAAAGTCGACAATTTTTAATAATATTTTAATAATTTTTTTGAATTTTTTTGAATTTTTAGTTTTTTCTGTTTTTTCCTTTTTTTTTTTCTTTTCTTTCTTTTCTTTTTGGCTATTTTCTTTCCTTTTTCGGTGGCCAACCACCGACCACGGCGACGGCTAGCCACCAGCCACAACCGGTTGGCCGGGCCTCGCCCGCCATAGGCAAGGCCCGGTCGAGCGAGGACGAGCCCCGACGAGGGGAGCACTCGCCCGTGCACGGCTCGGTGAGGGTCGCCTAGGCGAGGTTGACCCTCGCACGAGCCGGGCGGCCTCACCGAGCATCGGTCGGGCAAGGCCGCCCTAGCCTAGGCGAGGGCCGGCCTCACCGATTTGGCAAGGGGAGCCCTCGTCGGGGCTCGCCCTCTCCCAGGTGAGTGTTAGCCTCACCCAAACCAGATCTGGTGAGGCTGGCCCTCGCCCCTGGCTGGCCGACGCCTGGCCGACCTCACTAGATCTGGTTTGGGCAAGGCCAACGCTCGCCCAACCGACTTCGCTAGATTTGGTTTGGGCAAGACCGACGCTCACCTGGGCGAAGGCGAGCCTCGGCAAGGGCTCCCCTTGCTAGATCTGGCAAGGTTGGCCCTCGCCGGGCCGTGCTTGGGCGAGGGCTCCCCTCGCTAGGGCTCCTCCTCGCCCAACCGGGCCTCGCTTGTGGCGAGCGAGGCCAGTCGGCTAGCTGTGGCCGGGGGTCGGTCACCAGGAAAGGGAAGAAAAAAGCCAAAAAGAAAAGAAAAAAAGGGAAAAAAATTCAAAAAAAAATATTAAATTATTATTAAAAATTGTCCACATTAGCGCCGCAGTCCTACGTGCCACTGCCGGCATCCATATCAGCATTTTCTGGCTAAAATTGGCCGAATGGGTTGAATCGGCAAGAAGTGAAAATGTTTATGACTAAATTGGCAAAGTTAAAAGGTTTATGACTGAATTGGCAAAAGTGCAATAGGTTTAAGACTTTTTGGACAATTTTCCTGCTATGTATATGACATAAGCTATGAACCATACCAAGAGTAGCTGTAATTTAACAATTTATAAGCTCATCATATTTTAACCCAGGAATTTGTAATATAGGTATTTGGCTTAAAGAGAGAGCTATAGGTCTTGCAACTCCATACAAAACTAGACATAGGATAAACTCACCCTCCCCCTCACCGGGCGACGATCCTAAGAAATCATCATGCAATTTTCACTAAAAGGAATTTATGAAGTTGTACATGCAACAATGTCTTTCATAACTAAGACTAAGAGGGAGAAATTACTCTATATGCTCCTTGATCCGCTGAATGAGTGTCTTCTTGTTGCCCATCAACCTCAAACCACTTCGAGTTTCTCAAGTCGGCCCGCTACAACAGAAGGGAAAAATAGAGCAAACCATGATGATCCAGCTTAAAATCCGAGACAACAGCATACTTGACACCCCTCTTACGTGCCTAAGATGGCTCAAATTGAAGAAGAAATCAATTTTGCAAAATGAGGCATCGTCCAGAAGCCAATCCAAATTGGAAAACATAGAAAATGAAGTAGAAACCATGCAGATATTCATCCTCTTTCTCATCGATCTTTATAAGAAGCTCGCTTGCTGGTCAACATCGTCACTCCAATCAACGTTTTTTTATTGTTTCTACGCGATTCCCACAAACAGCTCCACCAAGTTTTGCCCGGGAGAGGAGATAATTCTTATATAATTCTAGCTCATTTCACCATAAATTTTTATGGCACAAAAGAAAGAAAAAAAAAAAAGGAATTATAAGTTTCGTTTTTTTAATTATATAATTTCGCTTTTTTTTGGTTTTTATAATTTGGTTACCTTTGTCACTCTTGTCGTCCGTATATTATTCTTATTATTATATTGTGTTTTGACATATAATAAAATAATCACTTCAATTTATTTTTTGAAATACATACATACATACATACATATATATATATATATATATATATATATATTACAATGAAAGTGGAAAGCACCAAAGAAATGCAAATAAAAAAAAAAAGGTATCATAATTCATTTGGCATAAAAATAACACCAACCAACATAATTCATTTCGCTTGCACGATTTGATCAATTTGGCATAGGAGCTCGGGATCCATGAACAATCATGATGCATAGTATATAAGCCACGTAACTATTTGAATAAGAGGAAAATGTTTGTTCACCAAGCATGCACCGGAGTTAATTATATATAAAATGAATTGTTGAAAGATTTTGCATTCCCCCCCCAAACAAAAAGACTTATTAATTAACAAAAATAATTTCTACGATGAAAACTACTAAACTCGTAGAGAGTTCATCTCATTGTCCTTCGGCCATTTTTTTCTTTTGGGGGGAGGGGGGATTGGTCTAGTTAAACTTTTAATGTCCATCAACTATTTTTTACCGGCTCTCTACTTTGACTTGGTACTATGAAAAGAAAAAATCGAGATGGGCAAAGTAGGTTTGATAGTTACCTATCTAATTCGCAAATTTTAAGAAAACATGGAGAAGCAAGAATATTACCAACAGATCCTGTGCTTCTCTGTCCTTCAAACCAAACAAATATTAGATTCAATCTCTAATTTTTCTAGGCCCCACCCCTTGTTGTCCCCTTAGTGGGGCCCATCCACATCCGGGCGTCTTTATGTGCGAGCACATGAGGAGAAGAGATTCAAGGTCCCCACCCCCCCGCTCCATACGATTTCTTATCAGTTTCTACTTGTTTTCATTGGCTTGCCTTCTGCTTTCGACTTGCCCTCGTTACAAATTTCCAGCTTTTCACTTACTTGATAGATCTTCGGCGGATTGCATGCGTAGGTTGCATCTAATTCAAGTGGGTGACGGTCTTTTCTCAATCGTTCATTTGATTAGATTGTGCTAGAAATCTGACATTTTTAGACCAGCGACTCATATAATTCATTGAATTGAGCTCAAAATAGTAAAATTGCATTGATTGAGATTATGAGACAGTGCCTTCTTTCTCAAGCTAGGGCCGCCCAGTGTTACTTCTTGTTATTATATTATTAGTTAAACTTTAAGTTCGGGCCAAATAGCAGCATTGTACTGATACTTAAATTTTAGTTAACTATTTATGATTAAATTACATAAAAAAATTAGAAACCAATTTGGTCCTAACAAAAATATTTTTCACATCACATGGTATTGATACCAATTTTTTTTTTTTTTACAAATTTTTATTTTCTATTTTATTTCCCTTATTTTACATTATTTTCAGATAATTATTATTATTTAAAAAAGGGGGAGGCCTACGCGGGCTGGGCCTTCGCGCGCAACCACCCTTTTCTTCTCTTTCTTCCTCGTGGGCCCGGGCCCATCTTCCCCCTTCTCCTTCATCTTCTTCGTCTTCCTCTCTTCTCTGCAACACGCGCAGCGACAACGAGGTACGCCCGGACTACGCCCGCACGTGGACAGTGTGGTGGCCAGGTCAACCAAGAGGCGGCCCGGTCAGGCCCGCCGAGGACCGGCGGCCGACCCCTCTATCGACCGGACCTCCTCGCCTATCGATAGTCGGGCTGTGAGCTCGGTTAAGATGGGCAGCGAGCTCAGAGGACTTCCTTGGAGAGACATCAGGGGAGGCCCGTGAGTGAGCAAGCCGGAGAGAGAAAGTGAGGTTCTGGGGAGAGGAAGAAAGCAGGACCACCGTGCCTTCGCCGAGCGTCGGTAGGTTCCGACCTCGACTCTTCGCCGGCTTTCGATTTGTCCGATTTTGGGGGTCGGTTTCCCAAGGATCCCGACTCGGAGACGAGCGAGGCGGACGGACGTTGGCCGATCTATCGAGCTCGTCTATCGTTCGACGCCGCCACCCGGGTAGGGACCCCCTGGCCGACCCGTCCCTGTTTTCCCTTTCAATTTTTTTGCGCCCTATTCGGGCTCGTCGGACCGGGCTGCCGTTGCCTGGTTCGCGTGAATCTCCCGACCCTGTTCGTGTGTATAGGCTACGATTTTTAAATATTACTCGTCCACTGCCACGAATTCCAGTGCGATCCCAGATCGGCCATGCCGGTTGCTTCCACCTTTGGCCTTTGCGTCTTAGGTGCTCGATAGAATGCCCCGAGCGTGTCGCGTTATCTTACTCTCGGGAATAGGCCATTCTGGGTGTGGTTGGCCTCTCGACCAGCGACGTTGGGGTTGACAAGAGCTGTCGCTGCCGTGGCTGGCCTCGGGCAAGCAGAGATCGCGGCTGCCGTGAGGGTAGCGAGGAAACGTTGAGGCCAGGAGAGGTGGTGCTGGGAAACCTCCGTCTGAGTTGGCCGAAGCGACGCCGACAAGCCGCCCCGCCGTCTCGGCCGGCCAAATCGCAAAAAACAGAGGACGGTGAGAGGTCGAGAGGGAGGAGAGGCGCTCGGGTTGCATAAGGAAAAAAGAAAAGTAGAAAAATCAAAAAAGGAAATAAAAGGAAAGAAAAGATTAAAAAAAAAAAAAAAAGGGGGGGGGGGGGGGGTTGGACGGGCAGCAATTTTACAGAAATGAAAAGGGGATCTCTTTTTGTCTCTTGATCAATAAAGTACAAATAGTAGGTCTGACCACGCGCAGAAAGGAAAAAAAGAGAATGAGGAAAACACAAAAAGATCGGGAAAAGAGAGCACCTAATATTTAGCAAATCATTAGCATCCGCACGCCCGCACGTAAGGGCGCCCACAAAGGAGGTTGCGACACGTTATCCTCAGCTGCTGCTCCTTTCGTTGGACCATCGGTCCATCGGCTCGTCACTGTAAATCATGATTAAGATTTAACACCGCCTTGCATATGTTATAGAGCACCGAAGCACTCCTGCTCATTATGCCATAGTCTCTCTGATTTGATATGTAATAACGTAACATCACCACATCTCTGTGGATTCTTTCCGATCTCTGAACCACACCGTAACTTTCTGCATCTGTAGGATCCACTCTGCAAACAAGAGCAGAAGCATACTGATGCACAATCATTGGCCAAGTGATTGTGGGGATTTCATTTTCTTCTGTTGTATTCCAAGTTCTTTAACTTGCTGGATTGGGCCAACAAGGATAGACGTATTTGCTAATTAAGAGAGGTCCAAGGCTGCGGGAGCAGAGGACGAGTAGGGGCAAGAATGTGTTCTCAGGACTTGCATGACCGCAGGAGCATCCAATTTATTAATAACTTTCGAAAAGCTATTATGTTTGTACTAAATTTTACCCAGCCTCCTGGTGGTGGGAAAAACTGTTCTTCCGCATTATTTAGAGGGGCATTCGTGGTGATACTAACTTGACAAAATTGATTGGATGGTATTAGAGTTGGAAGACACATATCAATTTCATGTCTTACAAATATTTTATGATAAAAGGTAGGGGCATTCATGTCTAATGCAACAATGCATAATACAGTGGTCCATTCATCTCAATGATAAAAGAAAAAGAAGAAGAAGAAGAAGAAGAAGAAGAAGAAGAAAACTAAGATCATATCCTTAGGTAAATGAGGTCGAAGCTCCTTGGTGAGGTAATCCCGTGTTGTGTTCTTGAGGATATGTTGGCCCTCTAAACATTTTTATGTGCCATCTTCTCTTTGCTCTTTTTGATGGTTGACCTGTATTTGATTTGTTTTGTTATCAGCCTTACAGGAGTTTTGATCTTGCTGAATTGAGCTTACAATGCATTGTTATTGCTGTTCATGGGAACAAATTAGACGTAAGAATATTTCCCAATCGTCTAGATCCTTTTTGTTGTGACCAAAGAATTGATTATTCTCGGCTTCCATTTCCCTGGCCTATTTTCTAGTGGTTTTATGGCCTTCCATGAACGATGCCCCAATTTGCAAGAGCCAAGAGCTGAGAGCTGCCTCATGGGAAGGGTTTGGTGGTGGTCAAGGAGGAATGGAGCTCAAGAGAGTGAGCGGATCAAATTTTCTGGTGATTTGTGACATTCCCGCCTGCCATGGATTATGGCCGTGGGGGAGGGTCTGGCCGCTCATTTTAAAGCTAGCTTTGAGATAAGGGTGATCGGTTTCCAGTTCGGTCCGGTTCCAAGGTGGAACCGGGAACTAGATCGGGAAAACCGGTTCCCAATTTTGGGAACCGTGGACCGAACCATCGGTTCCGGTCCGGTCCGGTTTGGTCCAATAGGATCAGCACTTTCCTTTTTCACTAAATAACGACCATTCATTAAAGAACGACCATGCTCCAAACCGATCAATCCAATTCGGTTCCTGGACGATCTAATAAAACTACTCACACATGTTTTCATGTGCGAAAAATTCAAACTTCACTTGCGTGAATATTAATCATAATTTATGTGTTTCACTCTTAATTTTAAGCATAAAAGCCATAAACAATTTGAGTAAAATCTGTGCTTGGCTTAGGTTTTATAGACAATCTCTCTTCTATGCTTTGAATGTTTAGTCGATGTCAGACTCTTTGAGACTTGAAGTGCCTTGTCGTTTGCAAGTGAGGGGAGCAAGAGAGAGAGTGAGCATGAGGAACTCCTAGAGCCTTATCCCACATCGAGGAGAAGATAAAACTAACAAATAAGTTTTCTAAGAGCTTTGGTGGTCTCTTGGCCACATAAGAGGTTGTTACCTCAATTGCAATTCCGATTGCAACAAGTTTCATATATAATATTCATATATTATACGTGTTTATATATTATATGTATATAAAGTATATATAAAAAAAAATTTGGTCCGGTCCAGTTAGTCCGATTGGTCTGGTTCCCACCTTGGAACCGGGAACCGGACCACCGACCGCGGGAACTGCCCAAAACCAGCCGGTTTGGTCCGGTCCGATCCGGTCCCGATTCGGGCGGTTTCCGTTGCACACCCCTACTTTGAGAAGATGGGGCTTTGGGCTTGTTAGGTTCTTATGATAGAAAGAATTATACTTAATTCTGGTTCGAGTCCGTGTGGGCTTCGTTTGCTCTAATAGATAGACATTATGATGTTTGTTTGCACTTTGCTTGAGTTTTTTTCCTTGAAAATAGATTTCATTATCAAAACTTCATTGTACCCATTGTTTTGAACCGTGATACCCCATTACTCACATTCCGCCCAGCTCGAGAGGTTTCAATAACTACTTTGATATAACTTTAGTCTTTTAATCTTTTAGAAAAAAAAAAATTGGAATTTGACTTTAATTTTGCTCATGAGATTATGTCATGGCGGACTATCGAGTTTTCCTTTCTTATACGTAGATAGATGCTTTCAATTCCTTACAATCATCCATATATTAGATTTAAAAGTTCTGATTCTTGAGGAACGAAGAGGCTGTTGGATGCCAAATGAAAGGTCATGAGGAATGGGGATGATGTGGAATGTCCATAACTTCTTCATGTGCGTATGGAGAGTTATCTCATGTAATTTAAATACTTAATAAAAAGCCCCATAATAAAGAGATGCTTACGATTAGCGGGGATTTAAATTTCTACTAAATTAATGGCGTGAACGTTGAATCATTGCAACGCGATTTTTTCAATTTGTTATAATCCCTCAATTTCATTTTTTTGGGGACATTTTAAATATTTGACTAACAAATGTGTAAGCTGTAATTTGTATGGAGATAACTAATAGCCTGTGCTTTCAGTATTCTAGCGGTTAGCCCAAAATTAAAACCGTGATTTTGCGAAATTAGCTATTAAGAAGTTTGGAAGCATGATATGACAAAAACTACTATGTTAAGCTTTTTCAGACTTTATAGTTATGCATGTTTGGGCTTTAGAGTGGTCCATTATGGGAAGAAGAAATACTAGCCTTATTAATCTCTTTAGCTAAATAGGGAGGGGCATAAAAACAAGTGGGGGTCGAATAAGAAAAAATTTAATTTGTGTATGCATATTTGGGAAATAATATGAGACACTACACAGAGTGCATGTAAATATTGCAATCGGAGTTTTTATATCTTTAAAAAAGAAAAACACCATTGCAATTTAGACATTCTAATTGATTCAATTATATTCTAAGTAGCATAACGGTAATTAATTATTTTTTTTCATGGTTCTTGTATGACCTTTCGATTAACCATATGCTACTACAATTTTTTATTCTGCGCATCAGTCTCCTTTTAATTTTCTAGCCATTTTAGAAATGGTTTGAAAATTAGAGTTTTTTTTTATTATTTTAAGAAGAAATTCAAAGGTTCTTTGTGTATTTTGATTTGGCTTTAGAATGCATCAAATGAATGTATATTTCTTACGTTACTCTTTGTTACCACCACCACCAGCATCATCATCATCATCTTCTTCTCCTTCTTCTTTTTCTTCATCATCATCATCATCATCATCATCTTCTTCTTCTTCTTCCTCTTCTTCTTTTTGCAAAATAATAATAATAATAATAATAATAATAATAATAATAATAATAAATAAAAAAATGGAAAGAGAGAAAAGAAAAAAGAAGAAGAAGAGAATACAATAATAAGTATAGTAATAAATTAATAAGAATAAATGAGAAACCGAGCTGAGTCCATGAACATGCACATGCACATGCACATGCACATCCAACGAGGCACGTGTAAACTAATGATCGAAGTGGACTACAAATGTTCTAAAACATGCACGATTAGCAGGTTTTTAAAAATAGACCTCTGCAACCTGCAGCCCTAGAGAGTCCTAAAGAGAAGAGGGGAATATACCCCTATAAAGCTCCCTTCTTAAAGCCTCCAACTCTTTTCTTCAAAATAACCAAAATGACCTCTCCCCTCACTCCTCCAGTTCACTTCTCTACTTTGCTCGTCTCTCTCTCTGAGTCTCTGTGCATCTCCTGTTGGAGAGCTCGAGACCATTATAGGTTTCAGGTTCGTCTCGATTCTCTATGGACTTCTCCTTGTGCTCGCGCTCGCATATTGTCTTCTTTTGATCTTCTTTCTACTGGCCATGGTCCAGTTCTGTAATTGTATCAGTGGTCTGCATTGCCATTGCCGAGGGGATCTTATGTTGGGTTCTTAAAGATATGTTGGCCCTCTGAACATTTTTATGTGCCGTGCCCTCTTTGCTCTTTTTGGTGGTTGACCTATATTTGATTCGCTCTATTATTAGCTTTATTTGAGTTCTGATCTTGCTGAGTTGGGCTTGCGGTGCATTGTTATTGTTATTTATGGGAATGAATTGGACATGAAAATATTTCCGAATCGTCTAGATCTTTTTTGTTATGACCTAAGAATTGCTTATTTTCTACTTCCATTTCCTTGACTTATTTTATAGTGGTTTATGACCTTTCATGATTGGAGGTCCCAATCCGGCGAGAGCTAAGAGCTGAGAGATGCCTCGGGGGGAGGGTCTGGTAGTGGTCGGGGAGGGAAGGAGCTCAAGGGAGCGAGTGAATTTTTTTTTTTGGTGGTTTGTGACGATCTCGCCAACCACAGATCGTGGCCGTGGGAAGGGTCTGGCCACTCATTTTAAAGTTGGCTTTGTGAGAACAGGACTTTGGGCTTGTTAGGCTTTTTTGATCGAAAGAATTGGGCTTAATTCTGGTTTGAGTCTGTGTGGGCTTGATTTACTCTAATAGACAAGCATTATGGGCTTTTGTTTGTTTGCGCTTTGCTTGAGTTTTTTCTCCCTTGAAAAAGGATTTCATCATCAAAGCCTCATTGTATCCATTATTCTGAACGATGATACCCCATCACTCATAGTCTGCCCAGCTTGAGGGGTTTCAATAATTACTTTGATATAGCTTTAGTCTTGATAGTTTAGTCTTTTAGGAGAAGATGGAATATGACTTGAATTTTGCTCACGGGATTATGTCTAGGTGAGCATATCGGGTTTTCCTTTTTCGTATTTAGACAGATGCTTTCAATTCCTTGCAATCTTCCATATATTAGATTAAAAAAATTCTACTTCTTGAGGAAAGAAGAGGCCATTGGATGCTAGATGAAGCTCATGAGGAATGAGGATGATATGGAATGCCTATAACTTCTTCATCTACTTATGGAGAATTATCTCATGTAACTTAAATACTCAACAAAAAACCTCATAATAAAGAGATGCTTACGAATAGTGGGGATTTAAATTTCTACTAAATTAACAGCATGAATGTTGAATTATTGCAATTTAATTTTTTCAATCTGTTTTAATCCCTCGGTTTCATTTTTTTTTTGGGACATTATAAATATTTGACCAACAAATATATAAGCTGTGCTTTGTATGGTGGTAACTAATAGTCCACGATTTCAATATTCAGGTGGTGTAGCTCAAAATTAAAATCGTAATTTTGCGGAATTAGCCATCAATTGGCTTGGAAACTTGATATAACCAAATATACTATTCTAAGCTTCTCCACACTTTATAGTTATGCATTTTTGGGCCTGGTCCATTATGGGAAGAAGGAATCCTAACCTTATTATGCTCTTTAGCAAGATAGGGAGGGGCATAAAAGCAGATTGGGAATGGACAAGAACGAATTTATTTTTTGTATGTGTATTTGTGCAATTATATGAGACACTACACACAGTGCATGTAAATATTTCAACCGGAGTTTTAATTCTTAAAAAAAGAAAAAACACCTAAACATTCCAATCGATTCAATTATATTCTAAGAAGCATAATGTCAATTAATTATTTTATTTCATGGTTCTTGTGTGGCTTTTCGATTAACCATATGCTCCTATTATATAACTTTATTTTGCGCACTGGTCTCCTTTTAATTTTCTAGCCATTTTATAAATGGTTTGAAGATTATAGTATTTTTAATTATTTTGAGTAGAAATTCAAAATGGAAGCCGTGGTCCTTTGTGCATTTTGATTTGGCTTTGAAATGCATCAAACGTTCGAATGTATATTTCATATGCTACTAAGAAACAAAAATTTGGTTGGAATAAAGACAAACCTTCTTCAGTGTGTATATGGTATTACCTTTTTCTGAGATTCTCTAATTTTGACCTACTTGACATGTAATAAATAAATTTAAAAAGAAAAAAATTGGTTGGAATAAATCGAACTTCGACTAATGCTAATAAACATAGTATAATATTATCCTGTAATTTCTTCTTTTGCACAATGTTTATCATCTTATCAAATGTATGCATTTCGAATATTTTATTCAATTTAATTTTTTATAAGATGTTTTTACAAATTAGGTCCGTGCTTAGCCAAGTTGTCACTTGTCCTGTTGTGTGATGGAAGAGGAGTGGTGTCTTTTTAATGGGAGTTTTAGGAAACTCTCGTTTTCTCCCTCTATCTACAAATTTTACATTGTCAACGTCCAATCTGGATGGGCCTCCTCTTGGTACCGTTTGCTCATGCTGCCGTGTGCTGTGAACTCATCAATATGGAAACTTGTCTTTTTGATGCGCCTCGCATCCTAATCTTATTCAAGTTCATCTATGGTCCTATGATCACTTGCTTCACGCCCAAAAATAATATAGAATGGAATAAATTATTCATTGTCATCTCAACACATTGGAAACAATCATCAATGTTATATAATGATGCAACCCAAGCTCTTTGTACCCATGACTAGACATCAAGGCATAGAAGTGCTTTCAAATTATTGTGTTTAAAAAGGATCATAATCCATACCTTACCCCGGAAACTTTTGGTGATTCCAATCAGCCACCTATCACCAATGATTTGCCTAAGTTTTTGTATCAACAGCTGCCTTGACATCTTTCTTTCCTGGAAAATGATGATCATGAAATAATTCAACATTAGGTAAGCAAAAAGAAAAACACTAGCAAGACGAATTTCGTGATGACAAAGTTGATGTGGCACTTACTTTGTAAGCATCGTAATACTTGGAGACCAAATTTATGTCAGATGATGGGAATGTTTTCGAGAATTCCTTAATAAAAAATTGAAACGGGATCCAACGGGCATTTGGATTCCATGACTTCTCCGGAGTTCTCAACGGCCCCGTTGCATATAAATTTCACAAATCATCAGGGCAAGTGAATAATATAATTTGGTAAAAATTTACAATATAAGATGAATTTATCTAAAATGTCAAAAGCAGAAACAGCTCCCCCAACCCCCTCTTGATATGTAAGCACGACTTCTTTTTTTCCTGGTTAGTGACTCCTAAGAGAGGAGATTTATTAAGCATTAACACATGATATGATATGTATTCCCATCTAAATCACATGGCATGGAGCTATCACCAAAAGATAAATCAGGTATATCATCCAAAAAGATTATATATATATAATAAAGGAGCATAGAAACAGATAAGACTTCTTCTGTGTCCTCCCCTTCTTCCAACATGTTTTGTTAAAGCTGAAAACCAAGGCCCATCGTTTATATTTAGGTTTTGAATAACCATTCAAAGGTCTGACTGCTAATTCACTTGGAATGGCAACTTTGGCAATGGTTAAAGTCGCAAAGGCTGGAGTTGGTTAAATCCTATAAAGATGGTGTTCTTCCATTCTGACCACATGACCCAAAACCTTTTCTACAGTAGAGTTAGATCTTTTGGCTGAACTATTTTAGTCAATGCTCCAACAAAGCTAGCGATTAGAACAAGACATATATAGCAATGTCATCACCACATCAACATATAATAGGCGACCTAGGTAAATCACCATAATGGTCTCAAAGGCCAAAAGCACAAACCAGACCAAACTACTTCAACGGTAGAATTAGGAAGAAATACATACTTGATGAACCAGTACTTTGAGATGTGCTAGTAATGACAAGATTGTCATAGAAAATCCCGTGAAAAATGATTGAACGAGTAAGATGGATATCTTGCTATTTGAAAGTCAGTACACATATATCAATTTTGATAATTTGGAAGCATAAGCAAGGACATGAATTCAATAAATGTCCATCTAGAGTGATTGAAAATGCTTTGGTATCTACTGAAAACTCAAAAGAAAAAATTATTTATGTATCCATAAAATGAGTATACTTTTTTTGCGTATGCGAAATTTAAGATGCAAACACATTTGTTTTATCCTGCCAACAAAAGGATAAGATTCTGCCATTGGTTCAATCATCTGCACATAACGTAGCACATTGAAGATATCCAATTATATAGAGAGGAAAGTAAGTAATTGGGAACATATAACATTGACTTCTGAGGTTTAAGTAGAGTCTAGTATCAAGCTTAATTTCATATTGGCTCAAGATTAGTGTTTGAAGAGGGCACTGAGCTTAATCAATCGCAAACGGGAAGAGCATCTTCCTGAGTCGGGTCAGAAAGAAGGAAGGCGGTCAAAAAGGGGAATTATTGAATAATACAGGTGACAATAGTTATGCAACACCATGGAGTTGTTCAATGAAATTGGGCTTCCCAACATCACACTTCCTTCACTTTAGACTACAGTATAGAATTATGGAAACATTAGAAGTATCAGATAAAATTATCCATTCATGGTTCAATTAAAAAATAATGCATGTAGCAACCACTGAAAATTGCTAAAAGATAATACACAAGAAACATAGGAAAATTGACAGCAATTTATACTAGCGCTCCCTAATCACTCTTAAGACGCACACTAAGGTCTAATGGTAGATCAAAATTAAAAGCAATTAATTCTCATGCCGGCAACATTATGAAAAAGCCTAATGTACCTTTCTAAAAGATGAACTTTCTGTTTGGGCTTCTTTCCTGTTATCACTTGAAAGTCATAACTTAATAATTCCTCTAGCTTAGTTGACTACAAAAGCCCCAAATCCCTTCTTAACTTAAACAAGCATACTCATTATCAAAACTACACAATAGTTGTTGATCTTAGGCTTGTTACAAGAGAGACTTTGAGTGCATTGGTTCAAACCTTTTAGGCTGCATAAACATAACCATCAGGAAGCACTTAAGATCCATGAATCATTCATTGGCTATTTATCTTAACTTTAATCTTTAATCTTTCTATTTCATTTTTTTTCAAATAAGAGATTTTTCAGATTCCACTTCCTTTTTTTTTTTAACTAATTAAAATGAGTTTGAGAACAGGTCATGACACAAGTCAAACCCGCTACCCAAGTCCCGCGGGGGGGGGGGGTGTGGAAGGACTTCAAAGATACTGGAAATAGGAGCAACGCCTATGTTGGTGCTTGTTTTTGTACACCATCCTTTCAAGAATGGCACATTCCGCATGGAGTTGGACCAAGGAAGACTTCAATCTCTCCAAACCCATTATGTCCCCGGGAATGATCCTACTTTAGTATGCAGTCATGGCGATGTGAGAAAGCTTGCAGAGAAAGCCGACATGGGGAATGTCCCAGCCCAATAACTTAATGTCACAATTGCTTCAAAACTGAACGAGGTAGTTCACTTGGGAATTCAAGCGAACATAGAGTGTGCACACAACCCGAAAAGGCCGGTCACTCACACAATAGTGCAATGCAATACCTGACCTATACCCAAACAAACATGGGCCTGACCCATAATTTTTATATGTGTCCAGTTTCGGTGATAAAGAGAGAGGGGCTTGTCTCTTGCTTAGGATATGATCATTGGACACGCCCACCCTTAATAGCCCATCCTTAATAGTAATAAAGTGCACCACCCTGGCCAGTGCAGGCCCAAACCATGAGGCCCATTATGGTGGTAAGGCCCGCCCAGAAGATGGACAAGGTGGGCCAAGCCTGCCTAGCCCGCCTAATAAAAAATAGTCTAAAATTTGGAAGACAAAAGGAAAACTCAAGAGAAAAAAAAAACAAAAAACAAAAAACAAAACAGTACAAACAGATTGATTCTATGTAAACATCTAAAAATCGAAAATACCCAGCAAAAATCCAATATGAGGAAAATCATTCAAATAAAATTAACACCGAAAGAAATATGAGGAAAGAAAAAAGCAAAAGAAGCATACTTGAAGCAAGTGAGATGGAAAGATCGAGAGACGGACAGAGGAGAGGTGAGAGAGAATTTTCTTAGGATTTGAAAAATTAAGGGCTTCTTATTTGTTAAACGTATTGTGGGCGAGCCAGGCCTTTGTCTCAAGCTCAAACTTGACGGCTTCCCGCCCCAGCAATGCCAACTCTTAGTCTCACAACTATTTAGACACAAATATAAACATTCTAAAAGTAAGGGTGACCAATATTATGCTAAAATACCATACAATATGAGCAGCCAACCAAGTCTGAAACATGCAATTAGCCGTTTGTAGATTAAATTATGCAAAATCAAGTTGACTGAGCACAACGGTAACTGAGTATTATCAATGACAAAAGACAGGGAGGGAAAGAATGCAATAACATCTTATCTTTAGAACATCACTCGTATTTTCGACCATAAAATAAAATAAAATAAAATAAAATAAACTATGAGAATAGGTATAGTCCGATTTGTACAAAACACACCTCTTCTAACCTAACAAACTCTACGTACAAACATGTGAATTTGCGATTTCTACATCTCTGACTTAGCTGCATCTCTATTTTTCTTGGCCTATGAACTATAATACCATCACCTATCTTCTTGAACTTCACGTTGCTCGCTATAACTGATCTCAGCTACGTGCTCGACTGGGTGTTTCTATGGTGACTGGTGAAACATCATTGACACAAGTTATGGTAGCGGACTACATGGACACTACATCTTGATATAGGAGAGCTTTCTGAGTTGGCGGACTTAGGACTTTGTTATAGGCTCTATTTTGACTGCTTGGTCTTACAAGAAATGAAAAAAAAAAATTACACGTGGAGAAGAGGATGACCAAAAGCCTTTACTTCCTAACATTTTAAGATGATTGGTGTTTTGAAGATTGGTTGACCTTACGCGAATTGAAGGATGAGTTCGAGAACTTAAAGAGGGTCCTAAAAATTTTATTGACTATATCAATATTTATTTTTGGTCGAGGAATATATCAATATTACCAACTAATGAATAAATTATTAATCACATGAAATTTACTAGAAAACTTTCTAATTGTTTAGTAATTTCTGACAGGACAATGATATTATTAAATATTTTATCTGCAATAATTCTAATATCTACGCATCAAAGAGTAGCAACCCAATCTTAATTTGAAAAAAAAAAAAAAAAATATATATATATATATATATATATATATATATATATATATATGTGTGTGTGTGTGTGTGTGTGTGTGTGTGTGTAATCAAATCCAATCCTCCCTGTCAATATAACAAAAGTTATTGCTCATGAAAGCACAACTCGTAATGAATAAACCATATTACTCTCCGTGCATTTTATACAGTTATAATATGCCGTACAAGAATGGAAAAAAAAAAATCGTAATATGCGAGTTATCATATGCACCCATTGTCGGGTTTCATTTGGCAAGTGACGAGAGAACAAAAAACATCTAAATTACAAATGGCTAATCATAAAAGATCATTTTACCAAAAACGTTTAAATCTCTTCTCCCTCCAGCCGCGCAAAGCCCTCTCTCTCTCTTTCTCTTCAGTAATTTCCCCTTCACCTTCTTCCCTCCTTTTACGTACTCTTCCTTCTCATCTCAACCAACCAAGTATAGCCTGTGCGGCCATAAGTGTTGGAGGTAATAGGTTTGAGAGAGAAGAAGTAGTTGCTTGAAGTATTACACCAAGAGACGTCAAGTTTGGAACGCAATTTCAGCGGTCATTACCTCGGCGTAGGAAAACCCTAGAGTTTTTATACGCACGTTATTGGGCTTTGGCATATGGACCCAAATAACCATTTACCTATTGGGCTTGTATGTGAACATATTATTTTGGACTATATTAATAATATATCCAACAATCTCCTCCTATGTTCACCATACAGCACAATCCAATAAGTTGGTCAGTGTAATGTTCAAACAAACATGAATCATCCACATTCAGTCCAAGACAATCAACTCGGATCGGTCAAAGAGTATTCCAGCAATAAAGTATTAAACTAAATCATCATGTGCAAACTAAATAAGTGAATCATTCTTATCATGAATCTGTTCTGAGATTAAAAATCCAAATCCCAAAATAAATCTCAGATTCATTTCACAACCAATTATGCATATTAATCAAGTATAAGTAGGCCAGTCAAAATAGTCTAAGGCCTTACAAATATAAGAAACAAGCATAATAATGTCCACAAAATAGACATAGCAAAATGTAAGTCTCAAGTAAATGGACTTTATCAAAATAGGCAATAGCGGGTAAACTGTCAAGTTCCTACACGCTTTAAATGATATATATTCATTCATTAAGTAGGTTATTCTGGTCAGGATCCCACTCATTAAGCTCTCCTCCATCTCTGTCATTCCTTATAGAAAGTCAAATATGAATTTCATATTATCATGAATTCAATCATTTGAATAAAAACTTAGCACCATTCCATCAAGTGGAGAAGAACATATATTGATGTCATAAAGTATCATAATATCATGTTCATAAGTATCAAGCTGGTTTCATAAATTATGAACAAGACTTAAAAAATGTAAATTACAAAGAGCCATCAACTTAAGTTTATTTGTAAGAGAAACTATTGTCTAGTTTCAAAGAATAATACCAATAGTCAAGTCACTTACAATAATCTAGTAATGTAATATCAAGTTTCAATTAAGAACAAGACCAACAAGATTTTACGTAAACAACTGTTTCTATGTTTCAATTTGGAATGTCACAGTTACTGATTCCTTAAAGTTAAATAATCTAGCATCAAGTTTGGAATGAGATCATTTAACCAAAAGGATAGTCCAACCTAGTTGAATTGTATCATCAAGTTTGGAATGACACAATTTTTCCAGATAGAACATTTGAATTAGGTTAAAGTCATCTTCATCAAATTTGGAATGAGACAACTCACCCTCTTCAATTAGTCAGCAACTGTGAACATCAATGAAACATATAAACTGTGCTTATCATTGTAGCCAATAAAGAAAGATTTGATAATTCAAAACACAGGTAAGTAAATGGTAGTTAAGACTTGCCTATATAGTCTTTAACCCCAGTTCCCCATGTTTTGAATAATCGATCTTTAGGCATACCTTTGGTGAGAGTATCGGCTATGTTATCCTTCGATCTCACATCGATCAAGGTGATAACCCCTTGTTCTCTCAGATAATTCAATAGCGCATGTCTCAGTCTCACATGTCTTCTCTTTGAATTAAAGAGAGTATTCTTGACGACTTGGACAGCTGCTCGATTATCACAAAATAGGCTTAAAGAATTAATCTTTAGCCGAGTCAAAGGAATATCCATAATCAGATTCTTTATCCACTCTGCCTCTTCACCGGCTGAGGCTAAAGCAAAAAGTTCCGATTCCATAGACGACAATGCAATACAAGTCTGTCGCTTGGATTTCCAAGTAATAGCAGCTCCACCCAAAGTGAATATATACCCACTAGTGGACTTACTATTTCCAATATATGAGCACCATGAGGCATCAGAATATCCATCCAAAGTTGGAGGATAACCAAAATAATAAAGAGCATAATCTTTAGTACATTTAAGGTATCTCATTAGCCTATTAAGGGCATCCCAATGCTCTTTACTAGGATTACTAGTAAAACGACTCAGCATACCAACCGTAAAGGCTATGTCGGGTCTAGTGCAACTCATAGCATACATGAGACTACCAATCGGTTTCGAGTACTTTAACGATCCACGCTGGTCCCTTCATTAGGACTCAGTCTATTATTATAATCACATGGTGTCTCACTCGGTTTACACTTATCGTATCCCCAAGTAGAAAGTAGCTGCTCAATATAATGAGTCGGCTAAGGGAGATGACTTGCCGTTCAAAGCTTACTTTCATACCAAGAATGGTATTAGCAATACCAAGATCTTTCATGTCAAATTCTTTAGCTAAAGTAGCTTTCACGTCACTCACTACAGAATGATCGGAACCAAGAATTAACATGTCATCAACATACAAGCAAATGATGACTATCTTATTTGACATAGAACGATGGTAAAGGCATTTATCGAATAACTAGACGAAAGCCATAACTCTTTACCACTTCATCAAATTTAAGATGCCACATCTTAGGTGCTTGTTTAAGACCATATAGAGATTTATTTAATTTACAAACTTTGTCCTCAAGACCTTTCATAACAAATCCTTCCGGTTGTTCCATGTAAATTTCCTCATTTAAATCCCCATTTAAGAAAGCTGTTTTTACATCCATTTGATGCACTACAAAGTGTTCAATAGATGCCACAGGTGAATAGACATCAAAATAGTCTATTCCACTCTGTTGTTTATAGCCTTTAGCTACTAAGCGTGCTTTGTGTACGGCTATTGATCCATCACTATTTAGTTTCTTCTTCAACACCCATTTACAGCCTATAGCTTTAGCCCCTTTTGGCAAATTTACTAGCCGCCAAGTGTGATTCGCAGCCCAGAGAGCTCATTTCATCATCTATGGCTTTTGCCCACAGTAGAGATTCCCTAGATCTCATTGCTTCTTGATAGGAGAATGGATCATCCTCAAGATGGTAAGCTACAAAGTCTTCACCAAAACTTTTGGGAATTCTCTCTCTTGTAGATACTCTAACTGGAATTGATTCAATAGCCAACTGTGTGGAATTAGTGTCAGAAGGGCCTGCTTCAGATTCTACAGGAGATTCTGAAATCATATCTGAAGAAAGCACCAAATTTGCAGTTCCAGCATGAGTCACCTTTGCCTCACCACCATTGCAATTTTCCACAGTGTCTTTCACTTCGTGACCTCGGTGAGTAAATTCTTGTCATTTGTAGCATGACAAGTAGCGCCCTTGTCCAACCACCACTCGAAGAGATGCTGGCCTTTCCATTCTTCATCATTCCAATAAAGGCTCGAGGCTCGAGATCCTCTAATAAGCATATTGGCCTCATTATGTGGTGTGTCATTATTTGGCTTCCTTGGCAACTTACACTCTGCTGCCCGGTGACCCCACTTTCCACAGTTATGGCACTTGCCCTTCTTCTTCTTTTTGAAGATAGTCTTTTTGGCCTCTAACTGTAAAGAGGATTCACCTTTTGGTGACTTGGACTTTTCTCGAGGTTTATTGGAGTGTGAAACTAAGTTGGCAACTGACTTTTGTTGTCCCACTTGTTCCAAACTGTTCCTCGTGATATTTTGATCCTCAATGTGAATATACCTCTTTAATTCATCCAGTCCCATCTGTACCTTCAGTCTGTGCATTTCAGTCTTGAAAGAACTCCATTCAGTTGGCAGTTTGCTCAACACAAGACCAACAAAGAGATTATCGGACATATCAGAATTATCATCTTTCAGCTTGTTCCTCATGTTCTCAAATTCAACTAACTGAGAGGTGATGCTTGAATTCATAGTGAATTTAAAGTCAAAGAATTTCTCCGCTAGGAGGGTTTTAGATAACCCCTCTTGTTTTTGGAACTCGAGCGTTCAAGTGATCCCATATCTCTTTCGCCGTCTTATACTCACTATAAGTCATAGCCAAATTAGGATTCAGAGAGTTCAGCAAGTAATCTCTACAAAAATCCTCATCTTTGTTCCATTGATATTCATTCACATCTTCAGTGGTAGATGTAAAATCGCTCAATACAGTATAGAATATGTCACGTTCTTTCATGCCAAATTGAACATGTAATTTCCAGCCATGAAATTCAGTAACATCAAAAGATTGCAACTTTATAATATCATAGGAACTACGCTTTGCCATTTTAATCAAAACAAAGTGTTAGAAAGAGTGCACCTTGAAGTCCTCGAGCAACAAAGTTGAATAACTCCCCTAACCTTGATCAAACCGCTCTGTAGAGATGGAATTTGCCAAAAACAAACCCCAAAAACGGATCTGGAGCGCCCAAAAACCTTAAGATGGACTGCCCTTGTTGCTGAAACTCGCTGAAAAATTTCGCCCCCCGAAATTCGCTAGAAATTTCGACCCCAAAATTCGCTAGAAATTCAGATGGAAACTTCTAGGTGCCATAACTTCTCCGTCCGACCTCCGATTGACGCGAGTGACCACTCAAAACGTTCGTAGCGACGAGTAGATCAAAGCCCAAGTGGTTTCACCCTCTTAAATTGGCTATAATTTTTGGGTTTTTGAATCAAAGATTTCGGTCACCCGAATCTTCAAACTCAGATCCCGGCCAATATCACCGTCGAAATCGAAAGTAAATTACAGCCGCGAGTTCGTCTTGACGAAATCTTCAAGAACACACTTTACTCGCTCAAATCCGACACACAAACTTAATACTTCAAGATTGTTGGAGGTAATAGGTTTGAGAGAGAAGAAGTAGTTGCTTGAAGTATTACACCAAGAGACGTCGAGTTTGGAGAACGCTCAATGGTGTTACTCCAGGCGTAGGGAAACCCTAGAGTTTTTATATGCACGTTATTGGGCTTTGGCATATGGACACCCAAATAACCATGCTTTTACCTATTGGGCTTGTATGTGAACATATTATTTTGGACTATATTAATAATATATCCAACAATAAGTTCCACTACAAGTTCGTACAACAATTCATGCTCTAGGTAAAACTGTAAATTCTGGCTCAAGGAAGTAGATGGAGGTAAAGTTACAGAGGATTGCACAATCACCCATATTTGCGAAGTTGAGTCCTCGAGCCCATGCTTCTCAAACAAGAAGCCCCCAAGTGTTCTTGTGTAGTCATGACCGCCACTCATGGCCACGAGCCCAAAGCTCAAGCTTGAGAGGCCGTGGCGGCAACGAGCCAAAGCTCAACTCAAGCGGTCATGGCAGCCACAAGCTAGAGCTCGAGATTTGGCATCCATAGCTGCCAGTGGAGCTCGAGCTCAAACAACCATGGCTGTTGAGAGAAAAAGACGCAGCAATTAAGGGAGAATTTGAATGAGGAAAAAGTGGGTCCCTGCCGACACATGGTGCCATGTATCGGCCATTGAATGGGCCGACCCACATAATATATTATCGAATTGAATGGACATGAGTTTTTCCCTACACAATCGGCAGTAACATTCACTTTAGCAGAAAACTATCCATAAGAAAATATATGCCGCGAGAATTGGCCCGAAAATAAAATGCTGGAACTACTATTCAAGAAAATCTCTAGTCATTTCTATTGATAAAATAAACTAATAATTCGAGAATATGCCAGGGTTAGTATTTTAGCTATAATTAGCAGATTACTAGGATAGATTATAAAGACAAATGTGTGGTATATGTCAAGAATAATCATCTAAAAATGATCAAAATTGATAACGGTACAAGCAAAAAGACAAAAAAAGCTGAAATTTTCTTCCTTCTCCTGCATTCCTTTACCGATTGCTTATCTCTCTCCTTCCCAAACGTTGGACGCTCGTGTCATGAGAGCGAGATTGGCTGTGTCCCCCAGTCAAAGGTAGGAACTGGTGCTTTGGCAGGTCGCTCGATCGCGCTCTGCTCTCGACCCTGCCTCTTCGCCGACTGCGTCCATCCTCAAAAAGCTCTATGACAAGATATCCTCCAATGGGAACGCGTCCAACCTCGAGCTGTGCATCGATTTCGTCTCCGACAATGTTGTCTTGTCGCCTGTTGGGTGTGGTTGAAGTTTCTAGAGCAATGGTTGATTGTTTGTGAGGGCGCGTTTATGATTCATTCTTGGGTTTTCCTTTGGTCTGCATAGATGGATAGAGCTTGGATTGGCTTGGAGGACGTGCCTGAGGGGTCTTTCAAGAGTAAAATGCACGGATAAAGTCCACGTAAGCGGGATTTTATCATTTGTTTTGGTTACTATGAGCTGGTGAGTTCCATTGTAAATACTAATTTCATTACATTAACCATCAGCGTCAAATAAACATGCAAGATAAGTACTTCATAGACAATCCACCATCTACTTTTATACGCATCATCATATAAAGTTGAATACCATAAAGATCATGTCTCTGTACCCAAATGATTCAGCATCTTAGGTAAATAAATTCACATGAATCACCAAATGATAAAAACTACCAAATGATCATAATTTTTTTTTTTTTTTTTTTTTTTTTTTTTTTTTTTTTTTGGGGGGAGACTAGTCCGCCAACTATTTTTTAACAATTTTCTACTTTGACCTTGTACAAAGAAGAGAGGATGGAGACAGGCGATCTCATCAATGGAGAGACACGAGTATACTACCAATGTTGCGCTTCTAACTCAATTCTTGAAATCGAGCAAAACATTAGAAAAGCGGGCAATTTTACCCAGGGCTCCATCTACTTTTCTTTCTTTTCTGTATGTTTTTCTATTTTTGTTGGGCCCCTTTTTTTCCCACTTGGTGGGGCCCATCCACATATCGGCGTCTTTATTATGAACAGAAGCGGGAGGAGCAGAAATTCAAGGAAGGTCTTACTGTCTCTCTCTCTCTCCCCGTGAAATTTCAAATTTGTTACCATTTCCAATTAGATAATGTGCAAAGTGCAATTTCGAATACGTGATTGTAGTTATTTTTCACAATGTTTCAATAAAATGTCTTCAAAATAATTCATATAACAATTTAGACTTTGGTAATTTCGATTAGATAGGCATGATTATCCGTGATCAAACAATTTTTTATTTCTTTTTGCATTTTCAATCCAAGTCAGATCCCCCGTTAACAAACACTTTGCTAAAATCTGTAATTAAAAAGAGTTGAGATAATTACAAAAAAATCTCTTAAATCTCTTGTGCACTTTGTAGATCTATCCTAATAATTAAACAAATCCCATCGTGACTTCAATCTCAACTTTTTACCCCAAAAAAAAAAAAAAAAATTGTTTGTGATAAACCTTTATACATATCTATCATGTCTTGCAATTACACTTGACTCTAGATAGCCATCGTAATTTATAATGTTCAAGATAATTGACAAATAATCTATGAATGTTTACCATTCTAAATTTGGACTCAAAAAATTATCTAGTATTTCATGAACATTGAACTCTCTATTACTTTCCCTTATAGGACGATGGAAAGTTTGTTTAAAAAACATATTGAAATCTTTACATATTATTGTACTCTCTATGAATTTCATTTCACCATATCTATCTTCACACACAAAACGAAGTGAGTTATCTGATACTAATTTGAATTAAAAAGGAAACCTTCTATATTACAAGTTGGGTGAAGTTTTTTCGAGATAGATAAAATCTTCAAATATTACCTCTCTTTTTACTTAATAAATTTTTCCAATTTTTTTTCTAGGCACGGCACCATTAGATTTTTACCAAAAAAGGTTGAAGGGAAAAAAAGAAGAAAGAAAACAAAAGAAGACAAAACATAAAAAGAAAAAATATATGTATAATCTTTGAGTTGATTGGATAGGATAAATTTGGGGCCCGTGAAGAGAAGAGAGCTGAGCCATGTGGTAGCGTCTCCGCTGCCGGTTCACTCTAGACGATCTCGGCCCATGATAATCTCGACTTTTGCATGTAAAATATCGACTAATATTCATCCAATAACCACACAAGGTTAAAAGTATATAAATTATCGACTGCCCCATAATAATCTCGACTTTTTGTTGAATGAGACAAAATACTATTTCCGATAAGTACAACTTAATCCATGGCGATATGTTGACAAAACTCCAAAGTTTCTTCATGAAAATTTTCATCAGCCGCAACATCTAGCTAAGGTTTGGAATCCTTGGACAAAAAGGAATCTACGGTTGTATGTTTGGCCCTTGTAACATATACAGAGGGAGAGATTTTACGCGACTTGCAATATTTCTGATTTTTTGGACAGTTTGGTGATATACCCAGTTATATAGTAAGCAAGGGATGCATAATAAATCAGAATTGGAATGAAGTGAAGGAAAAACCTAAAAAGAGAAAGAGATAACAGTAATAGAAGTCCAAAAACTTATCAAGAAAATATAATTAAGTCCTAAAACTTACAAAAAGTATAATCAAGTCCTAAAACTATCAAATTAGTTCAATTAAATCCTAAAGTTAATATCGTCAAACTTACTAATGCAAACTACTAATGTGGCACAGACTTGGCATTTTAAATGAATTTTTATTTTCCGCGTGACTTTTTTAAATTATTTTTATTCAATTTTTTAAAAGTTAAATTTAAAAATTAAACAAGAAAACCTAAAATTTATTTAAAAAACAAAATTGTTAAAGAAAAAGAAAATGGCACTTGTGAGCACTTTTGCTGCTGCCATCACCCATCGTTGAAGGGGCTGGCAATGGTCACCAACCCTCGCCAGCCCCAAGTGAGGGCGACGACCCCCGCCAAGCCTTGGCTCAAGCATCTAGATCTAGGCATGCCGGCCCTCGCTTGGGGTTGGCAAGGCTCACCACATCTAGGTGTCGCCCAAATCTTCTAGAGTGAGCCTTGCCAGCCTCGAGCAATGCCCTATAAGGCCTCGCCCAAGGCAAACAATGGTTGCTGGCCCTCACTAGGGGCCAGCATGTCCAAATCTAAGTGCTCTCGCCCGAGGCTGGCAAGCCCTTGCCCTAGCAAGGCTAGGGCCCCTCGCCTTAGGCCAGCGGCGAAAGTGCCCACTGATGAATTTTTTTTTTTTTGGGAACAATTTTGTTTTTTAAATAAATTTTATTTTTTTATTTTTTAGTTTTTAAATATAATTTTAAAATGTGTTGAATAAAAAATAATTAAAAAAAAAGCCACGTGAAAAAATAAAAACTCATTTAAAATGCCACGCTCATGCCACGTCAATGTTTTTTGTTATCAAGTTTAACAGTGTTAATTCAGGACTCAATTAAATCAATTTGACAAGTTTTAAGATTTGATTGCACATTTTGCAAGTTTTAGAACTCAATTGCATTTTCATAATAAGTTTTAGGACTTCTATTACACTTTATCCCAAAGAAAAACATTCTACCAACTCCTACTTAGTCCCTTTGCCTCCTTCCTCCTTCTCTCGTCGCTCCTCTCCAAGTCCTCACTCCAATCCTAGTCCTAACTCTCGCTCATTCTCACTTCTCTCCCAGTCCTTTCTCATGCCCCATTCCTCCTTCTCTCGTCGCTCCTCTCCAAGTCCTCACTCTTGTGGGCAACAACGGGCGGGCAATGGGCTAGAATCTAGTGGGCGGGCGGGCAACGTGCGGTGGGCGGGCGTAGCACCACCATCATCTTGGCTCTTCCGAGAAACCAAAAATTATTGGGTGAGCAACCTTTGGGAAGGCGTAGCACAACCATCTTGGCTCTTCATTAGAGTAATAATTTCTTTAACATATCTATAATTCAAAACCCTTCTTTTTTAAGAAACAAAAAGAATGCCATGACGATCATAAGTAATCTTACTTGCAAATTGTTATCAAGAAACTAGAAACAAAAAGATAAGTTTTCCCAGCTCAACTATTGGGGGAAATTTTGAACGCCACCTTCTTCTATCTTCTTTTTCAAATAAAATCAAAATATGAAGTTTTTTTTTTTTTAAGAAATAGGAAAAGGAAATACTTTAATCTTTAAACCATTTAGAATTTTATCTTTAAACCTAATTGATGAAATAAAGCGCCCTCATTCTTTTTTGAGACCTTTAGTAATACCCGTCTCTCTCACATGAAGAGCAGCTACGAGGATAAGGCAAAAAGCTGTAAAATCCAGCAATAGAGACCCATGAAGTCAAACGAAAGACCAAAAATGGAAGCTCTCAGAGAAATACTTCAGAGAAAAGAGAGGGCACAATTGGGAACTTCTTGTTGGTGTGCAAATTAAGTCTTGCTCATGATAGTCCTTCCTGCTCACCCTCCCTCGTCCATTACGTGAACCTCTACGTACTCTCTCTCCCTCTTTCACATTAACCTCCCTCACTCTCGCTCACTCTTGCTCAATGTCACTCCTCTGCCTTGCTCTCGCTTGTTGTTGCCCCTCTCCCTCGCTCTCACTCCTCTCACATCGCCCTCAAATGATTCGTCGATTTTTTTTTTTCCTACTTACAATTTTTGTTTGTCTTGTTGAGTAATGTTGTTAGAGATAGATTTGGGGAGGTGAAGCGCCGGGGGAAGAGAGGTTTTTCTTTTGGGTCATTAGAGGGAAGAAAAGTATGGGAAAATTGTAGTCATAGAGTAAAGAAAAACAGATGATGGAAAACTTGGAAAAGTTAGTGAGAATCGGTGGCTAGGAGTAGTGGTCCAACTAGATTGCCCTTGCTCCGAATAGATTGTGAACTAAAAATCTGAGCTTAACCTTTAAAACATAGCCTCCATCAAAGGAAAATTGAAGTGGATTTCATGGGTTGCGTCCGTATGAAATGCGATGGTTAAAAAAGAATATTATAGTCACAGTCCCATTTGAGATTGTTCTATAATTCATGATGCCAACGAAACAGATTGTTTTGATCAACTTGGTTTTTCCACCATAACAAATAATGCAAAGTTTTAGGATAGTAGCATTGGGTACTTAATCTTGTTTCCAATGAATATGCTAAATTACTTAATAAAAAATAAGTGGGTATCTTAAGAAGTTATAAATGCAATCACCGCATAGGAGTCCAACACATCAATTTTCTAATCAATTTTGCAAACCTTCTTCCCCTTAAAGTTGACTTTAATTAACAACTATTTATGAGTGAGAGAACTTATACAAGCTATATAATATATGAAGATATTTTTTAATCAAATGATATATAGATAGTTTACTATTTTTTTCTATAATAAAAATAATTGTTGGGAGAGAAAAAGGAAAAAAAGAAAAAAGACAGGGAAAGCAAGAAATAAATAAGTAAAAGGGTTTCTAAAGGATTTCATAAAAAAAATCAGAAATCTTCAGAAAAAAACCAATAAATTAGCTTTTTCAGTGGTGTTTTTCATAAAGAGCAAAGAAAAAATCCTTACAAAATTGAAATCCAATTGATTAAGCCTTTAGGGTTTTCCATAAAAAAAATTTGGATGACTTTCTTTCTTTTTAGAGATGATGCAATATAATATTAAACACTAATAAATAATAACAAAAATTAAAAATTCAGAAAATTCATAAAAAATTGAGAAAATTCATAAAAAAGAAATTTTTGAAAAAAGATAAAAATTAGCTTTTTGAATAGTTTTCTCGTAAAGAGTAAAGAAAAATCCTTAAAAATTTGAAACCCTATTGAATAAGCCATTAGGTATTTACCATATGATTTGCTTAGATGCTTTTTTATTTTTATTTTCCATTTAGAGACAATGCTAGTTAATATAAAAGATATAAATAATATCAAAATAATTAAAAATTTGAAAATTTATAAAAATCAGAAATATTTAGGAAATAACTTTAAAATTCACTTTTTGAGTGACTTTATCATAGGAATTTTTTGGATGCATTTTTTTTTTAAGAGATGATACTAGGTAATATCAAAAGATAAAAAATATTAAAATTTGTAAAAATTCATAAAAAAATTCATAAAATTCATAAATATCAGAAATATTTAAAAAAAAACTTTAAAATGAGCTTTTTGAGTAGTTTTCTCCTGAAGAGTAATATGAATTCCTTAAAAGAAATTAACGATAAATAAAAAAAATTGAAAAAATAAAATTCAGAAAAGTCATTAAAAATTCAGAAAATTCATTAAAAAATTCAGAAAATTCATAGAAATTAGAAATATTTTTTTTTTTAAAAATCTTAAAACTGATCTTGTTGAGATGTTTTCTCATAAAGAATAAAGAAAACATCCTTAAAAAATTTGAAGCCCAATTGAATAAGCCTTTAGAGTTTTGTGATATGATTTTTTTGGATGCATTTTTCCCTTTAGAGACAATGTTAGGTAATATTTAGAGATAATAAATAATAATAATAATTAAAAATTGTTTACAAAAATCATAAATTTCATAAAAATTAGAAATTTTTAGAAAAAAAAAACTTAAAAATGAGCTTTTTGAGTAGTTTTCTCTTAAAAAGTAATTAAAAAACCCTTTAAAAAATTGAAACCCAATTGAATAAGCCTTTAGAGCTTTACCATAGGATTTTTATTTTTATGTCTTTTTTCCTATGTTGACACCTAAATTTTTTGCATAAAAAATTGCTTAATTTTACCCTAAAAAATAAAAATAAAAATTGCACGACATATAGTTTAGAAAACATTTATTATTATTATTATTATTATTATTATTATTATTATTATTATTATTATTATTATTATTATTATTTTGCATTGGACCAACGGTGAGCGTTGATTCAGGTGAGATTTTTCACATATTCATGTAATATACACCAAGGGGTATATTCTTGGGCAGAAATGAAATTTTCGGATGGAATATTTGAAAAATACAAAAAGGAATATTGCATGGGGTGCAACAATATATTCGGGGGTATTATGCACAAGCGAAATTGGAAACAAAATATGCCACAAAGATTTAAATTTTTCCCTATAAAAGGTGTGGTGCATGTACGGAGACGGGAGACGAACAAAAATTGAAAGAATTGGGAGAAAATTCGTGCAAGAGAGTCTTCATCTATCTTGGTCCAAAGAGAAAATAACTTTCTCAAAGAAAAAAAAAAAAAAAAAAACCTAGCGGGTATTGTTCATCTTCTTCGCGGGTGCGGTCTTGCCGCGCCCGCTTCGACCAGCTGCATCTACAACAAGGCAGCCCTTGACCACACCACCAAATCCAAACTCGTCGTCATCTCGCTCTTGACGCGCTACTCAATGACGATTCGACGAGATTCGTCTCCCTTCCTCCAGTGAGCCTGACCCACGACCACCGGGCGCTGTTCATAGGCCCCGATGAGTTGTTGCTATTTGCTGCCTTTGCTCGCCACCGTTGCTGCCGTCGACCAGCCCCACCCTGCGCCTCGTCAAGCCTCTATCGTGTCTCCTCCTGCGACCTGACGTCGGAAGCCTCCGCCGCGGCTGCCAACGCCGCTGGTTTACCCTTGCTGCCCGCGCCGGATGTGTTCCTCACCAGCGTCTTCCCCTCGTCGAAGCTCTAGTTGCCAAGCCTTTCTTTATAAAATTAGGTATATTTATTTTATTTTATTAGGCAAGTTTATTTTTTTATTCTTTTATTTTATTTATTGTTTCCTTATTTGAAATATACCTCTATGCCTAATTGGAAATTCCAACATACCACTTGATTCGCAACCGTACATGGGTTTTTTATTCCATCTATAAGGCTTTAGATGGAATAATTAATCAAGCGAGAATAAAATTGATATTTTGATCTTTAAGGCTTAAGATCAATTTATCGATTTTATTAGCGAGATACTATCTCTTGATTTGAACAATATATGATATCTTTGATGGTTTGGTGATTGTCTCGCCTTGATTGCTTTATTTATATTGAAATATGTTTGAGCTAGATTAGGTTCATATTAGAATGTCGCATGCTTTTGGGTAATTTGCATATTTAGACTAGGCATTTTATTTATTCTGAATTTTTGAAATTAAAAAAAAAAACATGAATTTATGATGTTAGGTTTTCATTTCATTAATTTAAATTGCATGTTTAGAATTTTAATTTCGAATTTTATAAATAAAAAAAGGAAAAAGGAAAACTTAGAATTAGGGCATTCTTTGCATGTCATTGCATGTTAGGATAAAATTGTATGTAATTCAATTCTAGATAATATTTTTTAATTTATTATAGGTTTAGATAAATTCTTTAGATAGATTGCATCTTAGATTAAGGATTACCAAGTTATTATAACATTCTAGTTTAAATTAGGGTTTGGCTTAGCTTAATTCCTGATGTAAATTGGATGATACCACAATCTTGATAGATATTTGTTATGCAATTTTCTAATTTCGAATTTCATGAAAAATACAAAATAAAATCATCTTAGGATAAATTAATTCCACTTTTTAGGATAGATTGCATACTTATTAAGAAAAAACAGAAAATATTATGTGCGTGTCATCTAGAATTAGGTTTGTGAATGCATGACATTTAGTGATTATCTCTAGGTCCATTTATTTAAAAATTGCTCATCATTAGAATTAGGTTATTTGGTTAGATTGCATTGCATATGGATTAGATTTCATTAAACAAGAAAAAACTCTTAGGAAAAATTGAGTGACTGCGTGTTAAAACCTAGGGCTTTTGGTGTGAATTTTGAATTAATCTTGTAGATGCTTTTGTTGTTATAAGGTAAGTTCCGTAATTTATCCATCGCTTTATTGGGTGTTAAATTGGTTGTTTGCGCACCCGCATAATCACTTCACATGTTAGGGAAATAAATTTAAAATTAATCTAAGTTGCTTGCAAAAACTTCTTTTTTTGAAAATAAAAAGAAATTGTATCGAAATGGCATTAGAGAACCAAGTCCCCGTATCCAAAGTCTCTAGTTCGCAAAAGTAAAATAATTTTCTCATTATTTTACTTAGATATTTAATCGATCTACCGTAAACTGATTAGTGGCAACTCCTAGATAAAATCCATTTGCATGTTTAAAAAACTTGAACCTGAGTTGTGAATTAGTATGAGTATAGGAGAGCCCGAACTAAGTTTAGGCTTACTAATCCATTAGCCAAACCTAGGTGGTTCACTGGAAATTTTGGTCGCGCCATCCTTTTAGAGAGGATGTTAGGTAATATTGAAAAATGATAAATAATAAAAATAATAAAAATTTGAAAAGTTCAAAAAAATTCATGAACGATTCAGAAATTCATAAAATTCAAAAATCTTTAGAAAAAACATTAAAAATTAGTTTATTGAGCAATTTTCTCCAAAAGAGTAAAGAAAAATCCTTAAAAAAATTGAAATACGATTGAATAAGCCTTTGGGTTTTACCATAAGATTTTTTGGGTGCCTTTTTTTTTTTTTTTTTTTAGAGAGGCGATGCTAGAAAATTTTAAAAGATAACAAATAATAGAAAATTAATAAAAATTTTAAAATTCATAAAAATTGCAAATCTTTAAAAAGAAAAACGTAAAAATTACCTTTTTTGAGTAGTTTTCATTGAAAGAGTAAAGAAAAAATCCTTAAAAAATTGAAATCCAATTGAATAAGCCTTTTGGGCTATGCCCTAGAATTTTTTGAATGCCTTTTTTTCTTTTAAAAGGCAATGCTAGTACTATTAAAAGATAATAATTAATAGGAAAATAAAAAAATAAAAAATTCAGAAAATTCGTAAAAATTCAAAAAATTCCTTATAATTAGAAATCTTTAGAAAAGAACCTTAAAATTAGCTTTTTGATTTTTTTCTCCCAAAGAATAAATAGAAAATCCTTTAAAAAAATTGGCATCCAATTGAGTAAGCCTTTAGGGCTTTCTTGTAGGATTTTTTTGGATACCTTCATCTTTTTAAAGATGATGCTAGGTAATATTAAAGGATAATAAATAATAGAAGAATGATATAAACTTTAAAAGGTCAGAAAGCTTTTTTTGCAAATAGAACAAAATACTCTAATCTTCAAACCATTTATAGATTTATCTTTAAACCTAATTGATAAAATAGAGCTCCTCATTCTTTTTGAGAGGCCTAGTAGTACTTTTCTCTCTTGCATGAAGAGCTTTCCTTTACCAACTTGGTAGCTTCTATTTACTCCCAAATCCTAACTTAAACCCTAGCCTCTCACCCATACGATAATGGTGCAATCAGTTTTCCCTATTCCTTTTGGGTAAGCTTTACCTTTCATCTTCTTCTACTTTACCCTAACCTTAAAGAGCAAACCATCCCACCACTACCCCGTACTTCTACGATCATTTACCAAGGCCATCAAAAGGGAGTAAAGAAATTAGAGTGCTCTCTCTCCATTTAAAACTATACAAATATGGAAATGAAGAAAATCCTAGCTGGTTCATAAAGTAAAGGCGCATTGCTTCATTTATAGCAATCTCCCATTGTCAATTTTTCTAAAGCTCTTCTCGTGGCACTTTCTAGGTATTTTTGGTTGTCCTGTGGTAGACGCTTTCCTCATCTCCTCTGCAAGTAAGAAACTAAGGTTAATGAAATGAGACCTTTAGAGTTGTTAGGTGGGCGTGCGGCAACTTAATTTTTTAGTTTTGTCTTCTACTTATAATCATTCTTCTTCTTTTTTCTCCCTCAAAATTGAAAAATCGTAAAGAATTTGTGATCTTTCAAGTTTTCAAAAATCGAGAAATTAGTATAATATTGAATAATACCCTAGTGATGATAATTATCAATGGCAATGAATTGATGTGTGAAAAAGTAATTCCTAGAAAAAGAAAATGCCTAGCGACTGGAGAAGCAAAGAAAAAACAATTGTTGCTACGAGGAAAAGGCAAAAAGCTACAAACCCTAGCAATAGGGACCCATGAAGTCAAACGAAAGACTGAAAATGGAACCTCTAAAAGAATTCCATTTGGGGAAAAAAAGACAAGGTTGAGAATAAGGGTGTGCATGATTCGGGTGGGCAGTTCCCAATTTAGAATCAGGAATCGCTCGCTAAGAACTGGTTCCAAAAAATTAGAACGGGAACCGCCCATTGGTTACATGGATCCACTTGAGAATCGGACCGCCGATCCAGTCCGATTCCCGGGTGGATCCATAGAATTGGTCCAACCTCCACACCTTCCCTTTTTCGCGCTCTTAACATCTGCTTATTCTGGCTTTTAGTCTCCTCAAGTACTAGAGCCATGGCAATGGCTATCATGACCATCATGACCATCGCACTGCTTCTATCCCAGCCACCACCACCACCATTATCTTCGCCATCGCCTCCGCCGTCTCCTGCTCCTCCCCTGAGACTGACGATGAGGAGGACAATGGGGACAACGAGCCACTCTTCGACTGGAGTTTGCTCATCCTCGAAGATGAGGACGATATTGACAGTGAATGTGGAGGTGGCGACAATGTGGAGAGAGAGTTCAAAGTTCGAGGGGAGAAAAAGAGAATCAGCTCATCATTTCGCTAAGTTCGAACTAGGACTCCAAGGGAGATGGGCATATCTAGAGGTAAATCGAAGAGGAACTAGGACTCCAAGGGAGACAAGATGGAGTAGGAGAGTAATGAATTGAGACAAGATGATGATTGGAGCCCTAAATTTTAATATTAAAAATTAATATATTATTATAATATAATCGGTCCAATCCGGTCTGAGTGAGTGGATCCGTCCATGGAACTGAGAACCGAACCGATAACCACCGATTCTCATAAATCAGAATTGGGAATTGGACCAGTTCCATTAAGAACCACCGGTTCCAGGTGGTTCCGGTCTAATGCCAAGCGATCCAAGAGGGTTCCGGTTCTTTTGCACACCTCTAGTTAAAAAGTCATTATTAGTGTAATAGATTAGGGATGCATTTAGTTCAGCATTCTCAATGGGCTTTCAGCCTCCAAAGTCTCTTGGGGAAATGTTGGACTATTTGGCAACCATTTTGAAGTAACTTTCAAATGAAAGTTAGCATTGGAAATGCTGAAAACTCAATACTAATAGAGACTAGCTTTGAGTTTTCAGTATTTGGCCAAATGTTAAAACTTATTATTTTCTTCCAAAACTATCCTTACTCATTCTTCAAATTTCTGATTTTACCCTCATTATTATTTTTTTAAATACCAAAATAATGCTAAAAAAATCAAATATATATAAATGCTAAAAAAATTAAATATATTTTGGTCTTTTAAAAAAATTATTTATATATTTGATTTTTTAGCATATATATTTTTTAGCATTATTGTCAAAATTTATATTCAAAAAAATTTGCATACATTATTTTTCAATTTTTAAAAAATTAAAATTAAAAAATTCCGACAAAGGGTTTGGTCTTTTTAAAAAATTATATATATATATATATATATAATATATATATATGTATGTATGTATGTATGTATGTATGTATGTATGTATGTATGTAGGTATGTATGTATGTATATGTATTTGATTTATTAGCATTATTTTCAATTTATATTTAAAAAGGCGCATACATTATTTTTTCAAATTTTAAAAAAATAAAAGAATTTCAACAAAGGATTTGGTCTTTTTTTAATATATAAGTATATATATGTATGTATTTGATTTTTTTAGTATTATTGTTAAAATTTATATTTAAAAGTTGCATACATTATTTTTTTCAATTTTAAATAATTCAAAATTTAAAAATTATGATGAAGGGTTTGGTCTTTTTTTTCTTTACAAATATTATATATATATGTGTGTGTGTGTGTGTGTGTGTGTGTGTGTGTATTTGATTTTTTAGCATTATTTTCAAATTTATATTTAAAAAGTTTCAAACATTATTTTTTCAATTTTAAACAAATAAAAATTTTAAAAATTTCGACAAAGGATTTGGTCTTTTTAAAAAGAAATTATATATATGTATTTGATTTTTTTAGCATTATTGTGAAAAATTATATTTAAAAAGTTGCATACATCATTTTTTTTTCAATTTTAAGCAAATAAAAATGAAAAGATTCCAATGAATGGTTGTCTTTTTTTAAAATATATATATGCATTCGAATTTTTTAGTATTATTGCCAAAATTTATCTTTAAAAAGTTGCATACATTATTTTTTTCAATTTTAAACGAATAAAATTTTAAAAAACTAATATTAATCACTCAAAGAGCTTTTCAAATGTGTTTTCTACCAAACGGCATTTCTTTTAAAGTTGCTTCTTAAAACATAGTTTATCGAATGGTGTTTGCATTTACCTAAAGTCCATTATGTGAAACTGTTTTGCATTTTCCCAATAGACTTTCAAAATGTTGATCCAAACGCACCCTAAGTCTTGCTCATAATAGCCCTACTTGCTCGCCCTTCCTCGCCCACTGTGTGAATCTCTATCTACTTCCTCTTGTGCATTACTCTCCATCACTCTTGCTCACTCTTGCCCCTCTCCCTCCCTCTTGCTCGTTGTCACCCCTCTCCCTCCCTCTTGCTTGCTCTTGCTCCTCTTATGCTGCCCTCAGCCAATTTGGTGAGTGTTTTTTTTTTTTTTTTTTTTACTCACAAATTTTGTTTCTTGTTAAATGTTGTTGTTAGAGACAGATTTGAGGAGGTGAAGTGTAAGGGGAAGAGAGTTTTTTTCTTTTGGGTCATTACAGGGAGGAAAAAGATGGAAAAATTGTAGTCATAGGGTAAGGGAAAAACAAATGACAAAAAACTTGGAAAAGCTACTGAGAACCGGTGGCTAGAAGTAATGGCCCAATTGGATTAGCCTTGGTCTAAATAGATTATGAGCTTGGCCTTTGAAAATAACCTCCATCAAGATAATATTGAAGTGGACTTCATGGATTGCATTCATATGAAATACGATAGCAAAGAGAATATCACAATTACAATCCCATTAGAGATTGTTTTGTAGTTCATGGTGCCATCAAAATAGACTATTTTGATCAACTTAGTTTTTCCACCATAACAAATAATGCAAAGTTTTAGAATAGTAGCATTAGGTATTGAATCTTTAAATGAATATACTAAATTACTTAACAAAACATAAGTGGGTACCTTAAGAAGTTACAAATGCAATCACCTGATAGGAATCCAATGCATTATTTTGCTTATCGATTTTGTAAACCCTTTTTCTCCTTAAAATTGACTTTAATTAACAACTATTTATGAGCGAGAGAACTTATACAAGCTATATAATAAATAAAGATAACTTTTTTAATCAAATGATATATAGATTGTTTACTAGTTTTTTTTTCTTAATAAAAATAATTGCTAGGAAAGAATACGATGATAAAAAAAAAAAAGACAAAGAAAAGAAAGAAAGAAATAAGTAATGGGTTTCTAAAGGTTTTCATGAAAAAATTCAGAAAACTCATAAAAATAAGAAATTTTCAGAAAAAAACTAAAAAATTAGCATTTTGAGTAAGTTTCTTTTAAAGAGCAAAGAAAAAATCCTTAAAAATTAAATGCAATTGAATAAGTCTTTAGGATTTTACCATATGATTTTTTTGGATGCTTTTTTTTTTTTTCATTTTAGAGACGATGTTTTGTAATATTAAAAGATTGAGAAAATTCAAAAAATTCAAAAATTCATGAAAATTGAGAAAATCTATAAAAAAAAATTGAGAAAATTTGTAATAATAAAACTAATTACTTCCAAACCCTAACTTAAACCCTAGCCTCTCCCCATACAATAATGGTGCAATCAATTTTCCCTATTCCTTTCGGGTAAGCTTTACCTTTCATCTTCTTCTACTTTATCCTAATCTTAAAGAACAAACCACCCCACCACTACCCCATGCTCCTGATCATTCACCACGACCATCAAAAGGGAGTACAATTACAATGCTCTCTCTCCATTTAAAACTATACAAATATGGAAATGAAGAAAATCCCAACTAGTTCATAGATAGCAATCTCCCGTTGTCCATTTTTTTGGAGCTCTTCCACGCGGCACCTTCTTGATATTTATGGTTGTCCTATGGTAAACGCTTTTCCTATCTCTCCTGTAGATAAGAAATTGAGGTTAATAAAGTGAGACCTTTGGAGTTGTCAGGTGGGCATGGGGCAACTTAATTTTTTAGTTTTATCTTCTACTTATAATTGTTCTTTTGTTTTTTTCCACTCAAAATTGAAAAAAATAGTAAGGAATTTATGATCTTCCAAGTTTTCAAAAATCAAGAAAATTCGTATAATATTGAATAATATTTTAGTGGTGATAATTACCAATGGTAATCATGTGATGTGTGAAAAAGTAATCCCTAGAAAAAAGAAAATGCCCAATGAAGATAGAGGTAAAGAAAAGGCAATCGCTGCTATGAAGAAAAGGCAAAAAGCTACAAAACCTATTGATTGGGATCCACGTAGTCAAATGAATAATAAAAAATGGAAGCTCTCAGAGAATTCCATTGGTTAAAAAAAAAAAAAAAAGACACAGTGGGGAACTCGATTATGGTGTAGAGATGAAGTCTTGCTTATAGTAGCCCTACCTAGTCACCCTTCCTTGCCCACTATGTGAACCTCTACCTACTTCCTCTCTCTTTTGCATCACCCTCGCTCACTCTCGCTCACTCTCACTCATTGTTGCTCCTTTCCCTTACTCTCGCTCCTCTTGTACCACCTTCGATGATTTGGTGAGTCTTTTTTTTTCTTTACTACTCACAAATTTTGTTTTCTTTTAAATGTTGTTGTTAGATATATATTTGGTGAGGTGAAGTATAGGGGGAAGAGTTTTTTCATTTGGGTCATTGTAAGGAAGAAGACGGAAAAATTGTAGACACAGGCTAAAGGAAAAACAGATGACAAAAAACATGAAAAAATTAGTATGAATTAGGGCGTGTTTAGTAATAATTTTGTTCCATTGAACAATTTTTTATTAGAAATGATTTTTTTTTTTGTTTTTGTTCCCTAGAACAATTTCTGAGTATAAGAGTGTGCTTGATAATTGTACAAAATTTATATTTCTGAGATAGAAATGCGTTTGGTAAAATTGTATAATTTTGTTGTTTCTTTTAATTTTTAAATATTTTTATTATATTTTTCTTTTTTTCTTCTTTCTTTTTTCTTTGTTCTTTTCTCTCCTTCTTCCTCCTTTTTGGCCAGTCACCAGCCACGATGGTAGCCAGCGATTGGCTAGGCGAGGTTCGGCGAGCTCGCCGAAGCCTCACCTAGCCACCACGAGGCTTGACCAAGGTCGACCTCACTGGGCCATTGTTGGGTGATGTCGACCTAGCGGTGGCTCAATGAGGTTGAGAGAAAGAAATGAAAGAAAATAAGAGAAAAGAAAAAATTGTTATCGGAACAATAAACTACATTTTTCTACTTCTTATTTATGTTCCAAATCTATTCCAGGAACAAAAAAAATTTTCCAAACACGTTTCTATTTCTTTTTCAATCCATTGGAACAAAAGAACATAAATAGTTGTTTCGGGGAACGAAAATTATTTTTACCAAACAGAGCGTTAGTGGCTAGGAGTAATGGCCCAACTAGATTGGCGTTGGTCTGAATAGATTATGACATTGGCCTTTGAAAACGACCTCCAATGCGATAATATTAAAGTAGACTTCATGGGTTGCGTTCGTATGAAATGCGATGGCAAAAAGAATATCACAATCATAGTCCTATTGGAGATTGTTCTGTAGTTCATGGTGCCATCGAAATAGACTATTTTGGTCAACCTAATTTTCCCACCATGATAAACAATTGAAAGTTTTAGGATGGTAGCAGTGGGTACTAAATCTTGTTTCAAATTAATATAATAAGTTTCTTAACAAAACGTAAGTGGATATCTCAAGAAGTTATAAATACAATCATCAGATAGGAGTCCAACGCATCACTCGGCTAATCGATTTTGTAAATCTTTTTTCTCCTTAAAATTGATTTAATTGACAACTACTTATGAGTGAGAGAATTTATACAAGCTACTTAATAAATGAAGATAATTTCTTAATCAAATGATATATCGATTGTTTACTATTTTTTTCTTAATAACAATGATTGTTGGGAAAGAAAAAGACAACGAAAAAAGACAAAGAAAAAGAAAGAAAGAAATAAGTAAAAGGGTTTCTAAAGGCTTTCATAAAAAAAAAAAAATCAGAAAATTTATAAAAATCAGAAATTTTCAGAAAAAAAATTAAAATTAGTTTTTTGAGTAGTTTTCTTTTAAAGGGCAAAGAAAAAATCCTTAAAAATTAAATCAATTGAATAAGTCTTTAGGATTTCACCATCAATTTTTTGGATGCCTTTTTTCCTTTTTAGAGACAATGGTAGGTAATATTAGAAGATAATAAATATAAAATAATAAAAATTCAAAAAATTCAGAAAAATTTAGAAAAATTTATAAAAAATTGAGAATTTTTTTTTTCAATTTTTTGGATCCCTTTTTCTTTCTTTTTTAGAGATGATGCTAGGTAATATTAAATGATAATAAATAATAAAAATTAAAAATTAAAGAATCAGAAAATTCATAAAAATCAGTAATCTTTAGAAAAAAAAAACTGAAAAATTAGCTTTCAAGTAGTTTCTATTAAAGAGTAAAGAAAATATCCTTAAACAATTGAAACCCAATTGAATAAGTCTTTAGGGTTATATAATTGGATTTTTTTGGAAGTTTGTTGACACCTAAATTTTGGCGATCTATTTAATCATTTATTGTATAAAAAATTAGGGGTTAATTTTATCCCTGAAAAAAAATATTGCATAGCTACATTTAGTTTGCATATTTTGCATTTATTTACTGAATCGATTGGCGGATGGGTCGAATTAGTGGTTTTGGGTTTTAAATTAGCAGGTTGGGCTAGGCCCACGAAAGGAGAAAATTAACCCAAGCCCGTTGTTATGTTTATTAATCATCTTATGAAAAATTAAGATTTGATGCGATATTATGATGATTTTGGGAAATTAAAAAAAATTGCATTGTAATCTTATTTTTATCAATAGATGATGAAATCGGAGGAGAATATTTTTTGAAATGAGGATTTTTGGAATTTAAGAAAATCAGGCTATGATCTTATCTTAAAAAAATCAGTATAAAATATTTAGGAGATAAGGAGAATGAAAGATTTGGGTGATCGGGAGGTTATAGATTATCTTCGTGCATATTGAAAAAAACGAGATAAAATATTCTACAAAGATTACCTATTTCTACCTATAAAAGCAAAAGAATTCTCTTCCGGTGAGGGGGGGCTTCTGGAAAAAAAATTCAGAAAAGAAAAGAGAAGAAAAAGCTTCTGCAGATAGTACGAAGGGAGTGCGGCTGCAGAGAAAGAGAAGAAAAAAGGCAGAAGGAAAAGGGGTGATTTGACCCCTACTGTTCATCGTCTTCCCAACCTACTGCCCACGTTGCTGCTCCAACGTACCCCGACGCCGGAGCTCCGACGAAGCCCGCCGCTCTTGACCTCGCTCCGCCCGCGACGCCGCCTGTCGAGCTCCGCCACGCCGCTGCAACACCCCCGCTCCGCCCGCGACGCCGCCTGACACCAGAAGCCACGACGACCCGAGCAACGCCCCCTGCTCTGTTCGTGGTCTGCCCAGTGGAGTGTCCAACGTCTCCGCCTCGCCGCGACACCACCGCTGTCCAGATCTGCCCGTTCGAGAGCCCCGACGACGGCAGATCTGAGCCGATCGTCGCTACACCGTTGAGCGGGCCCCGCACAGGCCCGCGCCTCCTCTGCTGCTCGTGCCGTATCTCCCCCCAGTCAGCACCGACGTCCAGCAGCAGTACCGAAGTTCGACGCTACCCGCAGCAGTTGCCGGACCTCCTCGGCCTCCGTCCCCGCGCCGCTCGATCCGACCTGTCACTGCTGCTCTGTCCGAAACCAGGCAGACCCGCGCTGCTCGCTTCCCCGACGTCCTGCCGACCCACGTTGCTCGCCGCCCCGAAGCCAAGCAAACCCGCGTTGCGCCGCCCCGCGACGCCCCCTCACCGACGCGCGCGCGCTCCTCCTCGGCCGCGACGCAGCCCCTACCGGATCGACGCCGCACGCCGGTGCTCTCGTCCCGCCACCGCCTCGCCCCACCGGACGCCGAGCCGACGCCCCGCAGCGCCCCCGTTCGCGGGCTACCATCGATTCACCTCTCGCCGATCGCTTGCTGTTGTTTTCCTCTCGCCGGAGCTTTGACGATCATCCCTTCACGCCGGCGACTCCTCACCGGACCGGCCACCACGTGCTGCCTTGCTTAGAAGAAAAGGAAAAACAACAGAAAAAGCAAAATCAATTAGGTTGTTTTTATTTTTTCATTTATTTTACTTTATTTTGTTTATATTCTTTAGTTATTTACTTAATTGGATCCCAATGTTCACTTTATGAATATTGTAGGCATTATCCGCAAGAGTTATCCCTAAACTTATTGTAATTATTAATTTGACCCGTAAGATGTCGGGTTATTTTTTTAATTACATTAATTTTTGGGGTTTGTTGATAGTTTTTTTAAGTACTGAATCAATATTATTAATTTGATCCGTAAGAATTCGGATCAGATTTTTAGTTATTTTGAACCCTTTGTCGTGATAATTAGGGTTAGGATAATCGTTAATTTAACCTGTGAGACAACAGGTTATTTTTTCGATTATTTTGATCCTTTATTTGATTGCATATCTTGATTGTTTAGATTTACTGCTTAGTTGATAATGACTTATTTTAGAGAATCACTAAAAAAATCTAAAAAAAATATATTTGAATTAAGATTCAGTTTGTTTTAGATTGTTATCTTGCATAGCTAGGATAGGGATCTTAGTTCGAAAAATATAAAAAAAATGCATTAATTTAGGATTTTAGTTGCATGTTTAATTACGTGGCAATTTTAAATTTTGAATTTTAAATAAAAAATAAAAGATAAAAAATATCATGCATATGTCATGTAGAATTAGGGCATGCTCCGCACGTCATTTCATATTAGATCAATTACATGTTAGATTAAGATAATATCTTAGTTTAAATCAGGATTTAAGTCTGTTTAAATTAGATAGAATTTTAATCTAGCTAGATCATTTTTGCATTTTTAAATAGAAATATCAAATGCACGTCATTTAATTTTTATTAAGTTCATTAGAACTTCCTCGTCATTAGACTAAATCATTTAATAAATGTTGCATGACATATAACTCACGTGCTAAATCATATGCGGCATGTCATCTTACTTTAAATAATTTTGTATGTCATTGCATCGCATTGCATGTCATTAGAATTAGGTCATTTAGATTGCATTTAATTATTGCATTTCATCATGTCATATAGTTTAGGTCATGCTGCCATGTCATATTAGATTATTAACATGCATTGCATAAGTCATGATTTTCATTAAATAAAGTGAAAACAAAAATTGAAATTGCGTGTTAATTAGAAATCATATCTAGGGCTGCTGATGTGAATTCTGATTTAACAATGCAGATGCTTTCGTTGCTCCTAGGTATGTTTTGCAATATTTAATTGCTTTCTTGAGTGTTAAATTGGTGGTATGCGCACATGTATGATCACCTCACATGTTAGGAAGTTAGTTTAAAATCAATTCAATTGCCAAACATTTTTGAAAATAAAAAGAATGGTACCGAAAGGGCATTAGAAAAATCTAATGTAATCAAGTCCCTGCACTTTAGTCTGCGGTTCGTAGGAGTAAAGTAATTCTCCCATTATTTTACTTAGGTGTCTAATCGACCTACCATAAACTGATTAGTGGCGACTCCTAAATAAAATCAATTTGCATGCTTAAGAATTCAAACCTAAGTCGTAATTGGTATGGGCTTGGGAGAGCCCGAGTTAAGTTTAGGCTTAACAATCCATTAGCCAAAACCTAGGTGGTTCACACCCGAAAAAAAATTGGTCGCGACAGAAGCTTTTTTCCTTTTTAGAGATGATGCTAAGTAATAGTTAAAGATAATAAATAATAGAAAAATAATAAAAAAATTTAAAAATTCAGAAAGTTAATAACAAAATTCAGAAAAATCAGAAATCATTGGAGAAAACTTAAAAATTATCTTTTTGAATAGCTTTCTTATAAAGAGTAAAGAAAAATCATAAAAAAAATTGAAACCCTATTGAATAAGCCTTTAGGCTTTACCGTAGGATGTTTTTGGATGCCATTTTATTATTTTTATAGACAATGTTGGATAATATTAAAAGATAATAAATAATAGAAAGATAATAAAAAATTTAATAATTCAGAAAACTCACAATAGTCTTGTGATCAAGAGAAAAAAATATAAATTATTATTGAGGAAAATGAAGAAAATCTTGTTCCTACTTTTGGCAATCAAAGGAAAACCTGTCGAAAATCGACTCTCGAAAGAGATGAGTATCTCAACTCAACAAAAAAATTAAAAAAGAGAGAAAATGAACAAATTCTCAAGCACCTACGTTCAAAAGTTTTGTATGCCGCAGGAAGGAATGCGAATGAAATAGGCTCTCCTCCTGCTGCCCGGTTTGTACCACCTCGGCTATAATCAAACAAAGCTTTTCTTCGACCGTCTGGAGCACTACCTATGCGTTCAGGTCAAGAGAACCGATCTTCTGTAAAAAAAAAAAAAAAAAAAGAGAGAGCACCGATCTGACCCTATTGGGTTGAGTTGGTTTGAAAACAGGGCTAACTTTAAGGCCCATTCGAAATAAATTAAGTAAGCCCATGAAGATATCCTCAGTAAATTTTAAAGCCCACTACCAAGCTCAATCCGGACCCCCACCCCCCCCCCCACCCCCCAAGGCAGACTCCCCAATTGGTCAGAATTGATTTGTATCCAAGCCCAACACAATCTAATTTAACCCAGAATCTAAACCAAAAAATCTAAGCCCAAATTTAAGTAATAGCCTCACTAAGCCCATTTACAATAATTACAATATCAGGTAACCCCGTCATATATTTAATCCCGCCCAGATATGTTTGCAAGTGATATAATTGTCTCTTCAACATAGTTGCGTCTCTTTTCGGAAGACGATTGAGTCTCCCCGCCTTTTGTTCCGTTCTCAAGTCCCTGAACTTATGAAGTCTCGTTTCTGTAGTGGACCAATTCGTTAACATACCACCGAGCCATTTTTTATTAACATAATGACATCGAGCCCTTATTGCAGCCCGTGCTACTGAATCAGCTGCTTTATTCTTGGTACCAACAATTAAAAACTGTTTTCCCCTACTTGCTGCATCAAAAACTAAATCACAAGCTTCTGATAAAAAACGAGCAGTTTTAGTAAGATTTGTAATATGAATACCTTTACGCTTGGCAGAAATATAAGGTGCCATCCTAGGATCCCATTTCCTAGTACCATGACCAAAATGAACTCCCGCTTCCATCATAATAGCCTCACTAAGCCCATTTCCTTGCCATTCTATCTTCCATGCGATTTCCTCAATCTGCCATCCCTCCTTTTTAGCAAACACAAGAACCCAAAAGCTAATGCAATATCCAAAGATGATTTACCCGAATCAAAGGGAATATTTCCTTAACAAAAGTCGTTGCTGGAATCATGAAATGCAGAGCAACAGAATACAACAATGAGGTAACACTAAGGGCACTGAAAGTCTTATAATGTAATTTCATGAAACTGAGGCAGAATAAACGGATCAAAGGCTCCCGTAGGGATTTAAGCGTGCTGTTAAGAATTAAATGGACAGATTTTACGAAGGTTCTTCCTAAATACTCTTGGGACTTCATTGAGATATTTTGACATGAGGCCAAGGACTAATTTCAGACACGATTTCGAGCCAACAGCAATACATAGTGCACAAGCAACACTCGAAGCCAACTCAGATTCAGATTATTTGCATTCAACATGAACGAACACAGAGGAAAAAGTCCTGGTCCCGGTTGAACCGAGGCCGGGTGTAAGAAACCATCGAACGAAAGAGGGAAGCGCCAGCTTAGTCGCCGAAGGTGGCCCTACCCGCCTCAAGGCGGCGAACAGAGGGCGAGATTAGAAAGATTGGACTTGGTCCGGTCTCCTCGCAACGTCTCTGAGCCGGGATCCTTGGGTCGAAATGATTTCGCGACTAAAGAAAGCCAGAAGCGGAACCAACATGGAAGAACGTTTCAAGAAAGGAAGACGTTGCGCAGCCGTCGGATGACGCAATCTAGGGTTGATACAAGTTCGGACGGCAGGATGCGATCGGTTCCTTTCCTTAATGGCGTCTTATAATCCTCAAACGAGCATGATTCCGTTTACTTTCGGAGCAATCATTTCCTTATTGTTCACTTGTTTGCTGAGTCAACTTGGCAGGTATCTACTCTACCATATGGCGACAAAGTGGTGATCTTTCTCCCCTTGAAAAATGGATATTTTCATTATTACCATGGAGGAAGTTTTGGGAAGATCCAAAATGAAAAATGTTTATAGCGAAGGCCTAAAATGAGTAATCAAAGCATGCATCGCTCATGTAAGCAGAAAATTTCATGATAAAATTGCCTATTCCAAATGTAGTTACACTTGGGTCAGGAGTGCATCTAAAATAAACAGTTGGTGTAAAGAAATTTGAAGAAGACGAGATAGAAAATATGCGAATATGGCGTTGGCTTTGATGTGTGTGATCACTTTCCTCAAGTTAATTTTTACCCCCACTATAACACATTCGGAAATTCAAGTCGAATATTTAGTTGCTAAGATCACTTGCCTTTGGAGTGAGTAAAACTATAAAACTATTATGTGCATGCCTTCACGATAAATTCCATTCGCTTCTATATGAGTCATTGAACACTATGTTTTCTGCGACTATTTATATAGCCACTACAACTACAAGAATATTAACATAATTTGCCTCTAGATAATATAAGATCGATTCGACAGCTACTATTAAAACTCGTTTTATGTCACTTTCGAGGATTTCTCTCGAAAAAACTCGATCGTGCTTTTTATTACAAGAGTTAAATAAGAGTAATATCACAACAAATCAACTTGTGCCTTGTTTTGTACTTTCTCAACTATATGACATTAGCCCACAAAAACTTTGCTTAATAATTCATCAGCATACTCAAATTAACTGCTAGCAAGAATTATTTTGCAAGAATTATTTTTGAAGATACGGTTGGCATGGCATGGATATCTAATGTAGTAGTCTTAAATCATAGTCAGTTAAAATTTGCATGGTATGTGCAAAAGACAATTCATATTACACATATTCATGTTTTGTATAAAATGGAATTTTTGGTGCATGGCGATGGATGGAAGAGGGGCTTACAATGACAAATGGGACTATAATGAAACGTCATTGTCAGTCCAGCTTGATAAACGGCGTGACAAACCTCAAAAGCCATGAGCTCCTTCATTTTCAAAGGCTTACTCTATCTCGTGCAATTTTAAATTCCATAATCTCGACCCATGAAGAAGGCGACGTGTAATGCTGCATTAATTCATTTTTGTTAATTGTAGAAAAATATGCTTTCTTTAATTACATTTCTGATTAATTAAATTACGAATCACTACGTACTACGTATGACTTTGAACCTTCATCAGGTCCACTATGTTGCTCAATGGAGGGGGATTACTCTTATGACTAGCAGACAAGGCCCTTGGTGTGGGTGGAGGCATGATAAGAATTTAGATTTCAGTTTCCTAACTGGAAGCTATTTACCATGTTTAACTCATTTGCATTCGACTGTAAATCATATAGGAATCTACGATTAATGCATAATTTGGATCCGAATTGAGCTAATTCACTATGTTTTAACTTTATCAAGAGCTTTAGTCGTTTGTTATGTTATGATCAAACTGATACAAGGTGTAGTTGGAACTCAACTTGATGTCGCTCCAGATCCAAATCTATTGTTTGTCAGTAGAAAGAAAATTGGGAAGATGGTCTGAAGCTTTTTGGAACTGCAAAAATTGAATTGTCTCCTTTTTTTTCCTTTTTTAGTAAGCAAAGTTAGTCATGTGACATCCAATCTAATTTTTTGTTCTTCTTTTTGGTAAGCAACTTTAGTCACGTGATAGCCAATCCTTTGGTCATTTCACAACTAGTACACTCCGTTCATACATTTAGAGATTGTGGCTTCCCGTTTTAAGAGTGCAAGTTTGAGAATCATCGGACATTGAAGGCATACTCTTTAATACTTAACGTTGTTTTCCTTTGATAGGGGCGCAAGGGCGACATGAGTCCTTTTTTTTTTTTGCACTTTCAGAACATTTGAACAGTTTACTCTCAAAATGATTTCAATCTGGTTTAGTCAATCGGATACCTTTAGAAAAAGTTATAGAAAGCTGACAGGACACGTGATGTGGAATGCTTATTATCAGCATACCACATATCACGTAACATTGTCATTTCATTATTATGCAATGGATAGTTGAGAAAGTGGCTTGCTTGAAATTACTCCAGAGGCAGGGCGAACAAATTGGAAGTGTTAAAAAGCTCTTTTTTTTTTTGAAGTGTTAAAAAGCTCATTTACCCGATTGAAAATAAGAAAGAATCCCCACAAAGGTAGTTCATCCTAAGCTCCTGTTAACAATTTTAAGTCAAGGTAGCTGGTAATGGTTTGTGGTAGATGCCTTTAAATTTTGGATTTGCTCATATAATCAAGAACAATGCACTTGGATAGATCCTATATTGTGTTTGAAGGTGCTGCTACGAACCTCTATTTTAAAGGTTTGTTCATAAAGATCCGAACTTATAAGTTTCCATATTACGTGAATTTTGTGTTTCCAGTTTGTATGATTGCCCTGGCATTTCATCCTATGACCTTAGCTTGGTTAATACTGACATTTCTTAATTGCTGCAGCCATATGGATTTGACGTTGGCCAATCAAGAGAGGGGAAAAGTACTTGGTTGTATAAGGCATGCGAGTAGGAGGCTAGGTATAGGCAATATATATTTTTATTTATTGTAACGTGACATAGCTTTGTCTACCATGGGAAACAATTCTCGAGCTGCCGTGTCTAATTTTCCTATCCGGAACCAACTAAGGAGGTATTGCCCAAGAAGTGATTCATGTATTAACTGGCAGAAGAGCTGCTGCATCACTTTTGCCTAAGAATATTAGTGAAGTGCGATAGCGAGCATTAGGGTACATGAAACGATGTGCAGATCTTATGGAGTAAATGGCAGAAGCTAGGTTTCAGCTGTGCATCAGTGGATGATGCATGGAGTGGCAACAAGGCTTTCCTCCACTTGCCTCTCTTTGTTATTCTGTTCTCTTTTAACTTTATTCCAGACGTTCTTTTTCAACTCAGAGACTACTAAGGCCCTGTTTGGTAACCATCCAAACAGGGCCAAATTCTTATTTTTTGTTTCCGGAATCAGTTTCGGCCTAGAATCGCGTTTGGTAAAAATTTTGTTCCTAGGAACAAATTGGGAATAGAATCAAGAACAAAAAAAAAAGTTGATTCTTGTTCCGGGAACGAATTTGAGAATCAAAATCAAGAAATTTTCTTCTTCCCTTCGGCCAATCTCGCGACCGCCGTCCACCACCACCCGCCACTGTCCGCCGTCTGCCGCCACCGTCCACCGCCGCTGTCGGCCGTTGTCCATTGTCGGCCGCCGGTCCGGCGAGCTCGCCAGACCAGGGTGAGGTCCGGCGAGCTCGCCGGAGGCAAGCCCAGCCATCGGCGAGGCTCGGCCTCCCAGACCGGCAAGGCCGAGCCTTGCTAGTGGCTGCGGGCCTCGCGGGCCGGGCGAGGCCTCGCCGAGGCCGGGTAGGGCCGGGCAAGCCTCGTGACGCCCAACCCCACCGATGGCTGGCGAGGCCGCCCAGCCCCGTGCGGGGGGCCTCGTCGAGCCTCGTCCAACTCCAATGAGGCCGGCCGGCCACCGGCGGGGCTAGCGAGCCTCACCCCAAAAGCCGCGAGGCTCGGCCAACAAGGGCCAGCCTCGCGAGGGCCGGCGACGCTCCGGTGAGGTCGCCGTCGGAAGAAGAAGAAGAAGATGAGAAAAAGAAAAGAAAAAAGGAAAAAAAGAAAAAGAAAAGAAAAAAGGAAAATGAAAAGAAAAAAATGAAAAAATGAAAAAAAAGGAAAAAAGTACAAAAATTATTTAAAATAAAAAAGAAATTGATTTGGAACAGAATTAATAAACACGGTACCAAACGCAATTCTATTCCAATCGGAAATTTTGGACGCTTATCAAACGGTTTAAAATGCTTAGAATCGATTCCTAGGAACATAATAAAAAAGAATCGCCTTGATCGATCGTAATCTACTTCGGGAACCAAATCGTTACCAAACGCGCCCTAATAGTTCCGCCCTGAGCTAGCTAGCCTATGAAAGCAGAGGGGTTCAAGAGATCCCGCCAAATGCAACAATAGAGCTAGCATTTCCGTAAACAAGATCATTCATTGATTGCACCGGCTTGTTCATCATTACCCCCTTCGGTAGGAAACCCTGCCATTGTGGGGTAACCACCATCATACTTGCCCGTGGAAAGGTCCCCCCCGCCCTTCCCTTTCCTAGGTCTTTCAGGTCACGTCAGAATCGAATTGCTTCTCATGTGAAATCATTGTTGTTTCAAGGTGTCGAGGCCATCCTTAAATGGCAAGTCTCGCATTCATTTGAGTACGCTTCCAAAGACGAACTAAATGATGCTTGATTTATTATGTCATTGCGCTGCGCAAATTGGGTTGGGAATGGCTACAAAGTTTCATTTCATGCCAATGCTACCATTGACTTTTTTTAATCAAGGCGACATGCAAAGGGCGAAATAAAACATTGCAAGAGTCAACTTTTCTCACTGCATGATATTAATTCATCAAACTACTCTGAGTATTCCAACTTATGATTCTTATCACTCTAAGTCGAGTTTACCATCTGAGTATCAAATCGAGTCAAATTCCAAAGTACCCAAGTAACTCAAACTCTATGATATTTAATTCGTTTGACTTGCCAGCTTGATTGAGTAGCTAACTCATTTATGTACATGTCCATAAACAGATGAAATGTTATGTTAATTGTCAATTTTAATCACTGTGTGAACTTGATGTCGAGTTCAAATTTCCAATTTAAGCCTAGCGTTACTAATGCTTATATTCTATTGTATCCTTAATGATCAAGTCGAGTTGAATTTAAGCATATCAACTACCTCATCAAATTTAGTCAAAATGTCGTGCCTTAATTTTTTTGGACAAATTAAGTTTGGAATTTGAAGCATGACCCAACCATCTTGTCTTAACCACACCATTACGATCCAAACGAGTGGATTTAATTCTCATTTTATGTCCACTTGTCCAATGTCAAAGTGGATAATTGTTAGAAATAGTTGATGGATATTAAAAGATCTACTAGTAAAAAAAATATTGTGATTGTAAGGCAAACTCTTGAATAGGCTTAGTAGTTTTATCAAAAAAAAAAAGTTTAGGACCCTTCTGAGATAGTCTTTTTTTTTTTGGGTTACAAAACCGGAAAATCATATCAATATGAATGTCGAGACACGTGAAGGTAAATAAGAATTCATATGTATTTCTTGCACCTTGCCACACCCAACAGTACAAAAGGAACGAAATCAAATGTAGCACTCGTGACACGTGTCAGTCGAGGGGTGAATCACAATAGTTGTAATCCGGGAAAAGTCTTGAAAAAGTCACCTAAACCTTTTGTCTTTGTGCCAATTTAGTCCTAAACCTTTTTTTGGTGCCGATTTAGTCCTAAACCTTTTTACGTTGTGCCAATTCAGTCCTTTCCGGTCAATTTTGGCCGGAATTTGCTGACTGGACGCCGGCGGGCTGACGTGGCATCATCGGCGCTGACGTGGACTACTTTTAATAATATTTTAATATTTTAAATATTTTTTTATTTTTATTTTTTATTTTTAGTTTTTAATTTTTAATTTTTTTCTTTTTTTTTTTTTTTTTTGTCTTCTCATCTTCTTCCTCCAGCCGGTCACCGGACCTCGCGACCGGCCGGAGGCGCGGGGCCGGCGAGGTCGAGGTCGACCTCGCGGCAACCTCGCCGCTGGCCGCGAGGGCGGCCCGCGGCCCGGGCGGCGAGGCTCGCCCTCGCCCGGATCCGGGCGAGGGTCGAGCCTCGCCCATGGCCGGCGAGGCTCGACCTCGCAGATCCGGCGAGGGCGAGCCTCGCCCGCCGGCGCGAGGCCGCCCTCGAGGCCGGGCGGCGAGCCTCGCCCTCGCCGGATCGGCGAGGTCGAGCCTCGCCCATGGCCGGCGAGGGCGAGCCTCGCCAGCTCGGCGCGAGGAAGCGGCCGGATTCGGTCCTCGAGGTCTTACGGAACCGAGGCCTATCGTCGTCCTCCTCCGACACGTCGACCCCGGCGGCGTGGAGGCGAGCTTCGCGGCGCGCGCCGAGAGCGCCTTTCTCGACGATTTTCAGGCTCGGTCTTCGTTCGCTTCCTCCTCGTCGTCGTCGTCCCCGCGCCGCCGAGCGGCACGGCGGACTTCGGCTCGTGCTTCGCGTCGTCTCCTTCGCTGAGCTTCGCCACCGTCGGCTTCGCTCTCTTCCCTATGCACCTCGCGCCGAGTGGGCGGGGCTCGGCCTTGCCGCCGAGGCCTCGAGGGCGGCCTCGCGCCGGGCGGGCGAGGCTCGCCCTCGTCGGATCGGCGAGGTCGAGCCTCGCCGACCATGGGCGAGGCTCGACCCTCGCCAGATCCGAGAGGGCGAGCTCGCCGCCCAGCCCGAGGCCGCCCTCACGGCCACGGCGAGGTGGCCGGCGAGGTCGAGGTCGAGGTCGACCTCGCCGGCCGTCGCCTCCGGCCGGTCGCCGAGGTCCGGCGACCGGCTGGAGGAAGAAGATGAGAAGACTAAAAGAAAAAAAAAAGAAGAAAAAAATTAAAAATTAAAAACTAAAAACTAAAAATAAAAAATAAAAAATAAAAAATAAAAAATATTTAAAATATTAAAATATTATTAAAAATAGTCCACGTCAGCGCCGATGAGGCCACGTCAGCCGGCCGACGTCCAGTCAGCAAATTCCGGCAAAAATTGGCCGGAAAGGACTGAATTGGCACAACGTAAAAAGGTTTAGGACTAAATCCGCACCAAAAAAAGGTTTAGGACTAAATTGGCACAAAGACAAAAGGTTTAGGACTTTTTTGGCACTTTTCCCGTTGTAATCCAATCACCTCGGTTATGCATGCAACGTCTCCCTCAGCCATAGTGATCCCTAAAAGCAAAATAAAATATTTGCCATAAGGGACAGAGATAGTTGGAATTATCGTGCGGCTTGGTCCCGTCACGGGGGGTGGGGTGGAGTCATGCGAAGTTGAACCGGATCAGATTGCTTTCCATGCTCCGGTTCAATGAATCGGTTCTTTAAGGTAAGGCCCTTCAATCTGGCAAGGGCCACCTCACCTACGGCATTGCGAGGCCGTGATGGCCTTGCCTAGGGCCTTTGTGGCTCCACCGACTGAGGGTGAGCCCTTGTGGCCGACGAGGTCGCCAATATCGGCATAAAAAATAATAGAAAAACCAAAGGAAATAAAAATGATAAATAAAATAAAAAGATTGAAAATATATTAAAATATTATTAAAAAATTTATATCAACATTAATCATACCACATAAGACAACCGACGTCAACGTCAGCGATTTCTAATTAAAATTGACCTGATTGACTCAATTAGTAAAATGTGAAAATGTTTAGAACTTCATTGATAAAATTGAACTATTTATGACTAAATTAACAAAAATGCAATAGGTTTATGAAGTTTTAGACATTTTCCCCCATTTCGACTTTGATTGCATGTCAAACCATGCTGGAATATGACTTAGCCAAAAAAGGGAAACTGCCCCTATAGATAAGTCGTCGCCAAAAAAACTTCCCCTCTAGACTTGCATAAATTTTCTTTTGGTTCATTTCATTCTCCACGACAACTCATCGATGGCGCAAAAGTTTTTACATGCCATGCTAGCATGGTCCGATGGGCTATGCAGCCCGAATAGAATAGAAATTTATACGAGTGTGGGGGCTCGTTTAAACAAATAATTAAAGGAAGTTCAAAGATTTGATTGAAAAACCAAGTACGTAGGCTCAAGAATGAGAAGAGAATTTCATCGATGTAATATATTAAACAATATATAATTTCTTTGTATAAATGAAAAGGAGAGTCGCAGCAACGGTACCGGTAACCCTTTTGAGGTGTTAATATAGGTGTTATGGTGCTCATCATAAAATAAGCCATTAGCGAAAAAACTGAGTAAATTTGCGGAGACAGCTAATTTTGGGTTCGAACTTCGTAGTATTTATTACATTGCGGTATTGGTCGGGCCAAAATCAAGACTTCGACACCTTGTACGGTGAACTGGCCATGAAAATATACTCATGTTCTCTTTTATGTTTTATTTTTTTGAAATTGCCGAAGGCATCTAGATATTTTGTGTCCTTGGAAACACACATTTTTTTTGTTCAGAATTAATGACTTTCGAAATTTGGAAATATCATTGCTAGATTAGAAAGAATTTTTTTTTTTTTTTATCGAATGTGTGCCGAAACTTTATTTGATTGATTTTTGTACTCTAGTATCTCGACATTTACCAACCTAAAAACGAGATGTTTATAATCCAGTTTTGAATTAGCAACATCCGTGAGTTAGATACCAAATTTCAAATAGATATAATTTCATGAACCCAATGAGGAAGAAGAAGAGGGGGAAAAATACAAAAAGCAAAAGAAGGTTAAGGAGGAAATTAAAAAGAGAATAATTTCATTGCCCCCTTTTAGCCCTGGATAACCGTTAATTACCTAAACAAGTATACCGGATCAAAATTAGTATAGCCTAATATGTCAGGATAATAAAAATAGTACAAATTAGGACTACTTTTTTTTTTTTTTTGGTCAGAAATTTTAAGGCTATCTGATTTTATAATAATATTCCTACTATATCATTAAAAAGATTAAGCGTCTACATATTATTTGACTTAACCCCTGAAAATTTGTAATATTGTTTATTATACAATCAGAGTTATAACTTAGGTAATTTCCATTATCAATAACCTAAAGCAGGCCTTTCAACCGATTCATTAACCCCAGAAAGTTATAACTAATATTTAACTCCTTCTTTGACTCATGACCAGGACACAAGTGACTAAACTGACGTTAGCAAAATGGGAGAGAAAGATGGCTACTTCTGCATGAGAGAGAGGAAGTACAAAGATACAGCATAAGGCCAAATAAAGCGCTCGGGTCCTGGATTTTGGAAGGCCGCGGGCAGCGACAACCCCGTATATTCCAGTAAACATCCCCACAATTGCGTTGGCCTTGACAAGTCTCTCATCCATCATCATGGCTCCACCGGCAAAGGCATTGATGTCTACTAGATGGTGCATTGAGTTCCGGCTGCCACTTGTCAGGAAAGTTAGCGTTCTATCAGTTGCAAATAACTCGATCACTGAAGAAGTAGTGAGACACTAAAAGCCGATTGGTATGACCACATCGGCTCGCTTTAATTTACTACCAAATTTTCAATTGAAAAACTAAGTATCGGTTCCGTCTTGAATTTCCAGCAACGTTCAACCCTAGGTTAAGTTCTCTTCTTAAGGAATTATAAGCATATCTAATAATATATTTGTTTGTAGTTTTGGCAAATTCATTTATTTTGCAGTTGCGAGTTGTATGTCGTAGGTTTTAGTCTCGCAAAGCAACCCATGTGCGAATTCATTTATTGCGATGGAAGTACAGAATTGCGCAGCTTTGGATGGGAGTTAGGGCATGTTTGTTAATGTTCTTTGTTTCTGTTTATGAACAAAATTTCTGTTTTTTTGTTTTAGAGAACAAAAAAAAAAAAAAAAACAGAAATGCGTTTGTTTGCGTTTTTATTTCAAATCTATTTTTTTGTTCCCATGAACATATTTGGAACAGAAATAAGAAACAAGAAAAACGTGTTTCTAATTTTCTTGTTTCTGGAACAATTTTTAAAAACATATTTTCTCTCTCTTCTCTTTTTCTTTTCTTTTTATTTTTTCTTTGGTCGGTCGCCAGCCTCGGCCATGGCCAACAACCTTGCTGGAGCGTCGCCGGCCCCCAGCGAGGCCAAGCGTCACCGGCCCCTGGCGAGGGGTGGCCCGGCAAGGCTGAGCCTCACCGGTGGTTAGGCAAGCTCGGGCTTGTTGGATCTGGGTAAGCCCGAGCTCACCTAGCCAACGCGAGGCCAAGCCTCACCGGGCAAGACCGCCGACCCTCGTCGGCCGATCGCCGGCCATGGCCAAGGTGGCGATCGGCCAAAAGAAGAAAAAAAAAAAAAAAAAAATATTTAAAAATTAAAAAATTAAAAGAAACAAAAAAGAATACAAATTTACCAAACGTGTTTTTTTTTTCATTTTTTATTCCCGAACAAGTTTACCAATTGCATTTTTTTATTCAAAAATTGTTCTTCGGAATAGAAATACTTTTTTTGTTTTTATGTTCCTCTAAATAATTTTTAAACAGAAATATTACAAAATGCACCCTTAAGTCATCAGATAATAAATATGTAGAAGCTTAATCTTTTAAATTAAAAAATGCGTCATCATTTTTTACCTTAACAAAAAAATTGAAGTTGATGGGCTTTCTTTCTGTCACTTCCATCCTCGTGTAATTAATTCTGAGTATTCAAATAGTTTCTCGATTTGCGTCCGCAAAAGAACGGGTTCGCGGGGCGGTTGCTGGACGGAGCAGGAGGTGAGATATCGTGAGAAATATTTTTTTCTTTAATTTGAGATAAATATCAATTATAAGTAAATCTATAAGAAAAAAGAAGAAAATACATGGCGCTCAAGATATTTTCTACCCTTTGGCCACGTGCCTCCTTTGCGAAGGTACCACCAATAGAAATTAACTTTTTTATTTATTTATAAAAAGTCAAATGGCAAATGCGCGTTTTCTTTAATCCTTCGTCACGTCCATGCTCGTTGCATGCCAGGCAACCCGACGGGACTTCGCCATGGGTCTCTCACGTTCATCATCGACAATTATTATTTCATTGAATATCAAGAAGAGGATATAAATCTTAATATACATTAAAATGCTATACTTTTATTTTAAATGTATCTATCTTAACTGAGAATAAGAAAAGACAATCATGTAATTTATGTAGTTTCACAATACTTATTAAACTTGGAATAGTACACATATTCTAGGGCGTCCACGTGGGTTTGTATTAAAAATGCAATAGCTTATTTAACGTAGCTGAATGTGACTAAGAAAATGAGTTAAAACTGTATTGTTTATTAAATTCAGTAAAAACTTTTGATACGCATAGTTTATACTGCGATTTGATTTTTTTATAAAATCGTAGCCTTTTGAGTTATTGAAAGGAAACCCACTTTGGCAAAACGAAGTAGGGGTGCAGCTGGGCATTTTAGCCCTAAAAAAGAAACGATGGTCCATCTGAATTGGCAATAATAGTAGTCTGTAAACTCTACTCCATCTCACTCACATCTTCTCCACCAAGTTCTCGTTATGGGAAGCCAAGTTAAAGTTAACCATTTTTGGACTTGCAGAGGTTCTCTCTGCAAGTGCAAAAATGGCATCCAAGGTTGGACTGCAGTTAAGGAGGGACTTCAACTCTAGACATTTAAGAGAGCATTCCCACGGCGTTTGGAGCTTGAGAGACGCAAGGGAAGAAAAAGAAGGGGGAGAAACAGGGGCAGAGGGGTGCGCCATCAATTTCATCGCTGCCCGCTGCCGGAACGTCGGACGGAGATACTTCCGGAGAACACGCTTGTGAGGTCAGCTTTTGTTGCTCCACTTCTCCCTCCCTCTCTCTTCCCCCTGTTTTCCCTGTTTCGTTTGTGAGGTCATTCATCACTGAGAATCGGTGTTTACTCTGACTGCTAGATTCCATATTCCAACTCCTGCCCCAATGACGAAGCTATTGGTTGCGCTCCTCCTCGTTTGCTCCTTTTTCATGAGTAGCTGAGTCGGAAGCGTATGGAAGAGGACGCATGTGGAGATCGAGAACGGTTTGCCGGCCGGAACCACTCTCACCGTCCACTGCAAATTGAAGGACGACGATCTGGGAACCCGTCAGGTGAAGGACAGCTAGGAATTCTCCTTCATACCGAAATTCATCGGCAGGACCCTTTTCTTTTGCGACTTTTCGTGGCGCAGACGGTTTGAGTGATTTGACATATACGTGCAATCGAGAGACGAAGGCTAATGCATCAAGAACACCAAGTGCGCCGAGGGCAGATGCAACGCCTACACTTGGAAGATCTCTCCTAATGGTCCCTGTAGGGTCGGCGAAGAATTCGATGCCTGTTATCATTGGAACGCTCGTTCCTAGTTAGGGGGAAGAAAACCCCTTCTGCGAAGGTATGTTATCCCCTACTTCACAAACAAATTCTTCGTTATATCTATGTCGTACTTTACCTCTGTGTACTCACTGAAGTTGGTCTTCAATATGTACTCGACATTCCTCCTCGGATCGGCAGCCTAAATCTCAACTCTGGTCCGGCAGAGGAGCTGGAACGTCGGATACTTAGAGCTTCGGAGGGACTCGCCAGTGAAGGTTTTCAGGAGGAGGAGGAGAACGAAGGCGATGGGAACAAGTGCTGCGGTGTACAGCGTCTACTCACAGACACGATGTTGATGTCAATTTCCATTTTTTTCCTTCTTTCTTTTCTTTTTGTGCGTGTAGATAGGGAGGGAAGATGATGTCGATGAAGATCAAGTAGATGATATGCATACGTTAATTTACGCCTCAAGATTCTTGAGTTCTCATTTTTTTAATTAGCGCTTCGTCATCTGAGTTCTTTGACTTCCGCCACAACAAACAGATGAAACCAGAATCGGTAGGATCAAAGATGGCCTTGAGCTCTCTATTCTCTAATAAAGAAGGCCTGAGCACATACAGGATTTCTCCGGATACCACCATGCTGGAAAAGACTGCCCTTGGATGTGATAGAGGCCGGGTTGTATCAATGATTTGCTGGTTCATCCTTAGCCAACTACAAAGGAGTTCCTGCTGTGTCCCCGAAGAAAATAATAGCGTCCAAATAATGTTTAGAAGGAGTAGCAGTTAAAACTTCTAGTGGTCAAAGCTGAAATTTGAGCTCGTAGCATTTTCAATTACACCAACGATTTGCCACTTGCCGGTGCCCTTATAATAATTAAGTCAAATGAACATTTAATGAAAAGTAGTGATTAAGATAAATTAGAAAAGATGTCAAAACAAACTAACAACACCTGCTAATTGTTGTTTGGAAGAGATTCCCGAAGGTTTCTGCTCGCAAGCAAATTGAAGGATGGATCCTAAGACATTGCCGCTTTTCACATTAGTTTTATGTGAATTCAGATCCAAATTACTTGAAGACAAAAATTTCTATATAGAATTAAAGGTTAACATTTTGGTTCCAAACTTCATGTTTGAAAGGTCTCAACTCGGTGCCAGGCCATCAAGAAACCCACCAAGACATAATGCCCCTCCTCACTCAAGACATTACCGCGTTTCTCATGGCCAGGCACGGAGGCACTGGGAATAGATCCAGTCCCATCCCCTTCACCCCAGAGCAGAGCTTGCTCGATTGCTTTACCCATCTCAACCTTTTGAGGGACTAAGACGCATTCATCTGTTACAGAGGCAAATGATTTGAGCACACAGAGAAACAAAACTAGATAATAGTAGGCGAGATGGGAGAACTTTTTCAATTGGCAAAAGTCGAGCAAATTAAGAGGAGAGAAGGAAGAAGGAAGATGATTATATGTGTGGTCAAAGCGCGTCAATCACATGTGGAAACACCCTAAATATATTAACCATCGAGAAAACAGGCGATGCTTCCGTAGTGCATTGACGGTGCCCCTAGCGAAGCATTTTCTCTGTCACCATCTGAATTGCTACCCTCATTCTTGTATATGCTTTCAAGCAATAGGAACTAATCAGTTTGCTATAAGCACTCTAGCATTAGATGATATTGATGTGTTAGATAAAACTCCCTAAAAACCTCCATCAATTAAATGAAATTTGTTATCATAAATGAAGTAATCACTGAAGATTGATTTAATCATTAGAAAAAAATTATCCTCAATTACTTTGTGTGTTAATTTTACAAACTGCTTTTCCTAGGAAATAGAAAAAACAATGTTGAAGACAGAAACGGCATCCTGTAATATCTGCATGTTACAAAAGCGACAACCGATTCAATGTGATAATTTCTATTACCTACTGTCATGGCCTCTGACGTTCCTAAACTTTGTAAGAAAGCATATGGAGAATGACCAACATAAAAAAGAAGCAAACTCTAAATGAATACCTTGTTTATTGCCTTCAACAAACACAAACTCTATTAAATAGTCTGACTCCATTTATAGGTGTTATGGCAAGTGAATGATACAATTTGGTAAAATGTACAAGATAAGATAAACCGATCTTAGATGACGAAAGCAGTAACAAATTGCCGCACCCCCCCCCCCCCTCCCCCGGCGGGGGCCCAACCCCAAAACCCCTATGTTTTTCTCAATATGTAAGCAAGTTTTTATTTCTAGTCAGTGAGGCCTAAGAGAGGAGATAGTTACTAAGCATTAACACTCGATATGATGTCTGCTCCCATCCAAATCACATGGCGTCGAGATATCACCAAAAGATTAATGAGGTACAACATCCAAACGGAAACAGAGAAGAGTTCTCATGTCCCCTCCCCTTCTTCCAACATGTTTTACTAAAGTTGAAAACATAGGTCCATAATTTCTGTTCAGGTTTTGAATAAGCATTCAAAGGTCAGGACGCTAATTCACTTGGAATGACAACTTTCGCAATGGTTGAAAGTCACAAAGTCTAGAGCTGGTTAAATCTAGTAGAGATGGTAGTTCTTCATGTCTAACCAAATGGTCCATAACCTTTTCTCCAGTAGAGTTAGATCTTTTGGCTAAACTATTTTACTCAATGCTCCAACAAGCTAGCAATTGGAACAAGACATATCTGGCAATGTCATCGCCACATCAGCACATGAATGGGTAACCTACGTAAGTTACCATAACGTTCTCAAAGGCCAAAATAACAAACCAGACTGAACTACCTCAACAGTAGAATAAGGAAGTAATACATACATGCTGAACCAGTACTCTGGTACATGCTAGCAATGGCGAGATTTTCATAGAAAATCCCTTGAAAAATGATTGAGCAAGTAAGATGGATATCTCACTATTTTAAAGTCAAGATTACGAATATCAATTTTGATAATTTAGAAGCATAAGCAAGGACATAAATTTAATGAATGTCCATCTAGAGTGATTGAAAATGACTTGGTAGCTACTGAAAACTTAAAAAGAAAAAATTATACATCTATCCATAAAATGAATATTCTTTTTTGCCTATGCCAATTTTAAGATGCAAGAGAAATTGTTGTATCTTGACAACAAAAGAAGGATACCAAGCTGCCTTCAACATTGGTTCAACCATCTGCACAAAAACGTAGCACATTGAAGATATCCAATTATATAGAGACGAAAGTAAGCAAATGGGAACAAGTAACATTTTCTTTGGAGGTTGAAGGAGAGTCCAATATTTAGCTTAATTTCAGGTTGGCTCAAAATTTGTTTTTGATAATAGCATTGAGCTTAATTGATCGCAAACGGGTGGAGAATCTTGTCGAGTCCAGTCAAAAAGAAAGAAGGGGGTCAAAATGGAGAATGATCAGATAATACCTACGATGGTAGTTATGCGACGCCATGAAGTTGTTCGATGAAATTAGGCTTCCCTGTTGGAAATTTCCTATAATATGGGCTTACATTAATTAATTGATTTTCTATTTTAAATAATCAGGTTAATGGATATTCCAATATTTGTTGAACCCTAAAGTGATCATGATTGAATTGGGTATTGGCATCTATTGATAACGGGCCTAGTTGAGCAGCAAAGTGTAGGCAATTGTGTTTGACTGAAGCCCGTAATGGGAAGGGCCTAGTTGACACGCTGTTGATTAAGGTTTGCTAGGTCCCCTCTCTAGCCTATAAAAGGGTAGGTTATACCTATCAGTTGCTTTAATCCCATTGAAAGCTGCTATATCGAAAAGGTCATAGAGAGGAAGATCTGGTATTCCAATAGATCCTTGATTATCAGAGTGATCTAGTTTTCTTTAAGTAAAGCAATAGCTCAAACAGGTACGCTTTAATTCCGCTGTATTTATTGATCTCGATGTTTTACAATCATGTATGGATCCGTTTGTTTCATGATTGATTAATTATTCCCGTGAATAATTTTCTACATGTGGTATCAGAGCTAGTCATATATGATTGTAGAACCCAAATTTTCTTTTTATGAAAAAAATTCGACACCCTCCTCTTTGAGCCGAATATGGGCATTATTTTTTTCATGTAGATTTTTTTTTGCTCGAATGATCCTGTAACCATAGGGCTTTTGTTCTACATGTTGAGATCTTTCCAACCATATATAATTTGCATAATTTCGTTGAGAATTGAGAGAGAATTTTAGATTTGAAATTCTAGGGTTTATGCATGAAAAAAGTTTTAGAATTTTCAGATTACTTACAATTGATTAATGTTTGTGGTAAATTGTTGCATTAAGGTAAGTTTTTTTTTTTGGGCTTAAATTTGTGGAAATTTGGATTGTAGTCATGGGAGTGTTAGATCTGAATTTCTTGAACTTGAATATGGTCGAATTCTTAGATTGCTCTTGATTAATTAGTTGTTCATGTGATATCTCTCTCTGCATGCTTGCTATCTTCCACGATCCGTCAGAGCGAATTAGGGTTGCGTGCGTTGGGCTGACCGTTTTCATTGTGCAGATGACGATTTGAATGCTAGTCTGTGTTTTCTTTCGCTTGCTCTCACGTGTGTATTCTATAGTTTGCGGTGGATTGTTTCCCCGTCATCCCTTTGTCCAGATTGTGTCCATCGAGATGGGAACCGTGGTCAGCTTAGGTTTCCAGATAATTCCCCTGAAAAACCCCATGATTAATCACGGCCCTAAGAAAAGCCCTCGATATCCTAAGCACGATAGTTTTGTTTTGAGTTTGTCTTCGGTATTGGCAACGGACTCTCCTACGTGATTGTGTGATTGTGCGGGGCATCGATACGCAAGCGCATAATTGAATAATTGGCTGGATATTTATAGTAGCAATTCGTAAGCTTTGCGGCTGATTTTACTCCTGAAAGTGAAAGCTGTTCGTAAGCACTCGTTTTGTCTTTCTATGCAATGCGGCATCACTTTCTTATCGCAGTTTCTTGAGCTTTAATTAACTGGGTTCTCCATTATCGTGCTTTCTTTTGCTCGTAAATCATAGAAAGTTTACCGATGTCCATTTTATCATTGGAAATATCGATCGCGTGGACAATTTCTTGGATGAGAATGAACCAATCGAGTTTTTAAGGGGGACGGGTTAAATGGTTGAGCTGGAAACCTTATGGGTATTCCAGCATAATAATATTGATGAATGGTTCTCGAAGATGTGGAATGTTAGAGTTAGGAAGACGTCAAATTTCGGGAGGATCGGGGAACGGCAGTGATATTGGTGTTTCCAAGACGAGAAAGTGTTGCTGCTGTCTTTGATAGAAAGCTGCCATACACAAGAAAACTTTCCTCTATGAGGCACTTGGATCGTAGTCGGAAGAATTGCTATCAAATTAATTCTTGAAAGACCGTTTGGCTGTCTTGAATATAATGAGCAGTTGAAACTAAATGGAACAATTTGAGCATCCTAAACTGCTTGAAAGGAGGGAAATACGAGATAGTTGTTAGATTTGTCTAGGGTGTATGGATGCGCCCACTTGGAAGCAATTCCAATCTGTCCTTCTCCAAATACTGTGGACTGTAATGTAGAGATTGGGGAGTATGGCATACCGACTATGCATGTAAGATCTTAGGGTGCCAAGGCATTATGTAATATGTGTGCGGTGGCCGTCGCTAGAAATCGCATTGATGTGCGAAAGTCTTTTACGTGTACACTCTCTTTGGCCAATGCTCTTTGAAGGAGACTTAAAAGGTTTTGAATCAGGCTAGAAAGATGTAAAAGCTAAAGGTTTTAGCAGTGGAAGAAAAGTCCATAGTCTACTGTGTAGTGCTTTATGGAAACCTCAGGTTCAAAAGGGGAAAATTGTAGATGGTGCATGATTTTTTTTTTTTTTTACATGAGAATTATGTTTTAAATCTATCCATTTGTAGCTTTTTTATTTTTATTGTAATCTTTGGACCGATGACTAACTATAGCATCAAAATACGAATTAATCAATATTATTGAAAATTCTGGCAAACCAAACGGACCTTTCATGTCTTCTTGTGTGGTTTTACCACGAATCATCGGAGTGGACTGGCTTAACATGATTGAGGTTTAGAAGTTCTTTTTATAGAGATTTTGCTTGATCTCTTGGCGGTTTCATGCTAACATGCATGAAGGATACTTCTAAATTCAGATGATATGATTGTGTCAAATAGGTGGAGATTGAGTTATTGCATGACTACGTAATTTCCCAAATTTAAAAGATGCCAAATTTAAACATGCCAACCAAGGGTTGACAGTAAGGAAGTGTGAGATAAAGATTGTCCTCATGACTTTTTGATGTAATGGTTACTGATAGCTATGAAATTTTTGGCTCCCTTTAATTCTAGTAACCATTCGTATTCATTCTTGTTTTGCCATGAGTTCGAAATATTAAAATAATAATTAAAAAAATTGTGGCAAAAATTGTTGCTTGATAAATGCAATATGATCTTGGGAAGTACATGTCGTAAAGTGCTTCATATTGTTAGATGAATTTTGGGCATATATATATTTTTGGAGTTTCCTATTGATAAAAATTAGTATATACAATTACCTGCCCAAAGAGGGTTATTGTGTATATTAATTTGAAAATTGCATGAAGATAAATTCCAAAATTAAAATATGGGGATGTATGACTCAAAAAGATTTATCTGCCCAAAGGGGATAAATTTTTGAAAGTTATATGTAATTTCCCTCTATATTGATATATTAGAGATGAATGATGGGGATGTGTGACTCAAAAAAGGTTTATCTGCCCAAAGGGGATAAATTTTTTAGAGTTATGAGTAATTCCCCTCTATGTTGAGATAATGAAGATGTATAATTTAAAGGATTTATCTGCCCAAAGGGGATTGATCTTTGAAGATTATATGTAATTCTCCTTTGTAGTCTCTATATATTGATATCATGGAGATGTATAATTTAAATGATTTGTCTGCCCAAAGAGGATGGATCATTGACAATTATATGTAATTCTCCTTGTTGTTGCTTTATAAACTTCATGCTATGAAAAATAATTGTGCATTATACACTTTGCCCGAAGGGGAGTTTATAATGTACTAATTATTTTTGTTGAATTACTTATTGCCCATAATTGATCTAATTGCATTATGTGTGACAAACAGTTATCTTTACTATAAACAACAAAACCATGATTGAAATGTTAATTGGATTAAATATTATACTGTTAAGGACTTGATAAAAAAAAAAAAAAAAAGGGGGAGACATTGTGATTGAGAATATTAGAACTGAGTCCATATTGGCTCCTCTAACAAAAGGTTTATGACCCAATTTGTTTAAAGAACATGTAAAGAATATGGGTGTCTTAGATTCTTTTGATTTCTTTTGTTAGTGGGAGTTATATAATTTGTATTTCTAGATATTATAGTTATATGCAGATTGATAATGCTTTTATAATGTTTATTAAAGCATTTATTTTCAATGATTGTTGTTATTGATTCTATTGTTATCATTTCTCCTGTTGACTGAGAAATTGAAGTATAAAACAGTATCTTTTTTAAACAAAATTTTAGTTTAAAGATGACTGGATGTCACTGATTATGAGATCTCATGTTGGATTGTGACATAATTGTGCAATTTCATGTCGTTTAGAAATCGCACTGAGGCAATTTCATGTTGTTTAGAAATTGCACTAATGCAGTTTCATGTTGTTGAGAAATTGCATTGAGGACCGATAAGAAATAGTGTAAATTTTGATTACATGTTGGCACTATTTCTTACTACACTACTAGGCCCATGATCCATGAAAATATAATACTTATTATATGTGATTATGGAAGGTCATGTGTTGTGGTATTTTCTTAACACATTGATCTCCATAGTCCTATACTGAGGTTATATAGGATTGGATTGGTATTGAGATGCCATTATTGGAATATTATTTTAAAAACGTTGTGGCCACATAAAACAAAATTTTCAGTTATTAACCCGATAGTGTCGTTTTCAAATATAAAATCTTTTTCAAAATAAAATAAGTTAATTAATGTAGCCCAAGTGGGAGAATGTTGGAAATTTCCTATAATATGGGCTTACATTAATTAATTGATTTCCTATTTTAAATAATCGGGTTAATAGATATTCCAATATTTGTTGAGCCCTACAGTGATCTAATTAAATTGGGTATTGGCATCTATTGATAACGGGCCTAGTTGAGTAGCAAAGTGTAGGCAATTGTGTTTGACTGAAGCTCGTAATGGGAAGGGCCCAGTTGACACGCTGTTGATTAGGGTTTGCTAGGTCCCCTCTCTAGCCTATAAAATGGTAGGTTATACCTATCAGTTGCTTTAATCCCATTGAAAGCTGCTATATCGAAATAGGTCATAGAGAGGAAGATCTGGTATTTCAATAGATCCCTGATTATCAGAGTGATCTAGTTTTCTTTAAGTAAAGCAATGGCTCAAACATGTACGCTTTAATTCCGCTGTATTTATTGATCTCGGTGTTTTACAATCATGTATGGATCCGTTTGTTTCATGATTGATTAATTATTCGCGTGAATAATTTTCTACATTCCCAACATCACACTTCCTCCCGTTTAGACTAAAGTATAGAATTGTGGAGACATTAGAAGTATCAGAAGCAATGCATGTAGCAAGCCGCTGAAAATTGCTAGAAGATCATATGCAAGAAACATGGGAAACATGACAGTAATCTAAACTAGTTATCCTTGATCACCTCTTCGGATGTGAACTAAGAGCTAATGGTAGATCAAAATTAAAAGCAAAAAACTCCTATGCCCACAATGTTATGAGAAAGCCTAGTGCGCCTTTCTAAAAGGTGAACTTTATGCTTGGGCTTCTTTCTAGGTATCACTTGAAAGCAAGAACTTAATAATTCCTCCAGCTTAGCTGACTGCAAAAGCCTCAAGTCCCTTCTTACCTTAAACAAGCATACTCTTACAATTCAAAAATTGCACAATAGTTGATCTTTGCTTGTCACAAGAGAGATTGTGAGTGCATTGGTTTAAACCTTTTAGGTTGCACAAATAGAACCACCAATAAGCACTTAAGATCCATGAATCATTCATCATCTATCCATCTTAACTTTAATCTTTCTCTTTCATTCCTTCAAATAAGACATTTTTCAGATTCCATTTCCTTTTTTGACTAATTAAAACGAGTTTGAGAACAGGTCATGAAACAAGTCAAATGGTGGGAGGAAAAAAAGAACCTTCAAAAGATACTAGAAATAGGAGCAATGCCTATGCTGGTTCTTGTTTTTGTACATCATCCTTTCAAGAATGGTACATTCCGGATGGAGCTAGACCAAGGAAGACTTCAATCTCATTGAACCCATTATGTCGTGAGAATGATCCCTTCTCCAGTATGCAGTCATGGCGATGTGAGCAAGCTTGGAGAGGAGCTGACACAGGGAATGTCCTAGACCCAATAACTTAGCATCATAACTGCTCAAAAACTAAACAACAGCAATTCACTCATGCTCAGGTTTGGTTGGATAGGAATGGGAAATTCAAGCCCTGGGCAGAAATATTTGGGTAAACAAATGATATTTTCGTAAGCATAAAATGATGTGACAACGCAATGTAATATTCAAATACTTTAGTAATGTGAACGGATGCTTTTCCCACAGTTGCACATTGAAGAGGAAAGGTTTTTTCAAGGGATTGCAAATGTAAGAATTACCCCTTTCCAAATAGAGGTCAGAGTTTTAGACCAAAAAAAAAAAAAAAAATAGAGGTCAGAGTCAACAAAGTCTTTCATTGTCAGTGACGCCACGTGTAATTTCCTGATTGCTGTATGAGATTTCGATTTTCACGTCAGCGGTGGAAATTCCAATGGGTGGGAGAATGAATGACAGCCTTGGCGCGATGGGGGACCATTAGAAACACCTCACGGAATTTGATCTAATTTTCTTTTTCCATTTGTCTTTATCTACTCATGTTGAAGGGCGTGACAGTTTCAAGGAAAAATTTTGTCGCATTTCGGATCACACGCCTCGTAATTAAGACAAAACAGTGATTAGCTGACCAATTTTCCGTTGACAGCGACAAAAGGTGTTCACGCTGTCCTGGGATATGCTTTGGTCTGAACTAGTTGTCGTCATGAAGGACTCACACCAAGTACTTGGATTGATGAAGATAGGACTTCAGACCTGTGGAGAAGCTAGTCAACGTTGGGAAGCGAAATGCAGGAGCATATAATTAAAGCGGTCATCACAAACGGAAAATGTAGCCAAAATTCTCTGTTGAAAAACTGAACTATCGTATCAACAGTCAACTGACTATACATACGGTTAGACCTTTTACACCAGTACCTGGACACATATGGACCGAAACTTATTCAATGTTTCTTCCATGAAATGTGTATAATAATACTAGGACTAGCACTTAAAAACAACTTCGACGGACATGATGTGCAAATTAAGTTGCTGCTAAACTAATTTCCTTTACACCATATAACGTCAAATCTAGACTGGAATATAATTTGTAAATTATGGCAAGCCTCTTAAAGTTTGGATGATCAATTCATATATGGACTATGGACTTGTACACGACAGGGGAAACGATGTATTGCACAGCAGTTACCTGAGTTTGTCATCTACAAAGTCCATCTTGGTTCCAACAACATGCATCAGACCCTTTGGTTTTAACCAAAATCTTAACACCCTAGTCTTCAACCAACTCATTGAACTTCCTCTTTTGCATTTGAAAACTAGTGACTGAATTTCATTCAGTAGTTGAGTAAATTAACATATCACAAAAGAAAAGACAATGAGCATTGATCACTAGCTTGAAATTCACGGAGTATGGTTTATGTGCTTATTTTCGTGTTTCGGGTTCCAAATATACATGGATAAGCAAGTCTCAATCTACACTTATTTTCCATATTAATGTTTGTTCTGTCTCATAACACACTTTTTGAAAGATGATTAACCTTTGCACTTTTTCAGTTAGTAAAACGTGAACTAGCATTCCTAAAAGGACAATTGTGGGACAACCCACTTGCCGTATGAGTCAGTAAGTTTTCAAAGCCTCTCATAAATGAACATAGGCCATGTGGCATTGGCTAGAAATGACTTGCCTAATACTGAAGAAAGATAAACTAGTTAAACAACCTAATCCCTACTTTTGCATGGTATCACAAGACAGGAGCAAAACAAAAATAGACAGACGCACATGCCTTCAATCCGGGAAAAAAAGTTGCAGATTTGAACTCTCGCATCTTGACCACACAATTAACATAAAACAAAAGTTACACCGCGGCTTTTTGACTCGTGAGAACTGTTTGTAATCACCTACAACGTAAAGGTTTTTGCTTTCTGCAATTAGGCCTTGCCAGCTTTTGACGTAGAAATTAATACTGGCCATTTGCTAAAAGATACCACAACTTAAATTAAAGCCAAACCCAAACATAGCCCCAAACAAACCAAAGACAGCATTACCTATTTAAATTGCTAACCAGAGAGTTGAGCTTTTTGTATTTTCTTCAAACTGGACAAACCATGTCTCTTTCCTTTTCTCATAATTTAGACATAGCCAAAAAACTTTATGTCACAGTTAAAATCTCAAGGATTTACTTCCGGAACAGCATTATCAGAAATTGAGAAAAGTGAGTAGGAAATGCAGCTGCTCCTAGAGGAATTTAATTTGCCACAAAAGACCTACAAAGTGATGCACTCGAGTCCACGCAACCGAGAAAACCGGGCAAAAATATCTCAAAAGCATATACAAAGCCCAACATTGAATGTCAAACCAATTGGTAAAACCATGCGGACAAGGGAAAAGCATAAAAAAAAGTCTAAAATCTATATATTGGTGCCAATTTAGTCCTAAACCTTCCGACAGGGTGCTGATTCAATCATAAACATTTTAATAGTGTCAATACAGTGATAAACATTTTAAATTAGTGTCAATTTAGTCATAAACATTTTGATTTGGCATTAATTCAGTCATTTTAGCTCATTTTGACAGGATTTTGCTCGCATGGACGTCAAGTGCTGATGTGGCACCGCCGATGCTGAGCTGTAAATTTTCAATAATATTGTAATAATTTTTCGATTCCTTTTACTATTTTCTTTTTTTTTTCTCTCTCATTTTTTCTTCTTTCTTTGGACGGTGGTTGGCCGATAGGCAATGGCCACTGGCTATGGCTGACGAACTGGCCTTGTTGGATCTAGCTTGGGCAAGGCCCATCCTTGCTTGGGCAAGGACGGCCTCATCGAGTGTCGCCTCACCGGGACAGGACGTGACTATTGATGATCTTTATTATGATCATCATAAAAAAGATGAAAAAAGGGATCTCACTTCGTGGTGCGGTAGTGCTTAGGCGTGGACGCTCCCATTATGAAAACGAAGTGGGCCAATTAACATTTTGACGTATTCCGTAATTATTTTGGGTATTTAGTCATGTAAATTATTAATAATTATTAATTCGAGTTTTATAAATATATATAATGTATATTTTTTATATTGTGTCGGGCTAGGGCTAGGGCATGCGCATGCAAATTACGCTGGACCTGCCCCTTCGAAACCAAAGTGAAATTACAAAAAGAAAACAACCAAGGAAGACAGAGAGCTTCTAGAAGGATAATCCATAGCTTAAATGGGCTCTTTTGTCATTTTCCTTTTTATTTGTTTATTGCCTTCTACAACTAGAGATTCTCGATGGGCCCAAAGAGAGAGATCGAGTGGCCAAGACGGAACCGAAGTGAGTCATCAAAGGTAACAACACGATCGAGGCATGCACACTATTGGACACGATTTTTAAAAGTTCCCTTTCTCCATTTTTTTTTTCTCCCCCTTCTTGAATGATGGCGACCCAACGTGATGACTTCCGTACTCAGTTTGCTCCAAAAAATGACACGCAAGGTCCCTACAGTTTGGTCCGGTATGTAGTTCCATTTTTAAACTCTTTACGTTTTTTCGATACAATTCATAAATTTTTGTCCTGTGTGGTGTCGTCCTGAAATTTTAAATTTTTTTTTAATATGATTATTGAATTTTGGTCTAACATGTAATGTGATTTAAGTGAACATTTAACAATAATTCATGAATCATATTAATTAAATTAAAAATTTAATAACAACATTACATATTGAGTTAAAGTTTAAAGGAGAGTCCAATTGTCGAATTTTCAACTTTTACCAATTTATGTCCTATGGATTACCATGGCAGTTGCATTATTTTGGAGCCATCTTATTGTCGTGACCCATTTTTTAAAATTTATTTTGCTCATTTGGTGATGCCATGAGTGCACACGACCACAAGGATCAACAGCTCTAGAATTGGTTTGGGCATCTTTTTTCATCTAACATGAAGGACCTCAACATCTAGGATAATCGTAACCTCTTATAGCCATCCCCGAAATGCATTACTCAATCCACGGAGAAAAAAAATTAGAGCGAAAAATTTTGCAGTACACGCAAACACGAAACTCATCCTTCCTTGGAACCTGTCCTCATCCAGAGTCCAATATAAGCTGATCAAAATTGGAAGAACCAATCCAAAAAAATGAATACAGAATTTTAGAAAGTACAAAATTGCTGAACAGGAGGAAAGGACATTGAGCACGAGGACCCGACGACACGCATCGGAGCGGACCCTCTCCACAGCCACAATCAGCGTCAAAGCCGAAAGAACTGCCATTTCCCTTATGTTCACTGACTGATCAGAATTTGAGGGCAGGGATGTCGTTATGTGCGACAAGAAACTTATTATCTGAATTACATAAGAAAGCCAAGAGCCATAGCCCTAACCAAGTGCCGCTTGTTCATGGATAAACCAATTAGGCAAATGCAAAAGGAATTTCACAGTGCATCTTTTTTTCTTTTGTGGAGACATTGAATGGACGAAAATCAGGATGCAATCATCATTTTAATCAGATTTTAGAGGTATGCAGTTAAACTAAAACGATTAAATTGGATTTCATGGGTTTAATAACATGGTTATGAAAAGAAAGAAAATGCCAACTAAGGCATAAAACTAAGAGCCATAGGTCTCACTCGCTTGGATTTCTACTTCATAGTGACTAAGACATAGAAAAAAACGCTACACCGAGTAGTAAACTTAATAGCATAACTAGAGAAGTGAAAGAGGCTCCATTGAAAGGTCAAGAAACTTTGAGAGGACTGTTAAGTCAACTATCTCCCAAAGGCATAAGAACATAATTTTTTTTTAAGAAAATAAAAACTAAACTATGCAATGGCAATGCATTTGGAGCATAACCTACATACCTGGCCTAGTCCTTGGCCCTTATAGCTTGACTGTCTTGGTGATATTCAAGTTGTTGTAACAACAACCAATATTTCCAGAAGATTTTGGTTATGTGAGTCCACTCTTGTTGATTGTATGTTTCAAACGGACATGTGACAAAATATGTAGAAATAGCTGGTCCTAGAATTTTGGAGCACATTGTGGATGTCGTTTTGTATTTGGAAGTTGGTACCTTTATCAACATTTCTTTTGTTGTATTGATAATGGATTTGCTGAAGATGTGGCGGAACTGTAGCATCTCATTTTCGGTCTTCTAGAGTCACTCATTGCATTCTTTTACTGCCATTGAAGTGATTTGAGTCCAACTTAGCAGTTAAAGTTTTCTCCGCATATAATGGGTCAATTAGTTGGGGTAATCTAAAAAGCTCCACTTCCTCCATAAGCATTCACACAACTAAAAAGCTCAATGGCATGACTTGCAACAACCCATGCCACCTTAGACAAGCTAAGGACGTGATTTGAAAGCTTAAGAGCAAAGTCAACGAAGGAACATGCGACACCAATCGTAAGAATGAAATTCCGTATCCTAAGATCCTTACAAGTAAGAATATTGTTCCAAGTTACCGTCCAAGAAAACAAAGAGATTTTGTCACTCACTTATAACTATTTTTCATTTAGTAAGTTATTCATCTCTAAGATCATATCTTTTTCAAGTACAACTTGAACTATGCATGAACAACTGTCATTTATAACAGTTGACGATTATCCTTACAGACTACCAACACTTCCTATCGCTCCCTTTCAATATTGTATTGCTCAAAGCTAACCTGTTGAACATGATTTAATAACTGTTGAACTGGATTTTATGGTAAATCTCTCACAAGAGATGTTTTATAAGGGCTAATTGAATGTAGGAGAGCAAGAGATCAATTTTGGCAATCGACATCAATTATAACTTATATTTTAGTCGATTAGGAGATGAACCAACATATAATGATTTGCCCAATTTTGTTAGAATCTCAAAGTGATGACTCAAGTTCATTACCCTAAGTATGCATTTCTATTTATTTAAATTTTGCTGAATTTGAATACTCAGATAAGTTATTTATGCTTATTATGACATTTACACTCCACCAACAGATCTCTTCTTCGAGAAGATTGATTACGGGGCAGTTTCTCTTTAATTGTCTTCGCCACTATCGACAATCCTACCGGATGAACATTCTCTGCTGCCTGAAGATTGACATATGATTATAGTAGACTTGTGTTTTGACTTGGAAGACACTGGTGCTTTTACGCACTTGCCTTAACTGGAAAAGGTCCTTGGATGGCTTTCAAATCACTATCATTCCTTGAATATTGTCCCCCAGAAAGCAATTCATAAAGAATTACAAGACAAAAGTATGATGACTTAAGCGGTAACATTAACATGATTTTGAAAACTTCATATTTGGTATTGAGAGCAATGTGCGTAGCCATTACCATATAATCAATATAATCACACATTTCATACGAGATTGCTTGATTTCCTCTAATTAATGTAATTCTTGTATATCAAAGAAGCATATGAAATGGGTGGATTGAGGTCCAAAACAATTTATAATCTCATGTATCCAAAACACTTCCCATGTATATGTATATGTATATGCCGACACTGGTTGATGGACCTTAAGCATACAATTGTGGGAGGAAATGTCGGTCATCTTTTGAAGTATAGCTGAGCATAGAAGACTGCAGCATTTTGATGTACTGATGAATGATGTCCATCTGGTTTAAGTAAATAAAAGTGTTTGGCTTTAACTTTTATAAGATGTTTAGTTGGTGTGCATCGTTTTCTGAATATAGGGAAGGGAGTTGTTGGATGTGCCAACGTATATAAATTGCGCAAGGGACCGATCTAAATGATGTAAACCCCCAGGTTGTATGGACTCGTTGCAATTGAAATGGTATCAGAGTGACATGTTATTAAGAAAAGTGAATGGTAAGCGAACTGTGGCAACCATAATTGGATCGGGGGCCGTTGAGGGGTGCCACACTTGGAGAGGGGTTTTTTTGCAGAAATGAGGTATAAGAAACAATAAAAATGAGATAAGGCTGGGTGGTGAGTGGGTTAGCATTGAATAGATTGAGCCAAGAAAAGCAGTTGAGGGCTTAAAAACCCGGACCGATATGGTCCGCGTCAGCTTAGATGGACTGGACACTTTGACTCCATTCCATTTTCTTTTTGTTAATATTAAAAAATTCAAAGAAAAAAACTCATAATAAAAACTGGTGTTGTTATTGGATACGCTCTCAATTACATCTTCTCGAAGATTGAACGGGTGGCATGTCGTGTTTTGGGAGGGAGTAACATCGTTGACATTGCTGGCCATTTGTGGTAGGTGTGATGCCAGAATCACTGCGCTGGCTCATATACACGCTGCAAATATTGCAGAAAGTTGGGGTCATAAACACTAATGAGCAGATCCTTTGGATTGTTCTAATTGACCTTCTGAAGACTATATGTGTCATTGTTGCCGCTTTGCTGCTTGACTGGCATGGTCGATGACAATTGCTTTTGATTAGTATTTGTTGGATGGTAGTATCCCTCATTAGTTTGGATGTGGCCTTGGAGAAGGGTTTCTTTTTTTTTTTTTTTTTTTTTTTTTTTTTTTTTTTTTTTTTTTTTTTTTTTGCAGAAATGAGGTATAAGAAATATTAAAAATGAGATAAGGCTGGGTGATAAGTGGGTTAGGATTGAATAGATTGAGCCGAGAAAAGCAGTTGGGGGCTTAAAAACCCAGATTGATAGGGTCCTTGTTAGCTTAGATGGATTGGACACTTTGAGTCCATCCGTTTTTTTTTTTAATATTAAGAAATTAAAAAAAAAACTCATCATAAAAACTAGTGTAGTTATTGGATACGATTGCAATTACATCTTCTCAAAGTTTGAACGGGTGGCGTGTCATGTTTTTGGAGGGGATAACGTCGTTGACGTTGCTGGCCATTTGTGGTAGGTGCCATGCCAGAATCACCGCGCTGGCTCATATACACGCCACAAATATTGGAGAAGGCTGGAGTCATAAACACTAATGGGTAGGTCCTTTCGATAGTTCTAATTGATGTTTCGAAGACTGTATGTTTCCTTGTTGCCGCTTTGGTGCTTAACCGGCACGGTCGACGACAATTGCTTTTGATCAATATTTTTGGGACAATAGTGTGGCATCCGAAAATTTTGACGACCCTCAAATATGCAACAGACCGATGTGTCACGAATTAGAAATGGTTCGATAGTCGAATAAGTTATAGCTTTGTTCCTATATACTATTGCTAGTGAAACTGAGGTTTATTCCGAGTATTGTGCCGAGAAAATATTTTTATGTATACTCACCGTAGCCGTTCAATCCTTTAGACCACTATATATTGAATCCCAAAAAAAAATCTACTGCCACGATTCCTATTTTGATGGCCAGCAAGCGCATATCTTGCGCCAAATCACAGCCCGCGTTCATGTTGGAATGAAGAGCTACGAGAATTTCAATGAAATTTCTAAGCAGCCCATGCATGAGGCGTGCATGGTATTCCACACACAAGCTGCCACCCAGCCCGATTCAGTCGACTATAGGAGCCCACTAACGAAGACACGTTCATGTGACGGTCAACCGAAGGAAAAATATTTGACCCTTGCAGCCACGTGACTTCATTCTCGGTGGCCAACAGAGAAGAAAATTGTGACAGCTGCTATTGATCGTGTCTCCAAGTGGCCAAAGAAAATTGCCACGTTTCTTCCACCAGTCCTCACCTCCTTCTGCCGCTGGAACATCTTCATTTGTTGACTGGTTTTCAACAAAACCAATGACCAGAGAAGCAAGGCCAGAGGAGGCCACGTTGTTTCGTGTGGAGCAACCAGCGAAGGCCATGAAAACCCAGCTGGAGACACGCCTCCTCCACCTGTCCTCCATGCATGCATCCGCCGAAAATCCCCCACTTCGTTGGCTGGTTTTTAGCAAAATCAGCAGCTAATCTGCTCGTGTAAATGAGCTAAAGAGAGTGACCGAGCAGAACTGAGAGAGAGAGAGAGAGATCGAGCGAGGAAATTTGCGAGTGAGCCGCAGGTGGGTGAATGACGAAGAGGAAGAAGGGATCACCTTCTGCCGTGCTCGAGCTGCTGCCGCCTCGCCGCTGGTTCTTGTCGCTGACCGGCCAAGCCGTGATCTCCGAACCTCCATTTTCGGACAGCCACCGAGTGAGAGAGTTTAAGGCAAGCAATTGTTCTTCGATCTATGTTGTTGCAAGCTGTTTTGCTTAGAAAAGAAGTGAAATAAGTGAGGAGAATGGAGTACTTGAGCTGCATGTTGAGTCTTTGATATGTAGGAGGGTGTTAGATCAAGAAAACTGGTTGTGGATGAGGTGCATGTGCTGGATTTCGAATTTCATGAAGTGTGAGTGCTGGATTTTTGAACTTGCACGTGAAACCAAATGAATTTGAGATTCTGACCATGAGAAATCTTAGTGATAATAATGCTGTGGTAAGGTGTATTGTGTGTATGGACAAAGAGTATGATGATGGGAGGTCGAAATCTAATGTATAGGAGGAGTTTTGTGAACCTGTGAACTGTTTATGTGAAAAACAGTGTGACCTCAGGCGACATTTTAATTTTTCTGTAATTATCTGGCCACAATTTGATTTCGAACCCTTGATGAAAGTTTTAGAGCACATCTTCATGAATAACATATCCAAAATTCAGAGAAAAACGAACAAAGTACGAACCTCGAAATAATTTTCCTACAAAAATATGAAATCTGGAATTTTACAGAATGTTGGGTAGGAAGAAAATCGAAGTTTTGCCCTCGGTGCCTATGGAATCTGACCTAGTGGCCTTCTTGAGATTTGTTCCTCTAGGTTTTATCGATAACGTGTCAAAATTTCGTAATTTTATGAGCCCGTTTAGTAATTAATTCGGAATTGTTGCTAAAACTGCGCAATTGTATAAATTAAGTTACTGTTTCGAGATTTCTATAGAATTGTCCTATATGAAGTATAGTTCTCGAATTGCCATGTGACTTGATGATGCTGATGGTGGGAGGTTTGTGACTTGATGATGCTGATGGTGGGATATTGTGATTGATAAAAAGTTTGTGAGATCCAATATAATAAATAATAAAAATGAGATAAGGCTAGGTGTTAAGTGGGTTAGGATTGAATAGATTGAGTGGAGAAAAGTAGTTGTGGGCTTAAAAACTCTGCCTGGTAGGGTCCGCGTCAGCTTAGATGGACTGGACACTTTGACTCCATCCAATTTTCTTTTTGTTCATATTAAAAAATTAAAAGTAAAAAACTCATCATAGAAACTGGTGTAGTTATTGGATACGCTAGCAATTACATCTTCCCGAAGATTGAATGGGTGGCGTGTCATGTTTTGGGAGTAACGTCGTTGACGTTGCGTGCCATTTGTGGTAGGTGCTGTAGCAGAATCACCACGTTGGCTCATATACACGCCACAAATATTGGAGAAGGCTGGAGTCATAAACACTAATGAGAAGGTCCTTTGGATTGTTCTAATTGATCTTTTGAAGACTGTATGTTTCCTTGTTGCCATTTTAATGCTTGACTGAAACGGTCGACGACAATTGCTTTTGATCAGTATTTGTAGGATGGTAGTATCCCTTATTAGTTTGGATGTGGCTTTGGAGATGGGGTTTTTGTAGAAATGTGGTATAAGAAATAATAAGAAAGAGATAAGGCTAGGTGGTAAGTGGGTTATGATTGAATAGCTTAAGCCGAGAAAAGTAGTTTTGGGCTTAAAAACGTGGACCGATAGGGTCCGCGTCAGCTTAGATGGATTGGAAACTCTGACTCAATCGAATTTTCTTTTTGTTAATATTAAATGTACTGTTGTCATGCTGTGTTGGACTGAACTTGAAGAGTGCTAGATTGAGTTAGACATCTAGATATTGCCACGTGAATGGAAAAACATGAAGATAGGAGTGAATCTATTGAAATAAGTATATTGTTTTGTAGAGAAAAGCTCGACTTTTGGTGACTCCATGAATTTTCTGTACTTATCTAGCCGCAATTAGACTTCAAACTGTTAATGAAAGTTGTAGAATACATCCTTAGAATTAACATATCAAAATTTGAGAATAAGTGGACAAGGTTTGGTCGATGAAACGATTTTCTTTGTAAATGTTAAATCTAGAAGCTATTACAGAGTGTCAGTAAGGAATATCGAAATTACTGCTCTTGATATGCAATGAATCTGGCCTAGTGTTCTTCATGAAACATTTTCCTTTAGGTATTGTTTATAACATATCCAAATTTCAGAATTTTCTGAGTTCATTTAGGGGTTATTCCGAAATTTTCATTAAAACTGCACATTCTGGTTTTTAAGCCGTTTTACTCCGACTTTGCTCAACTGATTCAAAAGTAAATGCATCTTGAGTGGTTATGTGACATGATGATACTAGCATTGGCATATCATGCAATATTTAGATGTGATGAGACTCAAGAGACATTTTGTCATTGCATTGAAAAGTGTTTTTTTTAAATTAAGATGTAAATTGTTGCCGTTCGACCCTCGGGTCAACGATGCCCTGAGAATTGGGATGCCCAAAGGTTTGAATGAGTCGATGCCCTTTTGATGCCTGGTTGTATTATGAATACATGCCCAGAAGTTTTCCCCGGGAGCATCAGGATGCCCGGTGGTATGCTTGCCGGTACGTAATTGTGGATGGCAGAGGTAACCATGTCTATGATCCCTAGTGATTCCTCGTGATGCCAGGTGGGGTGCGAGATGCCCAAAGGTTCAAATGAGTCGATACCCTTTGGATGCCCGGTTGTATTTTGAATACATGCCCGGAGGGTTCCGCGATGCTAGGGATGGGTGCAGAATCCCCGAAGGATGCAAACATTGGTCCTATGGGGAGATAAAACCATTTGAATGATTATATTAAGTGTGAGTGTGGTCTGGTTATGGGACTAAATTGTATGGCATAGAATGGGACGTGTCATTATAATTTGGCCCTATGATCGGGACTTGTGTGACTAGAAACGATGCATGTTATTGGTTGGAAATGCACTAGTCATTGCATTGAAGAGTTACATGGTTTGGATGCATACTCATTCATGGATTGCCTATTTTGTCTACCATACTTGAATCTGAATATTAATAGTAATACTTGATATAGCTTGATGAATCTTTTACTGTTAAGTGGTTGTACTCACCCCATTTGGGGACTAACATTTCAGACTAGACAAGATACCTCTGCCACCACCGCCACCAGCAGATGGACTGAGTGGTTGGATATGGCCGCAAGGAGGAGGATAGCAATGGAAGGAACTTTTGGACGTTGACACTAATCGATGAACTTTAAGTATATGACTATTGGAAGAGATGTCGGTCATCTTTTTAAATATAGCCGAGTATAGAAAACCTTGGCATTTTGATGTACTGACGAATGATGTCCAACTAGTTATGTAAATAAAAGTGTTTGGCTTTAACTTATATAAAATGTTTACTTGGTGTGCACTGTTTTCTGAATATAGGGAAGGGAGTTGTTGGATACGCTTCCGCCATATAAATTGCGGAGGGACTAACCTAAAAGATATAAACCCTCAAGATTGATGGACCTTCAGGTCGCGAAGGAGAAAGGTAAGTGAACTGTGGTGACCCCAACGGATCGGGGGCCATCGAGGGGTGCCACATCCATTTGTATCAGAGCTATGGTCTATTTGGAGTGATAAGTTGCCTTAGATGGAAATGAGGATAGGATGAAGCACACTATAGGATACTAACTAGAATGGTTGACTAACTTTGAATAACGGGTGATGGATATTCACTTGTAGATCCTCGGTAACTAGTGTGATGTTGCTTTTGTGTGTCAGTAGCATTCTATGTTACTTATGTGACTTTAGTAATAACCTTAATTAATGATCTGACTAGTGACACCGAGTTGCAAATTATTCCTGAGGCAAATGCTTGGAAATTGAATGGAAATCATGGTATGAACTGGGAGTTCTCATCCATCGAGGGCTGGAGCCTCTGCTGCAAGGACTGAACCCCAGATGGAAGATATCTTACAGGCATTGGCCAATATAGGAAATCTGATGGAAAGATAAGCACAGCAACAACCCAGAGTGGAACGTCACCCTCAGGGACTGGTGGAACAATTTATGAAGTTGAAACCACCTAAGTTTGGTGGAATGGGAAGTCCTGAGGAGGCGGAACATTGGATTGATGAGATAGAACATATTTTCCGGTTGTTAGACTGTAGTGATGCTGAGAAAATAGTTTTGGCAGAGTACCAATTGGAGGGAAATGCAAAGTTTTGGTGGAGAGCTTCAAGAGACACAATCTTTCCATTAGGTACTGAGATAAACTGGGATAAGTTTGTTAGGGCTTTCAATAGGAAGCTTTTCTCTGATTGTGCCAAGGATAAGATGATCACTGAATTTGTTCAGTTAGAACAAAGGAGCTAACAGTGGACCAGTAGGAGGCAAAATTTTCTAAATTGTCTAGGTATGCTCCTAGGCTGGTTGAGGATTGAGAGGAAAAGGCTAAGAGATTCCTAAAAGGATTAATGACTGATATTAGAAAACAACTAATGCTTCTGAATATAAGAGATTATAATGAGATTTATGAGAGGACACAGTTGGTGGAGCAAGAGTTAGTGAGAGAGCAATCAGAATTAAGAGGCAGATGACCTTTAATGATGTTCGAAGGGGTAAGAGACCTTATCCTGATCAAGGACAGCCCTAGGAATCTAAGCAGAGGAATAATTTTGGGAATTCTGGAAAAGTCAGGAGTGGCTCGATTCTAGGGAGAGTACCCTATCAGAGTAATATTTTGCAGAGATGTGATGGACAACATGGGCCAGGACCCTATAATGATCGACTGAAATGTTTTGGCTGTGGGCAAAGAGGTCTTTTTAAGAAATATTGTCCACAAGAGAGGTCGCAGCCAAATGTCAACTTGATGTGACATGTGCAACAACGTACTTGCTAGACCAAATCTACCAAGGAATCCACAAAGGTCCCCAACACAAGGACGGGTGTACACTTTGTCACCCAAGAGGAAGTAGAAGCTTTCGAAAATGTTATCTTAGGTACAATTTCTATAGATGATAAGAAGGTATATGCGTTATTTGACATGAGTGGCACACATTCATTTGTGTTTGAGAAATATAGATGATTGTGAGAAGTAGGAACCAAATCTTTAGATATGCCTCTTCGCATTTCCACACCATTCAAGGATATGTGTTGTCCATGTTAGTATGTAAGAAGCGTGAGATAACCCTAGGGGAATGAGATATGGAAATGGACTTGGTAGTGATAGTTATGTATGACTTTGACGTCATCGTAGGAATTAACTAACTTCGTAAACAATGGACTAATATGAATGATCTCCCAAGATAATGCTTGCCTATGCGCCAAGGATAAAAACCGTGAGGCTTAGTATTTGATAAGCCAAGTGGATAATATCTCTGTAAGTTAGTCCCTATCGAAATGAGACCCTCCAATGGATGTGTAGTTTGGGTTCAAATCGGGCAAAAGCTGGTGTACCTGTAACGACCCGATCCGATTAGGGCGGGGAGTGGACACCGAGGTCAGAGGACTTGAGCAAGGAGTGGCTCCTGGCAAGCTTCTAGGATGGCAAAAAGGGGACATGAATGAATCGGACTATGAACGGAACTAGGAAGGCAGTGTTTCTAGGATAAATCTACCAGAGTGGCGCAGTGGAAGCATGGTTAAGCTTGTAGAACTCTTGTTTGTGAAAAAGAAGGATGGGTCGATGCATTTGTGCATCGACTACAGGTAATTGAATTAGATGATCTATTTGACCAACTGCAAGGAAGTTTGGTCTTTTCTAAAATTGACTTGGGATCAGGATACCAGTTAAGGATTAAGAAAGAAGACATTCCTAAGACTGCATTTAGGACTCGTTATGGACACTATGAGTTCCTAGTTATGCTATTTGGATTGACGAATGCCTTAGCTGCATTCATGGATTTACTGAACAGGATATTTAAGCCTTATTTGGATCAAATTGTGATTGTCTTCATTTGATGATATCCACGATATTTTCTAAAGGACCCGAAGAACATGTGCAACATCTAAACATACTGCTGCAAACAAAGCTTAAGAAGTGAATTATGGAGAGCGAGTTATGAATTTGAGGATTAAGTTATGATCATTTAAGCTAAGTAGTGACTTCCTATTAGAGGATCTCATTGGAAGTCTTGATACATTACATGGAAGCATTCAAGTATGTATAGACGATCTTGGAAGCCATGAGTTTGAGTGGTCATATGAGACATGAAGTTATTTGTGGTTTATATGTCGGAATAATAGGTTTAATTGATGGAGGTCAACTTCTAAATTTTGGTGATGATCTAAGTTTGAAAAGGGTTATGTGGAATTAGTGGATATGATCAATTGTGATTATAGTCTTTCCAAGGTGAAATGGTGAAAGTTCAAGTTGTGGATTTGATGAGTGATTAGTCCAAGTGATGATCCTTTAGGGTGAGACATGAGATATACTCGATGGAAACTAGATGAGTTCTTATCTTGGTGGATTATCGATCTTTAAATTGAATAAGTCTTGGTGGACTATCGATATTTGAACCGAATGAATGGTGCTATATTTTAGGCTTGAATTCATGTTGCAGCGAAGGCATAGTGAATGTCTCTGTTGAACTATACCGGATGAGTTATTGGTGGTGTTGATTTTGATGGTTCTAGGCTTGAATTGATGATGACAAAGGTATAGGAATAATTTGGCTAAATAGTGTGTTCGATTGAAACCGTTAGATATACCAGAGTGGAAATGGGAACATGTGACGATGGATTTTGTGCAAGAGTTACCAAGGATATCAAGTGGCCATGACTCTATCTAGGTGATAGTAGATTACTCCACTAAGTCTGCCCATTTCTCGAAGATTGAACGGGTGGCGTGTCATGTTTTGAATGGAGTAATGTCGTTGACGTTGCTGGCCATTTGTGTTAGGTGCCATGCCAAAATCACCGCGGTGGCTCATATACACGTCGCAAAAATTGGAGAAGGCTAAGGTCATAATTATTAATGAGAAGGTCCTCTGGATTGTTCTAATTGACATTCTGCAGACTGTATGTGTCATTATTGCCGCTTAGCTACTTGACCGGCACAGTCGACAACAATTGCTTTTGATCAGTATGTGTGCGATGGTAGTCTCCCTTATTAGTTTGGATGTGGCTTTGCAGAGGGGTTTTTTTGCAGAGATCTGGTAGAAGAAATAACAAAAATGAGATAAGGCTAAGTGTTAAGTGAGTTAGGATTGAATAGATTGAGCTGCGAAAAGCAGTTGTGGGCTTAAAAACCCGGAACGATAGGGTCCGCGTCAGCTTAGATAGACTGGACACTTTTACTCCATCCGATTTTCTTTTCGTTAATAGTAAAATAATAAAAGAAAAAAACTCATAACAAAAACTAGTGTAGTTATTGGATATGCTTGCAATTACATCTTCTCGAAGAGTGAATGGTTGGCGTGTCATGTTTTGGGAGGGAGTAACGTCATTGACATTGCTGGCCATTTGTGTTAGGTGCCTAGCTAGAATCACCGCGATGGCTCATGTAGATGCCTAAAATATTGGAGAAGGCTGGAGTCATAAACACTAAAGAGAAAGTCTACTTGACCTTTTGAAGACTGTATCTTCCCTTGTTGCCGCTTTGCTATTGGACCGGCACGGTCCACCACAACTAATTTTGATTAGTATCTGTGGGATGGTAGTATCCCTTATTAGTTTTGATGTGGCTTTGGAGTGGGGTTTTTTTTTTTGCAGAAATGAGATGTAAGAAATAATAAAAATGAAATAAGGCTAGGAGGTAAGTGGCTTAGGATAGAATAGATTGAGCCGAGAAAAGCAGTTCTGGCTTAAAAACCCGTTCCGATAGGGTTCGCGTCAACTTAGATGGACTGGACACTTTGTGACTCCATCCGATTTTCCTTTTGTTAAAATTAAAAAATTAAAAGAAAACAACTCATAATAAAAACTGGTGTAGTTATTGGATACGCTTGCAATTACATCTACTCGAACTTTGAACGGATGGCATGTCATGTTTTGGGAGAGAGTATTGTCGTTGACATTGCTGGCCATTTGTGTTAGGTGCGATGCCAGAATCTCGTGCTGGGTCATATACACGCTGCAAATATTGGAGAAGGCTAGAGTCATAAACACTAGTGAGAAGGTCCTCTGGTTTGTTCTAATTAACCTTATGAAGAGAGTATCTTTCCTTGTTCCCGCTGTGCTGCTTGATTGGCACGGTCGATGACAATTGCTTTTGATTAGTATTTGTGGGATTGTAGTATCCCTTATTAGTTTGGACGTGGTTTTCGTGAGGGTTTTTTTTTTTTTTTTTTTTTTGCAGAAATGAGGTATACGAAATAATAAAAATGAGATAAGGCTTGCTGGTAAGTGGATTAGGATTGAATAGATTGAGCTGAGAAAAGCAGTTGTGGGCTTAAAAACCCGGACTGGTAAGGTTCGCGTCAGGTTAGACGAATTAGACAGTTTGACTCGATCCGATTTTCTTACACTTTTACTCGATCCGATTTTCTTTTTGTTAATCTTAACAAATTTAAAGAAAAAAACACATAATAAAAACCGGTGTAGTTATTGGATACACTTGCAATTACATCTTCTCGAAGATTGAACGGGTGGCGTGTCATGTTTTGGGAGCGAGTAACGTCATTGACATTGCTGGCCATTTGTGTTAGGTGCCTAGCCAGAATCACCGCAATGGCTCATGTAGACGCCTCAAATATTGGAGAAGGCTGGAGTCATAAACACTAATGAGAAAGTCTAATTGACCTTCTGAAGGCTATATGTTTCCTTGTTGCCGCTTTGCTACTGGACCGGCACAGTCCACCACAACTAATTTTGATCAGTATTTGTGGGATAGTAGTATCCCTTATTGGTTTTGATGTGGCTTTGGAGTGGGTTTTTTTTTTTTTTTTTTTTTGCAGAAATGAGATATAAGAAATAATAAAAATGAAATAAGGCTAGGAGGTAAGTGGCTTAGGATTGAATAGATTGAGCCGAGAAAAGCGATTCGGCTTAAAAACCCGTTCCGATAGGGTTCGCGTCAACTTAGATGGATTGGACACGTGACTCCATCCGATTTTCCTTTTGTTAAAATTAAAAAATTAAAAGAAAACAACTCATAATAAAAACTGGTGTAGTTATTGGATACGCTTGCAATTACATCTACTTGAACTTTGAACGGATGGCATGTCATGTTTTGGGAGAGAGTATTGTCGTTGACATTGCTGGCCATTTGTGTTAGGTGCGATGCCAGAATCCCGTGCTGGGTCATATACACGCTGCAAATATTGGAGAAGGCTAGAGTCATAAACACTAGTGAGAAGGTCCTCTGGTTTGTTCTAATTAACCTTATGAAGAGAGTATCTTTCCTTGTTCCCGCTGTGCTGCTTGATTGGCACGGTCGATGACAATTGCTTTTGATTAGTATTTGTGGGATTGTAGTATCCCTTATTAGTTTGGACGTGGTTTTCGTGAGGGGTTTTTTTTTTTTTGCAGAAATGAGGTATACGAAATAATAAAAATGAGATAAGGCTTGCTGGTAAGTGGATTAGGATTGAATAGATTGAGCCGAGAAAAGCAGTTGTGGGCTTAAAAACCCGGACTGGTAAGGTTCGCGTCAGGTTAGACGAACTAGACAGTTTGACTCGATCCGATTTTCTTACACTTTTACTCGATCCGAATTTCTTTTTGTTAATCTTAACAAATTTAAAGAAAAAAACACATAATAAAAACCGGTGTAGTTATTGGATACACTTGCAATTACATCTTCTCGAAGATTGAACGGGTGGCGTGTCATGTTTTGGGAGCGAGTAACGTCATTGACATTGCTGGCCATTTGTGTTAGGTGCCTAGCCAGAATCACCGCAATGGCTCATGTAGACGCCTCAAATATTGGAGAAGGCTGAAGTCATAAACACTAATGAGAAAGTCTAATTGACCTTCTGAAGGCTATATGTTTCCTTGTTGCCGCTTTGCTACCGGACCGGCACGGTCCACCACAACTAATTTTGATCAGTATTTGTGGGATAGTAGTATCCCTTATTGGTTTTGATGTGGCTTTGGAGTGGGTTTTTTTTTGTAGAAATGAGATATAAGAAATAATAAAAATGAAATAAGGCTAGGAGGTAAGTGGCTTAGGATTGAATAGATTGAGCCGAGAAAAGCAGTTGTGGGCTTAAAAACCCATTCCCATAGGGTCCGCGTCAGCTTAGATGGACTGGACACGTGACTCCATCCGATTTTCTTTTTGTAAATATTAAAAAATTAAAAGAAAATAACTCATAATAAAAACTGGTGTAGTTATTGGATACGCTTGCAATTACATCTACTTGAACTTTGAACGGATGGCATGTCATGTTTTCGGAGGGAGTATTGTCGTTGACGTTGCTGGCCATTTGTGTTAGGTGCGATGCCAGAATCCCGCGCTAGGTCATATACATGCCGCAAATATTGGAGAAGGCTGAAGTCATAAACACTAGTGAGAAGGTCCTCAAGATTGTTCTAATTGACCTTCTGAAGACAATATCTTTCCTTGTTCCTGCTTTGCTGCTTGATTAGCACGGTCGATGACAATTGCTTTTGATCAGTATTTGTGGGATTGTAGTATCCCTTATTAAATTGGATGGGGTTTTGGTGAGGGGTTTTTTTGCAGAAATGAGGCATAAGAAATAATAAATATGAGATAAGGCTTGTTGGTAAGTGGGATAGGATTGAATAGATTGAGCGAGAAAAGCAGTTGTGGGCTGAAAAACCCGGAATGGTAGGGTTTCCGTCAGCTTAGACGAACTGGACAGTTTGACTCGATCCGATTTTCTTACACTTTTACTCGATCCGATTTTCTTTTTCTTAATCTTAACAAATAAAAAAAAACTCATAATAAAAACTGGTGTAGTTATTGGATATGCTTGCAATTACATCTTCTCGAAGATTGACCGAGTGGCGTGTCATGTTTTGGGAGTAACGTCGTTGACGTTGCGTGCCATTTGTGGTAGGTGCTGTAGCAGAATCACCACGTTGGCTCATATACACGCCACAAATATTGGAGAAGGCTGGAGTCATAAACACTAATGAGAAGGTCCTTCGGATTGTTCTAATTGATCTTTTGAAGACTGTATGTTTCCTTGTTGCCATTTTAATGCTTGACTGAAACGGTCGACGACAATTGCTTTTGATCAGTATTTGTAGGATGGTAGTATCCCTTATTAGTTTGGATGTGGCTTTGGAGATGGGGTTTTTGTAGAAATGTGGTATAAGAAATAATAAGAAAGAGATAAGGCTAGGTGGTAAGTGGGTTATGATTGAATAGCTTAAGCCGAGAAAAGTAGTTTTGGGCTTAAAAACGTGGACCGATAGGGTCCGCGTCAGCTTAGATGGATTGGAAACTCTGACTCAATCGAATTTTCTTTTTGTTAATATTAAATGTACTGTTGTCATGCTGTGTTGGACTGAACTTGAAGAGTGCTAGATTGAGTTAGACATCTAGATATTGCCACGTGAATGGAAAAACATGAAGATAGGAGTGAATCTATTGAAATAAGTATATTGTTTTGTAGAGAAAAGCTCGACTTTTGGTGACTCCATGAATTTTCTGTACTTATCTAGCCGCAATTAGACTTCAAACTGTTAATGAAAGTTGTAGAATACATCCTTAGAATTAACATATCAAAATTTGAGAATAAGTGGACAAGGTTTGGTCGATGAAACGATTTTCTTTGTAAATGTTAAATCTAGAAGCTATTACAGAGTGTCAGTAAGGAATATCGAAATTACTGCTCTTGATATGCAATGAATCTGGCCTAGTGTTCTTCATGAAACATTTTCCTTTAGGTATTGTTTATAACATATCCAAATTTCAGAATTTTCTGAGTTCATTTAGGGTTATTCCGAAATTTTCATTAAAACTGCACATTCTGGTTTTTAAGCCGTTTTACTCCGACTTTGCTCAACTGATTCAAAAGTAAATGCATCTTGAGTGGTTATGTGACATGATGATACTAGCATTGGCATATCATGCAATATTTAGATGTGATGAGACTCAAGAGACATTTTGTCATTGCATTGAAAAGTGTTTTTTTTAAATTAAGATGTAAATTGTTGCCGTTCGACCCTCGGGTCAACGATGCCCTGAGAATTGGGATGCCCAAAGGTTTGAATGAGTCGATGCCCTTTTGATGCCTGGTTGTATTATGAATACATGCCCAGAAGTTTTCCCGGGAGCATCGGGATGCCCGGTGGTATGCTTGCCGGTACGTAATTGTGGATGGCAGAGGTAACCATGTCTATGATCCCTAGTGATTCCTCGTGATGCCAGGTGGGGTGCGAGATGCCCAAAGGTTCAAATGAGTCGATACCCTTTGGATGCCCGGTTGTATTTTGAATACATGCCCGGAGGGTTCCGCGATGCTAGGGATGGGTGCAGAATCCCCGAAGGATGCAAACATTGGTCCTATGGGGAGATAAAACCATTTGAATGATTATATTAAGTGTGAGTGTGGTCTGGTTATGGGACTAAATTGTATGGCATAGAATGGGACGTGTCATTATAATTTGGCCCTATGATCGGGACTTGTGTGACTAGAAACGATGCATGTTATTGGTTGGAAATGCACTAGTCATTGCATTGAAGAGTTACATGGTTTGGATGCATACTCATTCATGGATTGCCTATTTTGTCTACCATACTTGAATCTGAATATTAATAGTAATACTTGATATAGCTTGATGAATCTTTTACTGTTAAGTGGTTGTACTCACCCCATTTGGGGACTAACATTTCAGACTAGACAAGATACCTCTGCCACCACCGCCACCAGCGAGATGGACCGAGTGGTTGGATATGGCCGCAAGGAGGAGGATAGCAATGGAAGGAACTTTTGGACGTTGACACTAATCGATGAACTTTAAGTATATGACTATTGGAAGAGATGTCGGTCATCTTTTTAAATATAGCCGAGTATAGAAAACCTTGGCATTTTGATGTACTGACGAATGATGTCCAACTAGTTATGTAAATAAAAGTGTTTGGCTTTAACTTATATAAAATGTTTACTTGGTGTGCACTGTTTTCTGAATATAGGGAAGGGAGTTGTTGGATACGCTTCCGCCATATAAATTGCGGAGGGACTAACCTAAAAGATATAAACCCTCAAGATTGATGGACCTTCAGGTCGCGAAGGAGAAAGGTAAGTGAACTGTGGTGACCCCAACGGATCGGGGGCCATCGAGGGGTGCCACATCCATTTGTATCGAGCTATGGTCTATTTGGAGTGATAAGTTGCCTTAGATGGAAATGAGGATAGGATGAAGCACACTATAGGATACTAACTAGAATGGTTGACTAACTTTGAATAACGGGTGATGGATATTCACTTGTAGATCCCTGGTAACTAGTGTGATGTTGCTTTTGTGTGTCAGTAGCATTCTATGTTACTTATGTGACTTTAGTAATAACCTTAATTAATGATCTGACTAGTGACACCGAGTTGCAAATTATTCCTGAGGCAAATGCTTGGAAATTGAATGGAAATCATGGTATGAACGGGAGTTCTCATCCATCGAGGGCTGGAGCCTGCGCAAGGACCGAACCCCGGATGGAAGATATCTTACAGGCATTGGCCAATATAGGAAATCGATGGAAAGATAAGCACAAAGAACAACCCGAGTGGAACGTCACCCTCGGGACTGGTGGAACAATTTATGAAGTTGAAACCACCTAAGTTTGGTGGAATGGGAAGTCCGAGGAGGCGGAACATTGGATTGATGAGATAGAACATATTTTCCGGTTGTTAGACCGTAGTGATCGAGAAAATAGTTTTGGAAAGTACCAATTGGAGGGAAATGCAAAGTTTTGGTGGAGAGCTTCAAGAGACACAATCTTTCCATTAGGTACCGAGATAAACGGGATAAGTTTGTTAGGGCTTTCAATAGGAAGCTTTTCTCCGATTGTGCCAAGGATAAGATGATCGAATTTGTTCGGTTAGAACAAAGGAGCTAACAAAGTGGACCGTAGGAGGCAAAATTTTCTAAATTGTCTAGGTATGCTCCTAGGCTGGTTGAGGATTGAGAGGAAAAGGCTAAGAGATTCCTAAAAGGATTAATGACCGATATTAGAAAACAACTAATGCTTCTGAATATAAGAGATTATAATGAGATTTATGAGAGGACACAAGTTGGTGGAGCAAGAGTTAGTGAGAGAGCAATCGAATTAAGAGGCGAGATGACCTTTAATGATGTTCGAAGGGGTAAGAGACCTTATCCTGATCAAGGACAGCCCTAGGAATCTAAGCAGAGGAATAATTTTGGGAATTCTGGAAAAGTCAGGAGTGGCTCGATTCTAGGGAGAGTACCCTATCAGAGTAATATTTTGCAGAGATGTGATGGACAACATGGGCCAGGACCCTATAATGATCGACTGAAATGTTTTGGCTGTGGGCAAAGAGGTCTTTTTAAGAAATATTGTCCACAAGAGAGGTCGCAGCCAAATGTCAACTTGATGTGACATGTGCAACAACGTACTGCTAGACCAAATCTACCAAGGAATCCACAAAGGTCCCCAACACAAGGACGGGTGTACACTGTCACCCAAGAGGAAGTAGAAGCTTTCGAAAATGTTATCTTAGGTACAATTTCTATAGATGATAAGAAGGTATATGCGTTATTTGACATGAGTGGCACACATTCATTTGTGTTTGAGAAATATAGATGATTGTGAGAAGTAGGAACCAAATCTTTAGATATGCCTCTTCGCATTTCCACACCATTCAAGGATATGTGTTGTCCATGTTAGTATGTAAGAAGCGTGAGATAACCCTAGGGGAATGAGATATGGAAATGGACTTGGTAGTGATAGTTATGTATGACTTTGACGTCATCGTAGGAATTAACTAACTTCGTAAACAATGGACTAATATGAATGATCTCCCAAGATAATGCTTGCCTATGCGCCAAGGATAAAAACCGTGAGGCTTAGTATTTGATAAGCCAAGTGGATAATATCTCTGTAAATTAGTCCCTATTGAAATGAGACCCTCTAGTGGATGTGTAGTTTGGGTTCAAACCAGGCAAAAATTGGTGTACCTGTAACGACCCGATCCGATGAGGGTGGGGAGTGGACGCTGAGGTCAGAGGACTTGAACAAGGAGCGGCTCCTGGCAGGCTTCTAGGATGGCAAAAGGGGGCAGGAATGAACCGAACTATGAACTGAACTAGGAAGGTAGTGTTTCTAGGATAATTCTATCAGAGTGGTGTAGCGGCAGCATGATTAAGCTTGTAGAACTCTTGTTTGTGAAAAAGAAGGATGGGTCGATGCATTTGTGCATCGACTACAGGTAATTGAATTAGATGATCTATTTGACCAACTGCAAGGAAGTTTGGTCTTTTCTAAAATTGACTTGGGATCGTGGATACCGTTAAGGATTAAGAAAGAAGACATTCCTAAGACTGCATTTAGGACTCGTTATGGACACTATGAGTTCCTAGTTATGCTATTTGGATTGACGAATGCCTTAGCTGCATTCATGGATTTACTGAACAGGATATTTAAGCCTTATTTGGATCAAATTGTGATTGTCTTCATTTGATGATATCCTGATATTTTCTAAAGGACCCGAAGAACATGTGCAACATCTAAACATACTGCTGCAAACAAAGCTTAAGAAGTGAATTATGGAGAGCGAGTTATGAATTTGAGGATTAAGTTATGATCATTTAAGCTAAGTAGTGACTTCCTATTAGAGGATCTCATTGGAAGTCTTGATACATTACATGGAAGCATTCAGTATGTATAGACTGATCTTGGAAGCCATGAGTTTGAGTGGTCATATGAGACATGAAGTTATTTGTGGTTTATATGTCGGAATAATAGGTTTAATTGATGGAGGTCAACTTCTAAATTTTGGTGATGATCTAAGTTTGAAAAGGGTTATGTGGAATTAGTGGATATGATCAATTGTGATTATAGTCTTTCCAAGGTGAAATGGTGAAAGTTCAAGTTGTGGATTTGATGAGTGATTAGTCCAAGTGATGATCCTTTAGGGTGAGACATGAGATATACTCGATGGAAACTAGATGAGTTCTTATCTTGGTGGATTATCGATCTTTAAATTGAATAAGTCTTGGTGGACTATCGATATTTGAACCGAATGAATGGTGCTATATTTTAGGCTTGAATTCATGTTGCAGCGAAGGCATAGTGAATGTCTCGTTGAACTATACCGGATGAGTTATTGGTGGTGTTGATTTTGATGGTTCTAGGCTTGAATTGATGATGACAAAGGTATAGGAATAATTTGGCTAAATAGTGTGTTCGATTGAAACCGTTAGATATACCAGAGTGGAAATGGGAACATGTGACGATGGATTTTGTGCAAGAGTTACCAAGGATATCAAGTGGCCATGACTCTATCTAGGTGATAGTAGATTACTCCACTAAGTCTGCCCATTTCTCGAAGATTGAACGGGTGGCGTGTCATGTTTTGAATGGAGTAATGTCGTTGACGTTGCTGGCCATTTGTGTTAGGTGCCATGCCAAAATCACCGCGGTGGCTCATATACACGTCGCAAAAATTGGAGAAGGCTAAGGTCATAATTATTAATGAGAAGGTCCTCTGGATTGTTCTAATTGACATTCTGCAGACTGTATGTGTCATTATTGCCGCTTAGCTACTTGACCGGCACAGTCGACAACAATTGCTTTTGATCAGTATGTGTGCGATGGTAGTCTCCCTTATTAGTTTGGAGGTGGCTTTGCAGAGGGGCTTTTTTGCAGAGATCAGGTAGAAGAAATAATAAGAATGAGATAAGGTTAGGTGTAAAGTGCACTATGATTGAATAGATTGAGCCAAGAAAAGCAGTTGTGGACTTAAAAACTCTGACCGGTAGGGTCCACATCAGCTAAGATGGACTGGACACTTTGATTCCATGCGATTTTCTTGTTGTTATTATTAAAAAAATTAAAAGAAAAAAACTCATAATTAAAACTAGTGCAGTTATTGGATATGCTTGCAATTACATATTCTCGAACATTGACCGGTTGGCGTGTCATGCTTTGGGAGGAAGTAACATCGTTGACGTTGCTAGCCATTTGTGTTAGGTGCCATGCCAGAATCACCACGCTGGCTCATATACACGCCGCAAATATTAGAGAAGGCTAGGGTCATAATTATTAATGAGAAGGTCCTCTGGATTGTTCTAATTGACCTTCTGCAGACTGTATGTGTCATTGTTGCCGCTTTGCTAATTGACCGGCACGGTCGACGACAATTGCTTTTGATCAGTATGTGTGCGATGGTAGTCTCCCTTATTAGTTTGGATGTGGCTTTGCAGAGGGGTTTTTTTGCAGAGATCTGGTAGAAGAAATAACAAAAATGAGATAAGGCTAAGTGTTAAGTGAGTTAGGATTGAATAGATTGAGCTGCGAAAAGCAGTTGTGGGCTTAAAAACCCGGAACGATAGGGTCCGCGTCAGCTTAGATAGACTGGACACTTTTACTCCATCCGATTTTCTTTTCGTTAATAGTAAAATAATAAAAGAAAAAAACTCATAACAAAAACTAGTGTAGTTATTGGATATGCTTGCAATTACATCTTCTCGAAGAGTGAATGGTTGGCGTGTCATGTTTTGGGAGGGAGTAACGTCATTGACATTGCTGGCCATTTGTGTTAGGTGCCTAGCTAGAATCACCGCGATGGCTCATGTAGATGCCTAAAATATTGGAGAAGGCTGGAGTCATAAACACTAAAGAGAAAGTCTACTTGACCTTTTGAAGACTGTATCTTCCCTTGTTGCCGCTTTGCTATTGGACCGGCACGGTCCACCACAACTAATTTTGATTAGTATCTGTGGGATGGTAGTATCCCTTATTAGTTTTGATGTGGCTTTGGAGTGGGGTTTTTTTTTTTTGCAGAAATGAGATGTAAGAAATAATAAAAATGAAATAAGGCTAGGAGGTAAGTGGCTTAGGATAGAATAGATTGAGCCGAGAAAAGCAGTTCTGGCTTAAAAACCCGTTCCGATAGGGTTCGCGTCAACTTAGATGGACTGGACACTGTGACTCCATCCGATTTTCCTTTTGTTAAAATTAAAAAATTAAAAGAAAACAACTCATAATAAAAACTGGTGTAGTTATTGGATACGCTTGCAATTACATCTACTCGAACTTTGAACGGATGGCATGTCATGTTTTGGGAGAGAGTATTGTCGTTGACATTGCTGGCCATTTGTGTTAGGTGCGATGCCAGAATCTCGTGCTGGGTCATATACACGCTGCAAATATTGGAGAAGGCTAGAGTCATAAACACTAGTGAGAAGGTCCTCTGGTTTGTTCTAATTAACCTTATGAAGAGAGTATCTTTCCTTGTTCCCGCTGTGCTGCTTGATTGGCACGGTCGATGACAATTGCTTTTGATTAGTATTTGTGGGATTGTAGTATCCCTTATTAGTTTGGACGTGGTTTTCGTGAGGGTTTTTTTTTTTTTTTTTTTTTTTTTGCAGAAATGAGGTATACGAAATAATAAAAATGAGATAAGGCTTGCTGGTAAGTGGATTAGGATTGAATAGATTGAGCTGAGAAAAGCAGTTGTGGGCTTAAAACCCGGGACTGGTAAGGTTCGCGTCGGAGTTAGACGAATTAGACAGTTTGACTCGATCCGATTTTCTTACACTTTTACTCGATCCGATTTTCTTTTTGTTAATCTTAACAAATTTAAAGAAAAAAACACATAATAAAAACCGGTGTAGTTATTGGATACACTTGCAATTACATCTTCTCGAAGATTGAACGGGTGGCGTGTCATGTTTTGGGAGCGAGTAACGTCATTGACATTGCTGGCCATTTGTGTTAGGTGCCTAGCCAGAATCACCGCAATGGCTCATGTAGACGCCTCAAATATTGGAGAAGGCTGGAGTCATAAACACTAATGAGAAAGTCTAATTGACCTTCGAAGGCTATATGTTTCCTTGTTGCCGCTTTGCTACTTGGACCGGCACAGTCCACCACAACTAATTTTGATCAGTATTTGTGGGATAGTAGTATCCCTTATTGGTTTTGATGTGGCTTTGGAGTGGGTTTTTTTTTTTTTTTTTTTTTGCAGAAATGAGATATAAGAAATAATAAAAATGAAATAAGGCTAGGAGGTAAGTGGCTTAGGATTGAATAGATTGAGCCGAGAAAAGCAGTTCTGGCTTAAAAACCCGTTCCGATAGGGTTCGCGTCAACTTAGATGGATTGGACACTGTGACTCCATCCGATTTTCCTTTTGTTAAAATTAAAAAATTAAAAGAAAACAACTCATAATAAAAACTGGTGTAGTTATTGGATACGCTTGCAATTACATCTACTTGAACTTTGAACGGATGGCATGTCATGTTTTGGGAGAGAGTATTGTCGTTGACATTGCTGGCCATTTGTGTTAGGTGCGATGCCAGAATCCCGTGCTGGGTCATATACACGCTGCAAATATTGGAGAAGGCTAGAGTCATAAACACTAGTGAGAAGGTCCTCTGGTTTGTTCTAATTAACCTTATGAAGAGAGTATCTTTCCTTGTTCCCGCTGTGCTGCTTGATTGGCACGGTCGATGACAATTGCTTTTGATTAGTATTTGTGGGATTGTAGTATCCCTTATTAGTTTGGACGTGGTTTTCGTGAGGGGTTTTTTTTTTTTTTTGCAGAAATGAGGTATACGAAATAATAAAAATGAGATAAGGCTTGCTGGTAAGTGGATTAGGATTGAATAGATTGAGCCGAGAAAAGCAGTTGTGGGCTTAAAAACCCGGATCGGTAAGGTTCGCGTCAAAGTTAGACGAACTAGACAGATTTGACTCGATCCGATTTTCTTACACTTTTACTCGATCCGAATTTCTTTTTGTTAATCTTAACAAATTTAAAGAAAAAACACATAATAAAAACCGGTGTAGTTATTGGATACACTTGCAATTACATCTTCTCGAAGATTGAACGGGTGGCGTGTCATGTTTTGGGAGCGAGTAACGTCATTGACATTGCTGGCCATTTGTGTTAGGTGCCTAGCCAGAATCACCGCAATGGCTCATGTAGACGCCTCAAATATTGGAGAAGGCTGAAGTCATAAACACTAATGAGAAAGTCTAATTGACCTTCTGAAGGCTATATGTTTCCTTGTTGCCGCTTTGCTACTGGACCGGCACGGTCCACCACAACTAATTTTGATCAGTATTTGTGGGATAGTAGTATCCCTTATTGGTTTTGATGTGGCTTTGGAGTGGGTTTTTTTTTTTTGTAGAAATGAGATATAAGAAATAATAAAAATGAAATAAGGCTAGGAGGTAAGTGGCTTAGGATTGAATAGATTGAGCCGAGAAAAGCAGTTGTGGGCTTAAAAACCCATTCCCATAGGGTCCGCGTCAGCTTAGATGGACTGGACACTGTGACTCCATCCGATTTTCTTTTTGTAAATATTAAAAAATTAAAAGAAAATAACTCATAATAAAAACTGGTGTAGTTATTGGATACGCTTGCAATTACATCTACTTGAACTTTGAACGGATGGCATGTCATGTTTTCGGAGGGAGTATTGTCGTTGACGTTGCTGGCCATTTGTGTTAGGTGCGATGCCAGAATCCCGCGCTAGGTCATATACATGCCGCAAATATTGGAGAAGGCTGAAGTCATAAACACTAGTGAGAAGGTCCTCAAGATTGTTCTAATTGACCTTCCGAAGACAATATCTTTCCTTGTTCCCGCTTTGCTGCTTGATTAGCACGGTCGATGACAATTGCTTTTGATCAGTATTTGTGGGATTGTAGTATCCCTTATTAAATTGGATGGGGTTTTGGTGAGGGGTTTTTTTTGCAGAAATGAGGCATAAGAAATAATAAATATGAGATAAGGCTTGTTGGTAAGTGGGATAGGATTGAATAGATTGAGCGAGAAAAGCAGTTGTGGGCTGAAAAACCCGGAATGGTAGGGTTTCCGCGCCTTAGACGAACCGGACAGTTTGACTCGATCCGATTTTCTTACACTTTTACTCGATCCGATTTTCTTTTTCTTAATCTTAACAAATAAAAAAAAACTCATAATAAAAACTGGTGTAGTTATTGGATATGCTTGCAATTACATCTTCTCGAAGATTGACCGAGTGGCGTGTCATGTTTTGGGAGGGAGTAACGTCGTTGACGTTGCTAGCCATTTGTGTTAGGTGACATGCCATAATCACCGTGCTAGCTCATATACATGCCTCAAATAGTGGGGGAGGCCAGAGTTATAAACACTAATGAGAAGATCCTTTCGATTGTTTTGATTGACCATCTGAAGACTGTTTGTTTTCTTGTTGCCGCTTTGCTGCTTGACCGGCACGGTCGACGACAACTAATTTTGATCAGTATTTGTGGGATGGTGAAATCCCTTATTAGTTTGGATGTCGCTTCGGAGAGGGGTTTTTTTGGCTGAAATGAGGTATAAGAAATAATAAAAATGAGATAAGGCTAGGTGGTAAGTTGGTTAGGATTGAATAGATTGAGCAGAGAAAAGCAGTTGTGGGCTTAAAAACCCGTATCGGTAGGGTCCGCGTTAGCTTAGATGGACTGGACACTTTGACTCGATTCGATTTTCATTTTGTTAATATTAAAAAAATAAGGGAAAATAACTCATAATAAAAACCAGTATTGTTATTGGATACCCTTGCAATTACATCTTCTTGAACATTGAACAGATGGCGTGTCATATTTTTGGAGGAGTAACGTCGTTGACATTGATGGCCATTTGTGTTAAGTGCCGTTCCAGAATCACCGCGCCGGCTCATATACACACCGCAAATATTGGAGAAGGCTGGAGTCATAAACACTAACAAGAAGGTCGTTTGGATTGTTCTAATTGACCTTCTGAAGACTGTATGTTTCCTTGTTGCCGCTTTGCTGCTTGACCGGCACGGTCGACGATAATTGCTTTTGATCAGTATTTGTGGGATAGTAGTTGCCATTGTTAGTTTGGATGTGGCGTTGCAGAGGGGTTTTTAGCAGAGATCAAGTATCAGAAATAATAAAAATGAGATAAGCCTAAGTCTTAAGTCAGTTAAGATTGAATAGGTTGAGCCGAGAAAAGCAGTTGTGGGCTTATAAACTCTGATCGGTAGGGTCCGCGTCAACTTAGATGTGCTGGACACTCTGACGCCATCCGATTCTCTTTTTGTTAATATTGAAAAATTAAAAGAAAAAAACTATAATAAAACTGGTGTAGTTATTGGATACGCTTGCAATTACATCTTCTCGAACATTGAACGAATGGCGTGTCATGTTTTGGGAGGGAGTATTGTCGTTGACGTTTCCGGCCATATGTGTTAGGTGCGATGCCACAATCACCACGTTGGGTCATATACACGCTGCAAATATTAGAGAAGGCTGGAGTCATAAACACTAGTGAGAAGGTCCTCTGGATTGTTCTAATTGACCTTCTAAAGACAGTATCTTTCCTTGTTCCTGCTTTGCTGCTTGATTAGCACAGTCGATGACAATTGCTTTTGATCAGTATTTGTGGGATTGTAGTATCCCTTATAAATTGGATGGGGTTTTGGTGAGGGGTTTTTTGTAGAAATGAGGCATAAGAAATAATAAATATGAGATAAGGCTTGTTGGTAAGTGGGATAGGATTGAATAGATTGAGCGAGAAAAGCAGTTGTGGGCTGAAAAACCCGGAATGGTAGGGTTTCCGTCAGCTTAGACGAACTGGACAGTTTGAGTCGATCCGATTTTCTTTTTCTTAATCTTAACAAATAAAAAAAAAACTCATAATAAAAACTGGTGTAGTTATTGGATATGCTTGCAATTACATCTTCTCGAAGATTGACCGAGTGGCGTGTCATGTTTTGGGAGGGAGTAACGTTGTTGACGTTGCTAGCCATTTGTGTTAGGTGACATGCCATAATCACCGTGCTAGCTCATATACATGCCTCAAATAGTGGGGGAGGCCAGAGTTATAAACACTAATGAGAAGATCCTTTCGATTGTTTTGATTGACCATCTGAGGACTGTTTGTTTTCTTGTTGCCGCTTTGCTGCTTGACCGGCACGGTCGACGACAACTAATTTTGATCAATATTTGTGGGATGGTGAAATCCCTTATTAGTTTGGATGTCGCTTCAGAGAGGGGTTTTTTTGGCTGAAATGAGGTATAAGAAATAATAAAAATGAGATAAGGCTAGGTGGTAAGTTGGTTAGGATTGAATAGATTAAGCAGAGAAAAGCAGTTGTGGGCTTAAAAACCCGTATCGGTAGGGTCCGCGTTAGCTTAGATGGACTGGACACTTTGACTCGATTCGATTTTCATTTTGTTAATATTAAAAAAATAAGGGAAAATAACTCATAATAAAAACCAGTATTGTTATTGGATACCCTTGCAATTACATCTTCTTGAACATTGAACAGATGGCGTGTCATATTTTGGGAGGGAGTAACGTCGTTGACATTGATGGCCATTTGTGTTAAGTGCCGTTCCAGAATCACCGCGCCGGCTCATATACACACCGCAAATATTGGAGAAGGCTGGAGTCATAAACACTAACAAGAAGGTCGTTTGGATTGTTCTAATTGACCTTCTGAAGACTGTATGTTTCCTTGTTGCCGCTTTGCTGCTTGACCGGCATGGTCGACGATAATTGCTTTTTATCAGTATTTGTGGGATAATAGTTGCCATTATTAGTTTGGATGTGGCGTTGCAGAGGGGTTTTTAGCAGAGATCAAGTATCAGAAATAATAAAAATGAGATAAGCCTAAGTCTTAAGTCGTTAAGATTGAATAGGTTGAGCCGAGAAAAGTTGTGGGCTTATAAACTCTGATCGGTAGGGTCCGCGTCAGCTTAGATGTGCTGGACACTCTGACGCCATCCGATTCTCTTTTTGTTAATATTGAAAAATTAAAAGAAAAAAACTATAATAAAACTGGTGTAGTTATTGGATACGCTTGCAATTACATCTTCTCGAACATTGAACGAATGGCGTGTCATGTTTTGGGAGGGAGTATTGTCGTTGACGTTTCCGGCCATATGTGTTAGGTGCAATGCCAGAATCACCACGTTGGGTCATATACACGCTGCAAATATTAGAGAAGGCTGGAGTCATAAACACTAGTGAGAAGGTCCTCTGGATTGTTCTAATTGACCTTCTGAAGACAGTATCTTTCCTTGTTCCTGCTTTGCTACTTGATTGGCACAGTCGATGACAATTGCTTTTGATCAGTAATTGTGGGATTGTAGTATCCCTTATTAGTTTGGATGTGGTTTTGGTGAGGGGTTGTTTGCAGAAATGAGGTATAAGAAATAATAAGAATGAGATAAGGCTTGCTGGCAAGTGGGTTAGGATTGAATAGATTGAGCCGAGAAAAGCAGTTGTGGGCTTAAAAACCCGTACTGTTAGGGTTCGCGTCAGCTTAGACAAACTAGATAGTTTGCTTGATCCGATTTTCTTAGACTTTTAGTCAATACTATTTTTTTTTGTTAATCTTAACAAATTAAATGAAAAAAACTAATAATAAAAACCGGTGTAGTTATTGGATACGCTTGCAATTACATCTTCTAGAAGATTGAATGGGTGGCGTGTCATGTTTTGGGAGGGTGTAACGTCGTTGACGTTGCTGGCCATTTGTGTTAGGTGCCATGCCAGAAACACCACGCTGGCTCATACGCATGCCTCAAATATTGGGGAAGGCTAGAGTTATAAACACTAATGAGAAGATCCTTTCGATTGTTCTTATTGATCTTCTGAGGACTGTATGTTTCCTTGTTGCCGCTTTGCTGGTTGACCGGCACGGTCGACGACAACTAATTTTGATCAGCATTTGTGGGATGGTAAATCCCTTATTAGTTTGGATGTGGCTTTGGAGAGGGGTTTTTTTGCATAAATGAGGTATAAGAAATAATAAAAATGAGATAAGCTAGCTGGTAAGTCGGTTAGGATTGAATAGATTGAGCAGAGAAAAGCAGTTGTGGGCTTAAAAACCGGAACAGGTACGGTCCGCATCAGCTTATATGAACTGGACACTTTGACTCAATCTGATTTTCTTTTTGTTAATATTAAAAAATTAAAAGAAAAAAACTCATAATAAAAATGAGTGTAGTTATTGGATATGCTTGCAATTACATCTTCTCGAACATTGAACGGTTGGTGCCTCATGGTTTGGGAGGGAGTAACATCATAGACGTTGCTGGCCATTTGTATTAGGTGACATACCAAAATCACCGCGCTCGCTCATATACACACCGCAGATATTGGAGAAGGCTAGGGTCATAATTATTAATGAGAAGGTCCTTTGGATTGTTCTAATTGACCTCCTGAACATTGTATGTGTCGTTGTTGCCGCTTTGCTGCTTGACTGGCACGGTCGACGACAATTCCTTTTGATCAGTATTTGTGGGATAGTAGTCTCCATTATTAGTTTGGATGTGGCATTGCAGAGGGGTTTTTAGCAGAGATCAGGTATAAGAAATAATAAAAATGAGATAAGCCTAAGTGTTAAGTCAGTTAAGATTGAATAGGTTGAGCGGAGAAAAGTAGTTGTGGGCTTATAAACTCTGATCGGTAGGGACCGCACCAGCTTAGATCTGCTGGACACTCTGACACCATCCGATTCTCTTTTTGCTAATATTGAAAAATTAAAAGAAAAAACCTCATAATAAAAACTGGTGTAGTTATTGGATACACTTGCAATTACATCTTCTCGAACGCTGAACGGATGGCGTGTCATGTTTTGAGAGGGAGTATTGTTGTTGACGTTTCTGGCCATTTGTGTTAGGTGCGATGCCAGAATCACTGCGTTGGGTCATATACACGCCGCAAATATTGGAGAAGGCTGGAGTCATAAACACTAGTGAGAAAGTCCTCTGGATTGTTCTAATTGACCTTCTGAAGTCAGTATCTTTCCTTGTTCCTGCTTTGCTACTTGATTGGCACGGTCGATGACAATTGCTTTTGATCAGTATTTGTGGGATTGTAGTATCCCTTATTAGTTTGGATGTGGTTTTGGTGAGGCGTTGTTTGTAGAAATGAGGTATAAGAAATAATAAGAATGAGATAAGGCTTGCTGGTAAGTGGGTTAGGACTGAATAGATTGAGCCGAGAAAAGCAGTTGTGGGTTTAAAAACCCGAACTTGTAAGGTTCATGTCAGCTTAGACGAACTAGACAGTTTGACTCGATCCGATTTTCTTACACTTTTACTTGATCCGATTTTTTTTTTGTTAATCTTAACAAATTAAAAGAAAAAAAAACTAATAATAAAAACCGGTGTAGTTATTGGATACGCTTGCAATTACATCTTCTCGAAGATTGAATGGGTGGTGTGTCATGTTTTGGGAGGGAGTAACGTCGTTGACGTTGCTGGCCATTTGTGTTAGGTGCCATGCCAGAAACACCGCGCTGGCTCATTGGCATGCCTCAAATATTGGGGAAGGCTATAGTTATAAACACTAATGAGAAGATCCTTTCGATTGTTCTAATTGATCTTCTGAGGACTGTATGTTTCCTTGTTGCCGCTTTGCTGCTTGACCGGCACGGTCGATGACAACTAATTTTGATCAGCATTTGTGGCGTGGTAAATCCCTTATTAGTTTGGATGTGGCTTTGGAGAGGGGTTTTTTTTTTTTTTTTCCAGAAATGAGGTATAAGAAATAATAAAAATGAGATAAGCTAGGTGGTAAATCGGTTAGGATTGAATAGATTGAGCTGAGAAAAGCAGTTGTGGGCTTAAAAACCGAGACCGGTACTGTCCGCATTGGCTTAGACGAAATGGACACTTTGACTCAATCCGATTTTGTTTTTGTTAATATTGAAAAATTAAAAGAAAAAAACTCATAATAAAAATGAGTGTAGTTATTGGATATGCTTGCAATTACATCTTCTCGAACATTGAACGGTTGGTGCCTCATGCTTTGGGAGGGAGGAACATCATAGACGTTGCTGGCCATTTGTATTAGGTGCCATGCCAGAATCACCGCGCTCGCTCATATACACACCACAAATATAGGAGAAGGCCAGGGTCATAATTATTAATGAGAAGGTCCTTTGGATTGTTCTAATTGACCTTCTGAAGACTATATGTGTCGTTGTTGCCGCTTTACTGCTTGACCGGCACGGCCGACGACAATTGCTTTTGATCAATATTTGTGGGATAGTAGTGTCCCTTATTAGTTTGGATGTGGCGCTGCAGAGGGGTTTTTTTTGCAGAGATCAGGTATAAGGAATAATAAAAATGTGATAAGGCTAAGTGTTAAGTCAGTTAAGATTGAATAGGTTGAGCTGAGAAAAGCAGTTGTGGGCTTAAAAACTCTGATGGGTAGGGTCCGCGTCAGCTTAGATGTACTGGACACTCTGACGCCATCCAATTTTCTTTTTGTTAATATTGAAAAATTAAAAAAAAAAACAACTCATAATAAAAAATGGTGTAGTTATTGGATACGCTTGCAATTACATCTTCTCGAACATTGAATTGATGGCGTGTCATGTTTTGGGAGGGAGTATTGTGGTTGACGTTGCTGGCTATTTGTTAGGTGCGATGCCAGAATTACCGCACTGGGTCATTTACAAACCGCAAATATTGGAGAAGGCTGGAGTAAAAAACACTAGTGAGAGGGTCCTCTGGATTGTTCTAATTGACCTTCTGAAGACAGTATCTTTCCTTGTTCCCCTTTGCTGCTTGATTGGCACAGTCGATGACAATTTCATTTGATCAGTATTTGTGGGATTGTAGTATCCCTTATTAGATTAGACGTGTGGCACCCCTCGACGGCCCTCGATCCGTTAGGATCGCCACAGTTCGCTTACCTTTCAGTTTCCTTATTAACATATCACTTTGATACCATTTCAATTGTAGTGGGTCCATACAACCATGGGGGTTTATATCTTTTATTAACAGTCCCTTGCGCAATTTACATAACGGAAGCATATCCAACAATTCCCTTCCCTACATTATGAAATCGATGCACACCAACTAAACATTTATAGGTAAAAGCCGTACACTTTTGTTTACATAACTTGATGGACGTCATTAGTTGATACATCAAAATGCCATAGTCTTTCTATACTTGGCTATATTTCAAAAGGTGACTGACGTCTCTTCCAACAGTCGTATACTTTAGAGCCAATCGATTAGTGTCGGCGCCCAAAAGTTCCCTCCTTTGCTATCCTTCTCCTCATTGTCATATTCAACCGCTCAAACCATCTACTAATCTGAAATGTTGGTCCCCAATAGGGGTGAGTACAACCACTCAGCAGGTAAAGGATCCGATAACCACTCAAAGCATCATACAAGTCATACATACACTGCAGGCATTACTTACCTTGAAGCCATGCATATACTATCATGCATCATCACCAAAATCATAACACATACATGTGTATCATCATGTTCATACTCATATAGTTGTCATCATGACATTATCATATCACACATGTCATCATCATCATATTATACACATGTCATCATCATCATGACATCATCACATCACACATATCATTATCATCATATTATACACATGCCATCATCATCATGACATCATCACATCACACATGTGATCATCATCATGACATCATGACATCACACATGTCATCATCATCATATTACACACATGTCATCATCATCATGACATCATCATATCACACATGTCACCATGCCATATCATGTATCATCATCATCATCATCATGCCATATCATATATCATCATCATCATCATCATGCATATCATCATGCCATGGGTGATCATCATCATTTCACATCACATATTATCATCATCATCATCATGCCATGGATTTAATTTCCACTTTTAACTTTCAATTTGATCACCACATCACCCATTTCTCAGATAATCTATTTCATCATCCCCTCGGGCAAAGACCTCCGAGGCTTCCGGCATTCAGCAATTCCAGGCCATCGGACATCCGGCCCCCCACATTCCGGGCATCTCGCACCCAACTAGCATCATGAGGCATTCCCTTCGGGCGGAAACCTCCAACAGGGCTTCCGGCATTTACACTCCCTGGCCGGGCATCCCGCACCCCAATCCTGGCAGCGCGAGGTATTCCCCTCGGGCAGAGACCTCCGACAGGGCTTCCGGAATTATGTACCGACATACCACCAGGCCTCTCCTAGTATTACGTACCGTATACCACCGGGCACCCCGACACTCCCGGGGCATTATCATCCGCCACATCAATCTCCTCATTTAACATTATTCATGTTCACCAATTTCGGTCTTAATTTAGCATGGCATATGATGCAATGGCAACCAAAAATCCAACAAGATGTCAGTGAAATCGTTCCAGATCTGAGGTCTCCGTAGAATGAGAGTTTAACCACTTAAATCTCCATCATTTTCCACCAAATTTTAGTATCTTGTAGTTTAAGATGTTAGCTACAACTTTCATGAAGAGATCGAAGCCAAAATCGAACTCTAAACATGCATGCAAGCTCACACAACATCCTGTCTCACACTGTTCGAGCGAAAACAGCCAAACCATTCAAACACAAACCATCCATACTTCGGTTTTTCTCACCTAAACACCCAAAAATTCAACATGCAAGTAACATACACACATGCAAGAGCAGCAAAGGACCCCCAACTTGCCTCTAGACCGGTCGGTCGACGTCGTAAGGCGGCGAGCACGGCGGCACACGGCGGACGGACAGCGGTTCCTCCTCCTCTCTCTCTCGGCCACTCTCCCTTTCTCTCGAAATCTCTCTCTCTCTCACTCTTTCTCTCGGCCGAATGGGGGAAAACCGGCCACCCCTCTCTCTCTCTTCCCTTTTATCCCCCCTAAAGCTCATCATTTGTAATGACTGCTTTGCCTCCTAACTAGCCAATGCATGCTCTTCTTCTTTGTGCCACTTGTCCTATTGCATGCATATTGGGCTTGGGCTTGGGCTATCCGGCCACTCTTGGGCCTCCTCTTGGGCTGGTCAACAGCCCCCTTTAGTGGGCCTAATTGGGCCGACTAACTTGGCCCATCAAGGCTTCGGCCAATGGGCCTAAGGCCCAACCTAAAAATTAACTTTTCCTCTTTTTTTTTTTTTTTGAATTTCTTCTATAAATATTTTTAAATTTTAATTTTCAACATGACCAAAGTCTTGTGACATTTTTATTTAATTCATATAGTGCATGGCCAAGCATAAATTATCATCAATCTATTTAATTTAAAATCTCACAAACATATGCACAAATCACCTAATCTTAAAAGATTAATGGCTAAGCATAAACCATAAGCAATTTCATTACCTAATTAGAAACTTTAACACACCTTATAATTTGACTTTGAATTTCGGGATGCCACAGGATGTGGTTTTGGTGAGGGGTTTTTTTGCATAAATGAAGTATAAGAAATAATAAAAATGAGATAAGGCTTGCTGGTAACTGGGTTAGGATTGAATAGATTGAGCCGAGAAAAGTAGTTGTGGGCTTAAAAACCCGGACTGGTAGGGTTCGCGTCAACTCAGACGAACTAGATAGTTTGACTCGATCTGATTTTCTTACACTTTTACTCGATCCGATTTTCTTTTTGTTAATATTAAAAAATGAAAAGAAAAAACTCATAATAAAAACTGGTGTAGTTATTAGATATGCTTGCAATTACATGTTCTCGAAGATTGAATGGGTGGCGTGTCATGTTTTGGGAGGGAGTAACGCCGTTGACGTTGTTGGCCATTTGCGTTAGGTTCCATGCCAGAATCACCGTGCTGTCTCATATACATGCCTCAAATATTAGGGAAGGCCAAAGTTATAAACACTAATGAGAAGATCCTTTCGATTGTTCTAATTGATCTTATGAGGACTGTATGTTTCCTTGTTGCCCCTTTGCTGCTTGACCGGCACGGTCGACGACAACTAATTTTGATAAGTATTTGTGGGATGGTAAATCCCTTATTAGTTTGGATGTGGCTTTGGAGAGGGTTTTTTTTTTTTTTTTTTTTTTTTTTTGTAGAAATGAGGTATAAGAAATAATAAAAATGAGATAAGCTAGGTGGTAGGTCGGTTAGGATTGAATAGATTGAGTAGAGAAAAGCAGTTGTGGGCTTAAAAACCGGGATCAGTACGGTCCGCTTCAGCTTAGACGAACTGGACACTTTCACTCAATCTGATTTTCTTTTTGTTATTATTAAAAAATTAAAAGAAAAAAAATCATAATAAAAACGAGTGTAGTTATTGGATATGCTTGCACTTACATTTTCACGAACATTGAACGGTTGGTGCCTCATGCTTTGGGAGGGAGTAACATCATAGACGTTGCTGGCCATTTGTATTAGGTGCCATGCCAGAATCACCGCGCTCGCTCATATACACGCCACAAATATAGGAGAAGGCTAGGGTCATAATTATTAATGAGAAGGTCCTTTGGATTGTTCTAATTGACATTTTGAAGACTGTATGTGTCGTTGTTGCCGCTTTACTGCTTGACCGGCACGGTCGACGACAATTGCTTTGGATCAGTATTTGTGGGATAGTAGTCTTCCTTATTAGTTTGGATGTGGTGCTGCAGAGGGTTTTTTTTTTCAGAGAAAAGGTAAAAGAAATAATAAAAATGTGATAAGACTAAGTGTTAAGTCAGTTAAGATTGAATAGATTGAGCCGAGAAAAGCAGTTATGGGCTTAAAAACTCCGATGGGTAGGGTCCGCGTCAGCTTAGATGTTCTGGACACTCTGATGCCATTCGATTTTCTTTTTGTTAATATTGAAAAATTAAAAGAAAACAACTCATAATAAAAACTTCGATGGTGTAGTTATTGGATACACTTGCAATTACAACTTCTCGAACATTGAACAGATGGCGTGTCATGTTTTGGGAGGGAGTAATGTCGTTGACGTTGCTGGCTATTTGTGTTAGGTACGATGGCAGAATTACCGCGCTGGGTCATATACAAACCACAAATATTGCAGAAGGCTGGAGTCAAAAAGACTAGTGAGAAGGTCCTCTGGATTGTTCCAATTGACCTTCTGAACACAGTCTCTTTCCTTGTTCCTGCTTTGCTGCTTGATTGGCACAGTCGATGGCAATTTCATTTGATCAATATTTGTGGGATTGTAGTATCCCTTATTAGTTTGGACGTGGTTTTGGTGAGGGGTTTTTTTGTATAAATGAGGTATAAGAAATAATACAAATGAGATAAGGCTTGTTGGAAACTGGGTTAGGATTGAATAGATTGAGCCGAGAAAAGCAGTTGTGGGCTTAAAAACCCAGATTGGTAGGGTTCGCGTCAGCTCAGACGAACGAGACAGTTTGACTCGATCTGATTTTCTTACACTTTTACTCGATCCGATTTTCTTTTTGTTAATATTAAAGAATTAAAGAAAAAAAACTCATAATAAAAACCGGTGTAGTTATTGAATATGCTTGCAATTACATGTTCTCGAAGATTGAATGTGTGGCGTGTCATGTTTTGGGAGGGAGTAACATCGTTGACGTTGTTGGCCATTTGTGTTAGGTTCCATGCCAGAATCGCTGCGCTGTCTCATATACATGCCTCAAATATTAGGGAAGGCCAGAGTTATAAACACTAATGAGAAGATCCTTTCGAATGTTCTAATTGATCTTCTGAGGACTGTATGTTTCCTTGTTGCCGCTATGCTGCTTGACCGGCACGGTCGACGACAACTAATTTTGATCAGTATTTGTGGGATGGTAAATCCCTTATTAGTTTGGATGTGGCTTTGGAGTGGGGGTTTTTTTTGCAGAAATGAGGTATAAGAAATAATAAAAATGAGATAAGGTAGGTGGTAAGTTGGTTAGGATTGAATAGATTGAGCAGAGGAAAGCATATGTGGGCTTAAAAACCAGGACCGGTACGGTCCGCTTTAGCTTAGACGAACTGGACACTTTGACTCAATCCGATTTTCTTTTTGTTAATATTAAAAAATTAAAAGAAAAAAACTCATAATAAAAACGAGTGTAGTTATTGGATATGCTTGCACTTACATTTTCTCGAACATTGAACGGTTGGTGCCTCATGCTTTGGGAGGGAGTAACATCATAGACGTTGCTGGCCATTTGTATTAGGTGCCATGCCAGAATCACCACGCTCGCTCATATACACGCCACAAATATAGGAGATGGCTAGGGTCATAATTATTAATGAGAAGGTCCTTTGGATTGTTCTAATTGACCTTCTGAAGACTGTATGGGTCGTTGTTGCTGCTTTACTGCTTGACCGGCACGGTCGATGACAATTGCTTTGGATCAGTATTTGTGGGATAGTAGTCTCCCTTATTAGTTTGGATGTGGCACTGCAGAGGGTTTTTTTTTTTCAGAGAAAAGGTAAAAGAAATAATAAAAATGTGATAAGACTAAGTGTTAAGTCAGTTAAGATTGAATAGATTGAGCCGAGAAAAGCAGTTATGAGCTTAAAAACTCCAATGGGTAGGGTCCGCGTCAGCTTAGATGTTCTGGACACTCTGACGCCATCCGATTTTCTTTTTGTTAATATTGAAAAATTAAAAGAAAACAACTCATAATAAAAACTGGTGTAGTTATTGGATACGCTTGCAATTACAACTTCTCGAACATTGAACAGATGGCGTGTCATGTTTTGGGAGGGAGTAATGTCGTTGACGTTGCTGGCTATTTGTGTTAGGTACGATGCCAGAATTACCGCGCTGGGTCATATACAAACCACAAATATTGCAGAAGGCTGGAGTCAAAAAGACTAGTGAGAAGGTCCTCTGGATTGTTCCAATTGACCTTTCGAAGACAGTCTCTTTCCTTGTTCCGGCTTTGCTGCTTGATTGGCACGATCGATGGCAATTTCATTTGATCAATATTTGTGGGATTGTAGTATCCCTTATTAGTTTGGACGTGGTTTTGGTGAGGGGTTTTTTTTGCATAAATGAGGTATAAGAAATAATAAAAATGAGATAAGCCTTGCTTGAAACTGGGTTAGGATTGAATAGATTGAGCCGAGAAAAGCAGTTGTGGGTTTAAAAAACCGGACTGGTAGGGTTCGCGTAAGCTCAAACGAACTAGACAGTTTGACTCGATCTGATTTTCTTACACTTTTACTTGATCCGATTTTCTTTTTGTTAATATTAACAAATTAAAAGAAAAAAACTCATAATAAAAACCGATGTAGTTATTGGATACGCTTGCAATTACATGTTCTCGAAGATTGAATGGGTGGCGTGTCATGTTTTGGGAGGGAGTAACGTCGTTGACGTTGCTGGCCATTTGTGTTAGGTGCCATGCCAGAATCACCGCGCTGTCTCATATACATGCCTCTAATATTAGGGAAGGCCAGAGTTATAAACACTAATGAGAAGATCCTTTCGAATGTTCTAATTGATCTTCTGAGGACTGTATGTTTCCTTGTTGCCGCTATGCTGCTTGACCGGCACGGTCGACGACAACTAATTTTGATCAGTATTTGGGATGGTAAATCCCTTATTAGTTTGGATGTTGCTTCGGAGAGGGATTTTTTTTTTTTTTTTTTTTTTTTTTTGCAGAAATGTGTCATAAGAAATAATAAAAATGAGATAAGCTAGGTGGTGAGTCGGTTAGGATTGAATAGATTGAGCAGAGAAAAGCAGTTGTGGGCTTAAAAACCCGTACTGGTAGGATCCGTGTCGGCTTAGATGGACTGGACACTTTGACTCGATTCGATTTTCTTTCTGTTAATATAAAAAAATTAAGGGAAAAAAACTCATAATAGAAACTAGTATTGTTATTGGATACCCTTGCAATTACATCTTCTTGAACATTGAACGAATGGCGTGTCATGTTTTGGGAGGGAGTAACATTGTTGACATTGATGGCCATTTGTGTTAAGTGCTGTGCCAGAATCACCGCGCTGGCTCATATACACGCCACAAATATTGGAGAAGGCTGGAGTCATAAACACTAACGAGAAGGCCGTTTGGATTGTTTTAATTGACCTTTTGAAGACTGTATGTTTCCTTGTGGCCGCTTTGCTGCTTGACCGGCACGATCGACGACAATTGCGTTTGATCAGTATTTGTGGCATGGTAGTATACCTTATTAGTTTAAAGATGCTTTGGAGAGGGATTTTTTTGTAGAGATGTGGTATAAGAAATAATAAAATGAGATAAGGCTAGGTACTAAGTGGGTTAGGACTAAATAGATTGAGCCGAGAAATGTAGTTGTGGGCTTAAAAACCGGGATCGGTACCGTCCGCATCAGCTTAGACGAGCAGGACACTTTGACTCAATCCGATTTTCTTTTTGTTAATATTAAAAAATTAAAAGAAAAAAACTCATAATTAAAACGAGTGTAGTTATTGGATATGCTTGTAATTACATCTTCTTGAACATTGAACGGTTGGTGTGTCATGCTTTGGGAGGGAGTACCATCATAGACGTTGCTGGCCATTTGTATTGGGTGCCATGCCAAAATCACCGTGCTAGCTCATGTACACGCCGCAAATATTGGAGAAGGCTAGGGTCATAATTATTAATCAGAAGGTTCTTTGGATTGTTCTAATTTACCTTCTGAAAATTGTTTGTGTCGTTGTTGCCGCTTTGTTGCTTAACCGGCACGGTCGACGACAATTGCTTTTAATTTGTATTTGTGGGATAGTAGTCTCACATATTAGTTTGGATGTGGCATTGCAGAGGGGTTTTTTGCAGAGATCAGGTATAAGAAATAATTAAAAAAACGGGATAAGGCTAAGTGTTAAGTCAGTTAGGATTGAATAGATTGAGCCGAGAAAAGCAATTGTGGGCTTAAAAACTCTAATCGGTAGGGTCCGCGTCAGCTTAGATGTACTAGCCACTTTGACGCCATCCGATTTTCTTTTTGTTAATATTGAAAAATTAAAAGAAAAAAACTCATAATAAAAACTGGTGTAGTTATTGGATACGCTTGCAATTACATCTTCTGGAAAATTGAACGGGTGGCGTGTCATGTTTTAGGAGGGAGTAACGTTGTTGACGTTGCTGGCCATTTCTGTTAGGTGCCATTCAAGAATCACCAGGTTGGCTCATATACACACCCAAAATATTTGACAAGGCTAGAGTCATAAACTGTAATGAGCAGGTCCATTCGATTGTACTAATTGACCTTCTGAAGACTGTATGTTTCCTTGTTGCCGTTTTGCTACTTGACCGGCACGGTCGATGACATTTAATTTTGATTAGTATTTATGGGATGGTAGTATCCCTTATTAGTTTAAATGTGGTTTTGAAGAGGGATTTTTTTGCAGAAATGAGGTATAAGAAATAATAAAAATGAGATAAGGCTAGGTGCTAAGTGGGTTAGGACTGAATAGATTGAGCCGAGAAAAGTAGTTGTGGGCTTAAAAACCGTGACCGGTATTGTCTGCATCAGCTCAGAAGAACTTGACACTTTGACTCAATCCGATTTTCTTTATGTTAATATTAAAAAAATTAAAAGAAAAAAAATAATAATAAAAATTGGTGGAGTTATTGGATACGCTTGCAATTACATCTTCTCGAAAATAGAACGGGTGGTGTGTTATGTTTGGGAAGGGAGTAACGTCGTTGACGTTGCTGGCCATTTGTGTTAGGTGCGATGCCAGTTGCACTGTGCTGGGTCATATAAACGCCACAAATATTGGAGAAGGCTAGGGTCATAATTATTAATGAGGAGGTCCTTTGTATTGTTCAAATTGACCTTCTGAAGACTGTATGCGTCATTGTTGTCGCTTTGCGGCTTGACCGGCACGATCGACGACATTTGCTTTTGATTAATATTTGTGGGGTGGTAGTCTCCCTTATTAGCTTGGATGTCGCTTTGCACGGGGGTTTTTTTTGTAGAGATCAGGTAGAAAAAATAATAAAATTGAGATAAGGCTAGGTGTTAAGTGAGATAGGATTGAATAGATTGAGCCGAGAAAAGCAGTTGTGGGCTTAAAATAAAAACTGGTGTAGTTATTAGATACGCTTGCAATTACATCTTCTCGAAGATTTAACGGGTGGCGTGTCATGTTTTTGGAGGGAGTAACGCCGTTGACGTTGCTGACCATTTGTGGTAGGGGCCATGCCAGAATCACTACGCTAGCTCATATACACGCCGCAAAAATTGGAGAAGGCTAGAGTCATAAACACTAATGAGAATGTCCTTTGGATTGTTCCAATTGACCTTCTGAAGACTATATGTTTTCTTGTTGCCGCTTTGCTGCTTGACCGGCACGGTCGATGACAATTGCTTTTAATCAGTATTTGTGGGATGGTAGTATCCCTTATTAGTTTGGATGTGGGCTTGGAGATGTTTTTTTTTTGCAGAAATGAGGTATAAGAAAAAATAATGAGATAAGGCTAGGCGGTAAGTGGGTTAGAATAGATTTAGCAGAGAAAAGCTGTTTTGGGCTGAAAAACCTGGACCGAGAGGGTCCACGTCAACTTAGATGGATTGGAAACTTTTACTTGATCCGATTTTATTTTTGTTAATATTAAAAAATTCAAAGAAACAAACTCATAATAAAAACTGGTCTACCTATTGGATACGCTTATAATTACATCTTCTCGGAGATTGAATGGGTGGCGTGTCATGTTTTGGAAGGGCGTACCATCATGGACGTTGCTGGCCATTGGTGTTAGGTGCCATGCCAAAATCACCGCCCTGGCTCATTTAAACGCCACAAATATTGGAGAAGGCTAGGGTCATAATTATTAATGAGAAGGTCCTTTGTATCGTTCTAATTGACCTTCTGAGGACTGTATGCGTCATTGTTGCCGCTTTGTGGCCTGACCGGCACTGTTGACGACAATTGCTTTTGATAATTTTTTGTGGGATGGTAGTCTCCCTTATTAGTTTGGATGTGTCTTTGTAGAGGGTTTTTTTTATTTTTTTATTTTTTTATTTTTTTTTTTATCTTTTGTGGCAGAGATCAGGTAGAAGAAATAATAAGAATGAGATAAGGCTAGGTATAAAGAGCGTTATGATTGAATAGATTGAGCCGAGAAAAGCAGTTGTGGGCTTAAAAACTCTGACCGCTAGGGTCCGCGTCAGCTAAGATGGACTGGATGCTTTGATTCCATCCGATTTTCTTACTGTTATTATTAAAAAATTAAATGAAAAAAACTCATAATAAAAAATGGTGTAGTTATTGGATATGCTTGCAAGTACATATTCTCGAACATTGAACGGTTGGCATGTCATGCTTTGGGAGGGAGTAAGAATGTTGACGTTGCTAGCCATTTGTGTTAGGTGCCATGCCAGAATCGCCGTGCTGGCTCATATACACGCCGCAAATATTGGAGATGGCTAGAGTCATAATTATTCATGAGAAGGTCCTCTGGATTGTTCTAATTGACCTTCTGCAGACTGTATGTGTCATTGTTGCTGCTTTACTACTTGACCGTTACAGTCGACGACAATTGCTTTTCATCAGTATGTGTGCGATGGTAGTCTCCCTTATTAGTTTGGACGTGGCTTTGCAGAGGGGTTTTCTTTGTAGAGATCTGGTAGAAGAAATAATAAAAATGAGATAAGGCTAAGTGTTAAGCGAGTTAAGATTGAATAGATTGAGCCGAGAAAAACAGTTGTGGGCTTAAAAACCCAGAACGGTAGGGTTCGCATCAGCTTAGATAGACTGGACACTTTTACTCCATCCGATTTTCTTTTCGTTAATAGTAAAATAATAAAAGAAAAAAACTCATAACAAAAACTGGTGTAGCTATTGGATACGCTTGCAATTACATCTTCTGGAAGATTGAACGGTTGGCGTGTCATGTTTTGGGAGGGAGTAACGTCATTGATATTCCTAGCCATTTGTGTTAGGTGCCTAGCCAGACTCACCACGCTGGCTAATATAGACTCCTAAAATATTTGAGAATGCTGGAGTCATAAACACTAATGAGAAAGTCTAATTGACCTTCTGAAGACTGTATGTTTCCATGTTGCTGCTTTGCTGCTCGACTGGCACGGTCCACCACAACTAATTTTGATTAGTATTTGTGGGATGGTAGTATCCCTTATTAGTTTTGATGTGGCTTGCAGTGGGGTTTTTTTTGCAGAAATGAGAAATAAGAAATAATAAAAATGAGATAAGGCTAGGAGGTAAGTGGCTTAGGATTGAATAGATTGAGCCGAGAAAAGCAGTTGTGGACTTAAAAAGCCATTCCGTAGGGTCCGCGTCAGCTTAGAAGGACTGGACACTTTGACTCCATCCGGTTTTCTTTTTGTTAATATTAAAAAATTAAAAAAAAAACAAGTCATAATAAAAACTGGTGTAGTTATTGGATACGCTTGCAATTACATCTACTCGAACATTGAACGAATGGCGTGTCATGTTTTGGGAGGGAGTATTGTCGTTGACGTTGCTAGCCATTTGTGTTAGGTGCGATGCCAGAATCACCGCGTTGGGTCATATACACGCCGCAAATATTGGAGAAGGCTGGAGTCATAAACACTAGTGAGAAGGTCCTCTGCATTGTTCTAATTAACCTTCTGAAGACAGTATATTTCCTTGTTCCCGCTTTGCTGCTTGATTGGCATGGTCGATGACAATTCTTTTGATCAGTATTTGTGGGATTGTAGTATCCCTTATTAGTTTGGATGTGGTTTGGTTAGGGGTTTTTTGCAGAAATGAGGCATAAGAAATAATAAAAATGAGATAAGGCTTGCTGGTAAGTGGGTTAGGATTGAATAGATTGAGCCGATAAAAGCAGATGTGGGCTTAAAAACTCGGATTGGTAGGATTCGTGTCAGCTGAGATGAACTAGACACTTTGACTCGATCCGATTTTCTTACACTTTTACTCGATCCAATTTTCTTTTTGTTAATATTAACAAATTAAAAGAAAAAAACTCATAATAAAAACGGGTGAAGTTATTTGATACGCTTGCAATTACATCTTCGCGAAGATTGAACGGGTGGCTTGCCATGTTTTGTGAGGGAGTAACGTTGTTGCCGTTACTGGCCATTTGTGGCAAGTGCCATGCCAGAATCACCGCGCTGGCCTATATACATGCCGCAAATATTGGAGAAGGCTTGAGTCATAAACATTAATGAGAAGGTGTATTGGATTATTTTAATTAACCTTCGTAAGACTGTACGTTTCCTTGTTCCCGCTTTGCTGCTTGATCGGCACGATCGACGACAATTGCTTTTGCCTAGTACTTGTAGGATGGTAGTATCCCTTTTAGTTTGGACGTGGCTTTAGAGAGATGTTTTTTGTAGAAATGAGGTATAGGAAATAATAAAAATGACATAACGCTAAGTGTTAAGTGGGTTAGGATTGAATAGATTGAGCCGAGAAAAGAAGTTGTGGGCTTAAAATCCCAGAACTGTAGGGCCTGCATCAGCTTAGATGGACTGGACACTTTGACTCCATCCGATTTTCTTTTTGTTAATATTAAAAAATTAGAAGAAAAAAAAACTCATAATAAAAACTGGTGTAGTTATTGGATACGCTTGCTATTACATGTTCTCGAAATTGAACGGATGGCGTGTCCTGTTTTGGGAGGGAGTATTGTCGTTGACGTTGCTGGCCATTTGTGTTAGGTGCAATGCCAGAATCACCGTGCTGGGTCATATACATGCCGCAAATATTGGAGAAGGCTGGAGTCATAAACACTAGTGAGAAGGTCCTCTGGATTGTTCTAATTGAACTTCGAAAGACAATATCTTTCCTTGTTCCCGCTTTGATGCTTGATTGACACGGTCGATGAAAATTGCTCTTGATCAGTATTTGTGGGATTGTAGTATCCCTTATTAGTTTGGACGTGGTTTTGGTGAGGGGTTTTTTGCAGAAATGAGGTATAAGAAATAATAAAAATGAGATAAGGCTTGCTGGTAAGTGGGTTAGGATTGAATAGATTGAGCCGAGAAAAGCAGTTGTTGGCTTAAAAACCCGGACTAGTAGGGTTCGCGTCAGCTTAGACAAACTAGACAGTTTTACTCGATCCTATTTTCTTACACTTTTACTTGATGCGATTTTCTTTTTGTTAATATAAACAAATTAAAAGAAAAAAAACTCATAATAAAAACGGTGTAGTTGTTGGATACGCTTGCAATTACAACTTCTTGAAGATTGAACGGGTGGCGTGTCATGTTTTGGGAGGGAATAACGCCGTTGCCGTTGCAGGCCATTTGTGGAAGGTGCCATGCTAGAATCACCGCGCTAGCCTAATACACGCCGCAAATATTGGAGAAGGCTTGAGTCATAAAAATTAATGAGAAGGTCCATTGGATTATTTTGATTGACCTTCAAAAGACTGTATGTTTCCTTGTTCCCGCTTTGCTGTTTGATCGACACGATCGATGAGAATTGCTTTTGCATAGTACTTGTAGGATGGTAGTATCCCTTTTAGTTTGGATGTGGCCTTGGAGTGATGTTTTTTGCATAAATGAGGTATAAGAAATAATGAAAATGAGAAAACGCTAGGTGTTAAGTGGGTTATGATTGAATAGATTGGGCCGAGAAAAGGAGTTGCGGGCTTAAAAACCCAGAACAGTAGGGTCTACATCAGCTTAGATGGACTGGACACTTTGACTCCATCCGATTTTCTTTTTGTTAATATTAAAAAATTAGAAGAAGAAAATTCATAATAAAAACTGGTGTAGTTATTGGATACGCTTGCAATTACATCTTCTCGAAAATTGAACGGATGGCGTGTCATGTTTTGGGAGGGAGTATTGTCGTTGACGTTGCTGGCCAATTGTGTTAGGTGCAATGCCAGAATCACCGTGCTGGGTCATATACACGCCGCAAATATTGGAGAAGACCGGAGTCATAAACACTAGTGAGAAGGTCCTCTGGATTGTTCTAATTGACCTTTTGAAGACAAGATCTTTCCTTGCTCCTGCTTTGTGGCTTGATTGGCACGGTCGATGAAAATTGCTTTTGATAAGTATTTGCGGGATTGTAGTATCCCTTATTAGTTTGGATGTGGTTTTGGTGAGCGGTTTTTTTGCATAAATGATGTACAAGAAATAATAAAAATGAGATAAGGCTTGCTGGTAAGTGGGTTAGGAATGAACAGATTGAGCCAAGAAAAGCAGTCGTGGGCTTAAAAACCCTGACATGTAGGGTTCGCGTCAGCTTTGACGAACTAGACAGTTTGACTCGATCCGATTTTTTTACACTTTTACTCGATCTGATTTTCTTTATGTTAATATTAACAAATTAAAAGAAAAAACTCATAATAAAAACCGGTGTAGTTATTGGATACGCTTGCAATTACAACTTCTCGAAGATTGAATGGGTGGCGTGTCATGTTTTGGGAGGGAGTAACGACGTTGACGTTGCCGTTGCTGGCCATTTGTGGTAGGTGGCATGCCAGAACCATCGTGCTGGCGTATATACACGCCGCAAATATTGGAGAAGGCTTGAGTCATAAACACTAATGAGAAGGTCGATTGGATTGTTTTAATTGACCTTCGTAAGACTGTACGTTTCCTTGTTCCCACTTTGCTGCTTGATCGGCACGATCGACGACAATTGCTTTTGCCTAGTACTTGTAGGTTGGTAGTATCCCTTTTAGTTTGGACGTGGCTTAGGAGAGATGTTTTTTGCAGAAATGAGGTACAAGAAATAATAAAAATGAGATAACGCTAAGTGTTAAGTGGGTTAGGATTGAATAGATTGAGCCCAGAAAAGAAGTTGTGGGCTTAAAAACCCAAAACTGTAGGGTTTGCGTCAGCTTAGATGGTTGGACACTTTGACTCCATCCGATTTTCTTTTTGTTAATATTAAAAAATTAGAAGAAAAAAACTCATAATAAAAACTGGTGTAGTTATTGGATACGCTTGCAATTACATCTTCTCTAAAATTTAACGGGTAGTGTGTCATGTTTTGGGTGGGGCTAACGTCATCAATGTTGCTAGCCATTTGTGTTAGATGCCATGCCAGAATCGCCACGCTAGCTCACATGCACGCCGCAAATATTGGACAAAGCTAGAGTGATAAACACTAATGAAAGGTCCTTTAAATTGTTCTAATTGACCTTCTGCAGACTGCTTGTTTTCTTCTTGCCGCTTTGCTGCTTGACCGAAACGGTCGATGACAATTGCTTTTGGTCAGTATGTGTGGGATTGTAGTATCCCTTATTAGTTTGGATGTGACTGAGGTAAAAGAAATAATAGGTGGTAAGTGGGTTAGGATTGAATAGATTGAGCCGAGAAAAACAATTTTGGGCTTAAAAACCCAGACCAATAGGGTCCGCGTTAGCTTAGATGGACTAGACACTTTGACTGGATCCGATTTTCTTTTTGTTAATATTATAAAATTAATCGAAAAAAACTCATAATAAAAACTGGTGTAATTATTGGATATGATTGCAATTACATCTTCTCGAACATTGAACGGATGGCGTGTCATGCTTTGGGAGAGAGTAACATCGTTGACGTTGTTGGCCATTTGTCTTATGTGCCAAGCCAGAATCACCGTGCTAGCTCATATACACAGCGCAAATAATGGAGAACGCTAGAGTCATAATTATTAATGAGAAGGTCATTTCGATTGTTCTAATTGACCTTGTGAAGACTATGTCATTGTTTCCGCTTTGCTGCGTGACTGGCATGGTCGACGACAATTGCTTTTAATCAGTATTTATGGATGATAGTATTCCTGATTAGTGGGATGTTGCTTTGGAGAAGGGTTTTTTGCAGAAATGAAGTTTAAGAGATAATAATAATGAGATAAGGCTACGTGTTAAGTGGGTTACGATTGAATCGATTGAGCAGAGAAAAGAAGTTGTAGGCTTAAAAACCTAGACCAATAGGGTCTACGTCAGCTTAGACAAACTGGACACTTTGACTCAATTCGATTTTTTTTCTGTTCATATTAAAAAATTAAAAGAAAATAAATTCATTATAAAAACTGGTGTTGTTATTGGATACGCTTGCAATTACATTTTCTCGAAGATTGAACGGGTGCCGTGTCATGTTTTAGGAGGGAGTAACGTTGTTGACATTGCTGTCCATTTGTGGTAGGTGCCATGCCAGAATCACCATGCTGGCTTATATACACGCCGCAAATAATGGAGAAAGCTTGAGTCATAAAGACTAATGAGAAGGTCCTTTGGATTATTTTAATTGACCTTCAAAAGACTGTATGTTTGCTTGTTCCTGCTTTGCTGTTTGATCGGCACGATCGATGAGAATTGCTTTTGCATAGTACTTGTAGGATGGTAGTATCCCTTTTAGTTTGGACGTGGCCTTGGAGTGATGTTTTTTGCATAAATGAGGTATAAGAAATAATGAAAATGAGAAAACGCTAGGTGTTAAGTGGGTTATTATTGAATAGCTTGGGCCGAGAAAAGGAGTTGCGGGCTTAAAAACCCAGAACATTAGGGTCTACATCAGCTTAGATGGACTGGACACGTTGACTCCATCCGATTTTCTTTTTGTTAATATTAAAAAATTAGAAGAAGAAAACTCATAATAAAAACTTGTGTAGTTATTGGATACGCTTGCAATTACATCTTCTCGAAAATTGAACGGATGGCGTGTCATGTTTTGGGAGGGAGTATTGTCGTTGACGTTGCTGGCCAATTGTGTTAGGTGCAATGCCAGAATCACCGTGCTGGGTCATATACACGCCGCAAATATTGGAGAAGACCGAAGTCATAACCACTAGTGAGAAGGTCCTCTGGATTGTTCTAATTGACCTTTTGAAGACAATATCTTTCCTTGTTCCTGCTTTGTGGCTTGATTGGCACGGTCGATGAAAATTGCTTTTGATAAGTATTTGTGGGATTGTAGTATCCCTTATTAGTTTGGATGTGGTTTTGGTGAGTGGTTTTTTTGCATAAATGATGTACAAGAAATAATAAAAATGAGATAAGGCTTGCTGGTAAGTGGGTTAGGAATGAACAGATTGAGCCGAGAAAAGCAGTCGTGGGCTTAAAAACCCTGACATGTAGGGTTCGCGTCAGCTTTGACGAACTAGACAGTTTGACTCGATTCGATTTTTTTACACTTTTACTCGATCCGATTTTCTTTATGTTAATATTAACAAATTAAAAGAAAAAACTCATAATAAAAACCGGTGTAGTTATTGGATACGCTTGCAATTACAACTTCTCGAAGATTGAATGGGTGGCGTGTCAAGTTTTGGGAGGGAGTAACAACGTTGCCGTTGCTGGCCATTTGTGGTAGGTGGCATGCCAGAACCATCGTGCTGGCGTATATACACGCCGCAAATATTGGAGAAGGCTTGAGTCATAAACACTAATGAGAAGGTCCATTGGATTGTTTTAATTGACCTTCGTAAGACTGTACGTTTCCTTGTTCCCACTTTGCTGCTTGATCGGCACGATCGACGACAATTGCTTTTGACTAGTACTTGTAGGTTGGTAGTATCCCTTTTAGTTTGGACGTGGCTTAGGAGAGATGTTTTTTTGCAGAAATGAGGTACACGAAATAATAAAAATGAGATAACACTAAGTGTTAAGTGGGTTAGGATTGAATAGATTGAGTCCAGAAAAGAAGTTGTGGGCTTAAAACCCAAAACTGTAGGGTTTGCGTCAGCTTAGATGGACTCGACACTTTGACTCCATCCGATTTTCTTTTTGTTAATATTAAAAAATTAGAAGAAAAAAACTCATAATAAGAACTGGTGTAGTTATTGGATACGCTTGCTATTACATCTTCTCTAAAATTTAACGGGTAGTGTGTCATGTTTTGGGAGGGAGTAACGTCATCAATGTTGCTAGCCATTTGTGTTAGATGCCATGCCAGAATCGCCACGCTAGCTCACATGCACGCCGCAAATATTGGAGAAGGCTAGAGTGATAAACACTAATGAAAGGTCCTTTGGATTGTTCTAATTGACCTTCTGCAGACTGCTTGTTTTCTTCTTGCCGCTTTGCTGCTTGACCGACACGGTCGATGACAATTGCTTTTGGTAGTATGTGTGGGATTGTAGTATCCCTTATTAGTTTGGACGTGACTGAGGTAAAAGAAATAATAGGTGGTAAGTGGGTTAGGATTGAATAGATTGAGCCGAGAAAAACAATTTTGGGCTTAAAAACCCAGACCAATAGGGTCCGCGTTAGCTTAGATGGACTAGACACTTTGACTGGATCCGATTTTCCTTTTGTTAATATTATAAAATTAATTGAAAAAAACTCATAATAAAAACTGGTGTAATTATTGGATATGATTGCAATTACATCTTCTCGAACATTGAACGGATGGCGTGTCATGCTTTGGGAGGGAGTAACATCGTTGACGTTGTTGGCCATTTGTCTTATGTGCCAAGCCAGAATCACCGCGCTAGCTCATATACACAGCGCAAATAATGGAGAACGCTAGAGTCGTAATTATTAATGAGAATGTCATTTCGATTGTTCTAATTGACCTTTTGAAGACTATGTCATTGTTTCCGCTTTGCTGCGTGACTGGCATGGTCGACGACAATTGCTTTTAATCAGTATTTGTGGGATGATAGTATTCCTGATTAGTGGGATGTTGCTTTGGAGAAGGGTTTTTTTGCAGAAATGAAGTTTAAGAGATAATAATATTGAGATAAGGCTACGTGTTAAGTGGGTTACGATTGAATCGATTGAGCAGAGAAAAGAAGTTGTGGGCTTAAAAACCCGGACCAGTAGGGTCTACGTCAGCTTAGACAAATTGGACACTTTGACTCGATTCGATTTTTTTTCTGTTCATATTAAAAAATTAAAAGAAAAGAAAGTCATTATAAAAACTGGTGTTGTTATTGGATACGCTTGCAATTACATCTTCTCTAAGATTGAATGGGTGCCGTGTCATGTTTTGGTAGGCAGTAACGTTGTTGACGTTGCTATCCATTTGTGATAGGTGCCATGCCAGAAATACCGTGTTGGCTTATATACACGCCATAAATAATGGAGAAAGCTTGAGTCATAAAGACTAATGAGAAAGTCCTTTGGATTGTTTTAATTGACGTTCTAAAGACTGGATGTTTCCTTGTTGCCGCTTTGCTGCTTAACCAACACGGTCGACAACAATTGCTTTTGCTCAGTACTTGTAGGATGGTAGTATCCCTTTTAGTTTGGGTGTGGCTTTGGAGAGTTGTTTTTCGCAGAAATGAGGTATAAGAAATAATAAAAATGAGATAATACTAGGTGTTAAGTGGGTTAGGATTGAAGAGATTGAGCCGAGAAAAGAAGTTGTGGGCTTAAAAACCCTTAGGGTCTGCGTCAGCTTAGTTATTGGATACGCTTGCAATTTGATATTCTCAAAGATTGAACGTGTGACACCCCTCGACGGCCCCCAATCCGATTTTGGGTCGTCACAGTTCGCTTACCTTTCACCTTCCTTATTAACATATCACTCTGATACCGTTTTTATAGAATGGTCCATACAACCATGGGGGTTTACATCTTTTATTAACGGTCCCTTGCGCAATTTACATAACGAAAGCATATCCAACAATTCCCTTCCCTACATTCAGAAATTGATGCACACCTACTAAACATCTTATATAAGTTAAAACCGAACACGTTTATTTACATAGAGCAGATGGACATTTTCAGTCAGTACACCAAAAAGCCGTAGTTCTATACCAGGCTGCACTTCAAAAGATGACCGACGTCTTTTCCAATAGTGATATGCATAAAGTCCACCGATCAGTCATTGTCAAGGTCCCAAAAGCTCCTTCCCTTGCTATCCTCCTCCTCACGGTTATATCCAACCGCTCAAACCATCTACTAACTGAATGTTGGTCAAAAGTGAAAAGATAACCACTCAAGAGATAGTGAAATCCAATAACATTCCAATGATCACGATATCATCACACGTTGCAAGCATTACTTACCTTGTAATCATCGCGATCATGCATCATCACATCATATATCATCATCATCATGGCATATCATATATCATTGTCATCATCATGCATTTCATCATGCATATCATACCATGGATGATCATCATGTCACATCACACATCATCATCATGCATCATCATGCATATATTATCATAGGTGATCATCATATCACATCACATGTCATCATCATTATCATGCATATCATACCATGGGTGATCATCATATCACATCACATATCATCATCATCATCATGCATATCATCATGCATATCATACCATGGGTGATCATCATATCATATCACATCATCATGCATATCATCATGCATATCATACCATGGGTGATCAACATATCACATCACATATCATCATCATCATCATCATCATGCATATCATCATGCATATCATACCATGGGTGATCATCATATCACATCACATATCATCATCATCATCATGCATATCATCATGCATATCATACCATGGGTGATCATCATATCATATCACATCATCATCTCCATCATCATGCATATCATCATGCATATCATACCATGGGTGATCAACATATCATCATCATCATCATCATCATCATGCATATCATCATGCATATCATACCATGGGTGATCATCATATCACATCACATATCATCATCATCATCATCATCATCATCATCATCATGCATATCATCATCATGGGTGATCATCATTATTTCACATCACATATCATCATCATCATCATCCTCATCATCATCATGCATATCATCATGCATATCATGCCATGCATATCATCATGTCATAGTTTAATTTTCATCTTTATCTTTCAATTTTGATCACCACATCACCCATTCATCAATCTCATCATCAATTTTACACTCGCATCCCATGCGAAAAACCTCCGGGCATGTATCCAAGATACAACCGGGCATCCGCCCCCACATTCCGGGCATCTCGCATCCTAACTAGCATCACGAGGAACCTCCGGGCATGTATCCAAGATACAACCGGACCTCCGGCCTTTACCCTTCTAGCCAGGCATCTCGCATCCAAATCCCGGCATCGCGAGGCATTCCCCTTCGGGCAAAGACCTCCCGGGGCTTCCGGAATTATGTACCGACATACCACCAGGCCTCCCCTGGAATTACGTACCGTATACCACCGGGCATCCCGACACTCCCGGGGAATCTCTGGAATTACGCCACTAGGCCACCAAGCATCATCATCCACCACAACCATTTCCTCATTTCCCATCATCCAGATTTGCCAATATTTTAATCTCAAATTAACATGGCAATTGGCATGGTATCAAACAAATCACACTTGACATGGAATTCACACTTGCATCTCAATTCATATGTCATACACATGCCAAAACTTTATCCCATACACATCTCAATTCAATACATGTACAAGGACCATGTCATACGCATACCAAGACTTTATCACATATATATCTCAATCCAGTACATGTGCAAAGACCTCATCACACATATGCCACACAAATAGAATTGAATCCATGGCCAAATAAAAATCCATTTTATTTTTTTATTATTTTATTATTTTATTATATTTATTTATTTTCATAAATAAATATTAAATTTAATATCTATGATTTTCCCAAAATCATAATATTCAAACAATCACAAAAAAAAAATCAATAGGATCACAATTTCATACAAAATTCATGGCCAAATTGAATTTCTCATAGTTTCACAATTTCTACAAAATAGCACCTTATATTCGGATATAGCCAGACTTGCACAGTTTCCAAATAAATTCGATTAAAATACTCATATGGCCTTCAAAAATTACGAAATTTTACAGGATGATAGCCAAGACATTTTCGTGCATCTTTTATGAAGAACTCTAAGCCAAATTCCTTATATATTATTTTATACAACCCCACGAAACCTCTGGAACCACTACCGCGTCGTCCAGAATACACTTCTCCGAAATTTTTAGATTTCACCCCTCTATTCTCTTTCGTTTCCTCTGAAATTTGAGTATGTTATGTACCAAGGTGTCCTTTACAAGTTTCATGAGAGATCTAGGTCAAATAACCAAAGTATAGTCGTCTTTTAAGTCCTTGAAGTCTCGGGTGTCTCGGAACACACCACCAGAATCAATCATCTCCAAGATCTAGCCGATTCACTAGGTTATACTCATTAATTTCTCTTAAAATTTGAGTATGTTGTAGTTTAAGGTGTTACCTACAACTTTCATGAAGACAACGAAGTGAGATCTTCAACAGAAATCAACATGCAGACAAGAATCTAGCAAGAGGTCAGTGAAGATTTCGCAGATCTAGGGTCTCCGTATGATAGAACTTTTGACCCCTCAAATCTCCATCGTTTTCTACGAAATTTCAGTATGTCATAATACGAGATGTTAGCTTCAACTTTCATGAAGACACCGAAGCCAAAATCGGACTCCAAACACACATGCAAGCTCGAACAAGCTACTGACTTCCACAAACCGAACAAGAACAGTCACACGGTTTGCAAACAATCAACCCTTTCCTCGGGTTTTCGCACAAATCACACCTAAAATCGAACATGCAACCACCAAAACAAACATGCAAGAGAAGTTACGGACTCCACTTGCCTCTAAGATGAACGAACGGTGATGCACGGCGGACGGACACGGCGCACGGCGGTTCCTCCCTTCCTCTTCCTCTCGGCCGCTCCTCCTCTCTCGCACACCTCTCTCTCTCTCTCTCTCCTTAGGCGAAAAATGGAGCAAGTAACCGGCCATCTCTCTCTCCTCATCCCTTTTATACCCCCTTAATCCCATCATTTGAAATCATTGCTTTGCCTAAAGATTAACCAATGCATGCTCTTGCCATTTGCCACTTGTCTTATTGGGTTTTAATTTAAATTTGCTTGGGCTTGGGCTTAGGCCCATCCGGCCACTCCCCTTGGGCTGGTCGAATTCTCCTCTTGGGCTCTAATGGGCCGAATAGCTTGGCCCACCAAGCTTTAGGCCAATGGGTCCAAGGCCCATTCCAAAAATAACCCTCTTTTTCCTTCTTTTTTTTTTTGAAATTCCTTCTATAAATATTTCTAAATTTCAATTTTCAATCTTGGCCAAAGTCTTGGGACATTTTAATTATTGAAATTTAATTTATAAAGTGCACGGCCAAGCATAGATTATTAATTTATCCTATAGTCCTAAATTCAAAATTCATAAACACAAGCACAATAACACCTAGCCTTAAGAAAACTAATGGCTAACACATAGACCATAGGTAATTTCATTACCTAATTATGGGCTTTAATTTCTCTAGATGATGACTTGAATTTTTGGGATGCCACAGAACGGGTGCCGTGTGAGGTTTTGGGAGGGAGTAACGTCGTTCACGTTGTTGGCCTTTTGTGGTAGGTACCATGCCAGAATCACCACTCTAGCTTATATACACGCCGCAAATATTGGAGAAGGCTTGAGTCATAAACACTAATGAGAAGGTTCTTTTGATTGTTTTAATTGACCTTATGAAGACTGCATGTTTCCTTGTTCCCGCTTTGCTGCTTGACTGACACAGTTGACGACAATTGCTTTTCCTCAATACTTGTAGGATGGTAGTATCCCTTTTAGTTTGGGTGTGGCTTTGGAGAGATGTTTTTTGCAGAAATGAGGTATAAGAAATAATAAAAATGAGAAAACGGTAGGTGTTAAGTGGGTTAAGATTGAATAGATTGAGCAGAGAAAAGAAGTTGTGGGCTTAAAAACCCTTAGGGTTTGCGTCAACTTAGATGAATTGGACACTTTGACTCCATCCGATTTTCTTTTTGTTAATATTAAAAAATTAGAAGAAAAAAACTCATAATAAGAATTGGTGTAGTTATTGGATACGCTTGCAATTACATCTTCTTGAAAATTGAACGGATGGCATGTCAAGTTTTGGGAGGGAGTAATGTCGTCGACGTTGCTAGCCATTTTTGTTAGGTGCCTTGCCAGAGTCGCTGTGCTGGCTCGCATGCACGCCGCAAATATTGGAGAAGGCTGGAGTGATAAACACTAATGAGAAGGTCCTTTCGATTGTTCTAATTGACCTTTTCAAGATTGTATGTCATTGTTGCCGCTTTGCTGCTTGACCGGCACAGTCTATGACAATTGCTTTTGATCAGTATTTGTGGGATGATAGTATCCCTGATTAGTTGGATGTTGCTTTGGAGAGGGGTTTTTTTTGCAAAAGAGAGGTTTAAGAAATAATAAAAACGAAATAAGGCTACGTGTCAAGTGGGTTACGATTGAATAGATTGAGCCGAGAAAAAAAGTTGCGGGCTTAAAAACTCGGACCGGTAGGCTCTACATCATCTTAGATGAACTGGACATATTGACTCGATTCAATTTTCTTTTTGTTAAAATTAAAAAATTAAAAGAAAAAAACTCATAATAAAAACTGGTGTAGTTATTGGATACGCTTGCAATTGGATATTCTCAAAGATTGAAGGGGTGCTGTGCGAGGTTTTGGGAGGGAGTAACGTCATTGACGTTGCTGGCCTTTTGTTGTAGGTGCCATGCCAGAATCACCGCGCTGGCTTATATACACGCCACAAATATTGGAGAAGGCTTGAGTCATAAACACTAATGAGAAGGTCCTTTGGATTATTTTAATTGACCTTCTGAATACTGTATGTTTCCTTGTTGCCGCTTAACTGCTTGACCGGCACGGTTGACGACAATTGCTTTTGCTCAATACTTGTTGGATGGTAGTATCCCTTTTAGGTTGGATGTGGCTTTGGAGTGGTGTTTTTTGCAGAAATGAGCTATAGGAAATAATAAAAATGATAAAATGCTAGGTGTTAAGTGGGTTAGGATTGAACATATTGAGCTGAGAAAAGAAGTTGTTGGCCTGGAAACTTTGATAAAATCCCTTAGGGTCTGCGACAGCTTAGATGGACTGGAAACTTTGACTCGATCTGATTTTCTTTTTGTTAATATTAAAAAATTAGAAGAAAAAAACTCGCAATAAAAACTGGTGTTGGTATTGGATATGCTTGCAATTACATCTTCTCGAAGATTGAACGAGTGGCGTGTCATGTTTTGGGAGGAAGAAACGTCGTTGATGTTGCTCGCCATTTGTGTTTGGTGCCATGCCATCATCACCACACTGGCTCATCTACACGCCTTAAATATTGGAGAAGGCTGGAGTCATAAACACTAATTAGAAAGTCCTTTGGATTGTTCTAATTGACCTTCTGCAGACTGTATGTTTCCTTGTTCCCACTTTGCTGCTTGACCGGCACGGTCAGCGACAATTGCTTTTGATCATTATTTGTGGGATGGTAGTATCCCTTATTACTTCGGATTTGGCATTGGAGAGGGATTTTTTTGCATAAATGAGGTATAAGAAATATTAAAAATGAGATAAGGCTAGGTGTTAAGTGGGTTATGATTGAATAGATTGAGCTGAGAAAAGCAGTTGTGGCCTTAAAAGCCCGGACTTATAGGGTTCGCGTCGGCTTAGATGGACTGGACACTTTCACTCGATTCGATTTTCTTGTTGTTAATATTAAACAATTAAACGAAAAATTGACAAGAAAAACAGGTGTAGTTATTGGATACGCTTGTAATTACATCTTCTCAATGATTGAACGGGTGGAGTGTCATGTTTTGCGAGGGAGTAACGTCGTTAACGTTGCTGGCCGTTTGTGCTAGGTGTTGTGCCAGTATCACCGCGCTGACCATATACACCCCTGAAATATTGGAGAAGGCTGCAATCATAAACACTAATGAGAAGGTCATTTGGATTGTTCTAATTGACGTTCTGAAGACTGCATGTGTCATTGCTGCCACTTTTCTGCTTGACCGGCACGGTCGACAACAATTACTTTTGATCAGGATTTGTGTGATGGTAGTATGCTATGTTCTTTGGATGTGGCTTTAGAGAGGTGTTTTTTTTTTTTGCAGAAATAAGCTATAAGAAATAATAAAAATGAGATAAGGCTAGGTGTTAAGTGGGTTAGGTTTGAATAGATTGAGCCGAGAAAAGCAGTTGTGAGCTGAAAAACCAGGACCGGTAGGGTTCGCGTCATTTTAGATGGACATGACACTTTTACTAGATCCGATTTTCTTTTTGTTAATATTAACAAATTACAAGAAAAAACTCATAATAAAAATTGGTGTAGCTATTGGATATGCTTGCAGTTACAACTTCCCGAAGATTGAACAAGTGGCGTGTCATGTTTTGGCAGGGATTAACGTCATTGACATTGCTGGCCATTTGTGTTAGGTGCCATGGCAGAATCACCGCGCTTGCTCATGTACACGTCGCAAATATTGGAGAAGGCTGGGGTCATAAACACTAATGAGAAGGTCCTTTCGATTGTTCTAATTGATCTTCTGAAGAATGTATGCTCTCTTGTTGCCGTTTTGCTGCTTGGCCGTGACGGTCGATGACAATTGCTTTTGATCAGTACTTGTGGGATGGTTGTATCCCTTATTAGTTTGGAAGTGGCTTTGGAGAGGTGTTTTTTGCAGAAATGAGGCATAAGAAATAATAAAAATGAGATAAGGCTAGGTGTTAAGTGGGTTAAGATTGAATAGATTTGGTCGAGAAAAGCAGTTGTGGGCTCAAAAACCGGGACCGGTAGGGTTCGCATCAGCTTCGATGGACTGGACACTTTCACTTTATCCAATTTTCTTTTTGTTAATATTAACAGATCAAAAGAAAAAAAAAACTCATAACAAACACTGATGTAGTTATTGGATACGCTTGCAATTACATATTCTCGAAAATTGAACGAGCGGCTTGTCATGGTTTGGGAGGGAGTAACGTCGTTAACTTTGCTGGACATTTATGTAAGGTGCCATGGCAGAATCACCGTGCTGGCTCATATACACGCCGCAATTATTGGAGAAGGCAAGAGTCATAAACACTAATGAGAAGGTCATTTGGATTGTTCTAATTAACGTTCTGAAGACTGTATGTGTCATTATTGCTGCTTTGTTGCTTAATTGGCACGGTTGGCAACAATTGCTTTTGATCAGTATTTGCGTGATGGTAGAATCACTACGCTGGCTCATATACATGCCGCAAATATTGGAGAAGGCTCCAGTGATAAACACTAATGAGAAGGTCCTTTGGATTGTTCTAATTGATCTTTTAAAGACTGTATGTTTCCTTGTTGCCGCTTTGCTGCTTGGCCGGCACAGTCGACAACAATTGCTTTTGATCAGTATTCGTGTGATGGTAGTATCCCGTATTAGTTTCGATGTGGCTTTGGAGAGGTGTTTTTTTGCAGAAGAAAGGTATAAGAAATAATAAAAATGAGATAAAGCCAGGTGTTAAGTGGGTTAGGTTTGAATAGATTGAGCCGGGAAAAGCAATTGTGGGCTTAAAAACTAGGACCGGTAGGGTTCGCGTCATCTTAGATGGACTGGACACTAGTACTCGATCCGATTTTCTTTTTGTTAATATTAACAAATTACAAGAAAAAAAATGAGAATAAAAACCGGTGTAGTTATTGGCAACGCTTGCAATTACATCTTCTCGAAGATTGAACAAGGGCGTGTCATGTATTGGGAGGGATTAATGCCATTGACGTTGTTGGCCATCTGTGTTAGGTGCCATCGTAGGATCACCGCGCTGGCTAATATACATACCGCAAATATTGGAGAAGGCCCCGGTCATAAACACTAATGAGAAGGTCCTTTGGATTGTTGTAATTGATGGTCTGAAGACTGTATGTTTCCTTGTTGCCGCTTTGCTGTTGACCGGCACGGAGGACGACAATTGCATTTAATCAGTTTTTGTGGCATGGCCGTATCCCTTATTAGTTTGGATGTGGCATTGGGGAGGTGTTTTTTACAGAAATGAGGTATAAGAAATAACAAAATGAGATAAGGCTAGGTGTGAAGTGGGTTAGCATTGAATAGGTTGAGCTGAGAAAAGCAGTTGTGGGCTTAAAACTCAGGGCCGCTAGGGTTTGCGTCAGCTTAGTTGGATTGGACACTTTCACTCGATCCAATTTTTTTTGGTTAATATTGGAGGAGGCTCGTGTCATAAACACTAATGAGAAGGTCCTTTGGATTGTTCTAATTGATCTTCTAAAGACTGTATACTTCCCTATTGCTGCTTTGCTACTTGGGCATGACGGTCAACGACAATTGCGTTTGATCAGTATTTGTGGGATGGTTGTATCCCTTATTAGTTTGGATGTGGCTTTGGAGAGGTGTTTTTTTGCAGAAATGAGGCATAAGAAATAATAAAAATAAGATAACGCTAGGTGTTAAGTGGGTTAGGATTGAGTAGATTTGGTCGAGAAAAGCAGCTGTGGGCTCAAAAACCGGGACTGGTAGGGTTCGCATCAGCTTAGATGGACTGGACAGTTTCACTCTATGCAATTTTCTTTTTGTTAATATTAACAGATCAAAAGAAAAAAAAACTCATAATAAACACTGATGTAGTTATTGGATACGCTTGCAATTACAGATTCTCGAAAATTGAACGAGCAGCTTGTGATGGTTGGGGAGGGAGTAACGTCGTTAACATTGCTGGACATTTATTTAAGGCGCCACGGCAGAATCACCGTGCTGGCTCATATACACGCCGCGATTATTGGAGAAGGCAAGAGTCATAAACACTAATGAGAAGGTCATTTGGATTGTTCTAATTAACGTTCTGAAGACTGTATGTGTCATTATTGCTGCTTTGCTGCTTGATCAACACGGTTGGCAACAATTGCTTTTGATCAGTATTTGCGTGATGGTAGAATCACCGCGCTGGCTCATATACAGGCCGCAAATATTGGAGAAGGCTCCAGTGATAAACACTAATGAGAAGGTCCTTTGGATTGTTCTAATTGATCTTCTAAAGACTGTATGTTTTCTTGTTGTCGCTTTGCTGCTTGGCCGGCACAGTCGACAACAATTGCTTTTGATCAGTATTCGTGTGATGGTAGTATCCCGTAGTAGTTTCGATGTGGCTTTGGAGAGGTGTTTTTTTGCAGAAGTAAGGTATAAGAAATAATAAAAATGAGATAAAGCCAGGTGTTAAGTGGCTTAGGTTTGAATAGATTGAGCCGGGAAAAGCAATTGTGGGCTTAAAAACTAGGACCGGTAGGGTTCGCGTCATCTTAGATGGATTGGACACTAGTACTCGATGCGATTTTCTTTTTGTTAATATTAACAAATTACAAGAAAAAAAATGAGAATAAAAACCGGTGTAGTTATTGGCAACGCTTGCAATTACATCTTCTCGAAGATTGAACAAGGGCGTGTCATGTTTTGGGAGGGATTAATGCCATTGACGTTGTTGGCCATCTGTGTTAGGTGCCATCGTAGGATCACCGCGCTGGCTAATATACATGCCGCAAATATTGGAGAAGGCCCCGGTCATAAACACTAATGAGAAGGTCCTTTGGATTGTTGTAATTGATGGTCTGAAGACTGTATGTTTCCTTGTTGCCGCTTTGCTGTTGACCGGCACGGAGGACGACAATTGCATTTAATCATTTTTTTTGGCATGGCCGTATCCCTTATTTGTGACACCCCTCGACGGCCCCTGATCCGATTTGGGTCGCCACAGTTCGCTTACCTTTCACTTTCCTTATTAACATATCACTCTGATACCGTTTCTATTGTAGCGGGTCCATACAACCATGGGGGTTTACATCTTTTATTAACGGTCCCTTGCGCAATTTACATAATGGAAGCATATCCAACAATTCCCTTCCCTACATTCAAAAATTGATGCACACCTACTAAACATCTTATATAAGTTAAAGCCGAACACGTTTATTTACATAAAGCAGATGGACATCTTTAGTCAGTACATCGAAATGCCAACATTTCTATACTCGGCTATACTTCAAAAGATGACTGACATCTCCTCCCACATTCGTATGCTTATGGTCCATCAACCAGTGTCAACGTCCAAAGGTTCCCTCCTTTGCTATCCTTCTCCTCGCGGTCATATCCAACCGCTCAAACCATCTACTAATCTGAAATGTTGGTCCCCAAAAGGGGTGAAGACAACCACTCACAGATAGGAAATCAATAACAACTCAACGCATCATGCAATTATACACGCATTTCAGGCATTACTTACCTTGAAGCCATGCGCATTACTATCATGCATCATCATACCAATTCATAACACATTCATGTGTATCATCATTGTAACATACATGTCATGGCATCATTACATCATACATGACATCATCATCATAGCATCATTTCATCATACATGTCTTGAGCCATATCATATATCATCATCATTAACATTACCATGCATATCATCATGCATATCATATCATAGGTGATCATCATATCACATCACATATCATCATCATCATCATCATTATCATGCATATCATCATGCATATCATGTCATGGGTGATCATCATATCACATCACATATCATCATCGTCATCATTATTATCATGCATATCATCATGCATATCATATCATTGGTGATCATCATTATTTCACATCACATATCCTCGTCATCATCATTATCATGCATATCATCATGCATATCATATCATGGGTGATCATCATTATTTCACATCACATATCATCATCATCATCATTATCATGCATATCATCATGCATATCATATCATGGGTGATCATCATTATTTCACATCACATATCATCATCATCATCATCATCATCATCATCATCATCATCATCATGCATTTCATCATGCATATCATATCATGCATATCATGATTTAATTTCCACTTTTAGCTTTTAATTTGATCACCACATCACCCATTTCTCAATTCATCAATTTCATCATCCCTTCGGGCAAAGACCTCCGACAGGGTTCCCAGCTTTCCAGCCATCCCATGGCCACCGGGCTTCCGGCCCGCCACATTCCGGGCATCTCGCATCCGACTAGCATCACGAGGCATTCCCTTCGGGCAGAAACCTCCGACAGGGCTTCCGGCCTTTACCCTTCTAGCCAAGCATCTCGCACCCCAATCTTGGCATCGCGAGGCATCCCCCTGGGCAAAAACCTCCAGGGCTTCCGGAATTATGTACCGACACACCACCAGGCCTCCCCTGGAATTACGTACCGTATACCATCGGGCATCCCGACACTCCCGGGGAATCTCTGGAATTACGCCACTAGGCCACCGAGCATCATCATCCACCACAACCACTTCCACACTTATCATTATCCACATTTACCATCATTTTGATCTCATCATTACATGGCATATAATTCACACATGCATCACAATTCATGGTCATACATACACCAATGTCTTATCATACATGCAATAATGCATAATTATTCAATGGAATTTATGGCCAATAAAATAATCCATTATTATTTTATTATTATTATTATTATTATTATTATTGTTAGTATTACTATTATTATTTATTTTTATTGTCATATTTATTTATTTCCTTAAATAAATATTAAACTCAATATCTATGATTTTCCCAAAATCATAAAATTCAAGCAATCATTAATCAAACCAATAGGATGACAATTTTATGCAAAATTCATGGCCAAATTGATTTTCACACAATTTCACAATTTCCACTAAATAGCACATAATATTCGGATAACAACCAGAATGCACAGTTTCTGAATAAATTCGATTAAAATATCCATATGGTCTCCAAAAATTACGAAATTTTACAGAGTGATATCCAAGACATTTTCACACAACTTTCATGAATAACTCCAAGCCAAATTCTTTTTAGCTTATTTTACACGACCTCACGAAGCTTCTGGAACCACTACCGCATCGTCCAGAATACACATCTCCGAAATATTAAGATTTCATCCATCTATTCTCTTTCGTTTCCTCTGAAATTTAGATATGTTATAAATCAAGGTATCATCTACAAGTTTCATGAAGAGATCTAGGTCAAATAACCAAAGTATGGTCACCATTTAAGTCCATGAAGTCTCGGGTGTCTCGGAACACATCACCAGAATCATCGTCTCCAAGATCTAGCCGATTTACTAGGCTATACTTGTTCATTTCACTTCAAATTTGAGTATGTTTTAAGATGTTACCTACAAATTTCATGAAGACATCGAAGTGAGATTCTCAACAAAAACCAACATGCAACCATGAATCCAGCAAGAGGTTAGTGAAAACTTCACAGATCTGGGGTCTCCGTATAACAAGACTTTAACCCCTCAAATCTCCATCATTTTTCACGAAATTTCAGTATGTTATACCACAAGATGTTAGCCACAACTTCCCTGAAGACATCGAAGCCAAAATAGAACTCCAAACACACATGCAAGCTCAAACAAGTTACTGACTCCTACTCCCCGAGCAAGACCAGTCACACAGCTTGAAAACAACCAACCCTTACCTCGGTTTTTCTCACAAATAACACCCAAAATCGAACATGCAAACCATATACAAACATGCAAGCTTATTAGTTTGGATGTGGCTTTAGAGAGGCTTTGGGATGCCACATTTTTTTTCAGAAATGAGATAAGAAATACTAAAAATGAGATAAGGCTAGAATTTAAGTCGGTTAGGATGCAATACATTGAACCGAGAAAAGCAGTTGCGGGCTTAAAAACCCGGACCGGTAGCGTGTCATGGTTTGGGAGGGAGTAACGTCGTTGACGTTGCTGCCATTTGCTCTAGGTGCTATGGCAGAATCACCGCGGTGGCTCATATACACGCCGCAAATATTGGAGAAGGGAAGAGTCATAAACACTAATGAGAAGGTCATTTGGATTGTTCTAATTAACGTTCTGAAGATTGTATGCGTCACTGTTGCCGCTTTGCTGCTTGACCGGCACGATCGACAACAATTGCTTTTGATCTGTATTTGTGTGATCTTAGTATCGCTGATCAGTTCGGATGTGGCTTTGGAGAGGTATTTTTTTGCAGAAATAAGGTATAAGAAATAATAAAAATAAGATAAGGCTAGGTGTTAAGTGGGTTAGGTTTGAATAGATTAGGTTTGACTAGATTAAGTGGCTTATGTTTGAATAGATTGAGCTAAGAAACGCAGTTGTGGGCTGAAAAACCAGGACCGGTTGGGTTCGCGTCATCTTAGATGGACTGGACACTTTTACTCGATCGAATTGTCTTTTTGTTAGTACGAACAAACTACAAGAAGAAAACTCATAAAAAAAACTGGTGTTGTTATTGGATATGCTTGCAGTTACATCTTCTCGAAAATTGAATGAGTGGCGTGTCATGTTTTGGGAGAGTTTAACGTCGTTGACGTTACTGGCCATTTGTGTTAGGTGCTATGGCAGAAACACCGCGCTTGCTCATATACACACCGCAAATATTGGAGAGGGGAAGAGTCCTAAACACTAATGAGAAGGTCCTTTGGATTGTTCTAATTGATCTTCTCAAGATTGTATGTTTCCTTGTTGCCGCTTTGCTGCATGGTCGTCACAGTCGACGACAATTGCTTTTGATAAGTATTTGTGGGATGGTCGTATCCCTTATTAGTTTGGATGTGGCTTTAGAGAAGCTGTTTTTTTGCAGAAATGAGACACAAGAAATATTAAAAATGAGATAAGGCTAGAATTTAAGTCGGTTGGGATACAATACATTGAACCGAGGAAAGCAGTTGTGGGCTTAAAAACCCGGACGGTAGCATGTCATGGTTTGGGAGGGAGTAACGTCGTTGACGTTGCCGCCATTTGCTCTAGGTGCTATGGCAGAATCACCGGTTGCTCATATACACGCCGCAAATATTGGAGAAGGGAAGAGTCCTAAACACTAATGAGAAGGTCATTTGGATTGTTCTAATTAACGTTCTGAAGATTGTATGCGTCATTGTTGCCGCTTTGCTGCTTCACCGGCACGATCGACAACAATTGCTTTTGATCTGTATTTGTGTGATCTTAGTATCGCTGATCAGTTTGGATGTGGCTTTGGAGATGTATTTTTTTGCAGAAATAAGGTTTAAGAAATAATAAAAATGAGATAAGGCTAGGTGTTAAGTGGGTTAGGTTTGAATAGATTACGTGGGTTATGTTTGAATAGATTGAGCCGAGAAACGCAGTTGTGGGCTGAAAAACCAGGACCGGTTGGGTTCGCGTCATCTTAGATGGACTGGACACTTTTACTCGATCGGATTGTCTTTTTGTTAGTAGTAACAAATTACAAGAAAAAAACTCATAATAAAATCTGGTGTAGTTATTGGATATGCTTGCAGTTACATCTTCTCGAAAATTGAACGAGTGGCGTGTCATGTTTAGGCAGCGATTAACGTCGTTGACATTGCTGGCCATTTGTGTTAGGTGCCATGGCAGAATCACCGCGCTGGCTCATAGACATGCCGCAAATATTGGAGAAGGCTGGGGTTTGAAACACTAATGAGAAGGTCCTTTGGATTGTTGTAATTGATCTTCTCAAGATTGTATGTTTCCATGTTGCCGCTTTGCTGCATGGTCGTCAAGGTCGACGACAATTGCTTCTGATCGGTATTTGTGGGATGGTCGTATCCCTTATTAGTTTGGATGTGGCTTTGGAGAGGTGTTTTTTTTTCAGAAATGAGACATAAGAAATATTAAAAATGAGATAAGGCTAGATGTTAAGTGGGTTAGGATTCAATACATTGTACCGAGAAAAGCAGTTGTGGGCTTAAAAACCCGGACCGGTAGCATGTCATGGTTTGGGAGGGAGTAACGTCGTTGACGTTGCTGCCATTTGCTCTAGGTGCTATGGCAGAATCACCGCGGTGGCTCATATACACGCCGCAAATATTGGAGAAGGGAAGAGTTATAAACACTAATGAGAAGGTCATTTGGATTGTTATAATTAACGTTCTAAAGATTGTATGCATCACTGTTGCCGCTTTGCTCCTTGACCGGCACGATCGACAACAATTGCTTTTGATCTGTATTTGTGTGATCTTAGTATCGCTGATCAGTTTGGATGTGGCTTTGGAGATGTATTTTTTTGCAGAAATAAGGTTTAAGAAATAACAAAAATGAGATAAGGCTAGATGTTAAGTGGGTTAGGTTTGAATAGATTACGTGGCTTATGTTGAATAGATTGAGCCGAGAAACGCGTATCCCTTATTAGTTTGGAGTTGTGGGCTGAAAAACCAGGACCGGTTGGGTTCGCGTCATCTTAGATGGACTGGACACTTTTACTCGATCGAATTATCTTTTTATTAGTATTAACAAATTACAAGAAAAAACCTCATAATAAAAGCTGGTGTAGTTATTGGATATGCTTGCAGTTACATCTTCTCGAAATTTGAACGAGTGGTGTTTCATGTTTTGGGAGCGATTAACGTCGTTGACATTGCTGGCCATTTGTGTTAGTTGTCATGCCAGAATGACCGCCTTGGCTCATATACATGCCGCAAATATTGGAGAAGGCTGGGGTCAGAAACACTAATGAGAAGGTCCTTTGGATTGTTCTAATTGATCTTCTCAAGATAGTATGTTTCCTTGTTGACGCTTTGCTGCATGGTCGTCAAGGTCGACGACAATTGCTTTTGATCGGTATTTGTGGGATGGTCGTATCCCTTATTAGTTTGGATGTGGCTTTGGAGAGGTGTTTTTTGCAAAAATCAGACAGAAGAAATAGTAAAAATGAGATAAGGCTAGGTGTTAAGTGGGTTAGGATTCAATACATTGAACCGAGGAAAGCACACTTTTGTGGGCTTAAAAACCCGGACTGGTAGCATGTCATTGTTTGGGAGGGAGTATTACATCTTCTCGTTGACGTTGCGTTGGCCATTTGTGTTAGGTGCTATGGTAGACTCACCGCGGTGGCTCATATACACGCCGCAAATATTGGAGAAGGGAAGAGTCATAAGCACTAATGATATGGTCATTTGGATTGTTCTAATTGACGTTCTGAAGATTATATGCGTCATTGTTGCCGCTTTGCTGCTTGATCGGCACGATTGACAACAATTGCTTTTGACCTGTATTTGTGTGATCTTCGTATCGCTGATCAGTTTGGATGTGGCTTTGGAGAGCTGTTTTTTCTTCAGAAATGAGACATAAGAAATAATAAAAATGAGATATGGCTAGGTGTTAAGTGGGTTAGGTTTGAATAGATTACGTGGGTTATGTTTGAATAGATTGAGCCGAGAAACAAGTTGTGGGCTGAAAAACCAGGACCGGTTGGGTTCGCATCATCTTAGATGGACTGGACACTTTTACTCGATCGGAATTATCTTTTTGTTAGTATTAACAAATTACAAGAAAAAACTCATAATAAAAGCTGGTGTAGTTATTGGATATGCTTGCAGTTACATCTTCTCGAAATTTGAACGAGTGGTGTTTCATGTTTTGGGAGCGATTAACGTCGTTGACATTGCTGGCCATTTGTGTTAGGTGCCATGGCAGAATCACCGCGCTGGCTCATAGACATGCCGCAAATATTGGAGAAGGCTGGGGTCAGAAACACTAATGAGAAGGTCCTTTGGATTGTTCTAATTGATCTTCTCAAGATTGTATGTTTCCTTGTTGCCGCTTTGCTGCATGGTCGTCACAGTCGACGACAATTGCTTTTGATCAGTATTTGTGGGATGGTCGTATCCCTTATTAGTTTGGATGTGGCTTTGGCGAGGTGTTTTTTTTTTTTTAGAAATGAGACATAAGAAATATTTAAAATGAGATAAGGCTAGATGTTAAGTGGGTTAGGATTCAATACATTATACTGAGAAAAGCAGTTGTGGGTTAAAAAACCCGGACGGGTAGCATGTCATGGTTTGGGAGGGAGTTGTTGACGTTGCTGGCCATTTTGTTAGGTGCTATGGCAGAATCACGCGGTGGCTCATATACAACAAATATTGGAGAAGGAAGAGTCATAATAAACACTAATGAGAAGGTCATTTGGATTGTTCTAATTAACATTCTGAAGATTGTATGCATGTCATTGTTGCCGCATTTGCTGTAAGGTGCCATTAGAATCACCGGCTCATATACACGATCGACAACAATTGCTTTTGATCTCTGCAGTATTTGTGTGATCTTAGTATTGCGCGTATTTGTGTGATGGTAGTATCAGTTTGGATGTGGCTTTGGAGATGTATTTTTTTGCAGAAATAAGGTTTAAGAAATAATAAAAATGAGATAAGGCTAGGTGTTAAGTGGGTTAGGTTTGAATAGATTACGTGGGTTATGTTTGAATAGATTGAGCCGAGAAACGCAGTTGTGGGCTGAAAAACCAGGACCGGTTGGGTTCGCGTCATCTTAGATGGACTGGACACTTTTACTCGATCGAATTATCTTTTTATTAGTATTAACAAATTACAAGAAAAAACCTCATAATAAAAACTGGTGTAGTTATTGGATATGCTTGCAGTTACATCTTCTCGAAAATTGAACGAGTGGCGTGTCATGTTTTGGGAGAGTTTAACGTCGTTGACGTTACTGGCCATTTGTGTTAGGTGCCATGGCAGAATCACCGCGCTGGCTGATAGACATGCCGCAAATATTGGAGAAGGCTGGGGTCAGAAACACTAATGAGAAGGTCCTTTGGATTGTTCTAATTGATCTTCTCAAGATTGTATGTTTCCTTGTTGCCGCTTTGCTGCACGGTCGTCACGGTCGACGATAATTGCTTTTGATCCGTATTTGTGGGATGGTCATATCCCTTATTAGTTTGCATGTGGCTTTGCAGAGGTGTTTATTTATTTTTTTTTTCAGAAATGAGACATAAAAAATATTAAAAATGAGATAAGGCTAGATGTTAAGTGGGTTAGAATTCAATACATTGAACCGAGAAAAGCAGTTGCGGGCTTAAAAACTCGGACCGGTAGCGTGTCATGGTTTGGGAGGGAGTAACGTCGTTGACGTTGCTAGCCATTTGCGTTAGGTGCTATGGCAGAATCACCGCGCTGGCTCATATACACGCCACAAATATTGGAGAAGGGAAGAGTCCTAAACACTAATGAGAAGGTCATTTGGATTGTTCTAATTAACGTTCTGAAGATTGTATCCGACATTGTTGCCGCTTTGCTGCTTGACCGGCACGATCGACAACAATTGCTTTTGATCTGTATTTGTGTGATCTTAGTATCGCTGATTAGTTCGGATGTGGCTTTGGAGAGGTATTTTTTTGCAGAAATAAGGTATAAGAAATAATAAAAATGTGATAAGGCTAGGTGTTAAGTGGGTTAGGTTTGAATAGATTAAGTGGCTTATGTTTGAATAGATTGAGCTAAGAAACGCTGTTGTGGGCTGAAAAACCAGGACCGGTTGGGTTCGCGTCATCTTAGATGGACTGGACACTTTTACTCGATCGGATTGTCTTTTTGTTAGTACTAACAAATTACAAGAAAAAAACTCATAATAAAAACTGGCGTAGTTATTGGATATGCTTGCAGTTACATCTTCTCGAAAATTGAACGAGTGGCGTGTCATGTTTTGCGAGAGTTTAACGTCGTTGACGTTACTGGCCATTTGTGTTAGGTGCCATGGCAGAATCACCGCGCTGGCTGATAGACATGCCGCAAATATTGGAGAAGGCTGGGGTCAGAAACACTAATGAGAAGGTCCTTTGGATTGTTGTAATTGATCTTCTCAAGATTGTATGTTTCCATGTTGCCGCTTTGCTGCATGGTCGTCAAGGTCGACGACAATTGCTTTTGATCAGTATTTGTGGGATGGTCGTATCCCTTATTAGTTTCGATGTGGCTTTAGAGAGGCTGTTTTTTGCAGAAATGAGACACAAGAAATATTAAAAATGAGATAAGGCTAGAATTTAAGTCGGTTAGGATACAATACATTGAACCGAGGAAAGCAGTTGTGGGCTTAAAAACCCGGACTGGTCGCGTGTCATTGTTTGGAAGGGAGTTACGTCGTTGACGTTGCTGGCCATTTGTGTTAGGTGCTATGGCAGAATCACCGCCCTGGCTCATATACACGCCACAAATATTGGAGATGGCAAGAGTCATAAACACTTATGAGAAGGTCATTTGGATTGTTCTAATTAACGTTCTGAAGACTGTATGCGTCATTGTTGCCGCTTTGCTGCTTCACCGGCACGATCGACAACAATTGCTTTTGATCTGTATTTGTGTGATCTTAGTATCGCTGATCAGTTTGGATGTGGCTTTGGAGAGGTATTTTTTTGCAGAAATAAGGTATAAGAAATAATAAAAATGTGATAAGGCTAGGTGTTAAGTGGGTTAGGTTTGAATAGATTAAGTGGGTTATGTTTGAATAGATTGAGCTGAGAAACGCAGTTGTGGGCTGAAAAACCAGGACCGGTTGGGTTCGCGTCATCTTAGATGGACTGGACACTTTTACTCGATCGGATTGTCTTTTTGTTAGTACTAACAAATTCAAGCCCATTTAAATTCAAAATAAAAACCCAATGTGACAAGTGGCAAGGGACAAGAGCATGCATTGGTTAATCTTTAGGCAAAGCAATGATTGCTAATCATGGGCTTTAAGGGAGTATAAAAGGGGTGAGGAGAGAGAGTGGCCGGACTTCTTGCTTCATTTTCGTTCAAAGAGAGAGGTGTGAGAGAGAGAGAGCCCGAGAGGGAGAGAGAGGAGGCGGAGCCGAGAGGGAGGTGCCGCCGTGTGCTCGCCATTCGACCGCCTTGTTCGACCACCGTACGCCGTCGTTCATCGCCGTTTGCTCATCTTAGAGATTAGAAAGATGCCGCTTCCTACCGTCACGCGAGGCACCTTCTATGGTATTCCGTCAGATGTAGAAGTAGAATGTACGGAGATCGACTGCGTCACTATCCCTGGACTGACATTTGTGCGAGTGCGTGTGCTGGTCATGTACGATGTGGGCCTGGCTGAGGGCCCAGTCATCCAGGAGTTTTTGTCTGTTCATGTCCGCCGAGACGGAGTGTTTAGGGGGATGTTGCCGCCACCACCACCCGATGCACCTGGATGGGTGTGATGGTTGCGTGAAGGGTAGAGAGCTGGTGTCATCTTTTTGAGAGTAGCCGCCACTATTGGATGGGGGGACGTCATGTGATTTTCTTTAGGGGTCGTAGTATCTTTTTGGGATGAGGCCGAGTGTGGTTGAAAATCTTGGTCTCCTTTTGTTGTATCGACCCATGAAAAACCCATCATGATAATATGTAAATAAAAGTGGCATGGCTTATCTTTTAAATCCCGATGATTAGTGGTGTGTATTTGTATCATGGTTAGTAAGGGGAAAGATGGAGATGTTTAATTTGCTTCCGCTATGAGTCGCATTGGGACCGATCGCTTTTTCAAAAAAAAAAAAAAAAATGCCTGTGATTAATGACGCTTGTATTAAGTACAAGATAGTAAAGGAAATCAAGTGTAACACGGCGGCGGTGACGACTGCGAAGGGTTCGGGGGTGTCACTGGCCGCCCTTTTGGTATCGAGCGAATGGTTATAGGTGGAGTGATAAGGAGCCTCATTTGGAATTGAGGAACATGATGACAATGCACACCGTAGAATGTAAAACGAAATAATTGAATAACGGGTGATGGGTATTCACTCGTAGATCCCCAGTAGTTGTCTTGAATTGCTAGTAACATGTATATGTTACTTATGTAGTGATAGTAATTGCTTTGAGTGGAGGCAGTGAGTCTCGGATTGTTCCGAGGCAATGCTTGGAAATTGCGGGGAAAGTCGTGGTGCGAGCCTGGAAGTGCTCATCCATCGAGGGCTGAAGCCTCTGCTGGAAGGGCTGAACCCCTAATGGAAGATATCCCTGAGGCATTAGCCAATATTGGAAATCGATGGAGAGGCGCGCAAAGAACAGCCCGGAGCGTAACGCCGTACTCAAGGACTAGTGGAGCAGTTTTGAAGCTGAAACCACTTAAGTTTAATGGAATGGGAAGTCCGAGGAGGCGAGCAATGGATTGATGGGATGGAAAGAATTTTCCGGCTGTTGGACTGCACGATGCTGAGAAAATAGTCTTAGCGAGTATCAATTGGAGGGAAATGCGAAGTTTTGGTGGAGAGCTTCAAAGGACATAATCTTTCCACCAGTGCGATGTTATGGGAGGAGTTTGTTAGGGCTTTCAATAGGAAGCATTTCTCGATTGTGCTAAGGATAGGAAGATTACTGAATTTGTTCAGCTAGAACAAAAGGGGTTATTGTAGATCGGTATGAGGCTAGATTTTCTGAATTGTCTAGATACGCTCCTAGATTGATTGAGGATCAAGAAGAGAAGGCTAAGAGATTTCGAAAGGGCTGAGGATCGACATTAGAAAGCAGCTGGTGCCTTTGAACATAAGAGATTATAATGAGATTTATGAAAGGGCGCAGTTAGTGGAGCAGGAGCTGTTGAGAGAGCGGTCGGAATTTAAGAAACCGTTGAATTGTAGTGATGTGAGAAAAGGAAAGAGGCCTTATTCTGGTGAAGGTCAGACCTGGAATGTGAAGAAAAAGGGTAATTTTGGAAATTTTGGAGGGGCAAGGAGTGGTCTAAATATAGGGAAAGCACCCTATCAACCTGGTAATTGTCAGAGGTGTAATGAGAGACATGGCCCAGGACCTTGTACTGGACAGCAGAAATGTTTTGGTTGTGGACAAGTAGGTCATCTTAGGAGGAATTGCCCGCAAGAGAGGTCGCAAGTGAGTGTTGGCTCGGTGCGACAGGGATATCAGAGTGCTGTTAGGTCGAATCCGCAAGGAAATCCTCAGAGACCACTTGCACAAGGAATGGTGTATGCGATTACCCAGGAGGAAGCGGAAGCTTCCAAAAATGTTATCTCAGGTACGATTCTTATTAATGGTGAAAAGGCATATGCATTGTTTGACACGGGTGCAACGCATTCATTTGTGTCTGAAAGATATAGATGTTTGAATAAGATAGAAGTTATGCCTCTTGAGACGCCTCTTTATGTTTCCACGCCTTTAAAGGATATGGTATTGTCTACGCTGGTGTGTGGAAATTGTAAGATATCCATGGGAGGAAAGGACATGGAAATAGACTTGGTTGTAATGGCTATGTATGATTTTGATGTTATTATAGGAATGGACTGGCTTTGTAAGTATCGGGCTAGAATGGATTCTTATAGAAGAGTAATTCAATTCGTTTTACCCGATCGCCTAGTTGTGAATTTTTAGGAGGTCGACCCATTTGCCCGTAGCGCTTATTTCAGCAAGAGAAGCTTGTAAGTTACTTGACGAAGGATGTCAAGGGTACCTAGCCATAGTTAGAGATTATGCCAGGGAGGAGCCTAATCTTGAGGAAGTTCGTGTAGTTAACGAATTTCAAGATGTATTTCTTGAAGAATTGCCTGGATTGCCGCCAGAGCGGGAGATTGAATTTGAAATTGAATTAATGCCTGGAACAGGACCTATATCAAAAGCCCTATATAGGATGGCATTAGTTGAATTGAAGGAATTGAAAGTGCAATCGCAGAGCCGCTTGACAAAGGATTCATTAGACCAAGTGCTTCACCTTGGGGTGCACCGGTCTTGTTTGTGAAAAAGAAAGATGGATCGATGCGCTTGTGTATTGACTATAGGCAGTTGAATCAGGTGACCATTAAGAATAAGTATCCTTTGCCTAGAATTGATGATTTATTTGACCAACTCCAGGGAAGTTCGGTTTTTTCTAAGATTGACTTGAGATCGGGATACCATCAGTTGAGAATTAAGAAGGAGGACATTCCTAAGACTGCGTTCAGGACTCGTTATGGACACTATGAGTTCCTTGTTATGCCATTTGGATTAACTAATGCACCTGCCGCATTTATGGATTTGATGAATAGAATATTCCAGCCTTACTTGGACCAATTTGTGATTGTGTTTATTGATGATATTTTGGTATATTCGAAAGGACCTAAAGAGCATGAGCAGCATTTGAGAATAGTTTTGCAGACTCTGAGAGAGCATAAGTTGTATGCTAAGTTTAGTAAGTGTGAATTCTGGTTGGACCGGATAATATTTCTAGGACATGTGGTGTCAGGAAAAGGAATTGCAGTAGACCCGGCAAAAGTTGAAATGGTAGTGAATTGGCCGAGACCGACAACGCCTACTGAGATACGAAGTTTCTTAGGACTGGCTGGTTATTATAGAAGATTCATTGAAGGATTTTCGCGACTAGCAGGACCTTTAACTAAGTTAACCCGAAAGAATGTGAAATTTGAGTGGAATGGAGAATGTGAAAGGAGTTTTCAGGAGCTCAAAAGGAAATTGACTTCAGCTCCAATTCGACTATACCGATTGGACTCGATGGTTTCACGGTGTATAGTGATGCATCTCACAAAGGACTAGGATGTGTGTTGATGCAGCATGGCAAGGTTGTAGCTTATGCATCCAGACAATTGAAACCCCATGAGCTAAATTATCCGACGCATGATTTAGAGCTAGCATCTATAGTGTTTGCCTTGAAGATATGGAGACACTATTTGTATGGGGAAAAGTTTGAGATCTACACGGATCATAAGAGTTTGAAGTATCTGTTCTCACAAAAGGAGTTGAACATGAGACAAAGAAGGTGGATGGAGTTACTGAAGGACTATGATTGCGAGATAAGATATCATCCAGGAAAAGCGAATAGAGTAGCAGATGGTCTTAGTCGAAAGTCGGCCGTAGAAATTGCTAGTTTGAAGATGGCAGAATGGAAATTGTTGGAATCTGTGGCAAATTCCGAATTTAAATTGGAAGTGGATTGTCTCACTGGCAGGCTTAGTGCATTAAGGATTGAGCCAGAGATTATCCAGAAGATTAAAATTCTGCAAGAATCTGACCCAGAGATTTTGAAAGTAAAAGATACAGTATCTTTAGGGAAAAGATCAGAATTTCAGATCTGTGATGATGGAATAGTGAGATGTCAAGGACGACTTTGTGTTCCCGACGATGAGGAATTGAGGAAGGAAATTCTGTCGGAAGCACATAAGAGTAATTATAGTATCCACCCAGGTAGTACAAAGACGTACAGAAATTTGCGTCAGCAATTTTGGTGGAATGGTATGAAGGCAGATACGGCTAAGTACGTTTCTCAATGTTTGACATGTCAGCAAGTAAAAGCGGAGCATTGTAAACCCGCAGGACTTTTGAGACCATTAGACATTCTTGAATGGAAATGGGAACATGTAACGATGGACTTTGTGCAAGGATTGCCAAGGACATCAAGTAGTCATGATTCAATTTGGGTGATAGTGGATCGTTTGACTAAGTCGGTGCATTTCTTAGCGATTCGCATGGACTACCCAATGGATAAGTATGCGGACATGTATGTAAGTCAAGTGGTACGCTTACATGGTGTTCTAGTGACCATTACATCAGATCGAGATTCGAGATTTACTTTGAATTTTTGGAAAAGTCTCCAAGTTGCGTTAGGATCTAAGCTTCAGTTTAGTACAGCTTTTCATCCCCAGACTGATGGTCAATCAGAAAGAGTGATCCAGATACTGGAGGATATGTTGAGAGCCTGTGTGATTGATTTCAAAGGAAATTGGGATGAAAGATTACATTTGGTGGAGTTCGCCTATAATAATAGTTTTCAGAAGAGTATAGGCATGGCACCTTATGAAGCATTATATGGAAGGAGATGTAGGACTCCTGTCTGTTGGAGTGAAGTGGGTGAAAGGAAATTGACAGGACCTGATCTGGTACAAGTTACCGCTGAAGCTGTCGATATTATCAGAGAAAGACTTAGAACAGCTCAGAGTAGACAGAAAGGCTACGCAGATAGACGTAGAAGGCCTTTGGAATTTGGTGTAGGAGACCATGTATTCCTTAAGGTATCTCCAATGAAAGGAATATCTCGATTTGGGATGAAGGGTAAGCTAAGACCTAGGTTTGTTGGACCTTTTGATATTCTTGAGAGGATAGGGGATGTAGCTTATCGTTTAGCGTTACCTCCTAAGTTAGGAAATCTGTACGATGTGTTTCATGTATCGATGTTGAGGAAGTACCAGCCGTAGGATCCTGGTCATATACTCGATCATGAAGCCATCAAAATGGATGAGAAAGTAAGGTATATTGAGGAGCCCTGTGCAGATATTAGATCGAAATGAGCAAATTCTTAGGACTAAAAAGATCCCATTGGTTAAGGTGTTATGGCGACATCATGATGTGGAGGAAGCCACATGGGAAAGTGAGGATCAGATGAAGGAAAAGTATCCCTATTTATTTCAAGAAGGCGCGAGTAGTGCTTGAATTTCGAGGACGAAATTCTCTAAGGAGGGGAGAATTGTGGCATCCCAAATTTAATGACAAGCCATAAGGTGAGTTGAAGTTCCTAATTAGGTGATAGAATTTCTTTTGGCTTATGCCTTAGCCAATTTGTCTTTTAATTTGATGATTTGTGTATTTAAATTTATAGATTAATAATTGGCCATGAGATTATGAATTTAAATCTTAATAAACAAAGTGTCCCAAGACTTTGGCCAAGATGAAATTTGAATTTGGAAATATTTATAGAAAGGAATTCAAAAAAAAAAAAAAGGGGAAAAAGAGGAATGGGCCTTGGACCCATTGGCCTAAAGCTTGGTGGGCCAAGCTTGTCGGCCCATTAGGGCCCAAGAAGGGAGCTCGACCAGCCCAAGGGAGTGGCCGGATGGGCCTAAGCCCAAGCCCATTTAAATTCAAAATAAAAACCCAATGTAACAAGTGGCAAGGGACAAGAGCATGCATTGGTTAATCTTTAGGCAAAGCAATGATTGCTAATCATGGGCTTTAAGGGAGTATAAAAGGGGTGAGGAGAGAGAGTGGCCTGACTTCTTGCTTCATTTTCGTTCAAAGAGAGAGGTGTGAGAGAGAGAGAGCCCGAGAGGGAGAGAGAGGAGGCGGAGCCGAGAGGGAGGTGCCGCCGTGTGCTCGCCGTTCGACCGCCTTGTTCGACCACCGTACGCCGTCGTTCATCGCCGTTTGCTCATCTTAGAGATTAGAAAGATGCCGTTTCCTACCGTCACGCGAGGCACCTTCTATGGTATTCCGTCAGATGTAGAAGTAGAATGTACGGAGATCGACTGCGTCACTATCCCCCGGACTCGACATTTGTGCGAGTGCGTGTGCTGGTCATGCCGACGTGGGCCTGGCTCGAGGGCCCGTCATCCAGGAGTTTTTGTTCTGCTCATGTCCGCCGAGACGGAGTGTTTAGGGGGATGTTGCCGCCACCACCACCCGATGCACCGGATGGGTGTGATGGTTGCGTGAAGGATAGAGAGCTGGTGTCATCTTTTTGGGAGTAGCCGCCTGTTGGATGGGGGGACGTCATGTGATTTTCTTTAGGGGTCGTAGTATCTTTTTGGGATGAGGCCGAGTGTGGTTGAAAATCTTGGTCTCCTTTTGTTGTATCGACCCATGAAAAACCCATCATGATAATATGTAAATAAAAGTGGCATGGCTTATCTTTTAAATCCTGATGATTAGTGGTGTGTATTTGTATCATGGTTAGTAAGGGGAAAGATGGAGATGTTTAATTTGCTTCCGCTATGAGTCGCATTGGGACCGATCGCTTTTTCAAAAAAAAGAAAAGAAAAATGCCTGTGATTAATGACGCTTGTATTAAGTATAAGATAGTAAAGGAAATCAAGTGTAACACCGGCGCTGGTGACGACCTGCGAAGGGTTCGGGGTGTCACATGCTTGCAGTTACATCTTCTCGAAAATTGAACAAGTGGTGTGTCATGTTTTGTGAGAGTTTAACGTCGTTGACGTTACTGGCCATTTGTGTTAGGTGCCATGGCAGAATCAAACGGGCCGATAGACATGCCGCAAATATTGGAGAAGGCTGGGGTCAAAAACACTATTCAGAAGGTCCTTTGGATTGTTCTAATTGATCTTCTCAAGATTGTATGTTTCCTTGTTGCCGCTTTGCTGCATGGTCATCATAGTCGACGACAATTGCTTTTGACCAGTATTTGTGGGATGGTCGTATCTCTTATTAGTTTCGATGTGGCTTTAGAGAGGCTGTTTTTTGCAGAAATGAGACACAAGAAATATTGAAAATGAGATAAGGCTAGAATTTAAGTCGGTTAGGATACAATACATTGAACCAAGAAAAGCAGTTGCGGGATTAAAAACCCGGACCGGTAGCGTGTCATGGATTGGGAGGGAGTAACGTCATTGGCGTCGCTAGCCATTTGCGTTAGGTGCTATGGCAGAATCACCGTGCTTGCTCATATACACGCCACAAATATTGGAGATGGCAAGAGTCATAAACACTTATGAGAAGGTCTTCTGGATTGTTCTAATTAACGTTCTGAAGACTGTCTGCGTCATTGTTGCCGCTTTGCTGCTTCACCGGCACGATCGACAACAATTGCTTTTGATCTGTATTTCTGTGATCTTAGTATCGCTGGTCAGTTCCGATGTGGCTTTGGAGAGGTATTTTTTTTTGCAGAAATAAGGTATAAGAAATAATAAAAATGTGATAAGGCTAGGTGTTAAGTGGGTTAGGTTTGAATAGATTAAGTGGGTTATGTTTGAATAGATTGAGTCGAGAAACGCAGTTGTGGGCTAAAAAACCAGGACCGGTCGGGTTCGCGTTATCTTAGATGGACGGGACACTTTTACTCGATCGGATTGTCTTTTTGTTAGTACTAACAAATTACAAGAAAAACACTCATAATAAAAACTGGCATAGTTATTGGATATGCTTGCAGTTACATCTTCTCGAAAATTGAAAGAGTGGCGTGTCATGTTTTGTGAGAGTTTAACGTTGTTGTCGTTACTGGCCATTTGTGTTAGGTGCCATGGCAGAATCACTGCGCTAGCTGATAGACATGCCGCAAATATTGGAGAAGGCTGGGGTCAGAAACACTAATGAGAAGGCCCTTTGGATTGTTCTAATTGATCTTCTCAAGATTGTATGTTTCCATGTTGCCGCTTTGCTGCATGGTCAATCCTGATCGACGACAAATGCTTTTGATCAGTATTTGTGGGATGGTCGTATCCCTTATTAGTTTCGATGTGGCTTTAGAGAGGCTGTTTTTTGCATAAATGAGACACAAGAAATATTAAAAATGAGATAACCCTAGAATTTAAGTCGGTTAGGATACAATACATTGAACCGAGGAAAGCAGTTGTGGGCTTAAAAACCCGGACTGGTCGCGTGTCATTGTTTGGAAGGGAGTTACGTCGTTGACGTTGCTGGTCATTTGTGTTAGGTGCTATGGCAGAATCACTGCGCTGGCTCATATACACGCCACAAATATTGGAGAAGGCAAGAGTCATAAACACTAATGAGAATGTCATTTGGATTGTTCTAATTAACGTTCTGACGACTGTATGCATCATTGTTGTCGCTTTGCTGCTTCACCGGCACGATCAACAACAATTGCTTTTGATTATTATTTGTGTGAAGGTAGTATCGCTTATCAGTTTGGATGTGGCTTTGGAGAGCTATTTTTTTTGCAGAAATAGGGTATAAGAAATAATAAAAATGTAATAAGGCGTGGTGTCAAGTGGGTTAGGTTTGAATAGATTAAGTGGCTTATGTTTGAATAGATTGGGCCGAGAAACGCAGTTGTGGGCTAAAAAACCAGGACCGGTTGGGTTCGCGTCATCTTAGAAGGATT